>OW204030.1:24882783-26082783 GCA_934048045.1 Polygonum aviculare | reverse complement strand
GTATTCAAACAATAATAGGTTGTTTTTATCTGTTTATCTATGAATCTACTGGTGTGGAATTGTTGTGGTGCAGGGAAGCCCGGTTTCCGTCATGCCATTCGTTATATGACTAAGCATTTCAATATTGATGTGGTAGCCCTTTTTGAAACTAAAATCTCTGGTGTTAATGCGCAGGTTGTTTGTGAGAGGATCGCAAAGATTGGTTTCAATGGTTGTCATCGGGTGGAGGCTAGAGGTTTTGCTGGTGGTGTTTGGGTCCTTTGGAAGAATGATCAGCTGAATTTGAGTGTGGTGGGCTGCAATGACAATTTCATTCATTGTTCGGTCCAATTCCAGGGCGCTGCTCTTCACCTTTTCCTGGTTTATAGCCCCCCTTCTGTTAGTAGGAGAGTGATGTTTTGGAAGGAGCTGGAAGAGGCGATCGCGGCAGTTTCTGGTCGGATTGTCATCGGTGGGGATTTCAATTGCATCTTGTTCAATCATGAGAGGGTTGGTGGATCTGGTGGGTTACATGCTGACTCCCATACTTTTCATAAGATGGTCAATCTGGTGGACATGGGTTTCTCGGGGCCAATGTTCACTTGGAGTAGACGTTTATCTCCTTCCACGGTTGTTCAAAAGAGGTTGGATAGGGTGATGATGAGCACTGAGAGCAGGGTTCGTTGGCCGGAAGCTAAAGTCAGACATTTGCCTAAGTATTGTTCGGATCACTGCCCTCTTCTGTTGAGTCTTTGCCCGGAAACCAACATGAATAAGTCTAGACGGCCTTTTCGGTTCGAAGCGGCTTGGCTTTCTCATCCGGATTTTCACAGAAAGGTTAGTGTTAGCTGGCGTGATGGGGAGAAAACTACCACTGCGCTGTCTATGCTGAAGGAGGATCTTATTGTTTGGAATACAGAGGTTTTCGGCAACATTCATAAAAGAAAAAAAGAATTGATGCATGATCTGGCTAAGGTGCAAAATGATATTGCCAGGAGGGTGTCGGATGCTCTCTTGGACAGGGAGGCGATGATTTAGAAAGAGCTTGAGCTTGTTTTGGAGCAAGAGGAGATCCTTTGGTTTCAAAAATCTCGAGAACAATGGCTTCGTTTTGGGGATCGTAACACTACGTTTTTCCATACTTCGACTATTATTAGGAGGAAGCACAATCGGGTTGAAGCTATTAAAGACGATGATGGGTGTTGGGTGGACAGAAAAGTTGATCTTGAGAATCTGGCTGAGAATTACTTCAAAAATCTGTATTCCAGTGAGAGCTCAGCTAGTGGCTGTGATTTGGCTGTTAATCAAACGTTTCCTGGGCTAGAAGTTGATGTGTGCAGGGGCTTAACCGAGAGCATCAAGGAGGAGGAGGTTTGGAGAGCCATCAAAAGTATGGGGTCCTTCAAGTCGCCTGGCATAGACGGTTATTAGCCGGGATTTTTTAAGAGTTGCTGGGCTACTGTCGGGGGATCGGTCGTAAAATTCGTTAAGGATTTTTTCGTTTCCTCTCGCCTGCTAGATGGAGTGAATGATACTTTGATTGTCTTGCTTGCAAAGGTAGCAAAACCTCTTAGGATCGAGAAACGTTAGATCAGACAAGAAACAGTTATGGAACAGTTCCTTGGGCAGCGGAATAGTAAAGTATGCAGGCAGCTAAACAGGGACAGTAAACTACAAAATAAGCATGGAACAGTTAAGGACACGTTTACTTATAGAGGAACCTCTACCGGATCAACTAATCCGATCGAGTAAACCTCTACCTCCCATGGAGGATTTTGAATGCCTTTCACTCATATTATTGATAGCAGTTGTACAGTTCGTCAAGATACAGCCAAGCACAATCAGTTCCTAGCGATTCACTCAATCCTAGAACTATTGTCTTGCCTCTCTTCCCTAGAACAAGTACCAACTCTCCTCAATAATAATCAGCAAAGACAAACCTCTCCAGACGATCCCTAGCTGGACTCGTCTTCTTTCCTTCCACTGTAAAGAACTCGCTTCTCAACAGTTCCGATCACCGGTCTCCGGTGGTCTCCGATCGCCGAACTTCCTTGGTCGTCGATCACCTTCTTCTTCCTTCTCTTCTTCTGATTTTTGAGAGTTTTTGTGTGTTTGAAGGTGGTCAAAATGTTGTGAAGGCGTCAAAATGAACAGTAGCAAGTTGTCCTCTATTTATAGGCTCTAGGAAAAATCTCTTTTTCCTTTTTACCATAGTAGCCCTCCTTTTAGGGGAAATGGCAGTCACTTTAATCACACCATTAGATTGCTGCCACGTGTCCTCTTTTCAAATTCATTTTGGCACTTTGGGAGAAATCCTTTCCGGATTGCTGACATGGAACGGGAAAGTGACGTCATGGATAGGACGTCAGCCACGTGCTTCTATCCTTAGCTGTCATCCACTAGCGTTGAACTTTCAACGCTTCCTGGCATGGGTATCCTTCCACGCATGGGTATCTTTCCAGTCATTGTTCCTGAAATACTTTTTGAACAATTTAGCTCAAGATAGTTTGTCAATCATCAAAACTAAAGATGATATTGTTCTTAATGATGTTTCCATCAATTATCACAATATTATCTCTAAGGATAAAACGTTGTTCCAGTGATATTCCTATCACTGTTCCAACATTTTCCCCCTTTTTGATGATGACAAACAATATAAAGAGATGCAAGTATTTCCACAGAAAGAAACAATCAAAACGATCAGCAATTTATCTTTTCCTTTGAACCAAAACAGCTTCACAAGTTTTTCAGGAAAAGTTCTAGGCAAAGTTCCCCCTTAAAGCATGAACGAAAATCTGAAGATCATGTGTCCAGGTTATCACAGTTCCAAGTCACAAGAATTACGCTAAAAATTCCCCCTAAGCATTAGCACAGCTATATAACATTTAGACAACGCATCTCTGCAGAATTCATACTTCCCCCTTTTGGCATCATTAAAAAGATAAGGCAATGAATATGAAAAGCATAAAAACACATCAAGTCACTAAAGGATAATAGCATTACTTAATGTCATGGAAAATACAAACGAGATGTAGTGGAACTTCAGCAGTTATAGCAAAGAGAAACACAAAAATAGGAATAGTAGGGTAGGAGGGTATGAGAGGTTTGATCATGGAGCACGAGGAGCAAGCTTGTCCCTGATCATCGTAGGAACTATTCCTTCAGCAGGAGCGGGAACAGGAAATTCCACATGCTTCATCTTCTGAATGTTGAACACCTCTTCAGAAACTTTCTGATCAAACAATTCCTTTCATTTTTCCTTTCTTTTCTTTTCAATCTTTTTTTTTTTTGCGCAACCATCATTCCAAAACTTTTTCCGATGGCACACAATCATTTCATTTTTCATTAAGATTGACATGGAACTGACACCAATTTTTCCTTTGAAATCCCGATGACGCTTCAACTTCTTTTTGGCACTGTTCCTTAAGCCAGGGACCTCGTTGTTCCATCGAGCACCATGATCAATATAAAAGGCCAGGTTTGGAAAGACATGGGAAGAGCATCTTATCCAAACAACAAATCATATACAGATATGTAATGTGGCAAGGAACAATCAAGGAAACAGGTGAGTGAATCCAGTAAAACATGGTTCCAAACAATAAGGCTCATAGGAAACGTTTCACCTGTTCCACAGCTTAGGGAAAGCTTATGATCAACCATCCTTTCGGCTTATAATGAGGGTTAACAAGATCAGGTTGATCATTTTGGGCCAAAAAGAATACGACTGAAGTCCCACACACTCAAGAAGTTCCAATCAATTTAGACTAGTACGCATTATCAAAGACAAGATGATGCAATCATGTTCAAATCAAAGCAAAATCAATTCTAGCCTTTCATCGAGGGAATAATGAACCGGGACTTGTTTAATCTAAAGTTATCATTCCTAAGAGCAGCCGAAGATGCTCAAAGGGACGTCTATCTAAAGCTTTAGTGAAAATATCAGCAACTTGATCCTCGGTTCTACAATGTTCCATGGAAATGATTCCTGATTCTACATTTTCACGCAAGAAATGATGTCTAACATCAATATGCTTAGTTCTAGAATGATGCACATGATTTTTTGCTATATTAATAGCATTAGTATTATCACACTTCAGAGGAATTATGTCAAGAGAAATACCATAATCCTGAAGTTGAAATTTGATCCAAATCACCTGGGAACTGTGCCATTCCAGGTGTACTCTTCCTTTTATCATTTCCTTGATGTATTTCTGCAACTCCTTGAGGTTTGGTGCAAAGAGAGGTTAGATAGTTCTATTGCCTGTCATGTGGTTGGAGCAAGCACCACACGTTGTTCCCCCTCTCTTCCACCTGCATAAGAGATTAGGCTTTGGCAACCCAGGCAAGATGCTCTTTGCCTGGATCCTTACAAGGGAAATACACCTTAGTAGTAAACTGAGCAATGTTCACATCATTAGATCTCATAGCATAGCTCCTAGCATGGTTCCTAGCATATTTCCAAGAATGGTTCCTATCATGGTTTTTAGCCTGATTTCTAGCATTTTGACCTTTTTGACTTTGTGCTTTTCTCTTGTGGCATTGTTCCTTGAAATGTCCATGAGCACCACAATGCCAACAAGTCTTGTAGTACTCTCCTTGATAGAACTTAGGATGTGGTTTCTGAATCCTATTCTTTTCCATTTTTTCCGGATTAGGAACTTTAGATCCACTACCCTGAGACATCTTAACATACATCTTATGACTATTGTTCCCAGTGTAATAATCCTTTGTTCCATTAGTACCACTTTCAAGCACTTTAATTCTTTCCTCAAGGTGAACATTCTTTTCTCTTTCAATTTCTAACTCACTAGGCTTACAAGCATCAAGTTCCCTAGCCAGAGAGCATTCCTCCATGCCATCAGACATTGGAGAGTATCCAAGTCCAGCTCTGGATGGAACAAATATAGTTTCAGACACTATACTTTTCCCTTTCGAGGAATTCTTCCTGTCTAGTTCCTTACTCAGCCTATCATTCTCAGATTTTAGGTCATCAATTTCTTTCTTAAGATCATCAATTATCTTAGCATCAGACTCAATTTGTATAGACATGGCAGGACATTCAAGACAAATTAAATCATCGAGCATTTGTTCACATTTGTCAACTTCATCTTGCAAATCAACATTATCCTTAACAGTTTTAGTAATGATCTTAATCAGGTCATGCTTGCTACAATCAACCAGAGAATCAAATAAGAGTTGTTGAGCATTTACCTCTCTGATGGAACTATCAGAGGAACTATCGTCTACCGTCGTCATGGCACAGAGATCCGGTTTCACCCATGCTTCTGGATCCTCGTCCGAATCGCTCCAAGCGGCAACGTAGGCTTTTTCCTTGCCCTTTCCACTCTCAGACTCCTGTTGACTAGGACAATTTTTGGCAAAATGTCCCTTCTTATGGCAGTTGTAACAGGTCAGGTCCTTGCCATCCTTATCACTGACCTTTCCAGAACCTTTGTACGCATTGGAACAGTTCCTACGGAACTTGTTCTTTTTGTACAAAGCTTTTAAGGCCGTAGTGATCAACATCCAATCCTCATCATCAGACTCTTCCTCAGATTCCTCACACTGTTCCACAACAGTCTTAGGAACCTTTGGAGTTTTCTCAATTTTAAGAGCAATTCCTTTGTCGTTTTTCTCAGATTCCATCATTCTCCACTCATAAGACTTCAGTTTCCCAAAAATCTCATGCATTTGAAGTGTTTTATTAGACGGATTTTCTTTAAAGGAAGTACGCATGTTAATCCACTCACCAGATAAACCATCAATAACTTGTTGCACTCTCATTTTCTCAGGAACTTCAGTAGTTGTTATTCCTAAGTGGTTCATTTTAGTACATAGAGTTTCAAAACGAGTTTGATACTTGTCAATGGTTTCTCCAGGAACCATACGAAAGTTATAGAACTCTCTCCTGGCACACATTTGGTGATCATCTTTCAGATCGGCACTACCAATATGCATTTGTTCAATAGCAGTCCACATTTCCTTAGCCGTGTCAAAGTTCCCAATCTTAGTAGCGTCCTGATCACTCATAGAGTTGGACAAGTACATCTTAGCCTTGTAGTTGGCTTCGAGGCACTTCCACTCCGTTGGACCCCATTGAGTGTGATCATTCTCCTTGGCTGGATTGATTTTGAAATTTCCTTTTTCTATCACCATCCACGCCTGATAATCGTGACTTTTCATCCAGTTCATCATGCGACTTTTCCATACCTCGTAACGACCTTCAACGAGCCTAGGAGGCTTGTTGTTGTTGAGACCGACTTCCTGATCGAGATCTGAAGGCATCCTGTAAAACCTGCAATCTAACGCACAAATCTAGAGCTGTCCAGGCTCTGATACCAATTCTTAGGATCGAGAAACGTTAGATCAGACAAGAAACAGTTATGGAACAGTTCCTTGGGCAGCGGAATAGTAAAGTATGCAGGCAGCTAAACAGGGACAGTAAACTACAAAATAAGCATGGAACAGTTAAGGACACGTTTACTTATAGAGGAACCTCTACCGGATCAACTAATCCGATCGAGTAAACCTCTACCTCCCATGGAGGATTTTGAATGCCTTTCACTCATATTATTGATAGCAGTTGTACAGTTCGTCAAGATACAGCCAAGCACAATCAGTTCCTAGCGATTCACTCAATCCTAGAACTATTGTCTTGCCTCTCTTCCCTAGAACAAGTACCAACTCTCCTCAATAATAATCAGCAAAGACAAACCTCTCCAGACGATCCCTAGCTGGACTCGTCTTCTTTCCTTCCACTGTAAAGAACTCGCTTCTCAACAGTTCCGATCACCGGTCTCCGGTGGTCTCCGATCGCCGAACTTCCTTGGTCGTCGATCACCTTCTTCTTCCTTCTCTTCTTCTGAGTTTTGAGAGTTTTTGTGTGTTTGAAGGTGGTCAAAATGTTGTGAAGGCGTCAAAATGAACAGTAGCAAGTTGTCCTCTATTTATAGGCTCTAGGAAAAATCTCTTTTTCCTTTTTACCAAAGTAGCCCTCCTTTTAGGGGAAATGGCAGTCACTTTAATCACACCATTAGATTGCTGCCACATGTCCTCTTTTCAAATTCATTTTGGCACTTTGGGAGAAATCCTTTCCGGATTGCTGACATGGAACGGGAAAGTGACGTCATGGATAGGACGTCAGCCACGTGCTTCTATCCTTAGCTGTCATCCACTAGCGTTGAACTTTCAACGCTTCCTGGCATGGGTATCCTTCCACGCATGGGTATCTTTCCAGTCATTGTTCCTGAAATACTTTTTGAACAATTTAGCTCAAGATAGTTTGTCAATCATCAAAACTAAAGATGATATTGTTCTTAATGATGTTTCCATCAATTATCACAATATTATCTCTAAGGATAAAACGTTGTTCCAGTGATATTCCTATCACTGTTCCAACAAAACCGGAGCACATTAGTCAATTTAGGCCCATAAGCCTTTGCAATGTGATTTATAAAGTCATAACCAAAGTTATCGCTAATAGAATTTAGCCTCTTATGACTGATATAATCGGACCTACCCAAGGCAGTTTTATCCCGGGTCATCTCATAACCGATAACATTATGATTGCTCAAGAGGTGGTGCATTCGATGAAGAGGAAAAAAGGTCGAAAGGGGTGGATGATCATTAAGTTGGATCTCGAAAAAGCTTATGATTGTTTGAGTTGGGAGTTCATTGAGACGACTCTGAAAGAAGCTGGATTTCCAGTTCGTTTGATTGGCTGGATTATGGAATGTATTTCGACGCCTAAAATGCATGTGTTGTGGGACGGGCAAGTCACTAAACAGTTTTCGGCTTCTCGTGGTGTTAGACAAGGGGATCCGATATCTCCCTACATTTTCTTGCTCTGCATTGAGCGATTTAGTCATATGTTCCTCAGTGCGGTTGAAGAAGGGTCGTGGAAGCCTATCAAGCTGACGCGTACGGGTCCGACCCTCTCTCATATCTTCTTTGCCGATGATATTCTCTTGTTTGCGGAAGCTTCGGTGGAGCAGGTGGAGGTCATTAAGAGGTGTTTGGATGTTTTTTGCTCTGCCTCTGGACAGAAAATAAGCAATAGCAAGTCTAAACTCTTTGTTTCCAAGAACGTGAGCAGCAGTTTGAAGAGACGTCTGCAAGCTAAGAGTGGTTTCACAGCTACTTCGGATTTGGGTGTGTATTTAGGAATGCCTATTCTTCACAAAGCTATTGATAAGAATACCTTTGGGTTCCTCCTTGAAAAATTTAACAAAAAGCTCGCCGGTTGGAAGTCGAAGACGTTGAGTTTTTCGGGGAGGGTTACTTTGATCAAGTCGGTTTTCAACTCGTTGCCGGTTTATTCTATGTCTTCGTCTTTGCTTCCTGTTGGGACGTGTAATAAAATTGACAAGCTGATTAGGAAATTTCTGTGGGGAGGCACGAGTGAGCAGAGAAAGGTCCATAAGGTGGCTTGGAGCATTGTTACTAGACCGAAGGATGTGGGAGGTCTCGGTTTAAAA
This sequence comes from Polygonum aviculare, assembly GCA_934048045.1. NCBI lineage: Eukaryota > Viridiplantae > Streptophyta > Magnoliopsida > Caryophyllales > Polygonaceae > Polygonum > Polygonum aviculare. The sequence goes on along the minus strand of OW204030.1, from coordinate 26,074,327 downwards.
ACGATGAGGGAGCTGAATCTTGCATTGGCAGGGAAACTTGGATGGCGGTTTCTCATGGAGGAGGACAGCCTGTGGGTTTCAGTGCTGAGTTGTAAGTATACCAACACGGCTTTGGGAAAATCTGCGGGTTGCTCTAACGTTTGGAAAGCGGTTAGAAAGGGGCTGACTGATGTGGTTTTGCCGGGCACTAAGTGGATTATGAAGGACGGGCGATCTATAAAGTTTTGGAAGGATGTTTGGCTTATAGATGTTGCGTTAGAGGAGGTTGCTTTGTCTGTTGTGGATAGCAATAGATTGGAGGATTATGTGAGTGACTACTTGATGAACTCTGGGGGCTGGAATTGGCATGATCTTGCGTCGTTCCTCCCGCCTACGATCCTCTTGAAACTTGCTGCTGTTACCGTTGATCAAGATGGAACTTTGGAGGAGGATGAAATCAGTTGGAGGTTCACTGCTGATGGATGCTATTCGGTGGCATCAGGTTACAAATCCATGCTGGATTTTCATAACTATAACTCTACTGATGTTCAAGTTTTTCGCATGTTGTGGAGGGCGAGCGTTCATGAGCGGGCTCGATCCTTTGGATGGCTGGCCTGTATGGGCGGTGTGCTCTCAAATCAGGAAAGACGCCATCGACATATAACAAACAATGGCAACTGTGGTTATGGCTGTGGAGTGGAGGAATCGCTTGAACACTTGTTCCGGGATTGTAATGTGGTGAGATCGATGTGGGTTGACATGTCTGTCACTGATTTTTACCCATCTTTTTTTCAAGACAAGTTTGCTGTCTAGTTCCGGCAAAACGTTGTCTGTAAGGGGGAAATAGGGAGCTTGGACTGGTTCGAAGTGTTCTTGATGGGCATATGGTGGACTTGGAAGTGGAGAAACAATGTGGTGTTTAAAGGAGAGGCTATGAATGGTTCAAGATCTGCCTTTGTTCAGCAGCAGGCGCATAAGACTGTCAAGGCCATGGAGCAAGTCGGCAACAGCAGGCAAAAAAACAAAGAAGAGGTGTTGGTTAGTTGGAGCTCGCCAGGAGAAGGATGGATAAAGGTGAACTCGGACGGAGCGGTTCAAGATGGGAGGGCTGCGGCTGGTGGAATTCTTCGTGACGAGTTTGGTAAGTGGGTCGGAGGCTATGTTCACAATATTGGAGTTTGTTCGGTTCCAATGGCGGAACTTTGGGGGGTGTATAACGGATTGAGGTTAGCTTGGGATTTGGGTTACCGAAAGGTTTTACTTGAATCCGACTCTCAATTGGTTGTACAATTCCTAAATTCCGGGGTGAAGCAAAGTCATCCGCTTAGTAGCTTAGTCGATAGGTGTCTAGGCTTTATTCGTAGGGATTGGTCCATCCAATTCCGTCATGTGTATCGAGAGGCGAATTCGGTTGCGAATTGCCTCGCGTCTAGTGCGTTTGATTTTCCTTTAGGTTTCCATGTATTGAGTGCCCCTCCTGAGGGGATTTCTTTATTGCTCTTAGATGATGTAAGGGGTCAGGTTATCCCCCGCTTGAGGACTACTTAGCCCTTTTTTTCATATTAATAAAATGCTCTCTCGTGAGCCAGAGAGTGCCGCCTCTCCTTCGACCAAAAAATAATAGGTTGTTTTTATTCATTCTAATAATCATATATTTCAATAATATACTGATTTCAAAACTTCAACATTAATTAGCAAAGTCAAAATTGAATTAGTGCTAGCATTAACAAATGAATGTGATTGTGGAATGTTGTTGACAGCCAATTCAACGCTTTCTATCGGCGTCCTATTATGCCATCAACCGGCGTGCCGTGGCGCCCTCTACCGGCGTCCGGTGGTGCCTTCTACCGGCGTCCCGTGACGCATACTTATTATCTAAATTTTATGATGTGTATTTTATTATTATTATTTTAATTACACGCCTTTAGATAGTAACACCGTTTAATGGCGTGGTGCAAATAGTCAAAATTTAGTGTGCAAAAGGTCGGGGCGTTTTTTTTTTATCACTGTATACTAAAGCGGAAGAAAATTTCTCCACCATATTGCGTAACATCGCTCCCTTATTAAAAACATTATCACCTCAATCTTAGTTTTAAACTTAATCTTGTACCTATTTAATTAAAATTTTAGTTCTATTCTAAATTTTTAGTTGCTTCCTATCATAATATATAAATCTCAATCTTATTATTAAATGGTTACCTATTTAAATAATATTTTTTATCCTAAATTTTTATTTAAATGTTTTTACCCATTTACTTAAATATTATATTAATAATAATTTTATTTTCGTAATTTTGTTCAAAATTTTTCTAAAAATCATCATTGGTAGCAAACTTTACCACTATATTTACGCAACATATTTTTTATTAAAATAATGTATTAGATATTTTTTCTATCGTATCATATTAAAATCCAATAATAATATTAATAAAAAGATTAGATGATATATCAACCATAAATATATCCGTAAACTTACACATTGATTATGTTTTAGATAAAAATAGATTTCTTATCAAGATAATCATTTGTTAATATTTTTATTCGATATTTATATACTTCTTATTTAATTATTTTTCAAAACATAATAACATATATACAAGATAGTTTGGTTTTATTTTTTATCTTTCAATCTCTATATTTAAAAAAAAATACTATATTAATCTAAATTTTTATTTTGAATTATTGATTTATTTATATAAATTATTTTATTCAATTTATCTTAAATTCCAAAAGGATTTTTTTATCAATTGTTTACACTATTTAATAACTCATTACATATTATTGCATTGTTCCTCGATATATGTATGTTTATGGATGTATAAAACATTAATACATAAATACAATTGTTTTATATAAATACTTGATGAAATATGAGAATTATGTTATTTTATAATCTAAAAGATATGTACCGTTTTAAAAGAAATTAGACACATGATATTATTTGTAATTATTATAATGATATTATTTGTAATTTTTATATATACAAGCTAATAAAAACAAAAACACCCCGTACAAGGTGCAGGTCATTTGCTAGTAAATTCTTCTAAACCTGAGCAATTTATGGCAGTTTTGTCAATAAGTTTTTTTAAACCACCCATCCTATTTTTAATTAAGTGATTTATTATGAAGATTTTCTACCCATTTATTGGGTTATTGGGTTAGTATTAAGTTGTTTCAATATGTTCATTGCTTTAGGATTGATTTGCTTGGTAATTTTATGGGTGTGGGGACATTCTACAAAGAACTAGCAAATGACCTCATTTGTATACAGTTACACATTGCACAACCCCTTGGAACAACCACATGGTTTTCATGTAATCTTGTTTTCGTTGGTAGTCCATGATTATCCATTTTCCATAGGAAGTTCTTAACTTTCGAGAATGTATCTAGTTTCCATATCCAATTATTAATGATAGACTCTTGATTCTTTACTCTTGTAATATGAGCAATTGCAGACTCCATTGAGAACCAACAATTTATACTTGGAGCGCAATAAAGTCTATGTGTAAGCTCCTTTTCTAGAATTGTAATGTTTGTGTTGGAACGATATTAAGGGCGCCCTTTGTACTTAACATTGTGCCCACTACAATCGTCCCTTGGTTTTGATATGACAAACTCACTTTGATCTAATAAGTTGTCCAAGTGTTTCAGGAACGCAGGTCATGAAAAGGACAACAAGTTGTGTAGCCGTCCATAAGGTGTAGGGACGCTACTTCTCAGAATAAATGACCGGTATGCTTCAAACGACAAGGACGCAATCCTTGACTTCAATACCGGAGTCCTTACAACGAACTGTAAGGACGCGGGAATAGCGTCCTTTAGAGATTGAGTTAGGTTATAGCGAACGGCTCAAAGGAGTATTCTAGTGGACTTAGGGACATACACTTCAGTGCCAGAGAAGTGTAATCCTTGCCTTGTAATTGTAAGGACTCTCAATAAGAAAGGAAGAACGGCTATTCGAAAATCCTCCAAGGAGGTAGAGGTTTACTCTCAAGGACTGCTTTGGTCTTGAGAAGTTCCTCTATAAATATTCGAGTTCCTTACTTATTCATTTTACTTGTTAAGTCTTTTAATTCCGTTGCACCTAAGGACACCCTTAACCTTGTTGAGGACGCCCATCTGATTGACTTACAATCTAATAGTTTGTTATAATATCCACCACATCTTGGGGAAGTCGTTGTTTTAATGAATCTATTTTTCATTTCTTATCTACGGAGATAAACTCGTTTACCTTAATTTCTGGGTTAACCAAACTTGGATCGATCGCATGCTCTCTTTCTCAGATCCTAAATAATCCTTCAATATTTTGGTTAATTTGGAGGTTTTAGTGGTCCAATTTATATCAATGAAGACCCGATGGAAAACTAAGAGATAGAGCTACAACTTTCACGTTATACACTTTTGCCACAATGTAAAAGCTTCCCAAAAAAAGTGTGTAATCCTAAAAGTACAATTCTGATGGGTCAAAATCTCTATGTTGTTGAGGAGGTTGCATTCAAGTCTCGTGGCTCTTCGATTTTGTTATGTTCTTTCAAATTATTTTGATCTTCAAAGATCGATAAAATAATGAAATCCATGACACTCGCCTTCTAGTTGAGTATTACAGAAAAGTCATTTCATGTTTTGAGTTGTATGATCGTGCTTACTGTTATGTCCATATTGTTTTTTCATTGTAGATGAGATGTCAGGGGTTCATTCATTGCCCAACCGTTAGTCCAAAATTTAGTTATGTTTCCATCTCCCACTTGCCAAATTATGCTTTCTTCAAATTCTGGTTTTAATCTAATGAGATTTTTCCACTGCCATGAGGTATTGCATTTATTCTTATATGAAAATAAGTCATTATTTCTCAAATATATTTCTTTTATAATTTTCACCCAAATGTTATGTGGTTCAGCTAGAATTTTCCATAATAGTTTCATTTGTAACGCCTTGTTCATGTAGTCTACTTTCCAGAAGCCGAGGCCCCCATTAGATTTGGGTTTATAGATCTGATCCCACTCAATGAGTGGCTTATATTGTTGATCTTTATTCCAGAAGAAACATCCATTAATTTTATCTTGTTCATTATGCACACTTTTGGATAGCATAAAATTTTGCATTAGATTATTTGGCTTTGCTGGGAGATTTGATCTTATCAAAATTGTCCTTCTTTCTTGTGATAATGAGTTCTCTTACCATTTGCATAGTTGGTTCTTTGTTTCTTTCTATTGTTTCCTTAAAAATCTTTTTGTTAGCTGCTCCGTTAATAATAGAGAAACCTAAAAGTCTGTCATTGTTGTTATATTTGGTTAGTGAACTTTTTCGAAACCTGAAAGGCTAATTATGATAGCTGACTTTTTGTTCTGAAATTGCGCAATAATCTTCCATGATTTTCTTAATATGAACGCAAATACCTACTAACTTAGTTCATGCAACTTGGGAATCTTAGTTTATGCTCTAGCTAATGAAATACCTACTAACTTGTTCGATATCAAGCTGGTTTGATGTAACTTTCTAGTGAGGATTCAACAGTTCACTAGGCCACCTCGTTGTTGCTTGGAGTGATGTTTGTAAACTCAAGCAAATGGATGGGCTTGGCATCCATAGTATGTTCGTTCAAAATCTGGCCTAGGTAGGGAAACTTTCTTGGAGATCCTTAATGATAAACATGGCCTTCGGAGCTCGGTTCTTCATGCCAAATGTGTGCGGAGTGCTAGTGTTATAGTGGCGACCAGGTCTCCCATTTGGCAGGGGATACAAAAAAGCATTAACAATGTTATCCTTAAAGGTTGCAGCCTTGCAGGTGGTGCATCGGTGATGGTAGAACTACTCGCATGTGGCTCGACCAATAAGTTGACGAGGAGTTTGACCTTGAACAACATATGGAAAGCTCACAATAAATGGTCAGTTGTTTGAACCCCGGGACACTCAAAGAACAAATGAGGAGTTTGACATTGGACAACATATGGAAAGCTCAGAACAAATGGACCAAGCACTCCCTCAACTTCAACACAAAGTGTGCCCACAATACTACACCTCACCATTTGGGTGGGGGAGTAAGTAGTTCCAACCCTAATCTTTAATTCAATGTTGAATCTTCTAGTTCCTCTATGCATGATAACCCTAGTAATGATTCTATAAATTTTGAAAATGATTTGCATGATGATGCTATGCATGTTGATGATGTTAATATACTTGAAAACTTGCATGAAAATGACCCAGCAAAATTATCAGCTTACTAGAGTAGGGAGCCAAGAATTAGGATTCCGAACTCTAGATTCACTGATTTTGTAAACTTGCATGAATTGCATGATACATATCTGGTTGAGAATCACCATTAATTATTGAGTATGCTTTCACTGTAGCTGAAGTGATTTAAAACTACACTCTTGAAAAGTCTGATCAACAATACTTGGACATACAGCCTATATATGTCAACAATACTTGGAAATAAGCTAGTCCAAATGAACCCCTTAGGTATAAAGCTATGTTTGAGGCTAAAGGGTTTGCTCAAAAAGAAGGTCTTGACTATAATTACAATTTTGCTCTTGTGATTGAATACAAAACCATGAGACTCTTATTGTTATGACTTTTGTTTTTTTATTGGGAGTTAGAGCAAATGGATGTTAAGACTACTTTTTTGTATGGAAACTTGAATGAAATCAAATACATGAGACAACCAAAAGGCTTCATGTATAAAAACAATCCTAATCATGCTTGACTACTTAAGAAATCAATTTTTGGAAACAAGCAGTCCCCTAAGTAATGGAATAAAAAGGTTGCTTCTTGTATGTTGTTTGTAGGATTTAAGAGGAGTAGTTATGACACTTTCTTTTACTTTAAAAATGTTAAAACTGCTTCCCTTTTGTACATTTTTCTTTATGTGGATGATATTCTTTTAATTAGTAGCTCTGAGGTTGCTATTTCTAGAGTCATGTCTGCATTGAAAATGTTTTTTGATATGAAAGACTTAGGCCCTACGTAGAAAATCCAAGGAGTTAGAATAATGAGGGGTAGGAAAAAGAGAACCATGTGTTGGTCTCAATTTGATTACCTTTATAAAGTGCTTGACAAGTTTTTAATGAAACAAACCAAGCCTGCACCTGATAGCAAACAAGATGATGAAGACCCACGAGATGTTGAAGAGATGATGACGGCTCCAATTCAAGGTCCAATGACGAGAAGCCGAGCTAAGAAGATCATCCAAGGAACCTCCATTGCACTCAAGTGTCTCTATTCAAGAATGGAGGAGCCTAGGAAGACGAAGTGGGTCACTTACTTGCAAGGAACCTAAGACGAGCAGCCTAGAGAAGGAAGGTCCTCTCGGGACCGACCCCCCAGGGGGTCGTGCACGACCCACATAGGGTCGATCACGACCCATCTAGGTCGGTCCTGAGGGTTATCGCAATTGCGTCCGCCGGTTTCCTTGCGCCCCAAGCTGTTTCCTTTTATTGTTATCAAACTATTTCCATATTTTGGTTTTCTAGATTTGCAATTATTATTATAGGATATTCTTTATATCTTATGATAATAATTTAGGGTTTCTTTTTCTAGGATAGAATAAATACTAGAGTTTTTCCCTTATTTGTTTTTTTAGCGTATTTTGAGAAGAGAACAGAGTTCTTTTCCTACGCCATTGTTGACCTGCGTACATTGAGATTCAGTTGGTTTTATGCAAGCATTGCTTTGGTTTGATCAAGTGTGTTTCTTGTGAGTCTATTGATTGGGGTTACGATACGAGTCGTTTGAGGCTTATACTTGGTGCAAGGTCTAGATCCGTTTCCGTTCGCGATTGTGTGACGACAAGGACCCCCTTTGTCGTACATCAAGTGGTATCACTAGTCATCCGACCTTGATTTACATCGAGTTAAGTCTTATAATTCTCGTTCTTATTTCACTATTGTGATTTTGGCTCAATCCTCCACTAGTTCGCCCTAGGTTTTGCTTTTCGTTCGCATAGGGAATTCCAAGGACGACTTGCGTGCCCTACCTTGCGACGCAAGCAATTGCGTTGTGCCGAGTAACCAGCCAGCCGTGTTCCTTAGTGTTCCTTGTTCGAAATTTGAAAACCCTAGGCAACCTACCAAATGGGATTAAACCAACCTTAGAGATTCTTGTTTGATTGATTGGATTTAAGTCAAATTAAACCAATTTCTTGCATATTGTTTGCTTTAGAAAGTTCCACATAGTAGAAGTTGATTATGTCTTGCATGATTATGTGTTACTTGATGGCTACGAAGGTTGAAATTTTCATCATGTCTTGTTCTTATTTTTAAGCTCCTAGTAGTTTCATTGGTAGCATAAATCGCCGAACAATTGTAGTTTGCATCATTCTTGCATTACTTCAACACAAGTTAGTAACTTGTGTATAAAATCAAAAAAAAAAACGAAGGTGATCTACTCTACTAGTAGAGCGCATTCAAAAAAAAGAAATTCCATTATATTGTTGCACTTTGATTCCTTTGCTTAGGCTTGTAGTTACATATCATAATAGCATACTCACTTTGAAGGAATTCCATTCTCTTGTGAACAATTGCATTATGTTTAATTGCATTTCAATTGTCTTACTCGAAATCTCTTTGTTTTTTTTCCCCACCTTTAGTTGAAATCTTGCTTAGTTACCTAATTGAACTAAATTCTCAATTGTGATTGAGCAAGAACAAGTTTTGACTTGACAAGGTGTAGCTCTAGAACTCGTGAATACTTGTTCAGTGTTGTTTGCTACTCCAGGATGTCGGATAGTGAAGAGACCAAGAAGTCCACCACGGATTCGGGCGGGGACAAGATCTCATCTAGCCACATTGCAAGAATTGTGGAAGATGCATTGACGCTGAGGTACCCACGAATTACGGCGGTAACTAAGGAGGCAACCAAACCGGAATTTGACTCCATAAATTCATGGATTGGTGAGATCAATGATCAAATGTCCACATTGACCGACATGATGATGGGAGTACAAGCTACTCTACGATCATTGGCGGGTACTAGTGCGTCTAAGGAACCAACGAATGAGTTGGCGGGCCAAACCAACCCCATTCTCCAATTGAAGTCGGGTGATGTCTCTCTAAACTCTTCGTCAATTCCTTTGGTTTCTGGTTCAATTTGTGTGCCTATGACTTCTTTGCCTTTACAGCCTTATTCTACACCGATAGCATCAAACAAAGGCAAGAACTTGGTGGACGGGTATGAAGTTGTGAGCAATCCTAGCTTGAAGGTGCAAATTGGCTCAACGCCCTACCCAGACGAGGCGCATCAATCCAAGTATGGTTATACTTCATTATCACAGCCTGGTCACTTACGGATCGGCTCCATGAAGGGTCAATACAACTCCAAGGCGACCTACAAACCAACCAACATGCGCGCCGAGGGAGGCTCATGGGACGATTTGCCCACCACTTGGCAAACAACCTATGTGCCTAACACGTCGCTCCAAGGCGTTATGGGAAGCAATTTCTATGAAGAAGTAGAGAGACCCAAAGACATGCCGCTACCTTGCTTTGTGGGAGAAAACACCATCCACAACAACAATCACCAAGGCGCACTCCCACAAGCACCGAGACGTGATGTCAAGATCAAAGTAGAGCACTTCGACGGTGAACTTGATCCGGAGAAGTACTTGGAGTGGGAGCAAGACACCCACCATGTGCTTGAGCATCTTGGCTACAATGAGACGGAAAAGTTGGAGGTGGTGTCCCTTCATCTAAGGGGTTCCGCTAGATCTTGGTGGTACCGCCAAAAAGAGGAACGCCGAAGGAGAGGATGGCCAAGAATTGAGATGTGGAATCAGCTCAAGTACTTGATGAAGAAGAGATATGTGCCTGAGCAACATATCGAGCAAATGAGGTTGCGCGTGGCCATGTGCAAGCAAGGACCTCACACGTGCATTCAGTTTTTCAATGAGCTTGAAAATGTGAGTTTTAAGGCGGGGATTCATCACACTCAACAATCCCTTAGAACTCAGTTTTTGGCCGGATTGAATCAAGAAGTGAGAGATGGCGTGGAGTGCCTACAAATTGGGGATCCAACAAGGCTAGTGAATGCGGCACAAGTCTTCTACAATCAGCTTCAAAGGTAGAAGAAACAAGCATGGGGTTCGAATCCTCCAAAAAGGTACACACCTAATCCTAGTTCCAATCCCAAAACGTTTTCTTCTAATCCTTCTTTCGAGCCTCGGGGAGCCACAAACTCAACCAAAAATGAGGCAAATGTGTCTAGGAAACAGACCGTTGGCAACTCTCAAAGCCAACGCCCAAGTGAGGTGAAGTGTTTCAAGTGCCAAGGAAGAGGCCACATCGCTCGGCCTGCCTCCAAAAAACAGGGAGAAAGAGGATGGTTTAGTGGAGGAGCATCGAGGGAAGTTGTCGGGTTCCCCCAAAGCTTCAAATTTTCCAAAGGAGTCCCGAGAGAATGTCAAGAAACCAGGACCATAGGGGAAAGTAAAACACCGAGCTCTCACACTAGGCACGACGCCGAGAGTGCAAAATGGAAGGAGGGTCGCACTCGACCGCGTGGAGGTCGACCTCGACCAACAGGCCAAATCGGCCCTCTCAAGACTGACCCAGAGGGGGTCGAGTACGGCCCACATAGGTTCGATCACGACCCATATGCCAAATTGGCCCTCTCAAGACCGACCCACAAGAGGGTTGTGCACGACCCTGCATCGATGCGTCATTGTTACGTGTTGCTTCAGAAGGAGGTTTTCACACTTGAGCAACACCCCGAGGAGGTTCCGAAGTGTGTGAAAGACCTCCTAAAGGAATACAAGGATATCATGCCCGAAGAACTCCTCAAAGGATTACCACCAATCCGGGGAATTGAGCACCAAATTGACTTTGTCCCGGGAGCTTCGTTACCTAACCGAGCGGCATATAGAGCAAGTCCCGAAGAGACAAAGGAGCTTCAAAGTCAGGTGCAAGAGCTCATGGAGAAAGGCTATGTGCGAGAATCAATTAGCCCTTGTGCTGTGCCCGTCATCTTGGTGCCCAAGAAGGATGGAACTTGGCGGATGTGCGTGGATTGCCGAGCCATCACCCAAATAACGGTAAAATATCGTCATCCCATTCCTCGTTTAGATGATATGCTTGACGAATTGTATGGTGCTTGTTTCTTTTCAAAAATTGATTTAAGAAGTGGGTATCATCAAATTCGTATGAAAGAGGGGGATACATGGAAAACAACTTTTAAAACTAAGTATGGACTTTATGAATGGTTAGTTATGCCTTTTGGTCTTTCTAATGCTCCTAGTACATTCATGAGGCTAATGAACCATGTTTTGAGAAAATACTTAGGGAAATTTATTGTTGTCTACTTTGATGATATTTTAGTGTTTAGTAGATCTCTAGATGAGCATGTAGGACATTTAAGGGCTGTGTTTGAGTGTTTACGAGTTGAGTACTTGTATGTTAACTTTAAAAAATGTTCTTTTTGCTCGGAGTCTACTCTTTTCCTTGGTTTTGTGCTTTCCAGGAGAGGACTACAAGTGGATGACACAAAGGTGAAAGCAATCAAGGAATGGCCCCAGCCGACTACTCCAACAATGGTGCGTTCATTCTTGATTAGCCGGGTTCTATCAACGTTTTGTGAGAGGATTCAGCGTCATAAAAGCCCCGTTGCATGAGTTGACCAAGAAGAATGCTTCGTTCACATGGAGTGATGCCCACGAGGATGCTTTCCAAAGCTTGAAAGAGAGCCTCACCAACGCCCCTCTTCTTCAACTTCCCGATTTTACAAAGACATTTGAATTGGAGGTTGACGCATCGGGTCATGGGATTGGAGGTGTTCTAACTAAAGGTGGCAAACCCGTGGCATATTTTAGTGAGAAGCTAAGTGGTGCGGAGTTGAACTATCCCACTTATGACAAAGAATTGTATGCCTTGATTCGGTGCTTGAAGACATGGCAACATTATCTTTGGCATAAGGAGTTTGTTATACACTCGGACCACGAAGCTCTCAAGTACTTGAAGAGCCAAGCTCGGCTCAATAGGAGACATGCACGATGGGTGGAGTTCATGGAGACTTTCCCATATGTGGTGAAGTACAAGAAGGGCAAGGACAACATCATCGCCGACGCCCTATCTAGGAGGTATGTACTTCTATCTTCTCTTGATGCAAAAATCCTTGGTTTTGCTTTGATTAAGGAACTTTATGCTAGTGATCCTTTCTTTGGTGACATTTATGATCATTATATGACTAAGGGCCCTATGAATGCTTTCTTTGTAGACGATGGCTATTTGTTTAAGAAAGGGAAATTATGCATACCATTGTCTTCCATTCGTAGGTTACTTACTAGAAAAGTTCATGAAAGTCGAGGGCATATGGGTTTAGATAAAACTTTAGAAGGACTTAAAGAACACTACTATTGGCCTAACATGTCACGTTATGTGCAAAACTTTGTTAATAGCTGTGTTGTTTGTCATAAAGCTAAATCTAGACTTAATCCCTTTGGCTTATATCAACCTCTTTCTATCCTAGTGCACCTTGGGAGGATATCTCTATGGATTTCATTGTGGGTTTGCCTAGGACTAGAAGGGGTAGTGATAGTATTTTTGTAGTGGTTGACCGATTTTCAAAGATGGCACATTTCATACCATGTCACACTACCGATGATGTTTCTATGATTGTTAACTTGTTCTTTAAAGAGGTGGTTCGTCTACATGGTATTCCACTTACCATTGTATCAGATCGTGATGCAAAGTTTCTTAGCTATTTTTGGAAGTGTCTTTGGCATAAGATAGGTACGAAGTTGCTCATCTCCACATCATGTCACCCTCAAACAGATGGACAAACCGAGGTAACAAATCGAACTCTTGGAGCTCTTCTTCGTACTATGGTTACGACTAACCTTAAAATGTGGGAAGAAGTTTTGCCTTTTGTGGAGTTTGCTTACAACAGGTCAATCCATTCCGCCACTAAGAAGACGCCATTTGAGGTGGTGTATGGTCTGAATCCCAAGACGGCTAGTGATATGGCGCCCCTACCATACAAGGTCGAGCCGCACGAGGGTGCGTTAGATCGTGCGGGGTCCATTCGGCGCATCCATGAGGAAACAAGGAGGAATTTGGAGCTAAAGGCCGAAAGATACAAGGCGCTCGCGGATCGTGGAAGGAAGGAGATGATCTTTGAAGAAGGCGATCTTGTATGGGTGCACTTAAGAAAGGAACGTTTCCCTCATGCTTGAAACAACAAGCTCAAGCAAAGGGGAGATGGACCATTTCGAGTGATCAAGAAGCTTGAACCGAATGCTTATGAGTTGGAGTTGCCCGATGAGTATGGCGTCCATCCAGTGTGTAATGTTTCGGATTTGTCACCATTCATACCCGATGACGACTCCGACATTGAACCAAGGACGGTTCAACATTTAGTGGAGGAGAATGATAGCAAACAAGATGATGAAGATCCACGAGATGTTGAAGAGATGATGACGGCTCCAATTCAAGGTCCAATGACGAGAAGCCGAGATAAGAAGATCATCCAAGGAACCTCCATTGCACTCAAGTGTCTCTATTCAAGAATGGAGGAGCCTAGGAAGACGAAGTGGGTCACTTACTTGCAAGGAACCTAAGACGAGCAGCCTAGAGAAGGAAGGTCCTCTCAGGACCGACCCCCCAGGGGGTCGTGCACGACCCACATAGGGTTGATCACGACCCATATGGTTCGATCACGACCCATCTAGGTCGGTCCTGAGGGTTATCGCAATTGCGTCCGCCAGTTTCCTTGCGTCCCAAGTTGTTTCCTTTTATTGTTATCAAACTATTTCCATATTTTGGTTTTCTAGATTTGCAATTATTATTATAGGATATTCTTTATATCTTATAATAATAATTTAGGGTTTCTTTTTCTAGGATAGAATAAATACTAGAGTTTTTCCCTTATTTGTTTTTTTAGCGTATTTTGAGAAGAGAACATAGTTCTCTTCCTGCGCCATTGTTGACCTGCGTACATTGAGATTCAGTTGGTTTTATGCAGGCATTGCTTTGGTTTGATCAAGTGTGTTCTTGTGAGTCTATTGATTGGGGTTACGATACGAGTCGTTCGAGGCTTATACTTGGTGCAAGGTCTAGATCCGTTTCCGTTCGCGATTGTGTAACGACAAGGACCCCCTTTGTCGTACATCAGCACCCTATACCAATTGGAGAGCACCTTCAAATGTCTAAGACATACTGCCAAACAAATGAAGAAGGAAAAAGAAAGTTGGCAATTGTTCCTTATAATGTAGTTGTAGGCAATATTATGCATGCATTGTTATGTACCATGCCTGATTTTGCTTTTGCTATTTCTATTTCTAGTTCCTATATGTCAAATCCAAGTCCTAATCATTGGATTGCAATGAAATACCTATTGATATAATTAAATGGACTAAAGAATGTAGGATTGGTATATGATGAGCACAGTCCGAGGACACAGCTATATGGGTATGTGGACTCGGAATATACCAACAATAAGGAAACTCGAAAATCTACTACTGCATACATCTATTGTTGGGCAGGGAATCGTATTTCCTGGAAGTCCCACCAATAGTCTATAGATGCACTCTTCTTAAACGAGATTGAGTATACAACAACTATTAGGGGTGGACACGGATGGTTAACCGGAAATTCGGTTATTGAATTAGATAATCGTAACCGTATTGATTGTAACGGTTGACTAAAACATTCGGTACGGTTTTTGGTTAAGTGAAAACCATATCTTAAAAAGAGATTTTAAATTAAATTTATTAACGAAATTATATTTTTGTTGATCAGTTAATATATAACATGGTTACCTTTTAATATTATCACCAACCTAAACAAGAACCGTACTACTTATAAATCAACCAATATTAGTTTTTCATAAAAGTATTTAACTCATATCAAGAGTCTTGAAATGTCAATACATCTCTAAGTATTTAATGGATCTTTCATGGACACCGTGCATAATACATGTTACATACTCTTAATGGATGTCATAATACATATTACATAAAGGCAAAATATATATGGAGGCCCCTATACTTGTACAAAATGTGCAAAAAGGCCGCCGTACTTTATCTTGTTCTATTGAGCACTTGTACTTATCCAACTTTGTTTTATTAAGCACTTGTGTCCCAATTAGTCTCCGCATTGCATTTTACGCCCTCTGTTTAATTGCCATGTAATGACCATGTAACACAATTTTTGCCATGTAATGTCTGCGTAATGCAAATTCAAGCCACGTAACACTGTGTAATGCAACGAACCACCGTAAAACACGACAATCAATTTTGTTTTAATTTTTTGTTTACGGTGTTTCATGGTATTATAAAGTGTTACTTGACTTGAATTTGCATTATGTGGACATTAAATGGCAAAAATCGTGTTACGTGGTCATTACATGATAATTAAACAGAGCGCGTAAAATGCACACGAACACTAATTGGGACACAAGTACTCAATAGAATAAAATTGGATAAGTACAGGTGCTCAATAGAACAAAAAAAAATACAGGGGCCCGTTTGCACATTTTGTACAAGTACGAGGGTCTCCGTATGTATTTTGCCATTACATAAATGGCATTTCCACTCAAATCATGTGATGCCTAAGTCAACCTTTACTTCAGAAGAATTCAATGAACAAAAATGAGGGAGGCTTACCTGTATTTAAGAGATTAGGGTTTCATTCAAGTGCATTTACAATATTATCTAAAATCTTTAAATCGAATGTCAAAATTGACCAAAAAAATGTCAAATAATAATGATTTATTTACTATCTTTCTTAATTTACTATTTTCTTGTACATTTTAATATTTTTTCACCAAGATATCGACTATGTCGTTATAAGATAATAATTCCAACAAGGAAAATATCTTAATTGTTTATATTCTATATGTTCTTAATATCACATGACATCATTTATCTTTTTATATGGATGTAATATCATAGGCTTCAAGACTCGTATGCCCGGCCTTCAATATACATGTGATATGCTCAATTCTAAGAATGATCCAATTGAAATAATCTGCATATATAAACAATACACATCTTATTACTCAAATGTACAAAGATGAAATGCTGAAAATGCCCGATACAGAGAATGGATAGATGTACCTAGCTAGGTTCCAGCTTATTACTTTTGCTCAGGATATATATATTATACAAATACACGAACAAAGTATTATGAAACATACATGCATCTAAATAAAGATGACAACATAGCACAAGCTTGGTTACGTTTCATATGTACTACCAAACTGGCTTAGTCTATTTAGTCTTGTACGGCCTCGACAATAAGTTGAATCCCATGAGCAGGCCTAAGCGTGAAGAAGTAAAGAGGAGAGTGGCGATAATAGGGCGAAACCGAGAAGGAAAAGCGCGAAAGAAGCGAGCATAGTAGAGTCTTGTACGTCATGACTGCGTAGGTCTTTCCGACACACATTCTCCCCCCGAATCCAAAGGGTAAGTATCCCATTTTGTGACGACATCCGCCATGTAAGGGGTCATTGCGAAACCTCTCGGGCCGGAACTCGTGGACTGAATCTCCCCAAAGTTGGGGGTCATGGTGCATGCCGAGGATGTCTATCCATATGTTTGTGCCCTCTGGAATGGTGGTCTCTCCAACTTTGATGTCATCTCTTACGCATCGTACCGCATTTGGTGGAGGAGGATACAAGCGTAGCACCTCGTTCATCACCCATCCCATCTTTATATGTCCATGTTTTGCATTTAAGTATGATATAAAAAGACCAAACAACAGTACATGATGTAGTGAGTTTGATGTCATGAAAGTGCAATCTAGCTAGGGGTCCTAGTTTGACATAGACATTGAAAAAAAAAGGTAGTTAGGACTTTGAATGTTTAGCTTTGCATGCCCCTTCACTTTATTATTTACGCCATCAAATAATGATAAATAAAGTGATAAATTATTATTAGTTTTATAAATTTGGAATTTTGTGATATAAATTTCTAGTCAGTAGTTTTTGTAAGCCAAAAATACAATTAGTTGATCATTTTAATGTATACAAATAAACTTGTCATAATAAAAATGTGCAAATGTGTGATACTTGTCATTTAAAATATAACTAGTATCAATCCCTGTGCCTTGAAGCCAGAACTTTATTTAATTAAAAACTTACTTATATTTTATATAAAGTTATTCAAAAGAATAGTTTTATATAAATTTTTGTATTATTTTATATAAGTTGCTTCTTGTGGGATTTATTTTAATGATACATTATGTTATAATACATTCTTTTAATTGAACAAAGATTTGTTCTGTTATAATTTTGTCATATAAGGACTAAATACTTGTTTTATTAATAAGTTTCTTTATTTTATAATTGATATATTTATTTTATAGTTATTTTGGGAAAAAAATCAAATCAAAATAGTATGTTATATATATAATTTATTTATATGCTAAATATATAATAAAAAATTTAACCAATAAAAAATAAGTCAATTTTGTCAACAAATCAAATTGATTTAATAGAATGGTTATGTGGTTGGCTTGTTTGGAAATTAAGATTTTGATCAAGGTACGGTTTAATTTAAAAAATTAAGATTGATTTGAAATTAAAATTAGTAGATAAGAAGAATTCTAGAAAACTTATGTATAAAATTTGAAGTTTTTTTTGAAAAAATATTAAAGCAAAAATTAGTAGATAAGATCGAAGATTTCTAGAAAAATTATCTATAAAATTTAAAGTTTTTTTTATTTGGTAAAAAACAAAAATGGAAATCAATTGATAAAAAGATTTCTGATGTTGGCTCAATAATGAAATTTCAACCAATTAAATTATTTTAATAAAAATAGGTGATGCGATCCAATGAGGATAATTATTATTTTTAACCTTCGTTTTAGTATGTAGTTATGATGATATAATTATAACTATTTATGATGTAAATATATAAAAGGTTTTATGAGATGATGTGAAGATATATATTGACTAGGAAAAGAAAGTATACATCCTATAGATGTTACCTTTTCGAGGCGAGAAATGTTTGTGAAATTGAATTCCCCTTCTTGAGCCACTTGTTTTATCTCCTCCCTTAACTCATCTTGCCATCTCTTATTCATTGCAAGTAACATCAACGTCCATGAGAGTGCAAGGTTTGTAATCTCGGATCCAGCAAAGAAAAAGGTTTTGCACTCATCAATGACCTCTCGATCTACGAAACCCTTCCCAGACTTGTGCGCAGCGAGCATGAGGCCGAGAAAGTCTTGTGGAGCGTCAATGTCAATGACCTTCTTGCGAGAACTTATGATGGATCGAAAGAGATTATCGATCTCATTCCCTAACTTTATCGCCTCTAGGGTTTCTTTTGGAGACAGGATTTGACCAAAGGGGACTCCTAGATAGCGTTTAAACATGTTCTTGAAGAGCACAAACTGCATGGCTCTTAACTTGGTGTATATAAGCTTTCCGTGGTCAGAATCGATGCCAAAGTGGGTTTGAGCTGCGATGTCCGCTGCTAGATATGAGATATCTCTTTCAATATCAATCTCGATCTCGCCACTAGTTGCTATACGAGTTGCCCATTGATGGGACAACTTATTGGTGCATTCTACTGATGTATTAATCGAGAGCTGCATAAAGGTGTATTAGTTTGCTAATTGCTAGATATACTTGTGATAAAATTTAAGACCGATCAGTGATGAAGCTAGGATAACGTGTGAATTTTAACTAAGGTAGTTCTTTGTTCTAAACAAAATCACCAAAATGACATAAAGTTATTAGGTTTGATGTGTTTTCAAACCTTTAATATATGAAATAGTATTGTTTAGAAAGGGAGTATGTATGGATAGTAAATTCATATGGATTTCTTGTAAGATTATTTAATCTTATATACTGTTGGCTTACATATTTTATACAATTATATTATAAGGCTAAATAAATAATGGGTTTAATTTAAGTGATTCAATAAAGGTGAAATCCTAGGACTTCTTATAAATGGTATGGGCCCAATGGGTGGATACCGGATTTGGCCCAATAGGTTTAATGAGACTCTTGTGGGACAAATAAATAGAGAACTAGGTTATAGTTCCCAATATGCCAATTTCATTCAGCAGCTTTTCTACGGTACTCTTCCCATCAGAGACTAGCATACCTGTGGCTATCATTAGCTTTCAATATAGATTCCGCATCAGGTTTGATCGCTACAATGGATTCAGGTATGTAATTATAATTCTTAATATCTTGATATGATCGGATCTTGGCCTTAATTCGAATCAATTTTCTAACATTTCTTCCATACATGCATGTGATTAATGTTCAAAAAACATGGAAAACATCATGTATATGTTTACCTTCAACCAAGAAGAAGAAAAAGCAGGACCAATGATACGCCTGTGGTGAGCCCAAGCGTCGCCTTGAAGCATATTCATGCCATACTTTCCGAACAAGGTCTGTCGGTCGTTTGTGAAAAGCGCAGGCTTTGCCCAATCCCTCGTCGCCACCGCCTCCGACAGCTGCTTTAGGAACTCGGTGTCCGCTACGTAGACGAACGGCTCCGTCCCTATCCAGTACACGCATACCTTCCCTGCATCCATCGATGTCATCAACACGCCTATATATATAGTATTCGGTTCTCGCAAAAAACTATAGCCTAAGTTATGGTGTATATGTACCGTGAGTTTTTTGCCAATTGACAAAGGCATGCAAGAGGAGTGGACGTTGTCGTGGCGGGCTATGAGTCCGACACTAGAGGAGTCGCCGTCGTCCTCGTTCAACATCTCTGCGCGATTCCCGAAGGGAAAGCGTGGGATCGGGCCTGAGAAACCCTGCTCTCTCAGCTTCTTGTAAGCCTTCATAGGCTTTAGGTAACAAGAATACACCAGTTTCCACAAAATTGGTAAGAGAAAGAGTAGACATGCCAATGCTATAACCCCGCTCATATCGGTTAAAGAGTAGAATACACCAGCCTTCTTTTGTTTTAGAGAGTTCTCAATTAAGTGCATGATTAATTGCATGGACTACGTCGATTATATATATAGACGCGTAAGTAGCGTAGCTACAACAAAGGTCCATGGTAATTAATTAATGCGCTTGATTAGATATTGCGGTCCATGCATGCAAGTCTTTTTCTGTATGAAAAAACAACCTTAAAGAAAAAGACTTGCATGCAAGTTAAGATTCCATCCGATGCATCTGTTTCATTTTTATAAAATCATGTATAATGTATTTAAAGACTCCAATGGATTTTAGTAATTGCCGATGTAGCCAATGCATGGTATACCTTTTTTCCCCTTTCCTTACGATTGATGCTATGATTGTTTTCTTACATAAATTAAACATTTCTTTGCCCTTTCACTTCGTCCAAAGTTTCCAAGTATAATTATATGTACAGTGGATTACAAAATGACCACCCTTTTGCTTATGGAAACATTCTTAAGTGATAATATATATTTTAATACTAGATCTTAATTACATAATGAGTGAAACAATGTGAACGTAAACTTGTTTGTTATACCTTATTTTTCTTAGTTTGTTTTAGTCATAGTAGAAGATGGATACAATTACCCAGTCCAACATTTGATGATTTCATCTGAAAATATATCATTTGGTTGTGAGATTAATTCATGTGTTTATATATATTACCTTGTCTGTTTTTTTTTTTCAATTTTCATGTGGAATATACAATTGAACCCCAACAATCTACCTTTCACTTGTGAGTCCCTCACAACCTAGTATGGTGGACCATCCGGATCCCCAGGCAAACAAAAAGAGTTAGGATACACAATTCCTTATAGAGGATTCCACCACAACAAACTAGTTGTATGGGTAAATCTCTACCTCCTTTAGGGCTCGTTTGGTACGATGCCAGGAATCGGGTTGGAATGAAGTATTGGGTTGGAATAGGAATGACTCATACCTTGCATTTTAGGTGGGTATGAGTTTATGTGTATTTTGTGGGAATGGGAATGACTCATACCAACCCTATTCTCAAACCAAACACTAGTATGAGTTTAGCTCATTCCAGAACCCGATTCCTGATGCCTTTGGTATAGATACAAACAGGCCCTTAGAGTTTTGGCTTTTTTTTTTTTACCGGAAACCACCCTTACAATATGTCATATTCTTCTAAACCACCCTTTCAATGTCTAATTATCGCAAACCACCCGTAATAAGACATTTTTTACCCCAATGTCACTCAAACACGATTTCCGTCCAAATTTTCCATTAAGTAATTAAAAAAATCATTTTCCCCTTTACTTTTATTACACTTTGATCAATTACTAACTTTTTCCTTTTAGCTAGACCAACTTTATAATATAAACATTTATGATAATATTAATTACTATAAAGCTTATATGTATATGGAGTTGATAATTTATAATATAATAATAATGTAAAAATATACTTATATATGCTTAACAAATGAAGATTAGGGGTATTAATACGCCAAACATAATAAATTATCTAAAATATTGATTTATAAATGAGTGAATCATGGATTGAGTAAATCTAAAATTGAAATCTTAATATATCTACAAAACTACCAATACACCTAATCTTCATTTAATTAATTATTCATAAGGATATTAATATGTTATTCTTATATTATAAGTTTTGAATTCCATATAAATGATGATTATCACAAATATTAAATTTTATATTTGTTAAATGCTATCACAAATATTGAAATTATAAATTTATAGTAACTAAAGGAAAAGAATTATTTAAAATAATGATTAAACTATAATAAAAAAGGAGGGGGAATATATTTTTTTATAAGTTAACGGAAATGTGGACGGAAAATGAGTTTGGATGGTAGGAGGGGGTAACGGAAGTACTATTATGGGTGGTTTACGGTAACTAGGCATTGAATGGGTGGTTTAGGAGAATATACATATTGCAAGGGTGGTTTCCGGTAAAACAACCTAGAGTTTTTAATGATCTTCTTTGCTTATTAGTTTGTCTCGTAGTATATGAAAAGGCAAGACTTGAACATCTTTGTTCCTATTAGACTCTAATCCGTAGGGAACACTAACGAGACTAATCAACCTAGATTCCTAAACCAGCATCATTAACTAAAATAAGATCGGACAAACCTCGCACGAACTTGGATCTACAAATTCCTTTTGGAAATGGAACAACTGTCACGATCACTCACTCGCCATTGGAAGATGAGTTTCAAGGACGCGCTAATTGGAAATAGGGTTGACGTTAATGGAAAGAGGTTGAAGTTTGTGAAGGACTACGTACAAGAGTAGAGTAATTCAGTTTACTTGGAAAAATGTTGATTAAACAACGTCAAAATGGAAATTTAGCTTACTTAATTGGCTTAGTAGTGGGTGTGAGAGTGAATTTTAGTGTGGTTCAAAGTTTTGCAGTCACTAGATGGACTAGTATACAAACACCAAAGGTAACTCTTACAACTTGCGGAGTGTTGTTTGTAGGTTCGAAAAGGAAGATGACTTGAATGGGTCATTCTCAACGGCTTAATACATCAGGAGACCTCTGTACTTGAACGTTTTTTCCCAACAAACCCCTCTACTTAAAAATATTCTATTAGGACCCTCTACTAATATGAATTTGATCTAATGAACCCCTCATCACTAATGATTTGTTACGTAAAACAATTGAACACTGACTTGGCTCTCATAGTTAATGACTAATCATTATACATAATCCAATTTTATATCACATAGGACTTCACTAGTTGTATAAACCACGTATGATAACATAATATATCAGTTGCGGTGGTTCATTTTCTGTATTGAGCCTATCTTATTGCCGTAATTGTGACTAACAGAGTCTGATGTGTCTTAAAATTGGATAACATGACGATTACTCATCAATTATGGGAGCCAAGTCAGCATGTGTTTTTTATGTAATGAAAGATCAATGGTGGGAGGTTTAATAGAACAAATCTAACTGAGTAGAAGGGTCTAATAGAACATTTTTAAGTAGAGGGGTCTGTAGGGAAAAAACGTTCAAGTACAGGGGTCTCCTGATGTATTAAGCTCATTCTCAACAACCCATGGATGATTAGAGGAGCTACACTATTGGCCATAAAGAGATGGAGTGAGGCTAGATCCTTGATGTTTTGAGTCAACACAAGTTTTGGTGAATATGCCAAAGCTTGGTCTGAGATTTTGTGATGCGCTCCCACCGTCCATGACCGCATTCGAGGAGGAGGACACCCTACAGATTCGATCTAACAACCCCATCACTAGGAGTCGAGCCAAGCAAGTGGCCCGAGCCACTCATTCCATCATCCATCGAACTATGGCAAGTGTGAGATCCAAGGAAGCTTCCAAGTTCATTAATTTATCTTACATTCACGAGAAACCTCAAGAGGAAACCAAGATAGACCCATCGCTAGCCCACGAATCACCATCAAGCCATGCCGAAGCTTAGGCAGTGTTGCTGCCCCTATCGAACTATGTTACATGACTCGGCTAAAGTTGTTGTTTCCAAGATCAAAAATAAAACCCAAACACACAAACCAAGTATAGCATGCAAATGAGGGGTCGAACCCAAGAGAATCTAGTTCTTATGCAATTTTAGTTCAATCACAAAACACAATCAAGGGGGGGTTGAAGAAGGTTTGTTATCAGTATTAGCAAACAGAGTCATTCAATCAATTCCACCTTTATTAATCAATCGATGATCAATTCATCCACTTATTTATATTCCTAGGTCACATCCAATCCTTATCTTAATCATCCACTAGTGGACGGTCCTAGAGAAACTATGATAAGAACAAGAACGCTTAATCCAAATCATACAATGAACAGAAGGATAATAAGAAATTGAATCATGCAATCAAGCTACGAGACTCATGCACAAAACAACCATTGAATACTCTTCTCTAACCTAGTCCACGGTCCTAGATAAGAGTTGTTTCAAGAATAGGAAAGATGCATAGACAACAACCAATCCCAGTTCAAACAATACATCTATCTTACCTAGCAATTAATAGAATATCTTCTTGTTATTATTTCTATCTTTGTCCATATGAAATCTAGGCTGAATGTAAGCATATTTTCGTATGAATTAATTTATTTAATTATTTCTCTCTTTTATTTTCTAGAATAATTTTAGTTAAGTGAAAAACCTCTATCTTTTGCACATGATAGAATTTCCACCTTAGATAGCTCGATAACATTTTGTTCTTTATAAAAACCAAAACATTATAATCTTTGAACTTACACACAATTGAAATACAATTGATTTTGGCTTAATAAGCTTTCTCCTAAAACCAAATTGCGGCACTCTTGTTACAAATGAGCAGAAGCTCTCTCTCCAAACAATCCTAACGTGGGTTGTCACTCTTGCTTATCGCATTGAGTGAGCCAAACTGAGTCCTAATGTGGATTCAACCTCAAATTCGATCATCATAACATTGGTGATTGCTTATGGTTCGCTTTCGTCAATTCCGAGAGACTTCCCAAAGTGATCTTCATGTGATCCTTCACACTCTTTGGCCTTTTCAAGGATTAGAGCTCATCTATTGGTATAAAAGCTAAGAGATCGTGTAAGTCTCGCACATACCTTCTTGTTCTTCATACGTGTTTTCCCCTTAATCCATTGATTTTTTCTAGCATAGTTCCATCAAACTCCCTTTGTTGCACTGAGTTTTTTACCCGAATGTTTTTCTTTGCATTCGTAAATTATATAAAAAAATCCTTTACCTTGCTTGCCTCTTGTTCAGTTGACTTTGCATATTGTCCTAACTTGCTTGTAAGTGTGAGTTGAAGTTTAATTGATTCGAGTTTGCATTCATTCAATCGTAGAGGATTAAAATCCATACGATTTGCATTGCTTTAATTTAAAAAACTATTTTTGTGTGTGTAGCCAAAATGAGGTAATATATTCAAAAGTCAAACAAAAAACACGAATTGAGAAAGCCAAAATAAGGAAACTCATTTCACCCATAAATATTCATTCAAATTCATACTTGTTCGATTTCACTCCCTTGCTTACTACTTGTTGGTTGTACTTTATTGCCTTCTTTTTACTTGAGTTTCGAGCTTGCCTTAGACATCCAAACCCAAAGCCAAATACAAATGTGTACTGAACTTGTGGGTTAACTTGACTTGGGCATCTCAAGCAAAGGTCTTTTTGATCCTCTTTATACTCGTTATGGCTCACATTGGAATTGGGTTGCCTTCGATGACTCAAGGAGGAGGGGACGGTAAGAACAATCAACAAAATCATCCACAAAATTTGCCACCTTTATATCCACCACCAAATCTTCCACCAAATCCACTAATCCAACATCCCTAAGAGATGTCTACCGTGCAATAAATTACAGAGCAACTTAGGGCGCTCGAGCAACAGACTAGCCAGGCCGAGGAGCGTAACGAGCTATTTGCTAGGCAATTAGCTAAGGCCAACATTAGGCTTACTCCTAATGTGCAACCTCCAAAGTGCACATCGACTTGCCCATCCAAAGGTAAACGTCTGAGGTAACGCATTGAGGCGTGTGTTGAAGGGAAAAGAACCGATGCATCCATAAAATCAACCTCCTTTCCAAAGAATGGAATCCATTCATGAGTCACATGCACACCCAGCCGCCCCAAGGCACTCGAGTGGCCATGGCTCGCGCTCACACCCGCCCACACACAATGTCATGATTGTGGACGACACGGTGATTCAGCTAAAGTCGTCGTGCCAAGATCAAAGAAAATAACCAAAAATTACAAACCAAGTATAGTGAATAAGTAAGGGGTCGTACTCAAGAAAACTGAGGCTTCTAGTATTAATACTTCTACCAACTAAAGATAACAGGGAGATTCAAGAGAAAGATCTAAACTATACTAATCTAGGAAACAAATAACAATCAATCAAATAAGGGAAACAAGTGCATTCAAAAGATCCACTCTGAAATAATCATTCGATCATAGATTTATTCACTGATTCATTTTACACCTATGGTTAATTTATATCCCGATCATTAGCAATCGCAAGTCCACGGTCCAAGCAATTCTTTAACCCTATGAGTCAATGAACAAGGATATGCAGGATACATGCAAAAACAATCAAGCTATGAGTCAATGAAGAAACATATAATCAATTCTCTTCTTAAATCCTAGTTGCATAGACAACATGTTTAGGCTCTTAGTTGTTTTCACGGAACAGGTTTGTCCCCTGTCCAAACCTGGATCCAACAATAAAAAATCAATCAATTCAACAAGTTAGCTACTCATGCAGAATCAATCAACATTAATATTATGAAGCACAGGAGAATTAATATTAACTAAAGGATAGAAATCATCTACCAAAATCTCACGAATTCATACATCAGAGCTTTACCCTTGAACAAACCTTAAGAGACTAGCTCTCCATAATACAAACTAAACTAAAGAATTAATCTAAGAAATATTGGATGAATAATGGATCTAAGGTAGAAGGTACTAAAAACCTAAGGAGAGCCTCTAAATATATAGTAGTCAGATGATATCCCAACCAAGCTACTAAAGATATAGGAAATATAAGAAAAAGAAAAAAAGATTGAAATTTGGCTTTCGAATCTGGCACCAAACCGCGCCCGCGTCGACTTCACTGTGCCCCCGCTCAACGTTGGGTCAAAGGCTTCTCAATCGGGTTCTACTGCGCACGCGCTGAGCTATCAACGCTCGCGGCCTTCTAAAGATATAAGCTCTGGTCCTGGGCAACCACCGCACCCGCGGCGTATGTACCGCGCCCGTGGTTTCTGGACAGTGGCAAACTTTGCTTTGAATTTTATCCTGTAAACTCTCATATCTTGAATCATTGTGTCTTCGGTCTTCATATTACAATTAAGCTCAAAATACTAACCTATAACACTCAATAAAACCCTAAGATACAAGAGTTAACCTATAGTAAAGAGAGCATATCAAATTCCCCCATACTTAAATCTTGCTCGTCCTCAAATAAAGTCAAACTAAATATAAAAATCAGCTCATCAAAGATCTCAGGAAATACAAGGAAAGACAAAAACACTCAACTCTCAACCTGAAATCAAAATAGAGTAATCATGAGCATAAACAAGTAAAGCTCTAAGCACACACCTCACAACATGATATAACACTCAAGCTCTAAAAAGTGTAGAGCAACCTAGGACCTACCCGGCATCTATAATGAATCTCAAAGTCCTTAAGCAAGAATGATCCTAAATCACTCAAACTTTTCCACTCAATTCTACTTAGGTGTCCTTTCAAGTGCTCACAAATCTCACAATCACTCAGCCTAATGCTAGTCTAGGTTACCTGCTTATTACCTGAGCCGCCCTTTCGGGTTTTTGACTCATCCTAGGATTTTCTTATGTTTTTTTTCAATTTTTAATGGCTTTTTCTAATTCTTTCTTTTTCGCCAATTATCAACGGTTTTATTACTTCTAAACAAAGCCAACAACAGTTTACACAAACACAACAAAATACAACCAAACCTAAACTTCCACCTAACTCCCAGCAAGGTCTCACCTAGGGAATCTCAACACGTATTTCTTTCTATTTATTTTCTCTTTATAATGCAAAAAATATGGTGCAAGTGCTCCATGAAAAGAAGAAAATAAAAAATCTAAAGAAAATCGAAGTAAAAACAGCTAACCACACAACTAGGATAAGTGTAGTGTGTTCTCCCTCCCCCATACTTAAATCCTTCATTATCCTCAATGAAACTAAGAGCAAGGATAGAAGTAAGGAAGAAGGTATATCAGAAGATTCACATATTAAGAAGAGGGGTGAAATGGAAGAACTCTTCAAAGGTGTAGAAAGAATGGATAAAAAGCTTTGGAATTACCGTTTTGCAGGCCAACTGCGTGCGCGGGAGTAGGGGCATGGTCACGTTGTCGTCACAGAGAGCAAACTCAACTTCTGGGTAGCGTCCGTGGGGGCAACCAAGGCGGCGCGAGTGCAGCCTTGGGTGATAGCGAACACAGACTCTAAACCAAGAACACGAACCATTGAACTCTGGCTCTTGGGGATCTCGGGCTTGTCTCTTGGAACTTATGAATCTCGAACTCGAGCCAATGCAGCAAAAACTCGGGGGAACAAAGCTCCCTCTTACTTAAGCTTTATACAGAGCTAACAAAAGATAATCCAAAGGGAATGGAAATAGTATATAGAAGGTGGCAAAGATAGAAGATGGAAAAGATAGATGATGACAGAAGATAGAGATAGAAGATCATCGTTTTTTTCTTTTTGAAATTTATGAGAGCAACAACGACCAAACCGCGCGCGCAGTACAAGTACTGTGTGCGCGGTCGCTACTACCTTTCATTGGGATGGGTCTGGTGCTCCACCGCGAGCGCGGTATGGCTGCTACGGGCACGGTTTTGCACCAGAAACATCCTTTCGGACCTCGTACCTGTACGTGAGTCTCCAAAACAAAAATCAAGCTAAGCTAAAGGAAGAAGAGAAAGGAGGAGGATGAAGTCTATGTAACCTTCGGTTGCCTCCCAAGCAGCGCCTTTGTTTAACGTCGAGCATCGACGTTGACAAGATCGGACATCGTCAATGCCCTAAGCAATCTGTCAAAATCCTGCGAATAGCTTTCGGCAAGTATAGCACAATGATAACTTGAAACCAAATAATATAGCATTCAAACACTGTTTCAGTTTATCAAACCGACTAGAGAAATCAGGGCTAGCAGGTTTAGGATAAAACCGGTTGAGAAGACGAGGTAGATTATCAGAAGTTATGAAATTTATGTTAGTACTACCATCCTTAAAATTTGAAAAATCACTAGGTAAACTATCATGCTCAAGACTTTTTGTAGAAACAGCAGGCAAACAGATATCAATGGAGAATAAGAAAGAAGAGGGAAGGATACAAGGATCATGATCAATCACAACAGAGGACTCCATAGTAGGAGACATAGACATCTCCTCAGATAGAAGGGAAATCTCTATAACATCATCTAGCTCCTTCGTCGAGTCATCAGGCTTGCGGTTATCCCCCCAAGAGTCGTCAAACTGAAGGAAATATCCCTCCTCTGTCATAACATGACTATGATCATCCATCTCTTCATCTCAAGAAGGGTCTCTCAATGCCTCTAGAAAGGGTGGAACCGGCTTGTACGAGATGAGAGGAGGGAAGTACGGCCTTTCGTACGAATCGCATTCGTCGCAAGGAAGACCGCGTTGGCGGCACAAGTGTTGCGCTCGTAGTTCATCGGAGAACTCGGAGGACCCAATCGCTTCAGCACCGCGCACGCAGGTGAGGGCCTCACGCTTGCGGTTTGGCTCGTTGTGGAGATCGGCTGGTTCGGTTTCAGGACCACTTGCGCGCTTGTCATCCCGAGTGCGCGATTCCTGCATAAAACCTTGATCTTTAAGAATTGCCTCCATCTTTATGGTAAACACCTCCAATAGTTTTCTAAACTCAGCAATCTGGTTCTCCAATTTCTGTAGTTCAACCTCGTTGGCTCGGATCTTACAAAAGAGGTTCCAACGGTGCATGAGCATCCAAGTGATATAACCTCCATTGCTCACGTTACACACCTTTAGTTGAGGACTTGAGACTCAAGATTCATCCCAATCAAGATGTTATTACAAGCATCATCAAGACCTATGTTTATCCCCCCTAACAAAGAGATCATGCAAATGTTCCTGGCACCTAGTGAAGTACTCAAGGAAGGGTTCGTCCTACAACTGACAAAACCTAAACGTAGACATCAGAATATACAAGTGTAGACCGTAAGATAGGTCTACACAAAGTCAATAAAAATATTAACACTAGAATTAAACCAAAGTTCCCCGACAACGGCGCCAAAGTTTGACTCACTCTAATAGAGTATCCCACTCGATGCCCTTGCACCACCACCAAGGTTATCAATCCCCTTATGATACTAATGAATGTTTTGTGTAGGCTAGGATTTTTAAGGTCATCAATCAACGGTTTCTCCTTATCATTCGTACTCACATGATCAACTAATGACTATGATTCTCTTAATGAGTACGATGAGGAGGAGGAGCAGCCCAGAGAGCATCACAACACCAATGACTACCACTCGCCTCTAGTGGATCTACTTGTGCACCAAGGGCGCTCATCGGATTGGATCCCTCCATCAAGGATACTGACCAACTGCGAAGGATATGACCGAGACATGCGCCAACTAGCGCATGACCCGGGTCGAGGCAATCTTGGTGGTAGAGGTGGCCAAGTAGGGGATGTGGCCCACTGGGGGGAGGAGACCCGAATGATTCCTCGAACGATGTTGGGTTTTACGACCCTAGACGAGGTTGGGGAAACCATTGGCCATAGGGCCATGCCCATGCACACAATGCTCGCCGAAATGTCAAGGTCAAAGTAGAGCCCTTTCATATAGAATACAACCCAGAGAAATTCTTGACATGGGTGCAAAAGACTAAGGTCACCCTCGCTTATGTGCACTATGAGGAGCATGAGAAAGTGGAGGTGGTCACCCTTCACTTTGAGTATGGTGCGCAAGCACGGTCTGCTCTCGAGTGATTGTGCTTGCCGAGGTTGCCTATCATGGCGTGGCACCAACTCGTGCACATCATGACATGAAAATACGAAAATACATGTGAAACGAGATTGCTCGTACTAGATAAGGTACGCTCACCCCTGAACATATTTTGCACTAAGCTAGAAATTTTATATAACCGGGCCAATATGAGTGTTTCTCCAAGCATGACTTAAACTCGTTTCATTATGGGCTTGAATGAACAAATACAAGATCAATTAGAAATCTTACCCATCAAGGAAATATAGATATAGTCTAATTATTTATTTAAAAAAAATCGAATTTATATTTCAAAATTATTAAAAAACCCGAAAAAATAATCTTAGAATTGTATTATCCGATTTTATCTTAATTTTTATTAAATAGTAATAGTTATTATAAGCTTATAACTTATGGTATAAATGAGAATGTAGTAGATTATTATATTATATATATGTGATGTAGCAAATGTTTTTGTAAAGACATTGATCATGCTTTATAGTATAGAAGGATGGATTATAAACATATTTAGATTTTTTAAACTCAAGATTGTTATGTATATATATACACCGTTTTGAGAACTAAGATAATTTTCCGGTAAAACATATTTTGAAGTCTTTTTTTTTATATATACAAGAAAATATATATGGCAATTTGACTATATCTTACCATATTAATTACCAAACTTACGTAAAATAATAATAGTCAAATTATTTTTATATTTAATTACGTAACATAATAATTGAAAAGTTTACGACTTTGATATATGAAGATCTTATAATATATAACGGGTAATATGAAAATTTAGATAAATTAAATTACGATGTGTGTTTTGAAATCATTCTTTTTTTATGAATTTATTAAGATATATGTTGTTAGATAGAAATTTATTTCCTGATTAGATTATTTCCATAATTATTCTTGATTTTATTTCAATTGTTTCAAAATATATAGAAAATAATATAGATATAAATGTTGTTAGCTAGAAATATATTTCTTGATTAGATTATTTTCAAAATTACTGATAACAACTTGTTATGTAGAGGAGAGCCAGTTGATTATTTTACTGTCAAAATGACACTTGTCGTAAATGTTTATAAAGACATTGTCTTCGCTTTATACTATAATAATACAGATTATATAGAGGAGGGTCCAATTGATTATTTTATTATAGAAATGACATGTAACGTAATTTTTGTAAAGACATTGACTCTACTTTATATTATAGTAACTAGTAAATTGACACGTGCCCTGCACGGCATATTTCTTATCGGGAAAGAGATTCAATATATATCCAGAGATTGAAAATATTAACATCGTGATTTAATCAAGTTAGTTAAAAGTTGTTATAGAATAAAAGTTTATAGTTATTTTAAAATTTAAATTTGAGTGATATACATAAAAATGAGTATAACATATTTAAGCTTTATAATTGCAAAAAATATATCAATTAGTTGGTATAGATTATAATTTATTATTAATATTGTAGAATATAAAGGGAAAAAAATGCAAAGATGATGTGAGAAGAGGTGGGTAGACAAAAGAGGTAGTGGGTAGTTTTTTTTTTCTTTTTTATAAAACAAATTAAAAATACATGTTAATTAGAGAATGTGTTTAGTGACTTAGCATAAGTATATACTAGAGCGGAGGTTAAAAATAAATATTTAGCATGACAGTTGTCAATTTCTCATTGGACCACATTACCCATATTTATTAGAACAATTTAATTTGTTTAATTGTTAAAACTTCATTGTAGACCCACATTAGAAATTTTCTTATATTGATATCATTTTTTTTAAAAGCTAAACTTTAAATTTTATACATAATTTTTCTTATCTGCTCAAAACTTTATAAAAATATTAAGTTTATACATAATAGAAAAGCTTATTGATCCGATATTACAAAATTAAAATTGCCATTAATAGATAGAATTACGAAATTAAGATTTGTACCCAAACTAAACGTATTGGCAAATCTAAAAAGTACAAAATAGATTATTTTCTTTTAAATTAAGCTTATCTAATCCAAATCTTAAGAAAATCTATCCAAAATTCTACACATAATGAAGTTACGTAAAATTATCCATATCTTACGTATTGCCAAATCTGACATTATCCAATGCAAAATTATCTAAAAATCCAAAGTCACTCAATCCGATATCATTCGAATAAAAACAAAGTCTCCTAGTTTAAAAGCACCCGACCCCAAAATAATCCATAAACTTGAACTCAATTATCAAATTTAAATGAAATTATCTCATATAGCCATATGTACTTATAGAAAAAATACAATATCATTTGATAAAGTAATTTGGATACATTATATATAAGGGTGCTTAAATAAATTATTTATTTTACAACTTAATTAATAATAATAAATATTTGTTATATATAATTATAATCTTAAATTTTAATTTAAGTAAACTAAATATTTAGTGTTAAATTTAATTAAAGTAGGACAAAAATCATCATACAAAATATGGCCAGAATCGAAATTTGAGTCATCCCAAAATGTAAATAATTTGATCGAAATTGACTCAAAAACTCAATTTTACCCGATTAAATAAAAGACCGGCACGATATGGTCCAACTCGATTGTCAAAATATTCAAAGATGAATCGAATTCGGAACGGTCTGAACCCAAAACGATCAGGCCCGAACCCATCCGGACCCATCCGATTAACAACCTTGGCTATTCTCATGGCCTTGCTCAGAAAAATTCTGTATTTTAGTATACTTTGCCCCCACTCGCTAAAATTCCTAGGTCCGCCACTATGGACAACTATTACTCATGTTTCAAAATTTTAAAATATTTTTTATTCTAAAGGGGGTATTAATGAGTGGAAACATATAATGGAAATTTTAACATATGAAAGTGTTATTTTTTTCAGACAAAAAAGATTGTTTTCAGATTTTCACGACCACACATATTTGATTATAAAAATATAAAATAATATTTTCATTATGGAATACATTAGTAAATAAAGTTCACTTACTTATTAATCGTCTAAAATTTATCTCTAATGATTAATATATATAATTATCCCTATTATTACAATTTGGAGGCATTATAAGCTTATGTGATATAAAAAGATGTTATAATTCATATTTTTGTTTGATATTACACATTTATTTTAATACTATAAACTATTATGAGATTTAATTACAATGTATTTTTGTTTAAATAAAATATATAATGTAAAAATTATAATAATATAAAATGGGCCTAACATGATTTTAATGGCTATATGTATTAAATAAAATAGAAATTTATTAATTAAAAATTATTTTATGCTGAAAGATAGAAGCTAAGTTATTATAAACATGATACTAAATAAGTTAAGTAAAAGATAATAAATGTAAATTTATTTAATATCAAAGATAAAAAAAGTATTAATTTAATTAGAAAAATGGCTTCCATTTTTAGATTCGAAAAATTTCAATTACTTCATACATAAAGATATTAATAATGAAATTAAAAACACAACTAATATATCAAAAAGGATAGAATTATCTTTTCAAATTTCAAAATATCTTTTTCAAAAATTGATAATAAATAATTTAATTAGATTAGTTAAATAACATGAATAAAATTTAATTATTTAAGTACGAGAGATAAAAGACAAGTTATTATAACATGATAAAATAGAAATTTAGTAAAATTTAATAAATATAAATTGATTTAATATCAAAGATAAAAACAATAGTTTATGTAGAAAAAAGGGTTTTCATTTTAAAAATATTTTTTAATTTGGCAATTAAAAAGTTAAGTAATATATAAAAACGGATAGAATATCTTACCAAAATCAAAAACAACTTCACATATCTTGTACATAATTAGATAATAGTGAATATGATTAGATTAATTAAAATAAGGTGGAGTCAGAATTAACACGGAGACTCGAAAGGTCTCGACTTTAATATATAGTACTACATTATTGCATATACCTTGTACGGAACACAATCAATAACATAATTTTTGACGTATTATTCAAATGATAAAAGAATGCATAATAATATTATTTGGAATTAGAAATTGATATCATATTTTTTAATTCGAAATTATTACAATATTTTGTTGAACCAATGTTGTGATTTGATGTTAAGAATAAATTTAAATTTAAAACTTATATAATATGACTTAAATTAAAATCATAGATAACCTACTATTATTTTATTTCAAAATATATTGAATTAAAGTCATATGAAATCTCAAGTAAAATATTTTATCAACATACATATTTTGATAATTAATAAGATCTTTATGATGATTGAAATAAAAAATTAAGTTAATCTTGGCGTATTGACATAAATACCTTTGAAAAATAGACTTGTATAAGTAATAATATATTTTGGAAAAAGATCATATTTAATAGTTTTTATAAATTTATAATTTTATTTTAAAACAATAGAGGTATAGATTAATAAAATTAATAAATGAATTTTATAACAAAAATTTAGTTTATATTTTTTATATTTTCAAGTATATATTTTTAGATATGTTTTACTGAAATTATAAGTTTATGGGACAAAAAAAAATTGACAAAAATATGACAAATCTATATGATATAAAAATATAGTAAAAATAAAATTTGATAGTGACAAATAAGTTTAACAAATTCAATATAATTTTGATTTATAAAAACAATGTCTAAGAAAATAATTAAAAGAGATAAATATTATTTGGAAAAAGATAGACTTTAGGAAAAGAAGAAGATAAATGATAGACAATTAATAAAAATAAGAAAAAATTTTAAAAATATTTTTCTAAATTAAATTTTTTTGACATAAGGTGGGGCCAGAATTAACATGGAGGCTTTAAAAGTCTCGAGTTTAATATATAGTATAGATTATGATCAGGAAATCTATCTAGTATGAATAAAACTTTATTACTACGAACTTACTTTGAATTTAGTTATGATAATATAATAATATGTGGTTTTAGAGCTCCACATTAAGAAGATATTATAATAAAAAGCAATAAACAAAAACATACCTTCATTTAAAAAAAACTTTTGCACTTTCATTAAAAATCCAATCTTGAATATTTAAAATTTAGTTTTTTGTGACTAATGAGTCTTAGTTTTTGTGTTTTTTTAGTTCAAGATTTTATTTTATGGATTCAATTGAGGTCTTTTACTATGAATTAATTGTGTACTTAAATTCAATCTTAGTTTTTTAATAAAAAAATTATTTATACGTTTTATACCAAAACATTTCACACAAAATTTTTAAAGATATTCCTATCTACTAATTTCCATTTTTAATTATTTTCCTAAAAATAATATATTTACACGTTCTCTAAAACTACAATTTTCCAGAAAATTTGCACGTTTTATGCCCAAAATTCAACATAATATTTGCATGTTAATTATTTTTATAAAAATAACATATTCTTTTCAATAACATTATATAAAATTTAAAATAAGTTTTTAGCTATCAAAATCATGTCTTCATGACACAAAACTGGACTAGTTCTTTTGTAAAGACATGACTTCACAAAAAATTATATATAGAGAATTAGAGATATAGATATAGATATAGATATAGATAAACAAAAATAAACTTTTCCAAAGTGTATCTACTACCTATCTATTACTGTAATAATTTTAGAGTTGGCTTGGCGAGTAAAGGGCTAATCATCATAACTATATACTAAAGCGGAGGTTAAAAATAATATTTAGCCCAACACATGTCACCTCCTCATTGGACCGCATCACCCATCTTTAATAAAACAATTCAATTTATTTAATTGGTTAAAATTTCATTGTAGACCCCACATTAGGTTTATTCTTATCTATTAGTTTCCATTTTCATTATTTTCTTAAAAAAAATAAACTAAATATGCAGCAATTATCAAGAGATTTTTTACGTTACGGTGCATAGTGTTTCATGACTTGCTTGACACATAACATGAATGATTCTTGATCAAAATTTTTATCATTTATCTCTTTCTTTTTTTTGATAGAAAATTTATCTCTTTCTTTAGATGAACACATAACGGGTAATTTTTTAGATAAACACATATCTAAGAAAATTAATTTGAATTTCTCTTTTATTTAACGTAAATCATATTGAAAGATACGTGTAATTCCAAATCTTAAATATTTAGATAAACCTTAATTTTCAAAAAAGATAAACCTTCCTTTATTTATTATTTTTCAACCAAAAAAAGATAAATATATAGATATTTTCTTATCATTAAATATAATTATCCAAATCTTAAAACAAAACTATCCAAATCTTAAAAAAATTTATCCCAAATTGTACACATAATAAAATACACACTTTATAATTACAACTAATATACTAAATATACTAAATCAAGGATTTCAGATCGGTCTCTAGAGCCATCAATTGCCAAAAATTTAAATTCAACATATGGAAAATTAGCATTAAATAACATAATTTATCCAAAAAAATATATACTAAATTTCAACATATAGACGAAAAAATATACTAGATTTTATATATGCAAAAAAGCCCAAAAAAAAATATATACTAAATTTTAACATGTAGACGAAAAAATATACTAGATTTTATATATACAAAAAAGCCGTGCCTTCAAGGCACGGGTACAGACACTAGTTTTAAACCTACAAAAACAGAAAAAGAATTCCTAGGGGCCACGTTTCCTATACAGCGGTACCGCCATAAGGCCAAAAACCAGTCAAAACGCAAGAAAGGGTAAAAATCAAAACAAACAGAAGCCACGAGACTCGACATTTGCAACCCAAAAAAGTGAAAGACCAAAAACAGGGTAGGGTAGACACAGGCGAACGAGAGAATCAGAGAGAGAGAAACGGATGCAAGTTAACGGCAACCCCTTTCATGCGAATTAGTCTTTCTGCTCCCCGCCGGCGACCGTCTCATTCTCCCGCCGACCATAATGCCTCCGACGACGGCGACCAAGGTATATTAATTCACAACTTCTCTTCCTAAGACTCTGTTTTCGTTCATTCACATTCTCAATTCTCGATTCTTAATTCTGATTTGTTGATTGGATTGCCTTTCTGATTGCAATTGATCAGATAGGGAGAATTGGATGATTCTGGGATCAAAAGTCGAATGCTTTTATGTTGGGTTTTGTATATTTTTTTTGTAATTTTAATCATGCACTGTCTAAACGTGAGAGAATTGTGATTCAACTATATTCTTTTCTTTCTCAATAATGCATTTTGTCATTTTCGTATGTGTTTTGTTTCTCTCAATTGTTATTGCTTTGGAGGGGTTTAAACCCTAGGAATGCCCCCACCTGTAATTTGAATTCCCTTGTATGTATAAATTGCTTCAAGAAGTGGATCAATTAGATGGGCAACATAATCCCATATGGTTCTTTCGTAGCGTTTCGCTTTAATTTTTGGCTTGCTTTCCTGTTTTGGTCAATTGTTTGATCTTGATTTTGAGATCACTGTTACCAAAATCCATTGGTTTGGAATCGGATTGAATCGCATAATGATAGTTGCGAATGGTTTTTATTTTTACTTTTATGTTGTAGAACATGACTCCTGTATAATTCTATTACTGAATCCTGTTGCTAATAGCACTAGAAAGCACGAGTAACGTTTATGTTTTTCAAAAAAAAAAAAAAGTCTTGCTCTTGTTGTTTCTCTAATGAGGTTTTTCTTGGGGTACTGTACACAGACAACTGCAAGATGGGATCCTGATGAAGCATGTAGGCCAAGCATCGACGAAGCTCCTGTTTTCCATCCTACACCCGAGGTGTGTATTTATTTTCGAAAGTAGAAAATTCTATTTGTATTTGTGGAGTTACTTGTATGGATGTATCTATCATAATGTATTTGATTAA
Organism: Polygonum aviculare; assembly: GCA_934048045.1. Lineage (NCBI taxonomy): Eukaryota > Viridiplantae > Streptophyta > Magnoliopsida > Caryophyllales > Polygonaceae > Polygonum > Polygonum aviculare. Next base: position 26,036,206 of record OW204030.1, on the reverse strand, counting down.
ATTCTAACCTTAGGAGTTTCAAGATCCTCTCAAATATATAGCGGCAATCAGACCAAAAGCAGAGCAGTATGGTATCTGTAGAATAGTTCCACCATCTCTGTGGAATCCGCCTTGCCCTCTTAAAGACGAAAACATATGGAAACATTCGAAGTTTTCAACTAGAATTCAGTATGTTGACTTACTTCAGAATAGAGAGCCTATGATCAAGAAAAGAAGAAGTAGGAAAAGGAAAAGAAGAAAGCAGTCAAGGATGCAAGCCGCTGGAGGGCACCACAATTCTAGCGACAGCGGAGACAGTGTTTCAGCTGCAAACGATGAGAAGTTTGGATTTCAGTCTGGAGAAGACTTTACGTTTGAGGACTTCCAAAAGCATGACGAAAACTTTAAAAAGTCTTACTTTCGGAAGGAAGTCAATGGTGATATGATGGCGGATGAAGAAAAGGAGTTTCAGCCCTCTATTGAAGAAATTGAAGGTGAATATTGGCGAATTATTGAACAACCAACTGATGAGGTGGAGGTAGGCTGTTAACATACCCATTTCTTCCCAACTTTAGCAATGAAGGTAGACTATTAAAAACAATTCTTTGATTTTACAGGTTTTGTATGGTGCTGATCTTGAAACTGGAGTATTTGGGAGTGGATTTCCTCATCATTCATCCTCTGAAGAGTCAGATCCATATGCGATATCTGGATGGAATCTTAACAATTTCCCACGTCTGCCGGGGTCATTGTTGTGTTTTGAAAGTGCTGACATATCTGGTGTTCAAGTGCCTTGGCTCTATGTTGGCATGTGTTTCTCCTCATTTTGCTGGGTTAGTAATTTGAACTTGTCTGTTGTGAAATATTTATCTCCATAATATTATACAAAGTAGAACATATTTTTTGGCGCCTCTTTTTCCCCTAACATTATTTTAAGATTCCTAAGAAGAAAATTGCTTCTAGGCCCTAATGTAACGTGTATTGTGGCTCATTTTTCTTTCATGTATAACTAACAAAAATTCTTTTTATTCTCTAATAATTAGCATGTTGAGGATCATCATCTGTACTCGCTCAACTATATGCACTTCGGAGATCAAAAAGTTTGGTATGGTGTTCCAGGAAGCCATGCTCCTAATTTGGAGAAAGCAATGAAGAAACATCTACCTGATCTATTTGACGAGCAACCAGATTTGCTAAACCAACTTGTAAGATTATGTTTCATTGTTTTTTTTTTCTGAAATGTTGAGTCATCATCTAAATGAAATATTGCATGAAATTTTTATGAACTGAATTAGACTTGAAATATCACAATTCACATATCCATTCAAATAAATTTTATGTGTAGAATCTTCTTATTGAAATTCTTGCTTCTCAAGCCTTTTTTCATATCCTTCAGTCCTTCACCTTAAGTAGCTCAACATGTGTTTTACATTTATTTCATGTCTCTTAATAAGATTTTACTTAATTTAGGCTAATGTCATCACATTATGGTTTGCAACCATGTATAGGTCACTCAGTTGTCACCATCAGTATTAAAATCTGAAGGAGTGCCCGTATACCGAGTTGTTCAAAACTCCAGAGAGTTTGTTTTGACCTTTCCTAGAGCATATCATTGTGGATTCAATTGTGGATTCAACTGTGCCGAGGCTGTGAACGTGGCTCCAGTGGATTGGCTGTCTCACGGTCAATTTGCGGTGGAGCTCTACAGGAAACAGCGACGCAAGACATCAATTTCGCATGACAAAATGCTTATACAAGCAGCAGTTGAAGCTCTTCTAGAGCTTTGGGAGGTTTCAATTCTGGGAAAAAATAGTAGGAGAAAGCTGAAGTGGAAGGTTGCATGTGGAAAGGATGGCTTTCTTACCAAGGCCATTCAGGTAGCTTTTGTGGTAGCAAGATTTTTTCGGATTTCTTGCCTTTCGACATGAAAATGTGATTGATTCCTTTTTACCTATCATCACCCATTTGCTTTCCTTATTACTTTTCAGGCAAGGGTTCAACTTGAAAACGTAAGAATAAAGTGTCTCCCGGATGGTATTCATTTTAGGAAAATGGCCAACAACTTTGATGTCAAAACGGAAAGAGAGTGTTTCTCATGTTCTTATGACTTGCACTTATCTTTTGCGGGATGCAAGTGTTCAGTTGATCGATTTGCATGTCTTGAACATGCTAGTCAAATATGTTCTTGTGAATTAAAAGACCACTATGTAGTACAACGATACTCAATGGACAAATTGAGAACATTGGTTGAGGCTTTGGAAGGGAGTTTAAATGCTACTAGAATATGGAGATCAGACGTTCTTGATGCAATATCTACTCATAGTGGTGCCAGTGGACCCCAGCACAATAATGAGGGTATGAAGTCTGCACTGATTAGTAAGTTTGTGCTCGATAGTCCTTGCTTGCAGCCATCAAATGAAAATTTCCAAGTGGATGAAACCATGGAGCTTAATTGTGTTTCATTCCAACAATATGGTTTTGAACACAAACAAGATGGAAGAAGCACGCCTGTTTGTGCTGAAAAGTCAGGAAACTGTAATGAAGTTGGAAATGAGAAGTTGCCACCCACAATCAAAGCGAATGAGTTTGATGAGAATGGATGCATTGATCTGAATCTTGATCCAGTATCCAGTACGGAGGAGCATAAGTTAAACCAGAGATGTATCAAGGAGAACGGTGAGGTTGTTACAAATATCACATCTACTTCAACAGTGTCTGCAGAGAAAAAACACGTTGTACGTGAACCAAGTAAGAATGATGATGATGATAGCATTCTAGATTTAGGATCTACAGATGACGATATTTTATAAATGAAGTTTATGATTTCTGATTTCATGTTATTTTGTTTGTTTGTGCAGATGCTCAATCAAACAGCTCACTGAAAATAGAAGCCATGGATGAAGAAATAGTTAGGACAAGCTCCACAAGCTTCACAGAAGAGTTTTATTTTCATGTACAACCCATGGAATTAGGTAGTGTCCTGCCTGGAAAACTCTGGTGCAATAAGAAGGCCATATTTCCAAAGGGTATGCTAGAATTGGTCATCAGCATTGCTATATGTGTTTTCCTCCTAGTTCATTCGACTTTCTGATATGAAGTTTGATTTTTTACTTGATCAATGTTTGTAATTGTTGCAGGATTTAGAAGCCGTGTAAAGTTTTTCAGCTTGAATGATCCATCAAAAAGAAGCAACTACATATGTGAAGTCTTGGATGCTGGGCTTCTTGGTCCCATATTCAAGGTAGCTGCTACTGTGCTTCAATTCAAGTTCGTTAGCGCTGTTGTCACAGATTCAGAAGGCACGGCCTATATGTTTTGGCCGGAAAAATATGAGTGCTTTATTCGAAAGAAAAAGTTGGTCTAATGTAGTTGTTATGTTTGTCAACTAATCAGGTAACTTTTGAAGAGCTCCCAACTGAGGTCTTCATAAATGGGTCTGCAGACAAGTGTTGGAAAATGGTGGTGGATAGGTTAATTAAAGAGATAATGACACAGCTTATCGTCGACGAACGCAGTCTTTCATCTCTCCAACATTTGCATAACATCAGTGGCCTTGGAATGTTTGGATTTCTTTCGCCGCCCATAGTCCAGGTTAATACCTTCTTTCTTAATTCAATTGGCTATTATGAAGCTTGTCACGTTTTCAATCGAGGTAAGAACTTGACCTCTCACACCCGGGATCTATGTTTTCAGGCCATTGAGAACCTTGATCCAGATCATCGTTGTGTAGAATATTGGAACAACAAGAGCGATACCAAAGTAGGATCAACAAAGAACACAAACACAAATCTGTTAGAGACCAAACAAGAAGACGTCGCCAAGTCACGAGCTCTGTCAGTTGGAGCGGAAGATTTGAAACAACAGTTGGAAGGGCTATTTAATAAGTGCAATGCAGAAGAACTGAGAACAATGCATTACATTCTCTCCGGCGAGTCACAAAGTGATGATTGGAGGCTTGCTCTTGCAACATTAAGCCAGGAGTTACAAAGAAAACATAACATAGATAGGAACACAGGCTAGTCTTCTCATAAAAAGCTTTCTCAACTATTCAATTCGTCCCAATTTTGAGCTACCGCCCGCGTAACCATGCTTTTGCTATCCTGAGGATGTTATATTTATGTTAGCATTCTCGGTCTTTGTCTTAGTCTTTCACATAGGACATTCTTTTTAGTCACATTAGCAAAAATGCAGCGCAGCATGTATAGATGAATTACAGAATTTGACTTTTTTTAGAAGGTTCAATAAATCATATTCTTTTATGTTTCTGCGTAATAATTAGTAACCTTGCTATTACAGATTAGTTGTCTTTAAACTGAAAATTCTTTCCTCGAGAAGAAGGCTTTCTCGGTCTCTACTCTAAGCCAGGCGGTTATAGCTTTATTTGGTGCAAAGCTGATTACTTAATTGTCAAGGAAACTGTGGTTCCTTAACTATAACTCAGTCATCAGTTTCGTCACATGAAGCCCAATGATATTTGTTTCTTCATTAATTAAGGCCACTAGTGCAAATCTGTCATCATTCCTGCAGACAGAAAAATATCTGTGTTACAGTCATCAGATCTCTTTGTTATGTTTCATTTGTTAAAGAGTTTGTAGCCATATGCAAATCATCACTAAATCAGTACATGTATATATGATCATCAACATCTCAGTTGTGCTTTATCATCATAATTATATAATATTGATTCGCTTATAATTTAAGCGTAATCACTAGACGTCAGCTGTGTTGCCAATTAATTTTTGGACTGTGATTGCATGTGGTTGGGTCTAATGCATGTTTTTGGGTTTGTGGACGCTTTCTACTGTAGTTAATTTGTTTGAATGAAACACTATATAATCTGTTGATTAATTATCAGCTAAACTTGTGTGTTGCTAACCATAACATATACTGTATTATATTATAATTGTGGCATTGATTAGAAAACATGTAAATGGAGGTGAAAAAGAGAAATCTTGGTAATCATTGTGTATCAATTGATGTTGAAAATCTATCACGTCTTAGCACTTTAGGGATAAAAAGAAGAAATTCGCCATTCATTACGTACTGTATAAAATATGGAATCACATGCTTTCGAGGTGGTGCAAACAACAAAGAAGAGGAGGACTCTAATAACTTTGTTCAGCTACTTTTGCATTCTAGATGTTTTTGTAAAGTTCACGTCTTTCATGGCCTTATATTTGTTTCACCATCTTATGTATGTATGTATTTTACAGCCTTTTTTGTTACATCTTCTAATACATTACCTTATTCAAGTTCAGTTTATCCAGCTTTGACTCAAAGCGGTGGTGGATCCAAGACCGTTTGTATGGGGAGAGAGCTTTGAACAAATCTGGTTTCCTCAGAGCTCTTTTCTAGACATATAGCCAGTTTTGACCACGGAATCTCCTACCTTCTCGCTCGAATTTAGTCACTCAATGCTCGTTCTCATATTTATCAATTGATTTTTTTTTCATTACATTATAAACAACTAAAATAATATTAGAATTTACTCAAAAAATAATATTAGCATTTTTTCCCACTTCAATTTTTTTGTGAAAATATATACTCCCTCTAATTCTTAAAAAATGTCGTTTTACATTGTAACACATTTTTTAAGGGAAGTATTAATTAAACTTAAAATTACAATTCTTTTCCTCAATTTTATCACTCAATATATTTTTACACCAATGAATGCAAAATTTCAGTAAATAGAAACAAATTCCAATGTAAATTTTCATAAATCACTCATAACAAATGGCCTACAAAATCTAAGACAACACATAAAATGGATAAAAAAACAAGTGCTAAAACGACACTTTTTAAGGATCAGAAGGAGTATCAATTAGTTGCTCTCCATGTAAATGAATGTTGGTAAAATTCAACTCCAAAAAAAGAATTTAAGTGAAGATGTTAATGATAAATTGAGTCATTAATTTGGACAAAATTGTGTTGGGTTCTACCAAATAGGCCCACAAAAAAGCATTAGTCAAACATCTTCTTTCTTTTATGTCTTCCACTGACACTTTAGGGCTCCATCTACAACTCCGACAACCCTCGTTCGACGCCTGCCCTCGCCTCCAAGCCTCCTAGCAAAATTTTCCGCTCCGCCTCACCCCGCAGCACTGCCCGACTCCACCATACCACTTCGTACTACTCCAGCGCACGGGGGGCTGCTGCCCACCCACACCCCCTGGATCCACCGCTCTATGAAAGCATACGGAAGTATAAATAACAAAATGAGCATTTTTCTATAAAGTTTTGAACAACTTCTGTTATTGCAACATTTCTCAAAGTAATTTACAATAAATTCTACCGTACCTGATTTGATTCCTAACAAACTAACAATACGGTGATTCAAGGAAGTCTTTTCCCTATTTTTGTTTTACAAAGATTTAAAACAAAACAAAAAAGGTACTGTATTAAAATAGGACCACTAGTTACTAATTTAGGCAATGTCCTTTAACTTGATAACTACCCAACCTTTCATCCATATATGTATCTTATTATAGAGGCAAGTACATGTCTTTCTCCATCTTTAGATTTTATAACAGCATGATCCTAAATAGGGATAATGAGTTTTACTTTGATTTTTATATTATACATTAGGATTCTCCATTTAGTCTAGTACATCTTTTTTGACGATCGTTTAATTCAAGGAGAAATTTGTATTAAGTAAATCACTTTTCTTTTTGTGTACGGAAGAAATTCTGACCAATTTCAACCAAAAATAAAAGAAAGTCTGACCAATGAAAATCATGTTTTTATTTTCTTTATCACTCTCCCCATTTAAAACATTACTTTCTTCTTTTTTTCATTTCACTTTTCACTATCCCTAACCTCTATTTTGGTTTCCAACCAAAGCTAAGCGTCTGAACACTTATTCATGAGATCGAGACGGTGGTCGACCCACAGAACATGATAGACCGTCCCTTCGTCCCCACCTGGTGGCTCTGTCCCAGAGAATTCTCGACCTCCAGAAGGAGATGTAAACACAACGCGAAAGCTTTCAGGCTACCGTAGGACGAATTACCAGCGATAACTTTCGCATGCTGGAAGAAAACTCTCGCATTGCTAGCGAGAACAACCACTTGAAGGCGCAACTCCAGTCGACCGTGGCATGTGGCCCCTGATCACGGATGACCCGTGACACGGAAGGGATGGCTATCCACCTTAACTTGGACGACGGTGTCCACCTTAACTTGGACGACGGTGAAGGCTCTTCGCGTGGTCCCCGCGCCGGTGAGAATACTCAAAGAGCCACCCCAACGGCCACTCTCCTTTGAGTCCCGCCAGCCCCAACGGCAACGAATTGGCAACCCTCTGCTTCCCTACAGTTGCCCACGACCTTACGCTCTGACCCTAATCCTCATCCCCAGCCTCCCAGATTCTCATGGGACGAGGAAGAGGAAGAGGATCTTGAAAGAAGGCGCTCGGTGAGCGTGGGACGTGTGCCGAGAGGTACAAGAGCACCTTAAAGTGTTCACGGAACAACTCGCCCGTATACCTGGCATGCCAAACCTCTAAAAAAAGAGTCCTACGACGAGTCGCCTTTTGTGCCTCGTATCGCCCAGGAGCTCATACCCAAGAAGTTCACCATCCCAACCATGCCTTCCTGTGACGGCACCGCAGATCCCGATGATCACGTGGCAGTCTACAAGTAACGGATGATGACCAGCTCCATTCCCGCGCATTCGAAAGAACCTCTCATGGTGAAGGGATTTGCGGCGACTCTCACAGCACCTGCTCTAAAGTGGTTCGTGGGCTCCTCGAAAGGTGAACATTCCCCTGTGCGATGCCGCGACAGCCATTAAAACATTCCGATAGGGAGTCCTCCCCGACGGAGACATGTACGCAGAGCTTGCCAAGTTCTCGTGCCACACTTTCGAAGACGTACAATCCAAGGCTCTAGCACACATCCGGGTGGAAGAGGATCGCAGATTGAGATCTAGGACCAATGTGTGGGATCGGGTGCAGAGAAAGCCTCATCATGATCATCGACGAGAGCGTCAACCCCAACCCTACCAAGCACCACCATCGGTGAATATGGCAGCGCTAGAAACGGTAGAAACCAGACCCACAACCTTTGGATAAGCTACAGTTGGGGTTGTCGCCCACCGAACTAGTCAAAAACCTCACCAGGCTCGAAAAGATTATCCAGCGGCCCAGAAAGATCGAAAGTAACAAGATCGAAGCCACTGCGAAGAAGTGGTGTCATTTCCATGACAACCCTGGCCACCGCACCAACGACTACAGTATTTTGAGGAAGGAGGTAGCCTACTTGATAGCAAGAGATCTTATCACGGAAGTAGCACCCAATGCCCGGGTTCCCAAGGGCTTACCAGGGGTACATGAGCCAGGATTCGCAAAATCTCCTTCGCCGCCCCACGGCCGAGTAGTTAATGTCATCTCGAGCGGGTGAAAAAATACCAAGTACTTTCACCTCATAGCTAGCGGGGGAAAAAATAAAACCAACATTCGTGAAATTACAGCTAGAGAAGGAACCAATGTAAAAAGATTAGTGAACATCAAACGCGAAGTTCAAAAGGAGTTCCAAGCTCGATTCAAATCAAATGAAATCAACAAAAATAAAATGTCTAAACTTTCACAAAGTTGCCTTCGAGAAATAACTGTGGAAGAAAATAAAGACATCACAAGACCAGTGACTAATGTTGAAATAAAAGTAGCAATGTTTTACATTGAGGGAGATATATCTCTGAGGCCGGCTGGTATGACGACATGCTTTTACAAAAAGTATTGACATATTGTCAGACCTAATGTGATTAAAGCAGTGAAAAGCTTCTTTCATTCAAGAAAGCTTCTGCACAGGTTAACCACACTTTCATCACACTTTTAACAAAGTGTCAGAACCCGTCATCTACAAATCATTGCAGATTGATAAGTCTTTGTAACACTATATACAAAGTTATTTCTAAGATCCTAACATCGAGACTCAAAAAAGTAATGGGGAAAATCATACGCCCTATGCAATCTGCATTTATAGAAAATAGAAGCATTCATGATAACACCCTAATAGCTCATGAAAAACTCCATTCTTTCAGAAACAAAAAAGGAGTTGGCGAATGGATGGCTATCAAATTAGACATGGAAAAACCATATGACCGAATTAGATGGGAATTTCTTTTACATGTCCTGACACAAGTTGGCTTTGACCCAAAGTTCCAAAGAGTGTGTTGAAAATGTTTTCTTCTCCGTCCTCGTTAATAACGGACCAACGGAGCAGTTCAAACCCGCCAAGGCGACCCCTCCTCTCCATACTTGTTTGTTCCGGCTGCTGAAGTCCTAGCCAGATAACTTCAGAAGGCTTGTATGGACTGGCACCAAAATCTCATTCCTTGCATATGCAAATGATATCATCATATTTGTCAAAGCAAACCAGAACGACTGCCAAAACGTCAGGAATATCTTTAATGATTATTGTCAAGCGTTTGGCTAGAAGGTCAACTTTCATAAATTGGCCTTCAAAACCACCAAAAATAAACATAAACAAACCAAAAGTTGAATCAAACAAACACTCCACATAATGAGTACCTCAACATTGGACAAATACCATGGCTGCCCGTTGATAAGTGAAAGAGTCACAAAGAATACCTTTAATGCCTTAACGGCTAGGACCAGAGATCATTTAGCCAAATGGAAGGCTAACACACTCTCACAGGAAGGTCATAAAGTTCTAATCAGAGCAAATTTGTCAGCATAACTAAACTACTTAATGTAATCTTTCTACCTTCCAAAGGCGACACATGATAAACTTGATAAGGTCAACCTTAATTTCGTTTGGAATAAGCAAAGTGGACATCAACCTCTTATCAGTTGGAACACCTTCTATAGACCAATGGATCATGGTGGGCTCGGGATCCCCAAATCGGAAGACATGAACCAAGCACTACAAATGAAGTTGATTTGGAAAACCATTGCTGACCCTTGGAATCAATGGGTCAAAATTGTCACCAAAAAATACCTAAAAATAAAGAACCTTTGGAACTACAAAAAAAAACAATGCAACACTTCTTGGCAATGGTCCAATCTTATGACTCTCCGGGAACTCTTCCTGTCAGGGCTATCCTGGCAAATTGGTGATGGTAAGACCATCCGTTTTTGGAAAGATACATGGACTAGAGACGGGACTCTAAAGCCTAGAGCAAATCATCTACTCCTATGGGATGAGGAGGAAACTATTAGCAACTATATAAAAGACGAAAAATCATGGAACCTTACCAAGTTAAGGCAAGTCCTCGATTTAGATGACATGAATAAAGTCACTAGAGTTATCATCCCCCTCAACAACTTAGCTGATAGACTTTACTGAAAACCGAGTAAGAATGGTTGGTATTCTACTAATGCCCCCATGAAAGGGAACCATGAAGGCAACAGAAGCCGAAAAATGGACCTGGATTGGATTTGGAAGCTTAAAATCCCACCCAAACAAAAGAACTTCATGTGGAAGGTGTGTCGAAACGAACTACCCACAAAATCCAGGCTTACAGCTAACCATATTACGGTCCGGCAAGGATGTTGTTTCTTCATGTAGACAAATGATGATGCATACCACCTGCTCCTAGGATGCAATCACATCAGACAAGCTCTAAACTTGCTTAACCCAGTGATAGGCCAAAAACTAAGGCTCATTAACAACACTGACGGCCACCCTTTAAGCTTTGTATTAGAGACTCGTAACACTCTCACAAAACCACAACTTGAATCTGTCATTTGCTTGTGGTGGAGCACATGGTACCTGAGGAATAAGATTTTTTTTTATGTGAACAACGAGCCCCTCCCTAATTCAAGTACGGTAGTGGATTTTCCCAAAAGACAATCGTTGACTGGAAAGAGGCCTCAAAGTCCACAAACCAAGCTAATATAACCCGATTGTTAAACAACGACAAAAGGAGGGAAGATTCCAAATGGATAAAACCCTCGAGCAACCATTTCAAGCTCAATTTGATTATGCTGTTAACACTCATGGTATTTCTTCTTATGGTTTTGTTATCAGGAATTCACTAGGAGTTCCTGTTGTTATGGATGGTAGTTTTCTCGGCCATCATTTCGTGGTTTTCTCCGAAGCGTTTGCACTTCGGTAGGGGATTGTTGAGGCCATTCGTCACGATATTCCCTATCTTCAGATTTGAAGGTGACAACCTGCAGACTGTATTTAGATTTGTTGGGTGATTGGAGTTGTCCGTGGGAGGTGGAGCTCATGCGTACAAATATCCAGTCCTTGTTGGGTCACTTTCAGAGTTAGGGCATCAGGCATGCATTCAGGGAAGCCAACTCGGTTGCAAACTGTATGGCTGGATCATTCCGTCGTGTGCCGTCGACCACGTTAGTTGCTAATCCGGTCCTAAGGGACCTCATCCGTAAGGATGCCCTAAAGTAGTTTCCTTGTTTTGGACCAACCTAATCCTGTCCGCCATAAAGAAAATGAACATTAAGGTCATCACAAATAGATCATGCATCATAATTTTAAGTCATGCGTATATATTGACAGGATAAGCATGAACACTCAACATATAAATCAACATTAAGGTCTTCACAAACAGATCATACATCATAATTTTAAGTCATGCATATATATTGACAAGATAAGCATGAACACTCAACATATAAATCAAGAATGACAACCTCCCTTGGGACAAGCATATACCTATCGACAAGACTTTTCTCAACGACATCAAAATAGCAAGGTTTTCATAATTTAGCGGGAACGAGAAACAAGGATCAAACAGATAACATCGATATAGTAAAAAGGCATTGAAATCATTAGTAACTCTCTTATATACATAGACATATATACAACCTTAGATTTTACTTTTCATTACATTGCTTTCACATCAACATATATAGAATGGCTGTTGTTACTTGTTAGGGCTCTCTTATATTTGAATAATTTCAAAGAGAAACTCAATTGTTAACTTCTTTCCCACAGATAAATGAGGATTAAAGAATTGTTTTGAATGATAAGTATCTTTTATATAATTATTTTTTGTAAATAATATGGCCTGGGGTGCCATTGTATTGCTCGATGAAATGCCTGAGAGAACCCGAAAATGGCAGCAACACTTTGGGTCTAGTCTACAAAATTTATCTATTCATTCGAACAATGAAGCTAGTGAAGGGTATACACTTGTGAGCTAGAAGAAGAAAGACTTGTACATATATATATACATTGTGGTTAATCTTCATCAGAAGGCCCAGCTGATTCTTGCTTCTCAATACTCTGCTCATACACAAACTGCGAAACCAGGCCTACTAAAACGACACCCAAAACCCCAATCCTCTTCCAGTCTTGCGCAGGAGTTGGAGTAGCAAGCACGGAATCGGAAAGTGCAATGACAACCACCCCGATCAAGGCGACGTAGATGTACTTCCTCGTCTTGGACGCAGCGCTTCTCTTGGCAAGCTCGCTGATCTTCTTGGCCTCCTCCTTGGCCTTCTCCTTGTCAGCCTCGTCCAAAGGCGGCGTCGGCTCGCTGAAGCTCTTGAAGAACATGCCGGCGTTGCGAGACTTCTGGACCTGGCCCTCAAAGTCCGCCAGCTCCTTGTCGCTCCTCTCGATCTCCAGCCGGCTCTGCCTTGCAGACTCCTCGAACTCCTGCATCCGGGTCTCCATGCTCTCCGTGATCTGCTGGGTCATGCAAAAATTCTCTTGGAATGATGTTATTGTACTCACCACATTTTCTTTCTAAAGTTGTTGTTGATGATGTAGATGATTGATGAGTTAGTTATGTTATACGGAAACGGAAAAGGGAAACGAGGAAACACATGAATGGTATGTTTTTAGTGTAAAAACGAGTTTCGGAGTCTGAGTTTCTAAGTTTCTGGGCAACATAGTGAGTTAGTTAGGAAGGTGGATCTAGATGGACCGACCCGGGAAGTGGCGTCTTCGAGGTCCTTGAGGGCGGTCTCCCCAACGGCGTCGAACTCAGCGTTGGCGTCCTCAGCGAACTTGGTAAGGTAGTCGGACCGCTCGTCCAAGAAGTCGGTGAGGCGGACCTTTTCTGCTTGGAGCATGGCTATCTTGGCCAGAAGCTCTTGCCTTCTAGGGTCTGCTTTGGACGAGCCAGGATCCGGGTCGGATCCTTCATTAGCCTTCGATCTCGGGTGGGACGGGCAATGGAGTCGCCTCGAGCTGCCGATTCGGATCAAGGCGATCGTGGTGCTTGGAGTGAAGGGTGTGTGGATGATCTTCAGTGAGATCATCTTCAATTCCTCTCTCTGTGTATCTATATGTGCTGCTGTTTCGTTCTAGTTCAGTTGTATTCTTTGAGGAATGGAAAGTATTACGGAAGAGAAAAAAATTGGTTTTCTAGTAGGAAGATGGAAGATGGAGGATGTTTGTGATTTGGAAGTTCACAACTTCTCTTCCACAATGCAAGTGTTTTGGACCTCTCATTGCTTCTGAGTTATCTCTTCGCAAGATTTCTTATTATTTTGTATTATCTTTTTCCAGGCGAAAAAAAGGGGTCTGGATTTGATAGTTTGTTACGGCAAAATAAGTAAAATGCTACGTTTACCTATGGTATCTACTGTTACCATTACAAATCTCATGACATGTACGGGTAATTTAAATATAAATCCGAATTAACCGATTCGAGATTGAAATTTGACACGAATCCGCTTTTAACTCGAGAATTTACAATCCAAACTCGATAGACCCGAGTCCGAACCTATTGACCTATACATGTACTTTTATTAATACAATGTTAATTCTAAAAAATTTATATTCAATTTTTCATATTTACATTTTTTTTAGTATACTATTAACTTATGTGAAAGTTTTTCATTATTCTTCAAGATTTAGTAATGACAAAAACATATACTAATTAATAAGGAAACATGTTTAAGTTATCAAAAAAAATTACTTGAATATTTTTTAGTCATATCAGGATATGATGTTAAAAAAATCAAGTTAGGAAAAGATCTTAAGATATCGAAAATTGGATTAGATATCAATCAGATATAAGAAAATTGGATAAGATATAAAGTAGATAAATGAGTTATTTTTAGAAAATATAATGCAAAAAAATAAAATCATTATTTTATTCAAGCTTGATGACGTGGCGCAAATTTTTACACAGAATTGAGTTCTGCTTTATACTGTATTATAGTAGATTACTTTACATTAGTCTGGACTAGACCTGTCAATCCGGTCGGGTCGGACGGGTTCGGGTCGGGTCGTTCCGAGTTCGGGTTGAGTTCGGGTTCGGGTCAATCGGGTTACTAGTCAAACTGGGTCGGGTCACTTCGGGTTTTCGAGTCGGGTTGGATCAACCCAACGGGTCAAGAGTATCAATTTTTTGACCAAAATCTAAATAAAATATTATTTAAACAATAAAATATAATAACAAAATATTTTTTAAATAATAAATATAATAACACAATATTGTTTTTAAATATTTTACTAATAAATATATCATAATTTTCTAAAATAAATTTTATACATTGCAATATAATTAAAACCTTTGGGTGCATAATTGTAACACCCCGTCTTTTAGACAAGGCGTTACTCGGTAGTAGACCTCACGAGGCGCTACCAAGCTGGTTTGACAACAGAACATTCGGATCTTGCAACGCGGGCACGGCGAGAAAACATTGAAAAACATCCAACTTGTATTACGAAATAAAACTTTTACAAAACATTTCATGATCCCATCCCAAAACAAGACTAGCAGTTACGAACTTCCCCAAACCTCAAGTACATTAAATAACAACCTACGATATAAATTTATGAAGAGAATCAACCAATAACATGAATCAAAATACAACGATCATTCCCTAAACCCAAACCATTCTATGACACGCATCGCCGCTTCGCACCACCAATCCGCCAAGTCCATACACAGATTCCTGAATGCCTGGAGTTTGAAAAATAATTCCCCAAGGGGTCAGCTACTATCCTAATCCAAGTCAGAGAACATACAGTACAAATAGAACGTTTCAAAACGAGTATTCTAAGGTTAACAAACAAGTCCGCAATCACATGCATAGCTCTAGTCCAATCCTAGGTCTAATTAAACTAAACTATGAATCCACTTAGCGAGTCAGTCATTTACACTCAACTTCACAAGATATAACACAATCTCACATAAACTATAACAGTACGCTCAGACACATGATCACACAAAGTCAAACAAACTATCACAGAATTCATAGCAACCCACAACACATCAAATCACACACAAACTGGCAACATCTGTTACTCATTTTCAACTGGCAGTCTTTGCTGCTCATTTTCAACTGGCAGTCATAAACCGCTCATTTTCACTGGCCGTTAGCTAGACGACTCATTTTCACTGGCAGTCGCGAACTGCTCATTTTTCACAGAATCGAATCAAGCAACCATTCATGAAACATATTTACTCATAGCATCACAATCATGAAAAAAGCGTTTTAGAAGAAAACGATCGGGACTAGTTCCCAAAACCAATCCTACCAGCACAGCATGCAATCCAACATGAATTGAATAGAACCACCTAGCCGAACAAGTCGCAGAACGACTTACCTTAGTGGAAGTTTCTTGGAGAACACGAATTGCTATCAACTCGAACGGATGAGAACCCCTAAACATGATAGGAAGTAACGATCAGAACACCCCCTTTAGGAACAAATATAGTGGAACTCTTTTGACCCGCCGTTTATCTAGTTAATCGGCCACTCTGTCTAAAGCCGCACTAACTTATCGATTACCACTACTACTATGCCATGATGCCTTCATTCCAATGGTCATCGCTAGTAACTAGTTAATTAATTACCGACCACATTATTTCCCAATAACCACCTATGTAGATATTTAAATCCTTCGCCCATATGCTATACCCCACTAGCTTAGCGTAAATTAATTAGTTCATCTATTGAATACTAATTCCACAAATCTACAGACACAACCAACCACTCCTACAAACGTATACTCATTCCTGTATACTAATTCCCAAACAAGGCTTAGCTTGCGTCTCAGTCTCTAGTTCCTTATTGAACTTATTCGTCCAACACGAAGGATCCACACCAATATATAGCTAATTTATAGATTCCCACCTGCGCAAGTAAGCACCTACCCCAGAACGATGCACTTGCACGCCTCTACGACTCTACTGAAACCATGAAAACCGAACTCGATGCCATCGACCAAGACAACCCACCAACATACCATGACATGACCAACTGGATAGCTTCTCAAGGTAACGATCGATCGAAGAGGGAAATAAAATTAATTAAGGAAAGAATTGGACACTTGTTGAGAGGGTCTCACAAATAAAATTTGTCAAGACCCCGCTGAGTATAGCGAATTCAGGATCGTCCACAGGAGCTAGTAGTTCTATAGTCTAGCAAGCAACTACGAAAGCGAAACAAAAAAAACAAAGCAAAACAAGCAAACAAACACAAATTGCACACCCTAAGGAGCCAAATTGCACGTTCTGAGGGGGGTCGAAGCCGACCCTAGGGAGGTCGCGGCCGACCTAAAACAGAACTTCAGAACACAAAGAAAACAACTACAGAGGAGGTCGCTGTGACCTGCAACTGGTCGCGGCCGACCTATTCTGGACACGAAAGTTTTGTTTCGTAAAAATACGAAAAGATAACTAGGGGAGGGGATTCACGACACCACGAGCACGCATTCAAACGATGATAAGAGACCAACTTAACTCACAATCTCATGGGTGACCTTCGTCACAAAAGAACACATCAAAAGCCTACACTTACATGAAGGATCTAACATGCAATCCAACTTGTTCTTCGAAGGGTTTGACTTTCATCTAACCCGGATAGTCCACATTCACAACCAAACCTCTCAATTAGGTAGCAAACAAGAACATTCCCCCTTCTTCAAGGGTTTTAAGCACACAAGAGGGATTTATGGGCAGAGATTTCAAGTTAAGCATGGATCCAAACAATCAAGGCCTCAAATGCACTTTCATGGTGGGTTTCACCCCAACCCTAGCAAGCTAACTACTCACACATAATCAAACACACAAACAACACGAAAGAAGAGGAAAACATCATTCAAAGCAAACAACTTCAATTAATTTCAAGATCCACTTACAAACTTAAGCAAAACCCACAGATTTCTTCAAACACCATTGTTGTCTTCTTCTTAGAACACAACCAACACAAGCTTTCTTCTCCACTATTTCTCCTTACAAACCACTTCTCTCTCACACTCACACTCTTCTTCTCTACCGTCACTTTCTTCTTTTTCAAACTCAACTTCTTCTTCTTCCTTCTCAGCCCACTCTCTCCTCTTTTTCTTGAGCCTTTTCCCCTCCTGGAAAAGCTGATTTGAAAGAGAGACAAAATGGGTTTTGTAGCAGCCCACAAAAGCAAGGGAGGGAAGCTTCCTCCACTGCCACATCTCTGCCACAAGCCTGCACAGCCGCCCTCCTTTTTCGGGTTTCGAAAGTCCCGCCCAAAAGCTTTACTTGCAGCGCACGGACTAATTTTCGGATGCTGAGAGGGGTCGGCCGCGACCATATGGGGGTCGGCGCCGACCACCTGCAGGACGTGGAATTTTCTTCGTTTTGTTCCGTTCTTGCTCCGATCGGGTGGACTTTTGTTGGGTGCTTTTGCCCTTTTGCTCCTTGATTTTCTTGAGGATTTGTTACTCCTTTGAGGCTCCCTTGGTTGCAACCTTGGATCTTGGTTCTTGACTCTTTTGACTCATGAAAACTAACGGTCCCTAAAAAGCTCCGAAAATGCATGAAAACTTCTCCAAAAGGCTCCAAATACCTACACAACACGAAACAACACACAAACGACTCCAACCCTCGAAAGAGAGTGGAAATCTTATGCAAAACACACAAACACAAAGGGAAAACATGCAAAACAAGCTAGAGAACTACCTAGAAAATCGACTAAAACGCACGACATCAACACTCACATTGACTTCCTGGCAATGGAGGTGGTCGTGACTTGCTCCGTAGTCCGGGGAAGATCCCGACAAATTCGAATGACTATAAAAACAAGGCAGAAGTTGTATGGGGAGGCGGTGGGTCTTGAGAGGCGTGATCAGACGGAGAAACACTTTATAGGTTTGACTCTAGGGTTTAACTAGATTAGATAGAATTTGTTTAGATACGATCAAATGTTGAGAAGACTAATACGGACTATTATAACAATAGCATCGTGCTAATATTTTAATATCTATAATTAGAAGAAAAGGCTCTTATTTTAGTTCTAGTTATCTTGTAGTAATTTATACATTGAATCTTAACTTACTCGATACTCGGTGAGTTGTTTACATGCTCAGAATATAAGACTTCGGACTAAAAATGCAAAATCCGAGTATTACATACTACTCCTCTTACGAAAAGTTTCGTCCCGAAACTTAATCAAATAACGGGCGAGAATTGGCGAAAAAAAAAGGATTATGCGGAAAAAAAAAAGGATTATGTGTTTATACGAGACCCGAGGCTTCACATAAACTTTAAAATAAATCCTACAAATCTTTGTTCAATTAAAAGAATATATTATAGCAGAGATTATGTATTATTAAAATAGTTATCATAAGAAAGAAATTAAACATAATAATATAATATTTTATATCAAGCTATTCTTTTTAATAACATTATATAAAATTTAAACTAAGTTTTTTATTAAATCAAATTCGTGTCTTTAAAGCACGAGACTAATACTAGTTACTATATTATATACTAGAGCATAAGCAAATTCTGCCACCACATTGCACCACATCACCCCTTTCTTAAAAACATTATCTTATTAAATTTTAGTTAATCATAGAGTTTAATTTTATCATAATGTAATGTTAATATTATACATATTTAACGAATATATTAATTTTATCTTAGATGTTCATCATTTTTTAACTAATAGTTATATCCTAAAATATCAATCTCAATCTTGTCATTATAATCATTTAATTAATAAATATATCATAATATTATCATTTTTACCAATCTATTTAAAGAGTATATTAGTTATAAGTTATTTTTTTACAGTTTTACCATAAGATTTATTAAAAATTATCAATGGTAGTAAATTCTACCCATATGTTTACACACACAATACTATATTAATTCGAGTTTTTATTTAAAGATTATTGATTTAATAATATAATTTAGTCATAAAATTTAATTTAAATGCCAAAGATTTTTTTTTATCAATTTTTAAATAAATTTGATAATGAATCTTATCTTCCTCTATCATTTAAATATATGTCTATATATGTATAAAAGGTAAATCTATAAATCAAATGTATTTTTATATAAATATGATATATGGTAATTAGGTTATTTATTAATCCAAAAGATAAGTGTCATATTAAAAACAAAGTAGTTGTTTGATGATATTTATCATTAATATTTTCAAATTCATATGCAAAGTTATAAATAAATATATAAATAACACCCCCGTACAAGGTGGGGATCATTTGCTAGTCTATACTGTATATTAAAGTCAAGATTTTTAGAGCATTCACGTTAACTTTGGCCCCACCTCATATTATATTAATTATACTTTAATAATTATATGTCCTTGTTAACTTTACAATTGAATTTTTTTCATATGTCTTTATCTAATTACCATATACTAATATATGAAAACAATATCTATACCATAATCTATCAAAATAATATCCTATATTTATAAACTATCCAAATAATATCGATTTATACAATCTATCAATATGGTACTAACTAAGAAAATATTTAGATTTACCCTAAAAAAATCTATCAAAATAATATCTATATTTATAATCTATCCAAATAATATTGGGTGCAGTTTTGGTGTTTACAGGTCTCCCTTTGAGACCTAAAACCAAATAACAACTATTAGATCTTGTAGATCCAACGAAGAAGCTAGCGCGCGTTTCTCGAGAGTGAAAAAGCTCGCTAGAGCTTATTAAAATCGCTACACTTAGCGATTTTAATATGCTTCTTTTCCCAAAAAACTACTTCTTTTACGTTTTGAACGAGGGTTTTATGTGATAGATTGTATAAATAGATATTATTTGATAATAGATCTTATCTTCCTCTATCATTTAAATATATGTCTATATATGTATAAAAGGTAAATATATAAATCAAATGTATTTTTATATAAATATGATATACGGTCATTACTCATTAGGTTATTTATTAATCCAAAAGATAAAAGATAAGTGTCATATTAAAAACAAAGTAGTCGTTTGATGAAATTTATCATTATTATTTTCAAATTCATATGCAAAGTTACAAATTAAAATATAAATAATACCCCCGTACAAGGTGGGGATCATTTGCTAGTCTATACTATATATTAAAGTCAAGATCTTTAGAGCCTCCACGTAAACTGTGGCCCCACCTCATATTATATTAATTATACTTTAATAATTATATATCCTTATTAATTTTACAATTGAATTTTTTTCATATGTCTTTATCTAATTACCATATACTAATATATGAAAACAATATCTATACCCATAATCTATCAAAATAATATCCTATATTTATAAACTATCCAAATAATATATGTTTATACAATCTATCAATATGGTACTAACTAAGAAAATATTTAGATTTACCCTAAAAAAATCTATCAAAATAATATCTATATTTATAATCTATCCAAATAATATTGGGTGCAGTTTTGGTGTTTACAGGTCTCCCTTAGAGACCTAAAACCAAATAACAACCATTAGATCTTGTAGATCCAACGAAGAAGCTAGCGCGCGTTTCTCGCGAGTGAAAAAGCTCGCTAGAGCTTATTAAAATCGCTACACGTAGCAATTTTAATATGCTCCTTCTCCCAAAAAACTACTTCTTTTACGTTCTGAGCGAGGGTTTCATGTGCAGCAATCCATTCAAACATCAACTTCAATCTCCTATGGAAAACAATGAAATTGCGCTACGGTCTAACGAAACAAGTACAGTAGATGATGAATATCGTTGCGTATTTTCAATTTCATTCGTTGATTCACTCGCATAATGAATTTCAATTTCCGTTTAGAGATCGAGAACCAAATCGTTACAAAGATAGCTTGATTGAGATCGTTTTAGAATTGAAAGTTGAATTTCAAACCTAAAATTCAGTGTAACAAAAAGACCTACAAGTTATTTCAATCAAAATTCAACACTAAGCTTCCTCTCGCAAAATTATGACAATGAACACTTCGTGCTCACTTTCCATATGACTGTGTAATAATGAATACTTGATTATCTGCTATAAACTTCCTAAACGTGAATATATCGATGAAAAAGTGTGTAGTTCAATTTTTTGGTTGGAAGCAAGGAGTAAATTAGAATGTGTATAACATTGAGAATGATTGTGTGTTGAATCTTAACATGAGTGTGTATTGTAATTGTATATGATTGTGTAGTATATACATTTGAGTGTGTGGTTTAATTCAATATGAAAACATGACTGTGTATAACATTAATTGATGACTGTGTACAAACATTGAACATGACTGTGTATTGAAGTTGTATGTGTAGTAGATTACATATGTGTGTTGGTTCATTTAAGTGTTATAGTACAACGGTGTAACACATTTGATGATGATTGTGTAATCAATATGCATATGAGAGTGTGTTGTACATTGTGTTCTAAAAACTGCCCTAGGCGGGAGGGCACAAAGGGGACTAGGCCCTAAGCGGGTATCCTAGGCGGGAGAGAGCTAGGCGGCTGCCTAGGTGAGCCTAGGCGGGTCTAAGCAGCCACCTAAGTGGGTCTACGCGGGTCTAGGGTCTTTTTACAATATAAATATACTTATTATGGTTGTATATAAAATTATGAATTATTATAAGCCCATATAAAATTAATTATAAATTTGATATTTGTCTATTTTCAGCAATATATAACTACTAGTAGGTAAAATTTAATAAAATTACTAAAAAAATTCAAATCCACCTAGGCCCCGTCTAGGCGGCCGCCTAGAACACTGGTTGTACATGTACACAACTGTGTAGTAGATTACATATGTGTGTGTTGTTTCATTTGAGAGTTAAAATATAACTGTGTAATATATTTGGTGATGATTGTGTAACAGATATGGACATGACTGTGTGTTGTATCTTCACATGACTATGTAGGATATTACCTTTGATTGTATGGTTTCATTTGATTGTTAAAACTTGACTGTGTATTATATAATAATATGTTTGTGTATAAGTTTAGCGTATGTCTATGCCATTGTTTTTTTATCTAGGTGAAGATAATAAGCTTCTATATATTGAAGAAAAAGAGAACAATTCTATATTGACTATTTCTCCTGGAAATACAGAGTATTATACTCTAAGATGTGCCCTTGAGTTTAAACCGTACGACGGAAAAAAAAAAATCAAAGTCACCAATATGCAGACATGTTTAAAAGCAACACATAGATATGTATTTGAAAACACACAGACATAATATGGGAAAGTACACAGACATGCATATAACTAGTTTAAGGGATATTAATGAAGACATTCAAGAGGGAAGGGGGTGGTGGAGCCTCTTTTCATACATTTAGGAAGTAACTAGACTCCCTTGAAAAAAAAACTAACTAGTCGTTACATAAGTCTCCCTTCCCTTTCATTTTCTCTCTCCTCCCATTTTTTTTTCCTATCTCCTCTTCTCTCTCTCTCTTCTCCCTCTCAATTTCGGATCTGGAAAAAAAAAACCTAAATCTTCTTCATCCGCCTCCACCAACATCAAGCGAGAGATCATAATCCCGCGTAAGCTCCGCCATCTGAACATCGTCTGCCTCCACGAGGTCCTCGCCACTCGCACCAAGATCTACTTCGTCATGGACCTCGTCAGAGGCGGCGAGCTCTTTAGCAAGGTCGCCAAGGGGAGATTCTCGGAAGATTTGGCCAGAAAGTATGTCCGTCGGCTGATCTCAGCCACCTGGCCGCTATCTCCCAGAAAATCAAAGCCGAGAGGGACGCTGAAGTCCGGGAGGTCCTCGAGAGGTCGGTCAAGGTCGAGGCCGAGTTCCGCACTCTCGACGCTTTCAAGGCCGAGCTTTCTGATGTCAAAGAGGATGCCAAGAAGTTGAGCGCGGAAAAGAGGATGCCAAGATCTAAATGTTTTGAAACGATTCTGTTCGAGTTTGTAGCTCTTTCTCAAATTTGTGATGTGAATTAGATGGTTGATTAATGTTTTTGGATGATTTCGTTCGAGTTTTGTATTCGGGTTTCGTTGATGACAGGTTTTTGTGTTTATGGGTTTTGTCGATGACAGGTTTTGTGGTTATGCATTTTATCGATGGCAAGTTTTTTTGTTTATGGGTTTTGTCAATGACAAGTTCTATTATGGGTTTTATCAATGACAAGTTTTTTTGTTTACGGTTTGTGGTTAATCTATTCATATGTTAATTTTAATCATGGCCTATTAGCTCAAATGGTAGAGCAACGTGCTTAATGCACGGTAATGTGGGTTCAAATTCCGCATAGGCTCAATAATAATTTTTGATAATAAGTTTTTTGTACGTGATGACAAGTTTAATTGCAATTTGTGTGATACTATTTCTTTTGGTGACAAGTTTATATTAGAGGTGACAAGTTTTGGTATGGGTGACAAGTTTTTGTGCATGGTGACAAGTTGTATGTGCATGGTGACAAGTTTTTATGCATGGTGACATGTTGTTTTCAATCTTCCGGTGACAGGATTTTTGGATGACAGGATTTCCGATGACAGGATTTCAGATGGGACACGGTGGCACATGTGTATTTTTTTTAATCAGGGGTATTTCCGAAAAAACGACTAACACATTAATTTTCAACGCCGCCTACCCGCTCCACAAATGTCCGTATTTCGCCTACATACCAAATTTTTTCGACATTCAAAGGCCTAGTGAAGTGAAGATTAATTATGGAGATTAGTACGTTCTACACAAGACCGAGCACGCAGACGCCAAGGCATGCTTACGATAAAGCTATAGAGACCAAAGAAGGTTACTGGAGAAGGCCGTGACCACGGGTGACAAACTGCAACTGCGGGTGACAAACCACAACCGCGGTAGAAGCAACGAAGAGCAACACGGGACCGCGGGTGGAGTCTGTCGAGAAGATCCACGATTTTGGCCTTCGATCTATCTTTTTATTATCTTTTAGCCTTAACGGATAATAGTTTTCCCGAGGCTATTTAATAGGTTATAGGTTGAGGTTTTTATCATAACTTATATTGATTGACTTTAGAATTCATGAAAATCATTCTTTTCTTTTTAGCTTTTAGTCTAGATTTCACTCTTATGGAGAACTAACCCTTTAGGGTTTGTTCAAGGGTGAAACTCTGATGTATGAATTCATGAGATTTTGGTAATTGATTTCTATACTTTGGTTAATATTAATTCTCTTATGCTTCATTATATGAATGATTGATTGATTCTACTTGAGTAGATAACTTGTTGAATTATCATTGTTCTACCGTCTGAATTGATTTGTTTCATTGTTTGTGTGAACTTATCTTTTCTAGAAGACAGCTTGATTCTAGGACCGTTGACGAGGATTAAGGAAGAGATTTCTTTATATGTTTGTGCAATTGACTCGTAGCTTGATTGATTTTGCATGTTATAAAACACAAACACTTGTTATTAAACACATAAAAGATTACCAACCACACAGACACTTAACACAAAACCACATATACATCTACTATCTACAACTTGGAAATACACAATACACAAACACCTTATTATGCAATACACAAATATTTGTTAAAAACTACACAGACACTTGATACAAAACACATAAACACTTATTTAACAACTACATAGACACTTATTCTAGATTACACACACATGAGTTCAAATAACACACGTAGATCTATTATGTATTTAGAAAGAACACACAAAAAACACATACAATATTCGACATGCAACACATTATACAACCACACAAACAATACCAAAAACAACACACATCAAATACAACAAAATAGAAGACCAGGATCGACATGCAACTGAGGATCTTGTCTCTTCTTGGTTGTGTTTCTCTATCCAACACAACAATAGGTCTCAATTGTTCCAATTCAGCAACAGATCCAAAAACTTGAGGAACTTCATTGACTTCAAACCATTAAAAAAACACACAAAACACCATAAGATAATCTATAAACCTAATTTTGAACACCTACTTCAACTGTTTATCGAATGTAAAAAGTGAACAATGGAAAATGAATTCAAAACAGACTAAAATTTAAAAAAAAAACTAACTTGGAACTTAAAGTTCGCCTTGGCCTGTTTTCTAAGACTAAGACATTCGAAACCAAAGGTGAAGTAGATGTTTGTATTAGAAAAGCGAAAGAGATGAAGAATGAAAGCAAAGAGAGATGAAGAATGAAGAAAACAAGCAAATCGTCGGAGAAGAAGATGAATCACAAGAGAGAGAGAGAGAGAGAGAGAGAGAGAGAGAGAGAGAGATGAAAAGAATAACTTATTTGATTGATAGTATAAGGGGGGAATGCAAGGGCGCGTGTAATACAAACGAGGGGAAAAGCGCGTGAAAAGTAAACTGTAACCACAAGCACTTAAAATCTCACCGTTAGATTGAAACGGATCAACGATTGGGGAGCATTCTCAATTCTCTCTGTATAACTTGTTCTCACGTGATTCAACTCCTTAATGTATCACTTATCTTTTTAATTTTCTTTTCAATCTATTTATGTAAGAATTAATTCAAGAAATTCGAACTAAAACAAAAATAAAAATCGAGGCCCGATTTGCAAAATAAATTATTATTTTTATCTATATCACTTTATAGTAATAATAATAAATTATTATTCAGAATAATTTAAATTATTTTGACCCAACACCATCTTTAAAAAACAAATTTTGTCCCTAGACTATTTTTTTTACCTAAATAAATTTATCACTTTAAAGTCTAAGCTAATTTCTATATTATTATCAATTATGTTTTTTTCCTATATAGATAAAAGTACATATCTTTTGCTAATTTTTACTTATTTACAAAGCAATCCCTCAATTTTCTCAAATTATACAAACACATTTTATTTTCCTAATATGCACATACATATGGTCATTTTTTAACCACCACATTAATTTCGAACCTACCTCATATCTAAAAAGCATATTTTTTATTATTCACATTATGCATGTTTTCCTATTGAATTTCTTCTTATCTAGTTAAAAAAAAAACTTTTGTCACTTATTAATTCTTAAAGAAGTAAAGGAAAATCTTTCACATATAAACTAAGAAAAATAATTGAATATTCGTTTCAACTTATTTCTTTGAATACAAGTAAAATTGTTGTTTCCTACATCTTCTATTAAATTATGATAAACTTTATCAAATTGTCAAATGATCTAATTGTAATTTCACTTTTATATTTAAATCGTTCTTAATATATGATAAAAACTATAAGTAAAACATCAATGTATATTCTTATAATCAAGTTTTATTAAAATATATATATATATACAAGTGTAAAGATTACGTCTTACTTATATATTATTCGGGTTATATGAATTTCAAAAACAAAAATATTCTTGTAAGAAAGGAAAACGGTGTATACACTAAAACTTATATTATATAATTTCGTCTGATTCAATTATAAAATATCTAATATTAGTTTTAACATTTTTATGTGTAATAGCCGTGCATGACACAATAGGTTAAGCTAGTTTTGTGAAAATCATGAAGGAGTATTTGGTTTATAAGATATATAATTTTGGACCGGATGACAATGTCTACAAATATATGATCACTAAACACCCATATAAGATAGCTTTTTATTATACTTCCACTGTTATTCTATGACAATACTTATATTCAATCAAAAGGTTTTACATTGGTAAATTAATCAATACTTCTATAAGATAGCTAGGACATCGGTATTATATTTATTTGTAAAGTTTGATAAGAAAATATGATTTATTGGGATATTGGTAGTATATTTATTATAGTTTATATTTATAGGTTGGTGTATATGACAAATCAAGTATTGATTATATGACAAAATCAATTTAATTTGAATTAAATATACTAGTACTATCATGGTGTATTTTATTAGTAAGTGAAATTAAATGTGCATAATTTCAATAATATAATGCATTCAAAATAACTTTAGTACTTAAGAGATAGTTGGACATGGTAAGACGGTCAATCATCATAACTATATACTAAATAAAAAGTTAAAAATAATGTTTAGCACGACACGTGTCAACTTCTTACTGGATTGCATCACTCATGTTTATTAAAACAATTTCATTGGTTAATTTTGATTGTAAACCCCTCATATATGTAAAATATGAAAGAAAATATATTTTTGAAATTGTATCTATAACTTTTCCTTAAAGATATAGTTAATTGATCTTACTATATACTAGATTGGATATTGAAATAATAATATATATATATATATATATATATGTCAACTCCAATTAAATATATAATTAAAAATTATAATCCATAAACATTATAACAAAATCTACAAAATCTTAGGAGTATTCAATCCTTATACAAAAAGTTATAATCGTACAAATCTTTGTTCGATTAGAAGAATATAGTATAGCAAAAATACAGTATTATTAAAATAAATTCTATAAAAAAACTTAAATTAAATTAAAATAATACAAGGATTTATATCAAACTATTCGTTTAAATAACTTTATATAAAATTTAAATTAAATTTTTAGTTAAATCAAATTCGTGCCTGCGCTAATACTAGTTAACTAAAGCCTTCTTCGGAAAATGATATAGTGTGTGAAGTATCAAACTTTTTCTAACTTGGCATTCTATTTTTGTAAGTTTAACGTGTGGTCGATCCACTATGGGCGGTACAAGGGCCTCACAAATACAACTATTGCTCTCGCATTTAGGTTGAAATCCATATTTTATATCGTCAGTGATTGTACATGCATAATCATTTATTTATGTTTAAAGAGTTAGAGTAGTAAATCATTATAGTATAAACTTAATTTTTTTATGTTAAAAAGCATAGGTTAAGTTTCTAAAAACGTTAGTGGAATGTTTCTGATTCCGTTTTCATGTATTATTGATATGATAGTGTGGTAATAATGTTGCTGAAACCACTTAAAACAAAATATATAGAAGAGAAACCAAAAAGTAGGGGAAAGAACTTTACAACCTACAATTACAGAGTGTACACCGACGAGTTCATTAAGTTCACAAGCTTTGATATAAAGAAACTGGAACGTTGGAAATCGGTGTCATACATTCACAGTCTTTTGTCTCTTTGCCCATTTCCCTCCCACCACCGTTTTCCGGCCTCTTGATGCATGATTTGCCATTTGTTACAACTATTTGGTATTGAAACTACCAAGTTACGTTTGACATTGAAATTGGAGTGATACAAGCATACATACTTTGTTAGTTTAGGCTAAAACTTCATCTCAATCTCAATCCAATTTGGTAAAGGTTCTCTGAGTCAATTTAAGTTTTGTATATTTTATTTTCCCAACACGTTTCCTCAAGTGTAATTGGGGTCTATTTGACACTTGAAGAAACGGGCACAAATCGCCTATTATAATACTCTCTCTGTCCCTTTTTCTTTGTCCATAAAGTAGATTAGCGCAAGGATTAAGGCAAGGAAAAATGGAAGACTTTGTATCAATGGTACACGTGAGGGATATGGAACAACGAATCACAAGCAAGTAAGAAATTGTGGTTGCGCTCCCAAATGTTCAAATATGGCCCAAAACTAGCTCCAAAAAAGCCCATTAATGGAGCTCAACAAAATTCAATCCAATTTCTGTATGTCAAATGTGGTGTTATGTGGATATCGATTTAATGTAAAAAATGCAATGAATTTGAAAATGAATTTTTTTGGTTCAAAAAATATTTTTATTTTTATGTAGGGGGGTTGAATTGATATGTGTTTAATGGAGATGGGTAGTTGGAGTGAGTGTATTGGGGAAGAAAGTGTAGATAAAGGTATGTAAAAAGGGTGATTATGTAAGGCTAAAAGTGTAAAAGTGTAGGGATAAAAGTAGAAAGAATAGAAATATGGACAAACTTTCGGGACGACTAAAACGGAAAGACGGACAAACATAAAAGGACGGAGGGAGTATCATATTAAAGGTTTGATAAACCGATATTAGACATGTGGGTAGGTCCAGATTTAAGTCTCATGAGTTTACATCCTTTTCTCTTAGTTATTTAGTGTTCGACCTTAAATGAGGAATATATTGTTTGTTGTTTTGTTTTTTCAAAACAAATGACCGATTGATTAGACATTTGTTATTAAGACTCTAGACCTCTTATCTCTTATTGACTTGATGTATTAGAATATGACTAATGTAGGGTTCTAATAAGCATAAATTTTTGGAGTTGATTAAGAACAAACTTTATAATTGGAATGCATAATTAATTAGACTTCTTAGAATCTTTAATTTACATAAAGTTGTCCTTTTATTGTCAGATAAATGCTCTAACATTTAGAGATAAAAAAACAAATATAAAGATTTTTACCAAATTAAAGTGTATACTAGTTGATTTCCCGTACAATACGGGACAAGTTGACAATATTTTTTAACGTACAATTTAATTGATAAAATATTACATGATAATATGATTAGTATTAAAATATCGATAGTATTGTTTTACCGAGATCATGATTTGATATATAAAATTTTAATTAATATTGCGAACAATATGATTTAAATAAGAATCATTTATAGAAAGTAACATATAAAATTTGTCTATAGATAGAATTGGGCATAAAAAAAAACTGATTCAATATTATATATACAGATAATATGACTAAAATAGGTATGTATACTATATATACCTAAAGTGTCATGTCTTGAAAAGATACAACTTTAATATATAGTACCTGAAACAAAAGCCTCCATTTCCCCTCTGAATAAACACTACCCAACCCCATGAAAAACGCCCCCATGAATTAGCCCCATCCCATGGCCCGCCGCCGCCAGTGGGTTTTCGACCCGACCATCTGCCAAACCTGGTGTGGGTGCCAACTCGACCGGTGCTCAGCGCTAGATCCGTCGCAGCCCCACCCCATGGTTTTCCGCAGCCGATGAGTTTCCGGCTCAACCTGCCATCCATTGAGAGGAAACCCGCCAAAGAATGCCCGTCGAGATGACAACCACCGCCGAGAAGGCTACTATTTCCGAGAAGGTCCTCGTCCGGCCTCGCCAGATTTATAAGCAGTTCTTGCGCCGCAAGTTTGGGTTGCTTGTGCCACAAGTTTGGGATGCTTGCGCCGCAAGTTTGTTTCTTTTTCTTGCTCCGCAAGTTTCAAGTTCCTGGCTATTGCTTAAGTTTTTTATTGGAGTTCGAAATCATGTTTCGGAGGTTGTCCGGCTGGTGTGTTTCCTTTTCAGGCGTCTTGTCACACCTCCTCAAGTCAGCTTCTTGCTGTCTTGCTCTCCGGCGGCTCTACACGCTTGTGTTAGATCCTCTTCTAACCCGCGGAATTGCTTTTCTCTTATTCTATCCTAAACTCAGTTTTTTTGTTAGGTTCTTGTTGCTTGTTGCTTGTTCTCGGTCTCTCGATCTACCGGGCCTGTCCGGTACTTCGAATTCTCACCTTGTCACAAAAAACTTTAATATATAGTACAAATTTGTTAGAATATAAAAATATACATGAAATATAATTAAGAGAATCATAACCATATAGTAAAGCGGAGGTTATAGATAATATTTAGTACGACAAGTGTGAACTCCTCAATGGACCACATTACCCATCTTTATTAAAACAATTTAATTTGTTTAATTTGTTGAAATTTCATTGTAGACCCCACATGTGAGCTAATCTTACCTACTAATTTCATTTTGCAATTTTTTCTAAACAAAAATAAACTTTAAGTGTTATACATAATTTTATAGAAATTTTCTTATCTACTAATTTTAATTTTTTTTGATAAAATTTAATTGTTTGAAATTTCTTTGCACACCCAACATTAAAAATCTTCTTATCTACTGATTTCCATTTTAATTTTTTCTAAAAAAAACTAAAGTTCAAATTTTATAAATAATTTTTCTATAATTCTTCTTATCTACAAATCTCAATTTCAATTCAATCTTCGTTTTTTTTTATAAATTGTGTCTTGATCAAAATCTTAATTTCAAATCAATCCCTTTTATTCGGAAAAATCAGATTATCTGAAAAAAAAACTTAATTTCAAAAAATCCAATGTTAATAAATTTATTATAGGTGATCACACATTACTTTTTGTTTGGAAGTAAGTGTCACGATGAAAAAATTATTCGACGTAATTAATCACAATATCGAATCAATTTGATTCGTTGTAGAAATTGTAGAATTTGTAGAGTCTATCTAATATGTTATATATCATCCATTGTTAATAACTTTCCAAAAATATTTAGATATTTTCTTATTATTAAAAGTAATTATCCAAATCTTAAAACATACATATAACGAAAATCCACTCTTTATAATTTTCAATGTATATATTTTTATTTAGATATATTTTTAACCTATTAAAAGTAATTATCCGAATCTTAAAACAAATCTATACATAATGAAAATCAACTCTTTATAATTTTTAATGGATATATTTTTGTTTAGATATATTTTTAACCTAGAATCTATCTAATATGTTATGTACCTTATCATTTCCCTTATAGATTTTAAAACTTTGTTATTTAATATGTAGGTTAGATACAAAATTATAATCCATAAGCATTACAATAAATCCTATAAATCTTAGGAGTATTCAATTCTTATACAAAAATTATAATCTTACAAATCTTTGTTCGATTAAAAGATTGTATATTATAGCTGAAATATTGTGTCATTAAAGTAAATCCGATAAAAAATGATTAAATAAAATAGTACAATATTTTATTTCAAACTATTCTTTGAATAAATTTATATAAAATTTTAAACTAATTTTTCAGTTAAATCAAATATGTGCCTTTTAAGGCACGGGACTAATACTAGTGTTAACTAAGCTAAAATAAATTTGTTAAAATTTATTAGTTAATATAAATTTTTAAAGGCATAAATTAATAAAAATTTAAATAAATTTAAGGTGGGACCTTGGTGAATTGTTTATGTGAATATTAATATAACAACTAATCTATTAAAACAAAGTGGGGCCCAAATTATTGGGAGAAAGAAAAGTTCAAAAATACCACTAAACTAGTACAAACCCCGTACCATGTACGGGTAATGTAAATATAAAACCAAATTAACCGATTTGAGATCGAATTTTAATACGAATACGCTTTAACTTGGGAACTTATAATCCAAATCCGATAGAACAAAGTCCAAACCTATTGACCTATATATGTACTTTTATTCATACAATTTTAATTCTAAAATAATTCTATACAAAATTTCAAATTTATATTATTAATGAAGATACTGCTGACACATGTGAATTGTTTTTAACTATTCTTCAATATTCAATAATGACAAAAATGTATACTAATTAATAAGAAAAAAAATATTAAAGAATATAAAAGAAAATCACTTGAATTTCCTTATTCGTATAAGGATATATAATGAGTAAGATATTAAGTATACATAAGGAAATTGGATAAGATATCAAGAAGATATATAAGTTATTTTTTGAAAATCAATGCAAAAAATAAAATCATTATTTTATTAAGGATTGATGACATGGCGCAAATTTTAACAAAGACTTGGGTTCCGCTTTATACTGTAATTATAGTAGATGACACATAAACAAAATGAATAAAAAGATGACATGTGCTAACCCTAAGCCGGTGGTACAATGTAATGGTTTCAATTCAACCAAAAAAAATGTAATGGTTTCAATTCTTGTGTCAATTATACATAGATAGATTCAAGAGAAAAGATCAAAAGAAAATCTTCTTGGAAAAAATTATAAAAATCTTGTATTTTACTTTGCATTTAAAAAATAACAAGATGGGGTAAAGTTTATAAACTGACTTGATTTTATTCAATTTAAAAAAAACCACATGTAAACACGTTTTCAAAAGGAACTCTCGATTTTCTTATTTTATAAATTATAAAAGGAACTCTCGATTTTATTCAATTTAAGATAACTGGATATCTAATCTGAAACTTCAACCCAAAACCGAATCCCATCCCTTGGTTGATGAGAACGAACCAGTGCACCTATTACACCTGTCAAAACCGGACCCGACTCGTAAACCCGACCCGACCCGGTCGAAAATTTCAGGATTTCAACCCAGTACTTTGAACCCAAAACCCAATTTCAACCCAACCCGGTAAACCCGGAAAATTTTGGGTGAAGGTCGGGTCCAACCCGGCGGGTCATGAAATTTTTAAGCGCTAAATTTATTTTGAAATTTTTCCTAAACTTTGAAAATGGCAGGTTGTTGAATTTCTATTCGATGCATTTCAGTTTTTTTTTTTGTAAACTTGTTTGTTGTATTTTGCTTGAAGCTTGTGTCCACTATGAAAGATGTCATCCTTGATTGAATTGAAAGTATACATATGACTAGAAGTAGTAAATTAAATTAGTCTGTGAACTTTTATAAGTTCACATGTTTTTGTATGTTTCTAAATGTTTGACTGATTGCTTTTATTATGAGTCATTCATGGCTAAATCCGGATGTAGCTTTCCCTTTTCTTCACAAAGAAGAACTTGTTAACAAAAAAATCAAATTAAGCTAGGAAGTTCATTTCTACCCATGTCATATACTATATCCGGAATTTTGTTTGTATATATATAATATATATCCACAACCTTATACTATATATATATATATATATATATATATATCCAGAATTTTGTCAATCGCAATACCACACTATTCAACATGTATGTCTTCGTGGTCTTCTTTAAAGTTTCAAATCTTTAGTTTGTAAAGTTTTAGAAAAAATTGATCCACCGGCCAACCGAAACCCGCCCAATAATCTGTCAAGACCCGACCTAGATTGACCTGAACCCGAGCTCAACCCGAACCCGAAATGACTAGAACCCGGAACGACCCAGCCCGAACCCGCCCGACCCGATCGACAGGACTAGCACCTATATATCTTCAATGTAGCAAAACTTGGGACTCTGACAAACTAAGACAGTTGATCAACCCTGAAGATGCGGATGAGGTTAGTAAAATCATCCTACCTCGAAACACCCTAGCAGAACGACTTTATTGAAAACCAATTCGAAATGGATTCCACGAATGCTACCATGAAATGGGTACAAAAGGGGAAAAGAAGCCCCAAAATTGACCTCGAATGGATATGTAAGTTAAACATACCACCCAAACAAAAGAATTTTATACGGAAACTATGCCGTAATGGTCTACCGACCAAAACCAAACTTGCGACAAACCACATAGTAGTTCCGCAGGGATGCGGGTTTTGTAACATGCCTAATGAAGACGCTTTCCACTTATTACAGGAGTGCCACTTCACACGTCAAGCACTGGAAGCGTTGGTTCTTAAAATTGCACAAAAACTTGGTCAATTGGATTTTGACCATCGCTATTCCCTTGACTTTATCAAAGATATCCGTACAAGGTTAACAAAGGCACAAGCTTAAACTGTGTTTTTCCTTTGGTAGTGCACTTGGTACCTTCGAAACAAACAATTATTCGATAATAAAAACCATACCCAAATCATCGGCAAAACCATTCTTGATTTCACTCTTAAACAAAGTGTAGAATGGAAAGAGTCTATCAAAGCGACCAACAAGGAAAATAAGGAAGGAGAATGCAAGACTCACAAACGAAGGGGGAAACGAAATGGAAAAAACCCCATACCAACTACTACAAACTGAATTTTGATGGAGATATGAATTCTGGAGTTGCTTCCTTTGACTTCGTGATGCGGGACTGAGAGAGAGAGCAGTTGTTGCATTGGATGGCGGTCTCATCGGACGGAGGGTTGTGGCAGGGGGTTGTGAAAGCCATTCAACATGGTTTTCCCTGCTTGCATATTGAAAGTGACAACCTGCAGGTCGTAAAAGTAGTTTTGAGTGATTTGACTGTCCGTGGGAGGTGGAGCTCGTGCGTACGGGTATTCACGCTTTGTTAGACCAATTGCAGAGTTGGAAGATTGAACAGATTTTTCGAAAAGCCAACTTTGTTGCAGCTTTATTGTTGATTCATTCTTCCATGTACTTCGTCCCGCTCATGTCTGATCCGGTCCTGAAACATCTCATCCCGAAGAATGCTACTCCCTCTGTCCCAATTCTTTTGTCCATAAAGGTGATATGGCACTGTATTTTATGCAATATCACTTTTGAGCAATTTGGGGGTTAAAATAGGTAGAGTTAGAGTATTTTGTTGGGGGATCCATTGGGGCTGTTTTCAGCCACAAACTTCACAAGCAAAGACGACAGATCCAAGCAACAAACACAAGCAAGATCCAAGCAACAGAAGAACGAGCCCAACAAACACAAGATCCAAACAAGAAAAATGAAACCAAGATTGAAGAACAAGACCAAGCCACAACAAAATTAAGAAAAACAAGACCAAAAAAAAAAGCCCCAACAAAACCAAGAACGAGATCCAACAAAAGCCACAAAAGCCAAGCGAAAATACAATCTCAGCAACAAGAAACCAAAATTGAAGCCTCAAAATCCTAGATCCATAAAGACGAAGACCAAGATCGAACACAAAATCAGCAAGATTGAACAAAGACGAAGCCTCAAAATCCGACCGCAAAGACGAAAACCTCAAAATCCCAGATCCACAAAGACGAAGATTAAGTCTCAAAATCGGCCAAAAAACAAAACCAAGATCGAACAAGAAGACGAAGACGAAGAGGGTTAGAGGAAGACCAAGAACGAATCCACAAATCAGAGAGAGAGAGCAGCACGAGAGTAATAGAGAAAATGAGAGAGAGTTAGAGAAAAATGAGAGAGAACGACGCAGATGAAAACACAATGAGGAATTAGGGTTCTCATTCTCAGCCATTAAAAAACCCCCAATTGGGTCAAATCAAAGCAAAATGTCCATAAATGCCTAAAAATATCGGCCATGAAATGTGATGAGGGAGTTAGTCCAATTTTGAGTCCAAAATTTTTCTCCAAACCATATCAACTTGCATCTTGTTAGAATCGGAAAAAAAAAACAAAAATTTGGGTATGAAAATTTTAATGCAAATTTGTGTAAATCTTGCAATATGATTTATTTATTTGTAATGTTTTGGTTGATTTAATTAGGTTGAGAAAAGTTAGTTGGGTGGAAGAAGAAGATAGATTAGGTAAGAGAAGTGATGTGATTGGATAAAAGTGTAAATAATTGGGATAAAAGTGTAAAAAGATATGGATGAAAATGGAAAGAAATAAAGGTGGACGAAAGTTTAAGAACGCTCATTTTGGAAAGACGGACAATAGATACGGAGGGAGTATAACATAGTTTCTCTTCCGGTTCCTATTGAAACTAGGCTAATTTCTTTTCTGTATTGAATAAAAAATGAAAAAACTGCGTGCTTACTAGGCACCACCGAACAATTTCCCCTTTTATATTTCGCAATCAGATAGACGTTAGTTTTCCGAATAAAGTCCAAAACACCCACAACAAAACAAAAGCTAAAAGGCCTCCGCTTTTTCATTCTTTGCCGAATAAAATTAAATTCCCTCTTCTCCTCTTCACACCCTCCAAGGGAAAAGCCTGCAAATCCCTCCAACCAGTTTCTTTCACTCTCCTCCTCCCATCTTCCCCTCCTTTCTCTCACCCAGACTCACACCATTTCTCTGCTCCTCTCTTCTCCATTGGAGGTCTGTGCTTAATGTGCAATTTCGCCTTGACCCATTTCATAACATCCCAAATGAGTAAACTATACTCTGAATTTACAGTCTGATTTGCTCAATTGAAGTCTCTTATCCACTTTGCCACTTCCAGAGAACCCAATTCTGCACTTCCTCTCGAGAAATGGAGTGTGCCCACAGTGGCTCTTTGATCTATTGCATACTGGGATTGCTCTCATTTGCGGTTTTACTGAGGGGGTTCTGCCAAGATGAAAATGGTGTTTATATAGTCACTTTGAAACAAGCTGCTACAAGCACTAGCCTTTATTCCTCTGAGCAGGTGAGGAGGAGGAGCACACATGGATCTCCCCCTCCTGCTAAATCAAGCAGACTTGATATGCACAGGTGAAATGAAATGCTGCAATTTTCTTCTCTTGGTTTATTGTCGAAATCGTTTGTATTCTACAGACGGTGATTTCTTGTCAATTTGTGGGGGGGAAATCTGAATTGTGCCGTCCATATTTTTTGTGTTTAATTCAAGATTATCAAGGGTCATGTGTCAGGGGGTCTAACGTATACTTTTTTTGTCTTTTGGCCCATCAAGATTCTGCCATCTTTTGTCCCTTTTCTGGGATTTTCTTCTTGTGAATCTGTGATGGATTGATGATGCTTTGTCTTATTTGATGGCTTATTAATCTATGATGAATTTTTGTAGTGTGATGTTTCAGAACATGATCTATTTTCAGAGGTACAGATGGTATAGTTCTAGGGTATGATTAATTTTTCATGTACGTGTGTATAATTATATGTCTATTATTGTTTGTAATTGAAGGAATTTTCTATTACAAGCTTCATCTGACTTTTGATAGCTAACATTTTGCTCTTCAATGGTAAATTTCAAATGAGTATTTAGGAAAATTTACACCTACAAGATTCTTAAATTCTTGTTATGCTGCTGAATTTTCAGGAATGTTTCAAGGTCGGATCCTCACTACTTCAATTACATTTCCCGGGTCCATGACTCTCTATTAAGGAGGGTTTTGAAGGGGGAGAATTATCTCAAGCTGTACAGCTACCATTACTTGATCAATGGCTTTGCTGTGCTTGTCACACCCCAGCAGGTATTCGCTTAATCTTTATAATTAATGTTGTGCTAGGAGCACCATGTGTTATCATGGCAACTGGCATTCATCATGTGTAATGTACAAAAAGAACAAAAAGATAAAGAAAAGGAAACCTTTTCTTTTCGGTTTGGGGACAGGGTTGGCTTGACTTTTTGTTGATGCTAATCATTATTGCTAACCAGTAACAAATTCACGTATAGAATGGATGTGTACATCAGTACATGTCATTCTTGCAATAACAAAGGCTATATTATGGGTTTGGCTTTTTTCTTTATGCAACCATAGGATATTATTAATTCCAATGTCCTAGAGTTAATCTATTTCATTTTAGGGACTTAGTTCAAATGGTTTACAACTTTAGATTGATAAATACATGATGACTTTTTTTTGAAGTTGAATCCTGCTATTTTGTTCAATATAGGCGGATAAGCTATCAAGAAGAGGGGAAGTTGCAAATGTAGTTCTAGATTATTCCGTTAGAACAGAAACTACTCATACACCTCAGTTTCTGGGTCTTACTCAAGGGGCATGGCCCCAGGAAGGTGGTTTTGATTCAGCTGGAGAAGGAATTGTTATAGGGTTTATTGACACTGGAATTAATCCAACACATCCTAGTTTCTCAGATAAATTTTCAGAAAAACCATTTCCAGTACCACAGCACTACACTGGTATATGTGAGGTTACACCAGATTTCCCTTCTGGGTCCTGCAACAGGAAGCTTGTTGGAGCTAGACATTTTGCTGCATCTGCCATTACCAGAGGCATATTCAATGCAAGTCAAGACTATGCTTCACCATTTGATGGAGACGGACATGGGACGTAAGTGTTCTTCTGCTTTACAGCCCGAATACCTGAATGTCACTGCATTACTTTTCACCCAGCTGGTGCTTTTGCAATTGCAACTTGCTTTTCATGTACATTGTTGTATAGCATACCAAAGGAAATCCCTTGATCTTATAGCTTGAAAAGTAGTGAGTTAGTAGAAAAATGTTATCAATCTGTTTATTTATATAATCCGAGGATTTTAACATGATTTCTCATCCAGGTCAGTTTTTATTTGGAACATGGGAAGACTTGTGTAGTGTACTTCTCTATCTATTTTTCTGACAAGATTATAAAGTACAATTCAAAATGGGAGTGACCTAAATATTCTTTCATATTTACTGCTAGAATTTTGTAAAATATTTTTGAATGATTTGTGTAGTGTACTTCTCTATCTATTTTGATGAGAGGGTACCTTTTTGCAGGCACACTGCATCTATTGCATCAGGAAATCATGGAGTTCCAGTTATTGTAGCTGGGCACCAATTTGGCAATGCAAGTGGAATGGCTCCTCGTTCACAGTAAGCCATCTGATTTCTGATTCATCTTCTTTGTACTACATGTGGAATGTCTTGTGTGTTCATTTTGTGGTTTTCAAGGATTTGGGAGTTGTGTTACATGCTGTTTTATAGATGTAATCTGGTGAACAGTGAAGAATTATTTATTAGATATCCACTAATCAAAAGTTCGTGTGTGTACAGTGTTGCTGTCTACAAGGCCTTGTACAAGAGCTTTGGAGGCTTCGCTGCTGACGTAGTTGCAGCCATAGACCAGGTACTGATCCCTATGCTTTTGACTTCTCTTATTTTCCTCTCTTATTTGGTATATGGATTATCTTTGCAATTCATAGATAACATTTCTCATTATAATTAGTATGATTGAACTGATAATACGTGACGAGTTCAATAAACATTATAAAGAACAAACATTCAAGTAGGATGTAGCATTTTATCGGGCTAAATGCATATGAGAAGTCATCAAAGAAGTGTATGTTATTTATTGGCTCTGTATTTGCCACTGGCAGCTGAAATTGCTAAACATTTCTATGATATAAAAAATAACCTCAATAAATAAGCTTTGTATTACTTGTATAATGTATCCAAGCTAATTCTCATTTTTCCAGGCAGCTCAAGATGGTGTTGACATTATCAACTTGTCAATAACCCCGAATCGGCGGCCACCTGGGATAGCCACATTTTTCAATCCCATAGATATGGCTCTTTTATCTGCTGCAAAGGTTGGAATTTTTGTCGTCCAAGCAGCTGGAAACACTGGACCTGCTCCAAGAAGTATATCTTCTTTTAGTCCATGGATCTTCACGGTCGGTGCTGCTGCTCATGACAGAGTATATAACAACTCCTTACTTCTTGGCAACAATGTAACCATTTCTGGTGCCGGACTTGCACGTGAGTTTATAGAACAAAACTTTATTTCCACTTGCTCCTTCTCACCATGCTTTTGGAGCTCGAAAATTGTATATCTAGTATTTTACTATTTAACCAAGATAAAACAGAATGAAAGAGCCGAAGAGAATTTTATAGCCTAAACTACACAAATACAGACCAGAATGGTGGTCACTTTATGTCTAACCACTCATTATCTGTACAAAATTGCATCCAACCACCAATTGTTCATACTTGGGTAACAATCACATGCCTGATCAACCCTTGTTAATGGAGTATAACAAACACTTAACATCTTTGGACATTTTCTACTTTTATTAACACTTCACCAACTAATAAAATGAGTCTAGGCGTTGTGATTTGCTTACAAAGTATAGATAATGGGTAATTTATTAAGTGACCTAAATTATTGGCACTTCTACCTAATTTTGTAGGCAGTGTTAAATTATCTAATAGGTTTCTGTATTGTGGCTGTAAGAACATTGCTCATGTATTGATCGATTTGTTCAATATTCCCTTTGGCCTCAGCTGGAACAGATGGTAGTAATTCCTACACTATGGTGTCAGCTGTACATGCTTTGAGCAACGACACTGTGGCAACAAGCGATATGTACGTGGGTGAATGCCAAGATCCAAGTATTCTTAATCCAGAAGTGGTTGAAGGGAAACTCTTGATCTGTAGCTACACTGTTCGTTTTGTTATAGGGGTATCAACTATCAAACAGGCTTTGCAAACAGCAAAAAATCTTAGTGCTGCAGGTGTAATATTCTACTTGGATCCTTTTGTCATTGGTTTTCAGCTGAACCCTACTCCTATGGATATGCCTGGAATCATAATTCCTTCTTCAGATGATTCCAAGGTATGTTAGCAGTAATACACATCAAAGCACCACATATTTTCCAAGGTGTTAAACACTACTTTTCTTCTTACCATAAAAGAAAATTATAACTTAAATTGTAACCATAAGTCTACAAATATCGTAGTATTTGCTTGCTAATTAGTTGTGGAATTTGGCAGGTTTTACTAAAATACTACAATTCTTCCTTACAAAGAGACAACAGCACCAATAAAGTTGTAAACTTTGGGGCTGTTGCATGCATTTCGGGTGGCCAGAATGCAAACTACAGTGTTAATGCTCCAAAAGTGATGTACTATTCTGCCAGAGGACCTGATCCTGAAGATAGCTCTCTTGACGACGCGGACATATTGAAGCCGAATTTGGTCGCACCTGGAAGTTTCATATGGGCTGCATGGAGCTCTATAGGAGGTGATTCAATTGAATTTGAAGGTATTACACCTGTCCTGTATGCTAGAAATTCTAGTGTTAATTACACAACCAGCCTTAGATTAGGAAGTTACTCAAAAGAAACCATAATGAGGTTTTTTCTTTCAAAGGACCACCCATCCATGCATAAAACTTGTTCCCCTTTATTCTTAAAAACCTTGGGTGAATTTGTTTATAAGAATGTTGATTTTGATAGATAAAGTGATAATTTAACATTTTGTCAATATGAAAAGGGTTGTGGGTGGTTTTTTGATAGAGAAAACGTAATTTACGGGTGGTTTTTGATGTAATTTCCTAATTTGGTTTGTGAAAATTCCCTACTTCCCTTTTTTTTTGGTCGGAAAATTCCCTACTTCCCTGGTGGTAATGTAATTGACCCAAAAATTATAATACTGAAAAGTGTCCATAAAATAGGCTTTATCTACTATAATACAGTATAAAGCGAAACCCAAGTCTTTGTTAAAATTTGCGCCACATCATCAACCCTGAATAAAATAATGATTTTATTTTTTGCATTGATTTTCAAAAAATAACTTATATATCTTCTTGATATCTTATCCAATTTTCTTATGTATACTTAATATCTTACTCAATTATATATCCTTATACGAATAAGGAAATTCAAGTGATTTTCTTTTATATTCTTAAAAAAAATTCTTATTATTTAGTATACATTTTTGTTAATATTGAATCTTGAAGAATAGTAAAAAAAGTTCACATGTGTCAATAGTATATTCATTAATAATATAAATTTGAAAACTTGAGTAGAATTATTTTAGAATTAAAATTATATGAATAAATTGTATGAATAAAAGTATATATATAGTTCAATAGGTTCGGACTTTGGCCTATCGAGTTTTCGAGTTAAAAGCGTATTCGTATCAAAATTCGATCTCAAATCGGTTAATTCGGTTTTATATTTACATTACCCGTACATGGTACGGGGTTTGTACTAGTTAGTACCTAAACTGTTGATATCTTGAAGGCGAGGACTTCGCTATGATGTCTGGGACAAGCATGGCTGCTCCTCATGTAGCGGGCCTTGCAGCGTTAGTCAAGCAAAAGTTTCCGAGTTTCAGTCCTTCAGCCATTGCATCTGCCCTTTCAACAACAGCTTCTCTTACTGATAAGAGCGGTGGGCCCATAATGGCGCAGCATACTTACGCCAACCCTGATGGAACTCAGTCTCCAGCGACGCCATTTGACATGGGAAGCGGTTTTGTTAATGCAACAGGAGCAATAGATCCGGGTCTCATATTTGATTCAAGTAAGCTCACTGCACCTCAAATATAAAAATCCAGACCTTTGGGTCACAATAACTAAAAGCCATTTTTGTTGATTTTCACAGGCTACAACGACTATATGGCGTTTCTTTGCAGTATCAACAGTTCGGCCCCTATAGTCTTCAACTACACTGGAGACAGTTGTGGTGCTTCCAATTCGACTATTAACGGGGGTGATTTAAATTTGCCATCGGTAACTATAGCGAGACTGAACCAAACGCGAGTCATCCAGAGAACTGTTACTAACGTAGCAGGAAACGAGACGTATGTTGTAGGATGGAGTGCTGCATACGGCGTCTCTATGACGGTGGCTCCACCGCGGTTTTTTATAGGTGCAGGCGAAAGACAGGTACTAAACATTTCGGTTAACGCTATCTTGAACAACTCTGTGGCGAGTTTTGGTAGGATTGGTCTTTTTGGTGACCGAGGTCATAATGTGAGTATACCTGTATCTGTTGTGGTTAAGATCTTTTACAATGTAACAAATTAAGGTTTGTGGGCGTGGTATAGTTTAACTAATTGGTCTTGCAGTGTGGGTTTTTTTTATATATTTTGGGTTAGGAGTGAGTTTGTTTGTATCTTGATAGTGTCTACTTGATGTATTCTTTGTCGTGGTGCTGGCATTTGCCATGTACATTTTGAAATGTATAATATGAGATCAAAGAGTATATGTAATATGTGCAATAAATATATTGGTTCATCCCTCGTGAGAGGTTAAGACATTTCTACAATTTCTCCTTATGGGTGCTCTTTTTTTTTTTCTTTCTTTCTTTTTTTTCTTTTAACTCGGTGAAGATTAGGATTCCGACTTAAGGCGGAAATCCTAGAGCATCCTGATGGATGAGAGATAGCAGCTTGTGATGGTTCAAGATTGTTTCCCATGAGTGACTGTGGTCCAGATTTGCAATTTTATCGGCCACAGCATTGCACTGCCTATTCTCATGTGAAATCAGGATTGACTCGAATCCACGGAGGAGTACGAGAATATCTGCTACAATTCTTCCAATTTCCCATGGACAACTGATTTGACCCTTGACAGCTTTGATAATCGTTATATTATCCCCTTCGATCTCAATTCTTCTAATATTACTTTGTTTGGTCTTTAATATTCCATCCCATAATGCCAGAGCTTCAGCCATTAGGACTGATACATTGCCGAATATTCTTACAGTTCCAGTTAACGGATTTCCATCTACATCCCTGATAATTGATCCGCCTGAAGCATTTCCATAACTTATCTTTGAGCCATCAAAATTTAGCTTTGCAAAATTAGGTTTTGGTCTTTTCCAATGGCTCATTTTTTGTCGTGTAGTTGGCCGTTTTCGAACCATACTATCTTGTTCCTTTTTTTCATCCTCTTGCCACTTCTTGGTTTGTTCCCATTGCCTCAACTGCATCCGAATATGTTGGCTTAAATCTTGTATAACATCATTAGTTGTTGTTTGGAATGCTAGTTTATTTCTTTGATGTCATATGCTCTACCATGTTACTGCAAGTTCAATGAACTCTACCTTCCCTAATTTTCTCTTGATGTCGTATAAAACATTTCTTGGGTTC
This sequence comes from Polygonum aviculare, assembly GCA_934048045.1. NCBI lineage: Eukaryota > Viridiplantae > Streptophyta > Magnoliopsida > Caryophyllales > Polygonaceae > Polygonum > Polygonum aviculare. The sequence goes on along the minus strand of OW204030.1, from coordinate 25,992,217 downwards.
TGTTGTGGAGGTACATACGTCCTAATAGTTCGCTATTTACATTTATATTTTTGATCACATGTAACGTGTGTGGGCAACTAATCATCAAATATATTGAGTCTTCGTGGGTTCCTTATGGGTGCTCTTAAAAGAAGGCAATATTTTCTTTAATGTTTTAGGCTCATGACCATCTATATATAACTAAAAATCCTTTACAAATAATGGAAAATAATACAAATAATACATACGCAGTATATATTAAGAGCATCGTCAACCGTCGATCAAATTTTGGTCTACAAGATAAAGAATGCATAAAAAATAATAAACTAATGAAAAAGAAGGTGAAATAGCTGATGTCTGGTCATCAAGATGACCAAAAGAGATTTTGGTCTTTCAAACATCATTTGACACGTATAAAAGGAGTGCAATTTTTATATTTAAATAATCTCACTTCAATAATAAAGTAAAGAGAGAATGAATATTATATTTTTATGGCCAAAAAATTTGGCCGACCGCTTTATATACTCTAAGGGTAAGTGGTTTTGGGGAATATAATAATCAGAGAGAATGAATAGTATACTTTTATGGCCAAAAAATTTGGCCGACCGCTCTTTATACTCTAAGAGCATATATAATGGTAGACCAACTTTTTTGGCCTTCACAATATAATATGATGTATTTTTATTTTATTTTTATCATAAAAAAATTCATCTACCTAACACGCCACATGTCACACCCATAATGAAAGACCAAAATTGAATTTGGTCTAACCCATGACCAACCATAGTGTTTAAATTTCACTAAACAATTCTCCATCTCCTCTTTTTATTACTTTTTTTTTGCTATGACCAAATTTTGACCAACAACATTAATGTTGGTTGCCCAAAAATCTTGGTCATCAAAATATAAAGTTGTATTTGTTTCTTATTATTTTATTAGGTAAATAAAAAATAAAGAAAAGAGCAATGGAATTCTACACATGTCACACACACGGATCCTGTTACCATGGAGTTCTAAAATTAACTCTACATGGAGTTGGTGGATTTACAGCCCTTGATCTTATTTAATGGCTTAGATCTAATAGGATTTTTAGAATTATCTTTTTCCCACAAAAAATCAAATCTCATTGTTACAACTGAAAGGATCCTGCTTTTCCTTTTTTACTACTCCGTAATATTTGTCCCGCCAAATCAAATTTTACGCAGGTATACTTACCAAAGTAACTAAACTGCCTAAACACAGAGTTTCAATAACCTACCTCCCTTCCCCTCTTTCGATCGATCTCGTTGCAATTGCTTATCAATTTCCTTATCTCTTTCCATCGTTCTGTGTTAATGGAGTCCATTCCACCTACTGTATTCGGGCAAAATTAGATACAAATTGTTTTCTACTGGGAGCTTTTGGAGTGCATTCATCGACAATCATGGAGGCACATGCTGATCGGACCCCTCGCATAGGTATGGAATTTGATTCTGTCGATGATGTTTGGAATTTTTGGCTAGAATATGGAGGAAAGATGGGGTTTAATGTTCGTAAGGCTTATGAAAATAAGAACAAGAATGGAGAGGTGAGTTCTAGAAGATTTGTTTGTGCTAAAGAGGGTCATCGTGTGCCTGGGAAAGGAATCAACTTAGGTAAACGCAGGAAGGTTGAAACTAGAACTGGTTGTAAAGTACGAATTGGATTCTCATTGATTAAAGCAACAAACAAATACAGGATACATGATTTTGTATCTTAGCACAATCATTAGCTTCATCTACCAGAGACAAGTTACTTGTTAACATCGCAAAGAAAAATATCAGAAGTACAAGCCATTGAAATAGATTTTGCTGATGATTATGGAATTAATCCTAGAGCAGCTCATGAATTTATTGGTGCACATGTCGGAGGAGCAAGTAATCTAGGTTACACTCATCAAGATCATAGAAATTATCTTCAAAAAAAGCGTCAAAGAAATTTGAAGTATGGTGAAGCTGGAAGTTTATTAAGATACTTTCATATGCAGACAGTGGAGAATCCTTCATTTCAGTATTCAATTCAGTTGGATACTGAAGAGCAGATAACTAATATATTCTGGGCAGATGCAAGAATGCTTATAGATTATTCATTGTTTGGGGATGTTGTTGCCTTTGATACAACATTTGGTACAAACAAGGAAAATAGACCTCTTGGTGTCTTTGTTGGTTTTAACCACTTTAGAGAATTTGTGATATTTGGAGCTGCACTTTTATATGATGAAACCATTGAATCTTTTAAATGGTTGTTTGAAACTTTTTTAGCAACACATGATAAAAAACAGCCAGAGACTATTTTCACAGATCAAGACATTGCCATGGGAACGGCAATAAGTGAGGTTATGTTGGATACTTCACATAGATTATGCACATGGCATATAATGCAAAATGCAGCAAAGCATTTGATGCATGATGGGTCGAGTGTTTTGCAGGATTTCAAGGCCTGTATGTATGACTGTAGTGAAGAAGTTGAGTTTGAACAAACATTCAGTACATTACGTGAAAAGGTGAAAAGTGATTCTTGGTTGGAGAGTATTTATGCCTTGAAGGAAAAGTGGGCAGAATGCTATATGAAAGATGTACTTTCATTAGGAATGCGAAGCACACAGTTAAGTGAAAGTTTCAACAAGGATTTGAAAGATTATTTGCATAGCAAAATAGATATAATGCGATTTTTTAAGCGTTTTGAGCTCATTGCTAGGCAAAAACGTGAAAACGAGATAAAGTCTAAATTTGATTCTCGAGAAAAGTTGGCTAGAATGAAGATGCAGAGGACACCATTACTCAAGCAAGCTGGTCAGCTGTACACTCCCAAGGTTTTTGAATCATTTCAAGATGAGTATGATTGGTCTACTGCTGCATATATCAAGCCACCAGTTGAAGGTCAGCCAAATAATACTTATGTTGTTGCAATTTCTAGTTATGGTGATGGTGATGGGGATTATGCTGATGTGGAGTATACAGTTTTGAGTGATCCTTCAATGGAAGAAGTTTCATGTAGCTGTAAAATGTTTGAGAGGTTAGGAATATTGTGTGCTCATGCTTTAAAGGTCCTTGACACAATGAATATTAAGTTAGTTCCTGAGAAATACATTCTAAAGCGATGGACTAAAGAAGCACGAAGTGGTATTGTTAATATTCGTGGAAGCACTGTTGTTGAGGATCCTCAGTTGAATGTAACACGAAGATATAGATCTTTATGCCGCAAGTTTGTCAGTCTAGCTTCTCGAGCAGCTAATTTTGAAGATTCCTTCTTGTTTTTAGATAACAATTTGAATATTATCACAAATGAGCTTGATAAGCTGTTGCTAAGAACATCTGAAGAGCAGGAAAGTGCTTCATCAATTCATGATCTTAATAAAAGTGTTGGGAATGTTGGTACATCAGTCCCAATGAATGTTGCCTTGAAGAAAAAACCAGGAAAGAAAGGAAGAAAGAGAATATTAAGTTGGACAGAGAAGCTGCATAAGAAGAAGAGAAAGAATAAGCCTGCTGATGGTCTTGAAGATCACTCAACTATTGCAAAACCGAGACAGAGGAAGAAGAAAAAAGAAGCTTGTAGTAGCAAAGCACAAAAATTGGATGAGGTATAACTGATATCAACTAAGAATAAGTCTTGTAGTTATTTACTTTTAGTTTCTATGAAATACTGATCACTTATTTTTTTATGAGTCAAGAATGAAGGTCCCGTTGTGCAGCCAAATCTAACTTCCTTAGAGCTAAATCTTCTAAGTCAGGTATAATTTCACAAGAATTTTATTGTATAACATTAGGAAATCTTGAATTCTTGATAGGTTTATGATGGGTGATCATGTGCTTGATGTCAACTAAGAATAAGTCTTGTATACTTTAATTTCTTTGAGCAATTGATCACTTGTTTTTTTTTTTTCTGGTTCAAGAATGGAGGTCCTTTCGAGCAGCCCAGTTTAAGTTCCTTAGAGCAGGATCTTTTATATCAGGTATAATTAATTTCACAATAATTATACATATTTGATTAAAAAGATAATATAATACTTATAGCTAGAGTTGTTTCTTTACAGGATCTGAATTCAGAAAATGCTCAATTCAGCTATCAGAATTTTTTCAAGGATGCAACAAATGTTGACATTGGTACATATAATAATTCCTAATTTTTCTATTTATGTGTATACTGTGTAAGCTTTACCTCTAGCATCAAATAATCTTTTCAGGTTTATAATTGCCAAGCATGTGTTTGCTGTCATAGTCTCTTTTCAGCTAATTTATTTGTGGAGGAAGTGCTGCTGTCATACATTTATAAGAGCTGTCTTCAAGCTTCTGTTGTCAAACAGCTTCAGAAATGTCATGCTTTTACTGTTATCTAGCTTTGGAGTTGTCATACATTTCAAAAGTTGATGTGTTTTTTGTTTAAACTGCCATAGATTTTGGCTTGGATGATTGATATCTTGGCAACTATTGATGACTTTTGTTTAAAATAATTCCACCAGCTCAGTTTCATATTTATCATATGGATGATCATGATTTGAATACTTTCACACATCTTTGGTAAATATAGTGCCTGTATCAATTTGACACTTCAAGTGTATATATAAAGCTACATTAGACATGATATGCAAAGGCTTAAGGATAAATATATTGTCAAAATTGGTAAATGTATACATCAGTACAATTGGAATCAACATCAGTACACGCTTCAACACACTTGTGTATACAAGGTATTTCTTCCATATGGAATGAAATCAACTAATCAAGTCCAAAAGACTGACCAATTTCCTCACTTGAAAAAATTCAGCATCATTATAAATCCATTCCAATGAGACTACACTGCAGTGCAAAAGCTCTAATCAAGTGCATCAAATCTAGTTTATGATGCTGAACTCCCACATATTTTCTTTAATGTCTCTCCATGTCTTCTTTTGTTTGAGTCCATTCTTCCATCTCCATCACTGTGGTAAGGTTCCTCTTTCACTCTGAATTAATAACATTCCCTTCTCCTGCAGTTATCCAGAAGACAAATACAGTATGAAGCCTCAAAAAAAAAAAAAAAACCAGAATCAGAACAGGGAATTTCAGGATTTAGCACAAGCTCAAGATCTCAACATTCTCATTTTCTTATAGCAGCAATAGCATCTAGATTATCACATACATACAAACTAGTTCAAACAATTCTGCTGCAATAAGAAGCCTCAAAAACTAAACAGTGACTAAACATTCAGCCTTATGAACATAGAAACCATTTAGAATTGTTACTACATCTTTCAGAAGAAAATCTATGATCAAAACAAGCTAAGGAAAGAACAAATTTATTGAGCAACCAAACAACCGTTGTGAGCGACGCCGACGGAGCCGAATCGGTAGCCGGTGACGAAGGGTTGGACGTTCTTGAGCATGGAGGTTCCGGCGGTGGGGATAGCGTGGTCTCCTGGGAGCTGGTCGATGTTAGACTGGTTGAAGACCTCGGAGACGAGGCCGACGCCGGTGATCGACTTGACGGTCACGATGTCGGCCCCCTCTTGCCCCCGGTGTTGGAGCACGAGATAGCAGAGGCGCGTGGCCTCCGGATCGCCGAAGAGTACGACGACGCCACACTCCTCTCTCAGCTTTTCATCGAGCTCGGCGAGTAATTGGGAGTCGTAGTCGGCGGATCGGCCGTCGGAGGAGAAGAATTCGGTGATTGGGGATTTGGAGGAGACGGAGAAGGAGGATCTGTCCGAATTTCACAAATTGATTAACATGTAGCGATTACTTCTACCATATATAAGAGATCGTCGCTACCTGATCTTCGAAAGGGGAGATGGTTGGGAAGAGATCGTCGCTGGTAGGATAACTCGTCAGAGCAAGAATACGGCCGCCGAAGTTTTTGTGTTGAAGTAGAGAAAATGTATCGTATTTTTTAATTTTTGGTAATCAGCGGAGTGGTAATTCGGTTTTTTGTGGGAAAAAGATAATTCTAAAAATCTTATTAGATCTGAGCCATTAAATGTAATCAAGGGCCCTAAATCCACCAACTCCATGTAGAGTTAATTTTAGAACTCCATGGTAACAGGATCCCACACACACATGCAAAGACCAAAAAAAAATTTGGCCATCATGAAGGCCAAATTGATGACTAAAACTTACTTTTCATATTATTTTATAATTAAATATACCCTTTTTTGGTATGACCATTGTGTATGGTTAACAATGCTTAGGGTAAGTGGTTTTGGGGAATATAATAATCCGGAAAATTTAAACTTCCCGTACACTTTGGCGGAAAAAAGAAGAATCCCCTTTAAAAAGCCCTTCACCAGGAGCGCCTTCCATTTTCCCCAAATCGCGAAAGGGCCAGGGTTTTAGAGAAGATGGAGGCCCCGGCGAGATCGGAGTCGGAGCACCCTAGGGCTCTTTCTGCCGGCGATCGAATTAGGAAGCTAGTCCTCCAGGCTTCGTCTGGCCTTCTCGTCGTCGCACTGGGGCTCATTGCGGTCTTCTTCAGCGACGAATTCTCCAGGAACCCGATGCTCATGCTGGGGGCGTTTCTTCTCGCCTTCGCTCAAACCGCGCTTGCAGACGTCTACCTCGACTCGATCCGGTCTTTCCTGCCTGCGGAGCGTCGGTCCTTCCTCCTGGAAATGCTCGCCTCCGCTCTGTCTTTCGCGATCATCGCCCTGGTTTGCCTAGCCCAGGCTTCTAGCGAGGTATCTTTCCTCATCTCCTGTGTCTTCATTGTTTGGGGCGCTATCTTCGAGACCGCCCTCGGCCTAGCCTTCAGATTACACCTTGTTAGAATCTTGGGCGTTTCGGCTGCCTTTGCTATTGCTGGTATGATGAGGAAAGGCTGTCTGCCGTGTCTTTCGCTTATTCTCGTCCCTGTCACCCTCGGGATTGGGATCATCTGGTTGGTGAGTTGCTTTATTCAGGATGTAGACAAGTGAGGTAGATATTAGATGTTAAAATCTAGTTGCCTGTAGACGAGCGTGGGAGAAAAGAAAATGTGGCTTGATTTTGAAGCTGTTGTGATATATGAGCCTTTACTGTAATGTTCTGGATTATGTCTGAATGATGATGCTTTCTTGTAGACTGCAAACTATGTTCTTAACCAATTTTTATGTCTTAAGTGCATCTAAAGCACTATCTGTAAGAATTCTCCATGTGCATTTGTGAGTGTTTGTCCTGCCTTGCCATTGTCAAATACTTGCAGAATTGGCTGATAGGATTCTGTGAATAGACGTTTTCAGTGAGAAAATCAGCTGTAGGTCTTGCTGCAAGTCGTAATGAAAGAAATGTGCGCAAGTTTTAGTACTATACACCAACCTACAGCTTGAAACCGAAAATACTAATCCAATGTACGACTAACTGACAACATAGAACGGTTGATACAGAAAATCAACTGAGAAAATAATCACTATAATAAGACGACGGAAACTGGGTTTGTTCAATAGCGGACATGCCCAAATTATATCTGGCCGTGACAAGAGCAATCTTGTAATCCAAAGCCGAGGCCAATTCAACAAGTTGATCCCTGGTAAGCCCGTCAAGATCAGGCGGCGAGTCGTCGATCTTCCTCCTCTTCGAGCTCGAGCCCTCCTCGAAAAACCCTCGTCCCTGGACACCGAAACGTAGCGATCCATGATGGACTTGGCCTCGGCCTTGTCTTCAGGTTAGATCAGTGGCTCCGAATCCGAACCCTCAGGGAAGACGACGACGCAAACGGGGGAATCGCAGAGAGTGGAGAGCTCGTAGGCCTTGTTCTTGAGGCCGATCTTGCGCCTCTCGAAAGTGGCTCTTCTTGCCTTGGCGTCCTTGATGGACTCCATTGCTACCTTCTTTCGCCCCATCTTCAGTCTTCTCTCTTCTGTGATCGCAATTCAAGCTCTGTGTTTGCAAATTGTGAGTGGGGGAAGAAGATACCGTGAAGAACAGTGGGCAAGAAACAGAGATTTCAAACTCAGGTTGATCGATCGGAATTCAGAACAGGGGCTGTCTATATATAATGTATGGGATTACTTGTGAAGGAGGATTGCCAACGGTCATTACAAGTCAGCCAGCTGGGTAACTTGACGGATTAGTTCCTTATATTTGGAAAGTGCAAAGATACCGCAAGTAATTAATGCTAGCTTCAAAATTTAGAAATTTCTCTGAAGCTATAAGCGCCATTAATGCATAAATTCGGAAGAAAAGAAAATACAAACTAGCTTAATCTGTCGTGCCATGCACGGCTATTTCACTTAAAGATAATAAAATTAAATTATATATTTTATAATCAAATATTTATATGGAAAATATTATATAAGTTCTATTATATGGACATGTTTTTTTATCTTTAAAAAAGAGTGATATTGTTTTTGAAGTTCATATAACTCAAAAAGTATATATATAAGACATTTTTTTCACTCATTTATATACTTTTATAAAACCTGATTATAAGAATATAAATTTATATTTTACTTACAATTTTTATCATAGATTAATAACGACTATCATAAATGTAAATATAATTAAGTAAAAAAATTCATCAACTGATAAATTCATAAAGTTTATAAAAAGTTAATAGAAAATGTCAAAAACCACAAATTTATTTCTATTAAGGAAATAATTTGAATCCAATATTCATAGATTTTTCTTAATTTTTTTGTGAAAGATTTTTCCCTTTAATCCTTATAAATAATAATTGACAAAAGCTTTTTCATTTAAGTAGATAAGAAGAAAGACAATAGGAATACCTTATATAATGTGAATAATAAAAATTAGCTTTTTTTTTATATATGAGGTAGGGTCAAAATTAATATGGTGGTTCAAAAACGACCACTTGTATGTTTGTATTAGGAAAATAAAGGGACTTTGTATAACTTGAGAAAAATTGTGGGGTTATTTTGTAAATAAGTAAAAATTATGAAAAAGATGTATGTTACTAGATATAAATCGAAATTATTATTTATCTAAAAAAGCAAATTTGTTATCAAGATAGAAAAAAATCAAATATAATGGGTAAAAAAATATAGTGGATCATGCAAATATAGAAAATAATTAACTTAAGCTTAAAAATGCTAAGTTTATTCAATTAAATCAAATAATAAAGTAACAAAATTAGTATTTCTATTAAAAAAATAATTTAAAAATTTATCTTAAAATTCTAAATTTAATTAAGTAAATCAAATATAATTAATTCATAGTATATATATTTCGAAAATTCAAGATATATATTAGAATCATGTTTTTCAATTAAGTGATATATTAAAAAAAATAGAATATCTTACCAAAATTCAAAATTTGGAATATATCTTTTACATATAGATAATATAATTTTATCAAATTAATTGAGACACCACAAATAAAAAAAATTTAATCAAAAATACGGTGGGTCCAAAATCAACTTCAGAAAAGATAAGTGATATATAAAAAAGATAGAATATCTTACCAAAATTTGAAAATTTGATCATATCTTTTATATAAATAGGTAATAAGATATATAATTAGATTAATTGAAATAACATAAATAAAAGCTCTTTTAATCAAATATGTAGTGGGGTCACTGACCAGAATCAACGTGATGGCTCGAAAACGGTCGACTTTATAATATATATATTAAATATGGATAGATAATATGCAATTTTTGGTGGAACATTTACGTAGCATATGTTATAGGTTATACAAAGATAAATATTATGAAAAATTAGAGTGGTTGAAACACAACGTACAAATAACCTGAACAAAAATAAAACACCAGCTGCATGTATAATTATACGACACCAATTTTAACGCTAGAATATGTCACATATTTAATATAATAAATTTACGTAGCATATATTAATATGGATAGATATTAGGATAATATTGATAGATAATATGCAAGTTTTGTTGAAAATTAGATAATATGAAATTGTGGTTGAAAATTTACGTAGATAATTTTGAAAGAGAAATGTAAGATAATGACGTATAGCGTGATTTGCTTGCTTTACATACGTAACAGTTTTAGCTAGGTGCTTTCATGATCATGAGAAAAAAAACTTCCTGAAAAGATTATATGTAATTAAGCGGATTGATATTATATATAATATGCAATATGGATAGATATTAGGATAATATGGATAGATATGGATAGATAATTTTGGTTAAATATATGTATGGATAGATATTGTTGATAAGGTAGTTAATTAAAAAATTGAAAATTTACGTAGTAAAATTATGACAGTTAATTTAAAGGCTTTAAAACTAATTTTGGTTAAATATATGGTGGGGCCAGAATCAACGTGGTGGCTCGAAAACGGTCGGCTTTTATAATATATATATATTGAATTGATTTGCTTTCTGTAAATAGAGCGTGTGAATTTCAACCAAAAAATAATAGTGTGTGAATGCGTGATGGCTTTATAACATTTTTTTAAACCCTGCTCTCACAGTTTCACCATCTACTCGTTTACAGCACTTAAATGTACAAGCGGCTGTATATAACTACGCAATACACTGTGACGCTACACAAGATGCATAGACACATACTAGCACGTATTTGCACCTCCATAAAGACATGAAGTACATTGTACAAGTATTTACCAGTAAATCATTTACAAGTGGAAGATCTGAATAACAAACCCATGCACAAAATTTGCACCTCCATAAAGACATGAAAGCATTCAGTAATTCCACAAAATTTGGCGACTCCGGGATTGTTTCTTCAGGTATATCCCAACAAGCTTTCTGTAAGTCCAACTTCTACCCTTACTGAACTCCATGAAAGCTTCAGAGCTCATATGAAAATCCCCTTTTCCTAAAGCCTCGAATACGTAGTCCTCCGTCAACACAGACGGAGGGTCATCTTTGTTAATCATTCTATTCAAAGCAAAATCCAAGTTTCTCCCAATCTTCTTCTCCAAGTACGCGTCAACCACACACCCATATGTAACAAGATCAGGAGCGACATTTACATGGTTCATGTGCTCTAGGCTGAGGTGCAGATCCCAGAACAGATTCATCCTAGAAAACGCCATAGCCCGGATATTGAAAGTGGTAAGATCAGGCTGAAACCCGGACTCCACCATAGCCAGGAAGTTTCTCTGTAGGCTCTTCATTTTAAAATTCACAGCATAAGACAACAGAAGAAGATTCCATAAAAGGTTACCGACATTCCGCCTACCCAAACCCACATCCCGAAGAAACTCTCCTAATCCATGAAACTTCTTCCTTTTCATATAAGCAGATGAAATAGCGCGAATTGCAGGCTCCTCAATGAGAATCCTAGACCTCTTGATTCGCTCATAAGCAACTTCCATCTCTTTCAAGGAGCCATGCCTGCTGTAATACACAAGATAAGCATTTCCCACAACAGAGTCAATCGGGAATCGAAAGGATACCATTTCTTTCAAAGTTGCTTCCATAAGCTCAAGCTCTCCTTTCATGCCGAAACAATGAACGGCAACTGCGTACACCCGAGGCAACCAGCTGAACTCCTTTGATCTAAGCCAATTCAGGACTCCCACAGCTCCATCGAAGTATCCCCTCGTAGCATAAGCTATAATCAAAGAAGATACTACATCAAGGCTTGGAACAAAAGAGCCGTTGGTCAGCTGATCCCAGATTTTCACTGCTTGAGAAATTTCACCATAACTTGCATGAAAAAGCATGGCAGTGGCTCCTGAATCATTAGGCTGGTTCTGTACAAGAATGCTGTGTTGGGGCTTTAGTTTGCAGCTTAATACTCTCTTTGTTTGAGCATAATCAGCCGAGTTCTTAGTATGATTGGTCTGCTTAGAAGCCAATTTGGCAAAAGGAAGATATTTGCTTGAAAAATGTGTCACTAAATGCTTTCTTTTGACAGCATTGCTAGGCCACAAAGGGCTAGGGTTTACATCCAGAAACCCAGATCTCATCTTTCTTGAATGCATTCAGCAAACCTAGAATCTAGCCTCCACGTTCCAAAATTGACCTCCCAAATGTTTTCAAATTCCTGCAGATGATATGCTAATGAAAATCTAAACAAACGAATCTACAGAAACAGCCTATTGCAAAGAAGAATCAAGCAACAAAGCATCAATATAAAGGCTAAAACTTTTGGCAACTTGTACTTAATATCTAACTCACCTACAAATTAGAAATGCACAGAGCTACACAAGACTTGAGAGAACAGTTGTTCAGTTTGCATCTTTCACAATCGAGAATAAGAACAGCAGTTGACATACAGGCTAAACAAATTTCAAACTCAAATGAGGAGGACAAGCTCAAACCGATTGATTTTTGAGACGAGTTTGTAGAGGCAAAGAAGATATGGCGAAGGTGAAGGATTCTTTCTCCCGAGCCTGAATGAATATCGCCGTGTTCCTTCGTTGTTTATCAGTTGAATGAACTTGGGCCCGTTTAAACACAGGCCCGCTAGACCCAAAATATATATGCCAGGCCTGCGAAATCAGATTTGGGGATACTCTTATTTTAAAATTCCTCGTTTCAGTTATACACAGACAGGCACGCACTTGCCTGAAAAAAGTTTGGCTTGTGAAATTAGGGTTTTAGAGGGTTTTGCTTAAGCAATGGAAGGGTTGAAGGTTTCAGAGGCCAAATTGGTAGTGTATCTTCATCCTTCCAAGACGAAGATCATCTCCGAAGCCATCGCCCATCAACTCAGCTCCTTGCTCTTCAAGTTCGTCCTCTTCCTCCCCTCTAAAGTTTTCTTGGTTTTGGCCTCGTCTCTTTATGCCTTCACTTGCGTGTGCAGATTCAATGAAAGCCTCAACGGTGTTATGCTGGCTTATGAGGTTGGTGACGTTGAGAGTCAGAAGGCCAAGATTCTCCCCGGTCTATTCCCTTATCTCGGTGTCAATTTAAGAGCAAATTTGTTGCTTTTTGATCCCAAACCCAACATGTATCTAGGTAGGTAATGCTTTCTTTGCACTTACGTATGCATAGATCAATTGAGGAGTGAAAATTTAGGTTGAAGCTTGTAGTAGTAGTTGTGTGCCTTGGATATATTGCTTTGTAGGTTACTGTGAGTGTGGCCAATGTTTTATTGATGGGGCTTCCTTTATATTTTTTTGTAGAAGGAAAGGTTGTCAAAGCTACGCGAGAATCAATCCATCTGGTTGTGCTTGGATTTGCAGCTGCAGTCATAAATGAGAAAGATATTCGTGATGAGTTTAAATATAAAGTTGTAAGTATCAGCTTTTTGTATTGCAAATGGATTCTCAGCATTGTTTTTCCTTTCAATTTGGAGGATGTGGTGTCTTTCCTTAAGTATGTACTTTTTGTTGCAGAAAAATGGCAAAGAAATTTTCCGCAGCAGGTCAAATAAGCGACATGTCATTAAAGTTGGGACTATGATAAGATTCATAGTCAAGAGGTTGAAAGCTCTTTCTTCATATGATTTGCTTTCATCAATCATCATTGATATTAACTTCTAGCTTTTACCAGTATAAGGGGTTTGTCTAAGTGTAATGTGTCAAAGTAAAATTGCTAACATTAGCAACTGTTAATGAGATATGCGATTGCGTATGATATAAGTTGCTGTTTTCCAATGTTGATATAACTGAATGAGTTGCAGTATTGCATATGATATATACTTGGTTGTTGAACTAATCAAGATTTTTCTGCTAAAATTTTCTCCTTCAGTTTTGATGAAGAAGTGCTCCACATTTCTGGATCTCTTGCTCCTGCTAATACTGGCGTCATTCGATGGCTGGATAGGAGTCTGGACGAAGCCTTCAATGTAAAAAGGTTCGCTATAAAGTGATAAAAGCATATTTTTTCACTATCTCCTCGACAAGTTTTTTTCTAATATATTACAAATATGTGCAGGAGCTCTAAGAAACGGAAGGAGAGTGATGGAAAGCAAGAAACAGGGGATCCTGTGAGTGATATAGTTGATAGCCATCAAGTCAAGAAAGCTAAGCGAAGAAAGGGTGAAGACGCACTATGAAGAATCTAAAAGTTATTGGTAAGATTTCCTGCACATCATTTTAATTGAAACCAAACTCACTTGGTCACTTATGCTAGCAATTCTATTCAACTCTTTTATCTCTAGTTTTCTCATCAAAATTGCCTTTTGGGCTATCATTGATTGCAGGACTTTCATTTCATACTTCATCTTTCAATTCAGCGTCTGCATACTTGTGGCTAAATGGAACATCATTTCAGAATTTCTTGATGGAATCATCAAGGGCACCTGACATTAAAAGGTTATAATCTCATCCAGATGATCCTCTTTATCTGTTCCAGAAGCTGTTTATCCTGGCTTTTTGGTTTTGAAGGTACTTTTTTTTTCAGATGGAGTAGTACTAGTTAAATTAGTCATAGCCCAGGATTACATATTGATTCAGTGAACCATGTAAACTCTGTTTTAATTTTGGCCTCAGTACACACACCCACATGTACTTTTCATTATTGTAATTCCCTATCAATGAGAATGAAAGTATTACCTTATTAACCTGTATAATGTTCTCTGAATATTCTTCTCTTGGTCTGGGATCTTTACTAATGGGGTGAGTTTCAAAGGCTGAAGCACAAATGCAGCAAAAGATTTCCTAGAGGGTTGAGAAAAATTCATCTACGTTCAGTATTGCGGAGTTGCAATAGTCCGAATAAAATTCATTACAGAGAGTTCATTCGGGTTATTTTTGTTAAATAGTTTCCCCCTTTTCTGTTAGCAGCTAAACAAGCCCACTTCAGTCAGGTAATGGCCTTGAACACTCAGTTCCCCCTTAGTTTCCAGGCTGTGGTCTATGCTTACTTCGAACATCTGGCAGTAGGCTCACTTAATTCCCCCTTTCTTAGAGCATAGTATAATAGAAAAACCGTTTTTATACTAGCTAAAGGCTGGAGAAGTCTCGACTACTTTGGCATTGTGTGTTCATTGACTTGGTGTGTGATACGCTTTCCACCCTTCTATGTGCTAGTTTTTTTGGCATTAAACAGAAACTGTAATCATGGCGTTAGAAAACGATACAAGGGCTACCAATAGACATGGCAATGGGTCGGGTTTTGGGTGGGTGGACCATTTCCAAACCCGACCCGCATTACAATTTTCCCCACCCGAACCCGACCCGACCCGTTAGCATGGATCACCCAAATCCAATCCACCCTATATTATTGGATGGATCGGGTGGGTCGTGTGGAATCTCGGGTTAAACTAGTTAAATTTTTTAAAACATACTACTTCGAATCAATTTGTTTAGTCATTGAAATAATCTATTACTAGTTTTACGTGTCGCGCTATGCATGACAATTTGACTTTAAAATATTAAATTATAATTAAATATTTTATTATCGAATATTGATACGGAAAAGCATAATATAAGTTAAATATATGAACATGTTTTAAAAAAAGAGTGACGATGTCCTTGAAGTTCGTATAACTCCAAAAACACATAAACAAACATAATATATATACTTGATTACATTTTGTTTTTTAAAACCTTGTAATAAGAATCTAAATTTATATACTTCACATTTAAAAAATTCATCTTTATCATTCGTATTTATTCTTATCAAATAAATTTATTTTTAAAATTAGCCTATATATTACCAGTAGTTGTCGGGATCGGGATTCTTAGATCGGATCGGAAAGGGGTAGCAAAATCAGATCGTAGAATTGGATAGTTAGGATCGTAAGATCCTACACTATAACTAAAAAATATACGATAACCTAATATATTGTATATTTTCTTGTATATAAACTTTGAAATTTTATAAACATAACTAATTTAATGAGTAAAAATATTTTAAGATGAATCGGGTTAATAATCTATTGGAAAAGAGACAAACTTTGAGCTTAGTAATAATATATAAATATAATAGTGATTGTTTGGGATCGTAAGACTCACTTGTAGGATCGTTAGAATCGTGTGTAAAATAAAAATCCAATTAAAATTTCATATGAAATCATTTAAGATCCTAGTTTAATAAGATTCTAATTAGGATCGTGGATCGATTTATGACTTTTGGGTCGTAGAATCGTTAGAATTGTAGGATCGAGTCGGGATTCTGATAACATCACTATTTTAATATTAAGATATTGTCTTAATGTGTTTATTGAAGTAAATCAAATAATATCTTTCTGATATCTTTATATGTTACAATGTTTGATAATACCTTTATACCCAATAATATCTTAATAAAATTATTCGAATATCTCAATAATATAATTACTTGAACTAATCACAAATAATAACTAATAATTTTATTAAGATAATATCGTACTAAATCAAATAGAATCGGATAATATCTTCCTAATATCCTCAGAGTAAGATTTGATAATATCGTATTAGGTAAAAATTATAGCTGATCTTATAAATATAGAAAATAACTTAGGCATAAAAAAAATTTATTTAAGTAAATCAAATATTAAAGTGACAAAACCCATTTTTTTTAAATATGACGTGGGACTAGAATCAACGTTAAAAACATAAGTGATATATTAAAAATTATATAATATCTTACCAAAATTGATTATATCTTTTACAAAAATAGAGAATAAGAAATTTAATCAGATTAATTGAAATAACACTCTTGGATCGTTAGTTCAAAGAGGGACGTCCTTTACTTGGGTAAAGGCGTCCTTGAGTGAGGCGTCCTTACTAAGAATAAGGGCGTCCTTTAGTTTATGCAGCAGAATTAAGGAACTAAACAAGTGAACTTACTAAGTATGAAACACAACGATTTATAGAGGAACCACTCAAGACCAAATAGTCCTTGAGTGTAAACCTCTACCTCCTTGGAGGATTTTTGAATAGATTTTTCTTTCTTATTAAACGTCTTTGCGTTGTACTGGCGAGTCTTTTACACTTTTCTTGCACTTAGAATGCGTCCTAAGTCCACTAGTAAAGTTCTCCTTTAAGCCTACAACTCAAGCGAGTTTAATCTTCTAAAGGACTTCTATCCCTACGTCCTACAG
Organism: Polygonum aviculare; assembly: GCA_934048045.1. Classification (NCBI taxonomy): domain Eukaryota; kingdom Viridiplantae; phylum Streptophyta; class Magnoliopsida; order Caryophyllales; family Polygonaceae; genus Polygonum; species Polygonum aviculare. The sequence continues at coordinate 25,975,393 of OW204030.1, read as the reverse complement.
TGCTTCGTAGGACTTCTCTCTTTTCTTTTGTTTTCTGGTTTACAAACTGTTTTGGTTTTGGTTACAACTTTTCTCTCGATCTAACACTCAACCTAGAAGAGTTCTAAGCTTGTTCTTCGTGTTCTTGATCGAGTCGCTTTCCTCTGATTCTCTCTGAATATTTTCTGAAAGCGTTGATGTCACAATAAATACCTTGGACTATTTATAGGACTTGGGAAGGGCATCTTTCCACGTAGTATGGCGGTGATGAGGAAGCTTCATGTATCCAGCTGTGTGTGATGGACTCTGCTACAGGATCTGCCGTCACGTGTTGATAAACTCTGCTATAGGATCGTCCGCCACGTAGTGTTGGACTCTGCTACAGGATCGGTCTCCACGTGTACCAGGATGATCAAATGTTGTCGAGTGATGTCATCCTATCGGCTAGTGAGTAAGGACGCTCTGCTAGCGTTCCTACTTGCTTGGGACTCCGTCTTTGCTCAAATAGTCTCTTACTGGTCCTTACTTCTTGGTAGCTAGCGTCCCTAAGCCGAGGAGACGCCCACACACTTGTTGTCCTTTTGTCATTAGCGTTCCTGAACACTTGGACAAATTTATTAGAATCAAAGTGAGTTTGTCATATCAAAACTAAGGGACGGTTGTGTGGAACACTAACAAGTACGCAAGCGTCCTTGATAGCGTCCCAACAAACACAAATAAAAGTTTTTTATTAATATGTGGTGCGACCAGAATAAAAAACGGTCGCGTTTTATAATATATATTGGTTACGATTTAAATACAAACTTACAATTGAATAAATGAAATGATTATATATCGCCAAAATTTAATTCAACTTTTTTTTTTGTGTTAATTTAATTGCCATATTAATTAACATAATCCGAGCTGCTTGACATAAATTGGGTAATGGGCCTAGTTCCAAACGTAGTCTATGTTTTTATTAGCCCAATTTAATCGGTGCAAACCTAAATTCGAGCTTGCAAACTTCATACCTTGTCTTTCTTGCTTTACCAAAATAAAAATAAAAATAGAGTGACATATAACTTAACGTATAAAAGAAAAAATTGAAGAAAAAATTATTCAAAGAATATAAAATTAAAGATAGATAGTATGACTTTAAAGAAATTAAGGATTAGATAATTAAGGAAAATAAAAAAATATAGAATTGTTATTATCTATTTGAGTTGGAAAAAAAAATTAAAATCAAGTGGGACCAGAATCAACGTGGTGGCTCGAGAACGGTCGGCTTTTATAATATATATTGATTGACTCAATTCATAGTTAAACAAAACCCTAGAAAACTCCAAGCCAAAGTGTGTATATGTGTACGTTCTCTTAATAATACAAGCTTTCTTCGTACCATATATTAAAAATTAAATTAATACAAACACATCTAGACATCCTGTTCGCTTGACCGAACCGGTTTCAAAGCTAAAACTCGCACATATCACGTTCCACAAGCTTCACGACTTGGCCTTGCATTTTTCGATCGCCCTAGGAGCTGCCATAAGAAAAAAAATGTGCAAGTATGAGTTATAATGAACATGTAACGCTATGAATAAGATCATTGATTTGTGTCTATGCAGTGTAGTATAAAATTAAATATAGTATGACTTTAAAGATAAAGTTGAGGATTAGATAAATAAGGAAAATAAAAGATATTGAGTTGTTATTATCTAAGGAGAATAAAAGATATAAAGTTATTACTATCTATTTGAGTTGAAAAAAAATAATTAAAATCAGGTGGGGCCAGAATCAACGTGGTGGCTCGAAATCGGTCGGCTTTTATAATATACTAGCAGATGACCCGCACCTTGTACGGGGTGTTACTATCACATGTCTACCTTGTTTTAAAATAACGCTTATTTTTTAGATTATAAAATAACATAATACTCGTATATCAAAAAATATTTTATTTGTATATTAAACTTTATACATACGTAAACATATGTTTACATGATGCTTGAAGAATGGTATAAATTAAGATGCATTATTAAATTTTATTAAAAATGGATACAATTCTTTTGGAATTTAAGTTGAATTGCATAAACTAAATTATATAAATAAATAAATCAATTTAAATAAAAAACTCGAATTAATAAATTATTATATTAAAATTATGGAGAATATTTAATAAATTAAAAAGTAAAACCAATTTAAGATAGAATATTTTACAAATATTTTTTTAATATGTACATCATCTAATATTGTTATTAGTATTTTATAGGGATTTCAATATGATATGATAGTATAAATATATTATCTTAATAAAAGGAAGATGTGGCATAAATATAGTGATAGAATATGCTAACATTAATTATTTCAAAAAAAATATACTAAAATTATAAAAAATAACTTATAACTGATAGACTATTTAATGAAATGGCTAAAAATGATAAGATTATGATTTATACATTATGATTTAACTACATAACAGGTTTTTACGTAAATAATTTTTTTGGATAGATTTATTTATTAATTCAATGGGTATAATGATAAGATTGAGATTTGTATATTAGGATTGAATTATTAATTACACAACTCCAAATATAAGATAGAGCTAATATCTTAATTAAATTTGTAAAAGACTACGATTACATATTATGATAAAAGTGAGATCTAATTAGATAACATTTTTAATTTGAGGGTGATGTGGTGCAATATCTAATAGAATTTGCTTCCGCTTTTGTGTATAGTAATATAGTAATAGATTTAATAAAGTTATAATTATTAATAGATATAAATATACCATATAAAATATATTACATAATATATATATATATATATATATATTAGCTAAATGTATTAGCATGTTTATATATATATATATATATATATATCTTTACAATATACAAAAAAAGTTGTAAGACATTACCTTATCATAAGATATGAGCATACCTAAGTTGTTACAATATATAAGATATTACCTTATCTTTGATGGGTAAGTAGTAAAATTAACATGTTTTATTATATCATTACAATATATCTTTATATAAGTAGCGACATAAATTACATGGTATAGAAAGATAAATTTTCCAATTCAGTAGAGGATAATTTTTTTGTAAATACAATATTTTATTTTAATAAAAGGGGTGATGTGACGCAATACGGTGGCGGAATTCGCTTCCGCTTTAGTATGTAGTAATATAGTAATAGATATTGATTGTCCATCGAAAACTAAAAGATCCATCAACAATACTCTGTATAAGATTAAGTAAGATACTTTCAAGTTACTCATCATAAGCTTTGAGTATATCACATATGCACAATATTATATAAGATTTATAATTTTAAGAGAAATTGATATATAAATACTTATACTTTTTTATTTTAAACAAATAAACATACTTTATTGTTAAAATATAATTAATTTTACAGGAAATAGGGCTAGAAGTAACGTGGAAGTTCGAAAAGGCACAACTTTAATATATAACAACAAAAATATAGATATATAGATATCAAGAAAATATATACAAAATATATATATATATATATATATATATAAATACTAATAAAACTTGGACGGGTTATTGGGTCGGGTTTTTGGGTTGGGTTATGGGTCGGATTATGGGTGGATGAACCTTCACCCGTACCCGACCCGACCTATCACCCGCATCACCCATACCCGACTTTCACCCGTTTTTTCGGGTCGGGTGAATTGGATACCCGTCGGATGCGGGTGAAATTGCCATGTCTATCTACCAAGAACAACCCCGTGTAATGGTCCATTACAATAACAATAACAGTAATCATTTGCTAGTTTATTTTTATTAGGATTGTTTGAACTTTTTTACTACAGATATTATTCAATACAGGAATCGTCCATTACAATAACAATTTGTCCATTTCTCCCAAAAGTGCCACACCATTGTCATGTCATTACCGCATCACTGCGACATGGTGCTAGCGTGACAATAAAGTGGTGGCTTGACTTGAATAGAGCGGAAGCATAAGTCAGCAGCATGAACCTTGTTGATCAGCAAAGGATATAGCTAAAGAAAGACCTGGATGTGGTGGTGATGTGACACTATTGATTTAAAAAAAAATTAAGATAGCATATACCCGAATCCAAATGGATTAAAATCCAAAACTTATCGGATTGACCGATTTAGTATATTTCAAGAATGTATAAAATTTATTTTTAAAATTATAATATCATTTTTTAGTAAAATAAATAAATAATAATAAAATTTTATTATTAAATATTGCTTTAACAATATTTTCAATCACACAAGATCGATATGTATCACACACGCGATGCCGTGTCAACAATAGGAGTCTAATAGAACAATATTAAGTTATGAGGTTTAGAGTTTGCTACAAGTAGTTTTTACAAAAAAGTAGTCTTTTTTATTCTTTAAATTTGTGCTATTACTCTATTTTTTACAAGCTTCTAGAAAATAAAGTACTACTACTTTTTCAAAGAAAGTACTTTTGTACATAACTATAGGGAAATTGTTTGTCTTACGCCGGTGTCATGACAACCTTATTAAAATAATAATAAAGTGTAGTTAGTGGGTGATAACTTCTATAAAGTGCTTTTGAATTTATCTTTATCACAATAATTCACAATTCTGGTGGGTAACCGAAGCTAAAGGGTCGGGCGGGTCCCACATAGGTTTGTGCACAAGAGACTTAATGGACCTTCAATTTGGGCAGAAATTTATGGATCAACTTCACATTTTTTTGTTAACTTTGGGTTTTAATTTATTTTAGCCCATAAACATACTTGATAGTTTTAAGCCCTAGACCAATTTAAGTGGTATTTTAACTTAACAAAATTTCCACCCTTAGAGCATTTTTATTGGTGATTGAAGACAACGAATTAAGAGAGTATTTAACCTCCATTATAAGTATTGATTTATCTTGATTGAAGACAACTGTGTTATTGCGATTTTTAACTTATTTTTTTTTCGTCAAAGTTAATGTAAAATAACTGAGTTACTAGCCTCCATTATAATTGTTTAAGTACAATTTATATTGCCATATGATTTTAAGCGTGATAAGTGTTTAAGTCCCTCGATTTATGCATGATACGTAATCTTATGCCAAAAAAAATGCAAGTGATAATATGACATTTATTTTTTCCGAAATGATATATATTTTATCTAAAGTAGCATACTTTTCATATCTTAGGCACTTATTCTTCATATATCATACTTTGTGCCTAATTAATCCTTTGGGCCGATGGGCTTGGTAGTTGGGCCTTATATTTGGGCCGATTATTTGCCTCCATACAGTTAGAATTATAACCATGGTGGTTAATTCTAAGCGGTTACAATTCTCCTTATTGATTATAAACGTGATCTTTTGGTATCTTTTGACATCCAACGTTTTTTACTTGAACATAATCAAACAACCATGTCGATGGATGACTCATGGCATGATGTGAATGACTCACATATAGAAGAAGTCGAGGGTCCGTTGCTACCGTATATTTTCTACGAAACACTTGATGAATCATATGTGGAGATGCAAAAGCATCAACAACAAGTGGAAGGTTTGATAATCAAGTTCCCTAGCCAAGGCTTCTTACAAAAGGAAGTTCCACGGCAGGATGTCCTCACCCTTGGCGATGACATGCTTGTTAGAAGGTTTTGTGGATTTTCGGACCAAGTAGAAGTCATGTATCCCGTCCATTATGAAGAGAGATCCGACGGTTTCCATCCGGGCTGGGTATGTTTGCCACTATATCCCTTTTCTATGGGATTTCATTTTCCTTTTCCACAGTTGACTAGGGATTTCTTGAAAGTTTTTCGTCTATCTCCCGCTCAACTTACGCCTCAAACATGGCGTATACTATACTGCATAGAATATGTGACTAACCGTATGCATGAGGGTTATGAGATTGCCGATCTCATGAGTTGTTATGATATTGAGTATGCCAACCATGGTAGAATATCACTCGTATGTAAACCGGGAAAGGGTCCTCTATTTCATGGTACTAGTTATCGTATTCCACCGAATTGGTGCTCCAAATATTTTTTCGTTCGCATATCTTCTCTAGGTATGCATGAGGATTGAAGTTGGCTGCACAATAGATGGAGTATAGATGGTAATGTCTATTTCACTTTTAATGCTAAGTATTATTCACGCTTGTTATTGTGTACTTGCTAATGCATGAGATCGTATTCTAGATCGGTTCGGTAATGTAAATGTGCTAATGAATGATATCGTGTTGTATATTGCAGTTGCACTTTCAAAACGTGTGGAAATGTTGGAGGATTGTGGCACTGTAACGTCGAGGATCCTTGCCACGAACCAAGGCGAAAGGACGTTTCCCATGCAGCCCATGAATGAACTTGCTCTATTGAATGATTTTTAACTTTGGTTGTGTTTTTCGTATAGTTTGAACATTTGGTCGGTTTGTTGTTGTGTTTGGATATTGGGTGTTTGGATATTTAGTGTTTGTATATTTGATGTTTTCAGTTGAAATGCATGATATGTTGTGTGGATTTATCGTATATTGATTTAGGGCAAAGTCAGTATAAATTGCTAGGTTAAATCCTAAATTGCAGCATATGTTATAATAGTGCTGCATGCGGGCTTTATATTTATCGTGGGGTAGGCCCTATACTTAATCTGAAGCATTTGTGTTTACCAATGGCCTAATATTGTTATTTAGCACGGCTTATTTTTTTAATATCATAAATTCATTGTATTTGTTTGTTTATCAAGCATTGATTGTATCTTTACCTCATTAATCAAATGCCACTAGTTTTTTCATTTGGATGGGTTTTGTATCTTATTTCTTTTTTTTCGATCAAGATATTATTTCATTTTATAGATGTCTTGGCTGAATTTTATTTTAACTTATAGATTAGTTCACACATTGAAATAACTATAACCTAGAAATAAGCATAGTAAAGGTTAGGATAACATACATTAAACTTAATAAAATGAAGCATAGTATAACATCCATTAAACTTAGATAAAATGATCCATTATGGATAACATACATTAAGCTTAGATAAAAAGAAACTTGCAATACAAAACGATCCATTATGGATTACATGAGCATCTTCATTTAACTTAGCATAATGATTAATAAAATATAATACAAGACAAATGATACTTGAACTATTCTATGCACAAAGGAGGTTAGCTCCTTCAGATCACGCTTAATAGCTTGGAGATCATCTCGGTAAGCACCAAAGTGTTGGGCCTCGTCTATATCGTCGGAGCCATCTAACCATTTGAAGAACCCACAATGGTCACATTTGAAGAACAAACGATTCGGGTTTTTAGGTGACTCGGATATGCGAATTGTAGCTTTAGTTGGTGGATTGCACTTACAATACGCATTCTTTGGTCTAAATGGAGATCTGGTACTTGATGATGATCCTTGATGATCCATCCTCGAAATAGCTCGAGCAAAATCTACACAAATTGGAAAGATTAGAACACCGATTAAGAAAAAAGAAAGAGGGATTGAAGAAATTACAGATTTTATTTTTTGGTTGAAAGAAGAAATTACAGATTTATTTGAGGAAGGGTTTACACATTTAATGAAATGAAAGATACCTTATAAACAAAAGGGATTGAAGGATCGATTTTTGGCTTGAGAGGCAATTGAAAGTTTGAAATTTTGGCTTGAGAGACAATTGAAATTTTGAAATTTTGGCTTGAGAGAGAAGTGAAATTTTGAAAATTTTGAGCTGAAGGATTGATTTGATGAATACTCGAAATCTCTTTGAGTGTTTTAGAAGGAATTGATTTTTCTTGCTTATTGTGTCTCCCGCCAATGCATGTCTCCCGCCAATGCATGGCTTCATTTTCCCAACATAAAGTGACATTGAATGCACCAGGATTATTTACAAACAATATTGTATATTTGATTTCGTTTTAGACTTTTAGATAGTTTATGTCCTGCATAAATCCATTTATAAACAATATTGAACTAATATTGTATTTTTGTGATTGCCATTTATAAACAATATTTAAGCCTTTTTTTTGTTGAGGAGTATTTAAGCCTTTTTGAGGATTATTTATAAACAATATTGTATTTATGATTTCGCTTTAGGTTTTAGAGTTTACAACCAACGTGAATCCAATTTCAACATATATTAACCAACATCGATCGGATCGTACAATCGATTGTAAGGGGAAATAACCAACATAGATCGGATTGTACAATCGATTTATGACTTTTGGGTCGTACAATCGTTGGAATCGGATGATCGAGTCGGGCTTCGGATAACATCGGTTACAAGGACACGTAACATATATATGTACAATTGTACATATTGTACGTCGTAGAGTAAGCTTTCTTATATAGTCCTAATATATGTACAACTTCCTTATGCAATATATAGAAACTTATGTACATATGTTAAGTAATATTTTAGGTGAGGTACCCTTGTAAGCAATATTGTGATTCCATATGGTAATACTCCGTATGAATTTAATCACTAGAACATTACAAACTCGAATGAGTATTGAAGTCATTTGTGCATTAAGGAAATATGAAATGATCACTCAAACTAAGTGAGATTGAGTCATTTGTGCATTAGATATATTGCATAAGGAATTATGACTTTAGGGTCGTAGAATCGTTAGATCGATTTATGACTTTAGGGTCGTAGAATCGTTGGAATCGGAGGATCGAGTCGGGATTCGGATAACATTGTTTACAAGTACACGTGACATATATATGTACATACTTTACGTCTTTGAGTAAGCTTTCTAGTGATTAAAGTTGACAATATCAATATATAAGTATAACTTGAAACAAACTTTTACCTAAAGTATTGTATAATCGTATTAAGCCATTATCACCTAAACTAAGCCCTAAACCCTAAAAACCCTAAACCCTAAACCCTAGGCCCTAAACCCTACATATGTAATGTAAAACCCTATATGGTAAAGTATTTATTATATATATTTTTTTAAGTATTTATTATATAGTCCTAATATATGTACAATTTCCTTATGCAATATATAGAAACTTATGTACATATGCATGTGAAGTAATATTTTAGGTGAGGTACCCTTGTAAGCAATATTGTGATTCCATATGGTAATACTCCGTATGAATTTAATCACTAGAACATTACAAACTCGAATGAGTATTGAAGTCATTTGTGCATTAAGGAAATATGAAATGATCACTCAAACTAAGTGAGATTGAGTCATTTGTGCATTAGAAAATATGGCTTCATGAATCATTGTATACAAGGATGAATGACTAATTAATTTGAAAATGGTAATTAATAAGATTACTCCTCCATTCGTATGTGGTTACAACTTAGAATAAGGCTACAACATTTGTACATAGATATATTGCATAAGGAATCATATGTTAGGACTATATGAGGTCGATATTTGTTTTATTTTTTTTATGATCAAACAAATACATTCATTAACTTAAAACAAGCTAAACTTCGAGTACATGATAAAATTGGAGCGGACACTAAAAGGCTAGAATGTTCATCCATCCGTTGTATATTTAATTATTTAAATGGTCAACTTCATTTGCCTTCATTGGAAAAAAGGTTAATCATTGCACTGATATGATGATTACACTCTTGGAAACCTGCGCTGGTTAATTAAAGATTGTCAGCCGTCCAATGTAATTAAATTTATTTGTCATTGTATTTTCAAATTATTAACAAAAGCAAATAAAACATCTTTCCTTCTATACAAAGATACGAAATTACAAATATTTGTGAACTAGACTTTTTCAATGCTCGAATGGATCGGGTTTTGGTTGAATCGGTTTTCGGTTGAATTGGTTTTCGGGTAACCAACTTATGATAACCACCATAGATCGAATTGTTAGAACCGTAACCAACATATGAGAACCAACATAGATCGCATCGTAGAATCGAATGAACATATGATAACCAACATAGATTGGATCGTTGAATCGAATCAACATATTATGATAACCAAGATAGATCAGATCGTAGAATCGAGTCGCTAGTCTCGTAGGATCCCACATTATAACTAAAGAATATATGATAAACTTTAGGGTTTAGACTTTACAACAACATAAATCAAATTACAACATATGATAGCCTAATACGAAATTACTAGTATTTGTGAACTAGACTTTTTTAATGTTCGAGTGAATCGGGTTTTGGTTGAATTGGTTTTCGGTTGAATCGGTTATCGGGTAACCAACATATGAGAACCAACATAGATCGGATCGTAGAATCGAATCAACATATGATAACCAACATAGATCGGATCGTAGAATCGAATCAACATATGATAACCAACATAGATCGGATCGTTGAATCGAAACAACATATGATAACCAACATAGATCGGATCGTTGAATCGAGTCGTTAGAATCGTAGGGTCCCATATTATAACTAAACAATATATGATAAACCTTAGGGTTTAGACTTTACAAGAACATAAATCAAATTACAACATATGATAGCCTAATACGAAATTACTAGTATTTGTGAACTAGACTTTTTTAATGTTCGAGTGAATCGGGTTTTGGTTGAATTGGTTTTCGGTTGAATCGGTTATCGGGTAACCAACATATGATAACCAACATAGATCGGATCGTAGAATCGAATCAACATATGATAACCAACATAGATCGGATCGTAGAATCGAATCAACATATGATAACCAACATAGATCGGATCGTAGAATCGAATCAACATATGATAACCAACATAGATCGGATCGTTGAATCGATTTTTTAAATGTCCGATTGAATCTGATTTTGGTTGAAATGATTTTCGGTTGAATGATAATATCGACTTATGTACAGCATAAATCGGAACACAAGTCTTTGTTAAAATTTGCGGCACGTCTCAACCCTTTAATTCGTGTTTCGATTGAGTCGGTTTCGGTCGGTTCTCGAAACCGATTATTCCGTCGGTCTAGAAACATAATAACATATAAGAATAAATTACAGTGGGCAAATAATGCCAAAAATCAAACTTTAGTATTTGGTTAGATTAGATTGCATACATTGATCACTCAAAAATCCATTTTTCATTGTTAACGTGCATTTTCGGCAAAATATTTAAAAAATGTATGTTCACTTGCATTTACAATGTACCACTTAAAATGAATTGATCACTCTAACTATATTAATTATGTTTACATTTGAAATGAGATTATATTTTTTCGGCCAAAATAAAACCCATTTACAATGTACCACAAATTTGTCCGTTTAATTAACTTATCTAGAAATTACTGAAAAATAAAACCCATTGACCCTGAAATTTCTCTCACACTCATCCATTGAAAACACTGTGACTCCCAATTTCTTGAACCTTCTTCCCAATTTCTTCCTCTGAAATCTCGCTCGTCCGAATCCGCTCACGAATATCTCCGCCGGTGAGTTTTTCTGTAAAGTAATCCGATCACCCTAAAGCCGCCTCAAGGTTTAATTTGTATAAAATCATTATTTTCCTGTAAGTTAACGCACAATACCCTGTTCTTTGATGCTAGGGTTTCAAGAACAATGGAGTACTATACAGAGACAGATGTGTTTAGAAATTCAGCCACCGAAGATGGTAAGTGCTATCGTTGTTGTTTACTGTTTAATGATCTGTGAGTAAGGCTAATTAAACCCTAATTAAGCCCTAATATGTTAACGGAAGATTCAGGGAGCGATGGTAGTAGTTGGTCATCATGGTCGGACTCGTCCGATGCATGGTCGGACTCGTCCGATGCAGATTCCGTCGGGTCTCTTCTTCAAGATTCCCCAAGAAGTTGCTCAACAAATGAGGACTCTGATGACATTCCCTCCGATTTCGACCAATCTGACAGAATCTCGTACTCTAGCGGTGGCGATGAGAGTACAAGGGACTCTGAAGACTCCACATCCTTCATATACAACCCACTACACTTCAGAGTCAGATTCGAAAGCCGACATCTTGTTCGGAACAATGGAATTGTAAGGTTTTTCAAACTGAGTGTATAGTAATCCATTGTTAGATTATTGTTGAACTAACTTTATACACTTTTTTGCAGCGTGTACCTTCAGAGTTTGCAAGAAAATTCTTGCCTGCTAAGTTGACAACGGCCAAAAACATGATTCTGAAAACGGAACATGGATCGTTTGTCGTTCAGTACCGGTTCCACAAGAGGTTTAAAGGCTGGGTTGCGGAACTCGGATTGGGATGGGAAAGGTTTGCTCAAACAAACAAGCTTCATGTTAACGATATATTGGATTTCGAGTTGGACAATCTCTTCAAACAAATCTACCGAGTGCAAATCCTAAGGTTTTTTTTACTATACAACATATTGATCATCTTTAGCTAATGTTGTTATGAAATGTGGAATTACTCTAATTTTTATTTCATTTGTGGTAACTTAGGTGAAATGGGAATGGTGGAATGGTGGATGGTGCCAAGGTGGTGCTCTCACATTGCTCTCCATGCATATGAGCATTTTGCATTGTTTTGTTTTAATTTGAAGTACTTTTCAAGTGGTTTTTTGTTTGTAACATCATGGTGGATTTGATGTGTTTGGATTTGGTGCGCTTTGTGGCTGGTTTGTTATGACATTAATGGTGGTTTTTTGGTTTATAGTTTGTTTTCATTCACCATGACTTTTGTGGATGTAAGGACATGGTTGTGATTTGTGAACAAGTGATGACAGTAATGGTGGTTTTTTGGATATGGATTCTTAGGTCAAAATTAAATGCATTTGTTACATACACTCTATTAAATTATGAAATCTTAGGTCAAAATTAAATGCATTTGTTACATACACTATATTAAATTATGAAATCTTAGGTCAAAATTAAATGCATTTGTTACATACACTATATTAAATTATGAATTCTTAGGTCAAAATTAAATGCATTTGTTACATACACTATATTAAATTATGAAATCTTAGGTCAAAATTAAATGCATTTGTTATTGTAAAACACCCGAGTACAAACTTAGGACTTATAATAGCTTATGGTCAAAATGATGAAACTTATAGTGTAAGTTTAAGTTTAAGTTGTACTACTTGTGGTACAAAAACAATTACAAAAAAAAAACACAAAATATATTAGCACTAGTGGAGTAATGATAACACCTACAATCATAGTTGTTTTGGAAACCAGCTCTAATTAATGCATTAATTGTGAATTGGGCAAAGCTTGCAGACGCATGATACTTAGATTCCGGTAATTAACAAGTTCAAATTTTGGTAAAGTAATTTGGCCAATTTAATTCAAATTTGGGTAATTCTAATTTTGGTGGAAAGTTTGGTAATTCAAATTTGGGCAATCTTAATTCAAAATTTTCGCTCAAAATAAATATTCAAGTATTGGTAAGTGCATGTACTGAAAAAGTGAAAAATGACAAGTTTGGTAATTAAAAGAAACCAAATATTACAACAAATGCCTTTTATAGAGTTAATGAGTACATCTAGATTTTTAGGCAAAATGGAGGTTTTGGTTTTGACATTGGGCCGCCCGTTAATGATGACAGTTGCGGCAAGATTTCTTCTATTGTACTGTAGTAAGTGCATTTGTTTTTTTCTTTTATTTTTATATTAGCTAATCATAAATTGTTGTTGAGGTCCGACAAAAACATTAAAAAATAGTCCTATCCGGCTTAAACAATTCAAAGACAAACAAGTAAAAAAGTTTTGGTATATGGTGAGGGAAAAAAAAAAGACATGGAGATTCATACCTTAAAAATATGTCATTGGTGTTGGTGTATTGATTATATAGTAAAATATGACTTAGGTCCAAATGCATGTCTTATGTTTTTATTAAAACAACTTAAACAATACAAAGACAAAGATATGCAAACTATGACTTAGGTCCAAATGCATGTCTTATGGTTTATGTTCTTAGGTCCAAATGCATTTTATATTTATATTTTTACCTTTTGGAGTATAAATTAGTTTAATTTAAAAGATATGGTCACAATTGACAAGTAAAACCAAAGATAGGCAAATAGAATTGACTTCTAATTGTATTCTTCTTTTAGGGTGAATATAACCATCGTTAGAATCGTAACGAACATAGATCGCGTTGTAGAATCGTAATCAACATATGTTAACCAACATTGATCGGATCGTACATTCGAATCAACACATGAATGTAATATTTCGATTTTTTTAAAAATATTTCGTTATTTATTTTACTTGATATAAATATTTCGTTATTTATTTTATCAAATAGGGGCAATTGGTACTAATTCCTTTTAAAAAAAATATAAGACATTATCATTCTCCAATGATCACCCTCCCAATAAATGCTTGTCAGGCCAATTATTCCATTTTTCATTGTCTTTCCTTTTTTAGTAAAATGAAATCAACTTCTTTCAAGCCATCTTCAACCCAAAAAGGAATCATGTGCACGACATGAATCCAAGCCCTAAACCCTAAATTAACACTAAGCCTTAAATCCGAAATTAACCCTAAACCCTAAATGAGCCCTAAGCACTTAACCCTAAACCCCTTAACATTATGAAATGCATAACAAATACGTAAGACAATATCACTTGGCAAAATGCATTTCATCAAATACATGGATTTAACCTAGCATGTTTCACCTTAATTATGAAATTGCTATTCAAAACTAGATCATACACGAAATTGTGAAAAGAATCTTATAATAGTGGCATTATAATCTAATTTTGAGATAGTGAATCAATATAATTTTGAGTTAACTATATTATATTTGAAAAGTTTGAGATAGTGAATCAATCTAATTTTGAGTTAACAATATTATATTTGAGATAACATAATTTTTTTCTCTATGCTTAAGTCGTACAACATAAGCATAAACCAATGTAATGATATTAATATATATGAGATCTTATACATTCTCAAAAATAGCATAGATTTATTCATTCAAATTTATGTGTGGATTGTGCTGGCCAAATATCAAATACTAAGTTTTCAATTCATTTTCACTGTTCTATCAATCAATGCTAATAAAAAAAGTTTGTTACATACACTACATTACATTATGAATTATTAGGTCAAAATTAAGTGCATTTCTGATTGTAAACAACCCGAGTATATACATTACGGTTTAGGGTTTAGAATAACTTGTGGTCAAAAAGTTGAAACTTATAGTGTAAGTTTAAGTTGAAGTTTAACAACTTGTGTTACAAAAGTAATTACCAAAAAAAAAAAACAAAAAAAAGTAGTAGTAGGTAGTAATGATAACAACATTTGGAAAAAGCTTTCACACGCGGGACTTTAGCATTTGAGTATTTAAAAAGTTAAAATTTTGGTAATGCTTGAGTGGGCAATTTATTTCAAATTTGGATAATTCAAATTTGGCTAATTTAATTCAAAATGTTTGCTCAAAATACACAATCAAGTTTGGTAAATCAAATTTAATACAAATTCTATATGTTTTCATGCTTATATCAGAAATTAGGAAAAAGACACCAAATACTACAACAAAGGCCTTTTAATCCTTTTATAGAATTCGAGCTCGAACTCGATAGAGCTCGATATTTTGTTTGGGCTCGGTTCATTTAAGTGATCATCGAGCTTGAGCATGGTTCACATATGAACACTCGGACGGTCTTGTAAATGAACATGCATATTAATGTAGTGATTATAGTGCATCCTCGGCGTAAACATATGAATAGACGGTTACAACAATGAATCGATCAATCGACCTCGTTACTATAATCCACCTCATACTATACAATTCAATTAATAGAAAGCATGAGTGAGTATCTACATATACCCTAGTGTTAGAATGAATGACTCCATGATAATTAAGTCTTATGTAATTGTGGTCTTTTTCACCTATTGTCTATCTTTTTCACCTATTTGCTAAGAAATTTCTTTTGTAAATCAACATTATCTAAAAATATTCATTTATACATTTAATTCTTTTGCTAAGAAATTTCTTTTGTAAATGAACATTATAATTATTTGGTTAAACTTATTAGTCACTTTGACTTACTTTGGATTGTATATATGTAAATATATTCATTTACAAATTTAATTTGACGTAACACCATATTGTATTTCTTATAAAGTTGTGCAAATATAAGGTTAAGATTTACCAACAAAAAATAAACTAAACCAACATATTAATTGTCAACCATAACGTGGACGGTAATTTTGAACATGAAGAATAAAGAGGGATTCCAAAAAATAATTGCCAACTGCTCCTTTAGTCCTAGCAGATAACAAAAATATTAGAGAAATTTGCATTAAACCACCCGTTAAATAGGCGAATTTACACTTAACCACCCGTTATACAAAAATTTGTTTCAAACCACCCAAAACTTCAATTCCGTTAACAAATAGCCACCCATGGCGTTTTTCCGTCAAAAAATCCGTTAATTTATGCGATTTGACCATTTTACCCTCAATTTCCATCTTCTTCATTCATCCTTCGTTCATCCTTTCAATCTTCTTCCCTTGTACAAAAATCCCATGTGGTACAAGAAGCTAAGATCAGGTTTTCCCCAAACCTAATTAGCTAAAGTATTTAAAATTGTGCTTAATTAATCAATTAGGGGTTAAGTTGATTGGCTCCTCCTTCTTCGAGTGCAAATTGTGGCCGAGATCTCAGTCGGGATTGGGCGGCCTCAGGTCGTGCCGGAAGCGGGGTGTGAGGGTCGAGATCTGAGTCGGAATTGGGTGAGGGGTCGGCGTGGGTTTTGGTGGGTCAAAGTTGGGCTGTCGGAGTCGCGTTGGAATAGGGCAGGGGAGTTGGAGTCCGGGCGAGGGCGACGGTGGTGGGCCCGGGGACGTTGGTGTTGGGGCTGGAGACCGGGAGCGAGGTCGGAGTCGAGCTCAGACGAGGTCCGGTCGGGGTGAGCGAAGGGTTCAGATCAGGAGCAAAAGGGAGTCGTGGGCTCGGGGGTGGACACGGGCGGAGTTTGGGCGGAGCCAGCGGGACGAGAGAGAGGTAGTTGGGGCCGAGTCGCGTCGGAAGGGATCGCCGAGCAACGTGGGCTTGGGCTGATGGCTTGTCGCCGGATCTGAAGTCGGGCGACTCCAGATCTAGGCAGGGGGTTGGGGCGTGAGTCGGAGAGGGTAGAAGGAAAGTCGGGGTTGGGTCTCGGACTGATTCAGGGTCGGGAAAGGGCGAGCAAGAGAGTAGGGAGGGGGTTACCGAAGAAGGAGGAGTTGGCTCGGGAGTTGCAGGGGATTGAGGTTGGCATTGTAGAAGAAGATGTTGGGGAAGAAGATGAAAAGGATGGAGGAAGAAGATGAGGAGGGCAAAATGGTCAAATTGCGTGATTTAATGGATTTTTTGACGGAAAAACGCCATGGGTGGCTATTTGTTAACATAATTGAAGTTTTGGGTGGTTTAAAACAAATTTTTGTATAACGGGTGGTTAAGTGTAAATTCACCTATTTAACGGGTGGTTTAGTGCAAATTTCTCAAAATATTAAATAAGTATAATCTTCCCTCTCCTCCCTTCACTTCACATTTCCGTAAATTCAATGCCCTCTTGAAGCTCTAGAGAAAAAGGGAACAAGAAGTTTTTGAGGAAGCTATCGCCCATCCAATTCAACCCAAAGGTGAGTATTATTTCTTAATCCAAACCTGAAGTCCTCATAACAAGGAAGATTACAAGCTACACGTGATTTCAAAGGACTAAAACCATGACGCTCCGCACTAACCTGCCAGAAGCTGGACCACGAGAGTACACTGTGGACTACAAGTTTGAGAAACACAAGAAATGTTGGGTCGAACTCGGACATGGCTGGCATAGGTTCCAGATCGTTAACGATCTCGAAGTTGGCGCTCGACTCACTTTCATCCTTCAAGATCAGAAGCGACAGCGGTATGATGTGAATATTGAAAGGTAAACCCTAGTTAAATCTTACATTCCTTAATTAAGGATGAATGTAACTATAATGCCTCGTTCCGTTATGCTAATGTAGGCCGGACAACTCTGCCGAGATCTAAGGTTTCTTCATGCCTCGGGACATGGTTTCTTCAAGGTTTTGTTGTTGTGTGAAGGTTTTGTTGTTGTGTGTGTATCCATAAGGTGTTGGTGGTGACTTTTGGATTTGCTACGGACCTCTTGTTGTGGCTTGCCATAATTGACAATTTGTTTAATGTTGTCCTAGTAAGGACATGCTTGTGGTTATTTGGATTTGGTTAGTTTGGATTTGGAGTAATATGTTTCTTCTACAAATGAAGTCATTAATTTTGTTTATAGTTGTTCATATTTATTCATAATTGCTGTTCTTTAATTTGCAAAAAAAATTATATGCGTACAATAGCAAGTTGATATTATTCTTTCTTTTTTCGACCAAAATACTACAACATTCTTTCTTAAAAAAAGTAAACAATAGATACTTAAATATAAAATTAACCCAATACAAATGCTCAATATTGAACAACAAAATTTAATTCTTTTATTGAGTGGCCACTAGCATGGGACTTACGGCTACAGATTATAAGGATTCAATACATAAGTTTTGTAAGGCAATTTAAACTAGATTAGAAGAATTTGAAGAAGTTGAAACTTATTGTGTAAGTTTAAGTTGAAAATAATTACCATAAAAAATAAGCAAAAAAAGTAGTACTCCGTACTAGCTAATAATGATAACACCTACAATGGTAAGTGCTTTGGAAACTTGCTGTAATTAATGCATGAATTGTGCATTTGGAAAAGCTTTCACACGCGGGATTACCCATTTGGAATGCTTGAGTGGGCAATTTAATTCAAATTTGGGTAATGCAAATTTGGCTAATTGAATTCAAAATGTTTGCTAAAAATACACAATCAAGTTTGGTATTTTAAATTTTGGTAATTCAATTTTGGCTAATTTAATTCAAAATGTTTGCTCAAAATACACACTCAAGTTTGGTAATTCAAATGTAGTGCATATACTAACTTTTTTAATGCTTATAGCAGAAATTAGGAAAAAGACACCAAATCCGACAACAAAGGCCTTTTAATCCTTTTATAGACTTAATGATTACAGATGTTTAGGTCAAAAAATCCAAAGACAAAGAATTAACAAAAAAATCTATCGTCATGTAAAATTACTTAATTCTTTGCATATATTATTTGGTATATGGTGAGGGAAAAAAGTAGGACATGGTGATTTTTGACTTAAGTCCAAATGCATGGCCTATGGTTTTAATTTCTATTTTTGGTATTAGGGTTTTAGTTTCTATTTTTGGTATGCTTATTATGGGCCCTTAGGACACACAATATTCATTAGACGATCTCGAATTCGAGCTCGAACTCGATAGAGCTCAATATTTTGTTTGGGCTCGGTTCGTTTAAGTGATCACCGGGCTCGAGCTTGGTTCACATACGAACACTCGGACGATCTTGTAAACGAACATGCATATTAATGTAGTCATTATAGTGCATCCTCGGCGTAACATATGAATAGACGGTTACAACAATGAATCGATCAATCGACTTCGTTACTATAATCTACCTCATACTATACAATTCAAGTAATAGAAAGCATGAGTGAGTATCTATATATACACTAGTGTTTGAATGAATGACTCCATGATAATTAAGTCTTATGTAATTTCTATCTTTTTCACCTATTGTATATCTTTTTCACCTATTTGCTAAGAAATTTCTTTGTAAATCAACATTATGTAAATATATCCATTTATAAATTTATTTTGACGTAACACCATATTGTATTTCTTATAAAGTTAGGACTTACCAACAAAAAATTGCTAAACCAACATATTAATTGTGAACCATATTCCTAGCAGATTAAAAAAATGAGGGATTCAATGCAATGCCCTGTTGAAAGAGGGATTCCAACTTGCCAACTGCTCCTGTAAATCTGTAATAGTCATAACAGATAAAAAAAATTTAAATAAGTATAATCTTCCCTCTCCTCCCTTCACTTCACATTTCAGTAAATTCAATGCCCTCTTGAAGCTCCAGAGAAAAAGGGAAGAAGAAGTTTTTGAGGAAGCTATCGCCCATCCAATTCAACCCAAAGGTGAATATTATTTCTTAATCCAAACCTGAAGTCCTCATAACACGGAAGATTACATGCTACACGTGATTTCAAAGGACTAAAATATGATTTGTTCTTCAGTTTTAGATCTAATGGATTTGGGCTCTGTTTGAAACTAGGATTTGTAGTTTAGGGCTAGGATTTCGTAGCTTCCTCAAAAACTATGACTCTGTTTGATGACTGTTCTTGGAAAATAACTATGAATGCTTTGTGCTTGTACTTTTGGTTTAGTAAGATAGGAAATTAGGGATTTGGTTTAGGGATTTGTGGTTTGTGGTTGTAATTGTGGTTTAAATCACAGGAAACATTAGGACAAATTCGTGGGAGACCATGATGTCCGGCAGTGATGATGGTAAGTGCTTAAGTTTTCGATCACCATTACTGATGTCTATTAGGATGACACATTCAACTCGTGTGAAATTTGTTTAAATCACAGGTTCATCTTCAATCAGGAGTGACGGGAGTGTGGATGACTGATTTTATGGAGCCTCGGACTCCCATCCTCACTTCGGACCTCATGACAACCTATATTTCAGCGATGAGTCCATGGACATGCCCGGCTACTGGGGCTCTGATCGTCGCCCTGGTCGTCGCCATAATCGCCGCCGTGAAGAATCAGAGGATGAAGAGGATACCGAAGATGAAGAGGATTCCAAAGATGAAGAGTCCGATGAAGAGGATTCCGAAGATGAAGAGTCCGATGAAGAGAAGGAGGATGAAGCTAATGAAGAATCGGTGTTGGAGGATTCAAAAGGACAAGTCGTTGAGCATTATGCAGAAACATCAGAACCGGCCGAGCCGCGTTTCACGGTGGAAGTCAAGAAGCGCAACATTGGAACCAACAATGGTGTGGTAAGGAATCATATTCTGCATAGCTATGTAGCACTATGTTGTATTCTAAGTATGGTTTTTATTGTTGCTCACATCATACTTCTTGTTGCAGCGGGTTCCTGCGGCATTTGCGAGGGAGTACATTCCTCGCGGCACCTCCACGATCTAAACCATGACGCTCCGCACTCTCCGCCCAAGAGGACCACTGGAGTACACTGTGGCATACAAGTTTGAGGAAAACAAGAAAGGCCGGGTCAAGCTCTTAACTGGCTGGCACATCTTCCAGGACGATAACGAGCTGGAAGTTGGCACTCGCCTCACTTTCATCCTTAAAGATCAGCAGCGACAGCGGTATGATGTGGAGATTGCAAGGTAAGCCCTTGTCTTCGACGGAATGAAGGTTGTTTGTTGTTGGGGCGGTTCTTTGTTGATGGTACTTGGGAGTTGGTGGCTGGACTTGAAAACTGTTGTTAGTGTTGTGGTTTATGTTTTTTTTTCTTGGTCAGATGTTGTGGTTTATGTTGTTGGCTTGGAACATGTTGTTGGACGTCAGGTGTTGTGGTGGTCTTTTTGTTGATCATATGTTGTGGTGTTGGTGTTAGGATGAAACTTTTGTTGGACTTGAACGATCGGTTTTATGATGAAACTTAAGGTCGTTATTATGTAATGTGATAATGTATGTTCTGCTTACACCCTTTATTTCATGTTCATATGTTTTGCTTCCATTTATTCTAATAGATTTGTCTAACTCTATCCTTATACTTGTGTCAATCCTTATAAATAGTAGTAAAAAAACTTGTGACCAAAATAAAAAGATAGCAAACAAAGCTAAGTTATACTTCCTCCAAGTTTTAATGTCTTATAATATAATACAAAACTTTCGACCAAAATAAGAAGATACGGAGTAGCAAACAAAGCTAAGTTATACTTCCTCCAAATCTTTGACTCGGGCAAAATCGTTGTATCCAAAGTCAAAGATAACCCAAACACACAAACTACGTATAGTGAGCAAGTATGGGATCGAACCCTAGAGAACTTAAGGTATCGAGCCTAATGTTTATGTCAACCAAGAACAAAGAGGGGGATTTCAATGAAAGAGTTTCAATCACCAAAGCAAGAAGACAAATCGACAGTTTCACAAGATCAATCAAAGTACTAAAGACAGGTTCATTCAACATATCCACTTTAAAAGAATCGTTTGATCATTGATTCACATCAATTCCTTTTAATCCAATGGTTAATTCCAATCCTAATCTTGACTAATTTCCTGTCCACGGTCCAGGAAATACTTAACAATGATAGAGGACGCTCAAATCAATATTAGCATTAAGAACAAGGATATATAGGATGCATGCAAGAGAAATCAAGCTACGAGTCAATTTCACAAGCAAACAATCAATTCTCTTCTTAAATCCTAGTTGCATAGACAACAGATCTAGGTTTAAGTTGTTTTCATAGAATAGGTTTGTCCACGGTCCAAACCCGTCCCAACTGTAGAAGATCAATCAATTCAATAGGTTAATTACTCCTAGAGAAACAATCAATAATCATGTAATTAAGCACAAGAGAATCAATAATAACCAAAGGAATAGGAAAAGGATTTAGAACCTCACAAACTAAATCAATCAAAGCTTCATTGATGAACAAACCCTAGAGAGGAACAAGTCGGTCTCGGCAGCCACCGCGGTCGCGGAAATCAGACAGAACCACTGGTCTCACTTCGGAGGCTGTTTTGACCATCTTCGGCTTGGAATCTGACTTCAGTGTAAACATATGAATTGAATCCCTTGAAGTTAGCTTTCCAATGGCACCGGAATCAGCTCAATCCGACCTCTGTAGCTCAAGATATGGCCTTCGCAAGAAAGTGGTGTCGCGCAGACAGCTCAAAACGCCTTAGAACTCTTGATTCTTGAATTCTTGTGTCTTCGGCCTAGATATTACAATTACGCACAACTCTAACCTAAACACACTCAATATAGCCCTAAAATACAAGAGTTAACCTATACAAAATAGGCCGAATCAAATTCCCCCTTACTTAGATCTTGCTCGTCCTCGAGTAAGCTCAAACAAATATAACCAGATAGCACATCTAAGATCTCAGGAAATACAAGGGAAGATAAAAACACTCAACTCACAACCCTAACCCAAAAATAGAGAAATCATGAGCATAAAACAATAAAGCTCAAACACACACCTCACCACATGATATAGCACTCAAGCTCTAAAAACATGAAATAGCAACCTAGGATCTACCCGAATATCTAACATGTAAGCCCCAAAGTCCCCAAGCAAGAATGATCCTAAAACACTCATATTTTACCGCTCAATTCTGCTTAGGCACCCTTTCGGGTTTTCACCTAACCGCTCTTTTCATTTTTCAATAGGGTGTGCTCACAAAAACTCACAACTCTCATGAACCTCATATTAACCCAGCCTAATGCTGGTCCGGGTTACCTGCTTATTACCTGAGCCGCCCTTTGGGGTTTTCGACTCATCCCAGGATTTATATGCCTTTTTTCAATTTTTATGGCTTTTTCTATCTTTTTCTTTTTTTTCTTTCTTTTATTATGCAAAAAATATAGTGCAAGTGCTCCATGAAAAGTAGAAAATCAAAAATCTGAAGCAAATCTCTAACTAAGCTAACTAGGATAAGCGAATGCGAGTACTCCTTCCCCCATACTTAAATCCTTCATTGTCCTCAATGAAGCAAAGAGAAAGGATAGAAGTAAGGAAGAAGGTATATCAGAAGACTCACGAATGATGAAGAGAGGTGGAATGGAAGAACTCTTCAAAGGTGGTAGAATAGAAAGCTTCGTATTCCCAATCGCATGGCTCACCGCGGGCGCGGCACAAGGGGCGCGGTCGCGGATCCAACGCCGTAAGCAACATCAACATCTAGGAGACAACCGCGGGCGCGGCATGGGAAGCGCGGGCGCGGCCTTGAGCGAATGTGAACTCGGACGTCTCCTCGAACATGAATGCTCAATGTGGCTCTCGGATATTGGGCTCGTCTTCTCATGACATGTGTGAACTCTTGAACTTGAACCTCAATGATGCTATTCCGGGGAACAAAGCTCCCCCATACTTAGGCTTTTACACATAGCCATAAAAATGGAAAATACAAAGGTGGATGGAAAGAAAATATAGAAGGGATGGAAAGATAGAAGATGGAAAAGAATGGATATAGATAGATGGAAGATATAGAGATAGAGTGGGACCAAGAAGTCCTCTTTTTTTTTCTCTTTTTTTTTCTTTTTGTTTTCATTTTTCGAACCAAGGGCCTCCGCGGGCGCGGTGTGAGGACCGCGACCGCGGGGGTCTAGTACCTGTACATCGGGGGTCTGGGCTTGGCCGCGAGCGCGGTTTTGCACCAGAATGTCCTTTCGGACCTAGTACCTGCACGTTAGTCCGAAAACGAGAATAAACCTAAGCTAGGAATGGAAAAACAATCTATCTAAGCCTTGGGTTGCCTCCCAAGCAGCGCTATTGTTTAACGTCGCTGGCTCGACGTCTTCAAGATCGGACATCGTCAATGCCCTGAGCATCAAATCAAAGTCCTGCACATCTATCTTACAACAGGACAAGTAACATGTTGACAAATTAACAAGAAATAAGAAATAATTCAAACTCCTCTTTAACCTATCAAACATGCTTGAGCAATTAGGGTGAGATTTTCTAAAGTGAAACCAATTAGGTGATTTATTTGATTTTTCAAAGTATTCAGCAAAGCATGCAAATCTCCTATTTAAATTATCACTCTCATCAAATAAAAAGTACGAGAACTCATCAACTACCCTATCATGCTCGAAGATGGAATCCTTGACAAAAGATTGACATGAAAGAACAAAAAGGATCAAGAGAGAGAGATGAGGTGGAGTAAAGGATATAGGGATCATCCAGGCTGACCTCAGGAATCTCCATGGAAGGGGATACGAAGGTTTCTGAGGGTGAAGAAGAAATCTCCATAACATCATCTTGAACCTCCTCTTGCTCCAAACCATCCCAAAATTCACCAAATATTGCCCAATCAACTTCTTCTTTAGTCCTCTCATTCTGAGTGGATTCTTTCGGCCTTGTGGGAACGTGCCTAGGGAGCCTCTTGGGGGGAACAGGCTTGTGCCTAAGCACCGGCGGACAAGCCTCCTTAGAGGCCACGGGCGCGGTTTGTGGGCCGCGGTCGCGATTTTCCTCCAGCGGGAAATCCTCCGTTTCCTCATCCAAAACAGGGGTTGAACTGCGAGGGAGGTAGTAGTGCCCTTCCACCGTAGCACATTCAAAGCAAGGGGCACCGAAGACCTCGCGACATGAGTGTCGCGCTCGCCTTTCTCCGGAGAAATCGAGGGATGCCACTGGGGTATTTCCGCGGGCGCGCTCAGAGGAACGCGGTCGCGGCTCGGGGGACCGCGGTCGCGGCTCGGGGGACCGCGGTCGCGGCTCGGGGGACCGCGGTCGCGGCTCTTCATCCGAAGAAAACTCCGTCGGTTATGTTGAATTTCCGCGGGCGCGGATTGGTGAGCGCGGGCGCAGATCTTCGACAAAAGCTAGCTCCTTGACCTCGTCGTCTCGGATCTTACAAAGGAGCCTCCATTTTTCTATGGGGTCCACGCCGGGGGCAAAACAAACTCCTTTGGACTTGTTAGACACCATTATCTCAGTCTCAAGGTTCATTCCAATTGAGATGTGACATAAAGCCTCCCAAGTAGGAAGGTCGAGCAATTCTTGTTGGCCCCTAGTGAAGTACTCATGAAAGGGTTCCTCCTGTAACTGCCAAAACCTACGGCAAGACATTAGACTATACAAGTGTGGACCGTAAGATAGGTCCACACAAAGTCAATAAAAATATTAATACTAGAAAGAAACCAAAGTTCCCCGGCAACGGCGCCAAAATTTGACTCGGGCAAAATCGTTGTATCCAAAGTCAAAGATATCTCAAACACACAAACTACGTATAGTGAGCAAGTATGGGATCGAACCCTAGAGAACTTAAGGTATCTAGCCTAATGTTTATGTCAACCAAGAACAAAGAGGGGGATTTCAATGAAAGAGTTTCAATCACCAAAGCAAGAAGACAAATCGACAGTTTCACAAGATCAATCAATGTACTAAAGACAGGTTCATTCAACAAATCCACTTTAAAAGAATCGTTTGATCATTGATTCACACCAATTCCTTTTAATCCAATGGTTAATTCCAATCCTAATCTTGACTAATTTCCTGTCCACGGTCCAGGAAATACTTAACAATGTTAGAGGACGCTCAAATCAATATTAGCATTAAGAACAAGGATATATAGGATGCATGCAAGAGAAATTAAGCTACGAGTCAATTTCACAAGCAAACAATCAATTCTCTTCTTAAATCCTAGTTGCATAGACAACAGATCTAGGTTTAAGTTGTTTTCACAGAATAGGTTTGTCCACGGTCCAAACCCGTCCCAACTGTAGAAGATCAATCAATTCAATAGGTTAATTACTCCTAGAGAAACAATCAATAATCATGTAATTAAGCACAAGAGAATCAATAATAACCAAAGGAATAGGAAAAGGATTTAGAACCTCACAAACTAAATCAATCAAAGCTTCATTGATGAACAAACCCTAGAGAGGTTTAGTTCTCCATAATCTTCATAAAACTCCAATCTTCAAACAAAGGTTGAAAAGAATGTATGTCAAAACCTAAGGCTGGCTCCTCCTTATACAACCCAAGGAACAAGCTCCACGAGATAGATAAGGAAAGAGGCAAAAGATAGAAAAGGAAACAAGATAAAAACGGTGAAATCTCGTCCGCTTGGAAGTCGGTCACACCCGCGACCGCGTCGCTTTCACCGCGCCCGCGCTATCGCAACAGAAAGGAACAAGTCGGTCTCGGCAGCCACCGCGGTCGCGGAAATCAGACAGAACCACTAGTCTCACTTCGGAGGCTGTTTTGACCATATTCGGCTTGGAATCTGACTTCGGTGTAAACATTTGAATTGAATCCCTTGAAGTTAGCTTTCCAATGGCACCGGAATCAGCTCAATCCGACCTCTGTAGCTCAAGATATGGCCTTCGCAAGAAAGTGGTGTCGCGCAGACAGCTCAAAACGCCTTAAAACTCTTGATTCTTGAATTCTTGTGTCTTCGGCCTAGATATTACAATTACGCACAACTCTAACCTAATCACACTCAATATAGCCCTAAAATACAAGAGTTAACCTATACAAAATAGGCCGAATCAATCTTCCAAACAAAATTATTCAATTCCAAAGTGAACTCATAATATGTTTTTTTATTTCCCTTTTTAATCATCCGTCTGGTATGTTTTTAGTTAATTAAATGTCTAACTTCATATATTAAATAATTCATAAATTAAGTAATTTGAACCTTTCTTCATATATACTGTATTAAGCAATTGGTAACCTCCTCGTTCCCTTCAAACGCCTTTAAAAGTGAAATGATTACAAATTTCTTAAACCGAGAAAATCAAAGTAATTGGGAAACGTTAGTAGTTGGATTGTTATTTACCTTAAATGTATTGTCTCCATCCATAACAATAACTTCGGTGTTACCACAACATCCACTTACTAACATAAATCCATCTAACATAACATTTCTACAAATATAGTATAACAAAAAAAAAAACTTTTGTAAACAACATGTACCCTAATATATACGATAAAAAAAAAGAGCATGTAATCTTATTATTCTCATTTTTTCCGCCTACAATTTCTAATATCTAAATAAGACATGAAAATATTAACCATATTAATCCAAGATTAAATTTTCCCTCAATTTACTTTTCAAAAGCCTCCTCGTTACCTTCACACCCTATGCATAGATGCTCATCATGATTACGAATTCCAATCGGTAATAAAATTAAACATTAAAGTAGAATAATAAATATAATGGTTAATGCTAATGACTTTAATGGATTGTATTGAATATATACCCCTAAACGTACCCTAAATATAATTAACTTGGCACCTCCAAACTTTAAACTAGCATTATTTTAAATGGAAAATGTACATATGTTATATATAGATCATAGGCACAATATGAAAAGTTAAAGCCCTAAACATTTAAACAAAAAAAATAAAAAACTTAGGTCTTGTCTACAAACAAAATAAAAAAACTTAGGTTATAACTCCATTTAACCTAACATAAATCGATTTAACATTGATCGATTTAACATTTCAAATTTCGTACAACACTTTTTTTTGTTATGGTAATGTGCCTATTCATGCAAGTGTTTTGACATTTGTGAAGGTATTAATGTTGCTTTTCGACCAAAAAGGTATTAATGTTGCTTACATTAAATAAGAGCCAAATAAAGATAAAATTGTATCATGTCCAAACCCTAGACAACCCTAAACACCACTAAACCTCGTCTATAAATAAGAACCACTAGCTTCACATCTCCTTCACATCTCCTTCACTTCTCCTGCTCTTATCTACAAAAACCATTTTCTTATCTTTAAAGTCCTTCTCTTCTCTACAAAAATGTCCCAAATCTAAAAAAGCCCCAAAACTCCCCTTACCAAGTTCAAAGTGGAAAGCGTGGCAACAACGCCAGTGTCGGAGACGGGGCTTCTGAAGATGTACGAGAAAGCTCAGGTCACGGCCAACGACGTTTCCGTCCAGGCAAGGCTGTTTTTCACCCGTGCCCTTGAGAAAGGCATGGGTGCGGTCGTGAGGGGAGTGTTGGCTAAGGATCCACCCTTGGTGGATCTTATAATGATATTTTCTGCCGAGCAGAGCATCTGCTCGGCAAATACCACGCCCAAACGGCCGATCCCATTCTCCACTGAGGGCACACCGACCCCGACCAACACTCCTACGAGTGCAACCAAGACCACCAAGAGGGTCTACGCCCGTAAGAAGACGAAGAAGGCGGATGATGTGGTGGAAGAAAACGAGATCATTGACCTGGAGGAGTAGGTCATGCACGACACAGGCGCAAGGAAAAGCTTAACCTTAATATTTATGCTTTTGTGTTTGTGTTTTTGTAGTTTCAGTGCATGCACTTTCTTGTTCTTCATGTTCTTGTTTTTCTTTTTTCGGCGGGATAATTACAGATTATAAATCTGTAATCTTTTGTACTACTATTCTGCTACTATTACAGATTATAAATCTGTAATCTTTTGTAATCCTATTCTACTACTACTAATGAATTACAACTTTCCCTAACCATGGATCTAATATTTATTCATGCATTTGTTTTGGGTTGCAATATTTATTCACACATATAATATTTACTATAAATCAAACCACATAATTAATTAATTAAATGATGTAATATGTAAATGGTTGAAAGTAATATATGATGTATCCACACAATAAATCCCCTAAAGCCAATTAATCAACCAAACCTCTGTAATCAAGTACGAATCTCAATTACTCCCAAAAAAATTAAAAAGGAAAAAGGATATGGATGAAGATTTGCTCAACAATACTTGCTCAAGACGTGTTCAACAATAACAAACAATTACGTAGTTGCTCAAAAATTGCTTTTAAGTTTATTTTCATTATTACGTATATTATTTTTGACATACAGAATATCACTTTAAAAAATGTTTATAAATCTCTTTGAAGTTAAATCCTAACCCTAATCCTATAGAATATCCGATTTTTTTTTCTACTTCAACTCCTGTCATCTTTGTTTTGGTCGAATTAGCTTGCACAAATGAATTTAGTAACCCTAACCCTAATCGTGACGGATTTACACTATATGGTAATACCACCCTTTAAGCATTACTTTGCTTTTGTTTGAATAAAATGGTTAATTCTATTATAAAAAAGGGGCTGTTACAAAAATGCTTTGCTAGATATCTACCAAAAAAAATTGCACTGATATGATGATTACACTTTTGGAAACCTGCGCTGGTTAATTAAAGATTGCCAGCCGCCCAATGTAATTAACTTTATTTGTCAGTGTAATTTCAAACTATTAACAAAGGCAAATGAAACATATTTCCTTCTATACAAAGATACGAAATTACAAATATATGTGAACTAGACTTTTTCATTGTTCGAATGAATCGGGTTTTGGTTGAATCGGTTTTCGGGTAACCATCCTATGATAACCAGCATATATCGGATTGTAGAATCGAATCAACATATGATGATAACCAAGATAGATCGAATCGTACAATCGAGTCGTTAATATTGTAGGATCCCACATTATAACTAAAGAATATATGATAAACTTTAGGGTTTAGACTTTACAACAACGTAAATCCAATTACAACATATGTTAACCTAATACGAAATAACAAATATTTGTGAACTAGACTTTTTCAATGTTCGAATGAATCGGGTTTTGGTTGAATCGGTTTTCAGGTAGCCAACCTATGATAACCAACATAGATCGGATTGTAGAATCGAACCAACATATGATGATAATCAAGATAGATCGAATCGTACAATCGAGTCGTTAGAATTGTAGGATCCCACATTATAACTAAAGAATATATGATAAACTTTAGGGTTTAGACTTTACAACAACGTAAATCCAATTACAACATATGTTAACCTAATACGAAATAACAAATATTTGTGAACTAGACTTTTATAATGTTCGAATGAATCGGGTTTCGGTTGAATCGGTTTTCGGTTGAATCGGTTTTGAGGTGCCCAACTTATGATAACCAACATAAATCGGATCGTTATAATCGTAGCCAACATATGAGAACCGACATAGATCGGATCGTAGAATCAAATCAACATATTATGATGACCAAGATAGATCGGATCGTAGAATCAAATCAACAAATGATGATAAGCAAGATATATAGATCGGATCGTAGAATTGAATCAACATATGATGATAACCAAGATAGATCGGATCGTAGAATCGATTTGTTAGAATTGTAGGATCCCACATTATAACTAAAGAATATATGATAACCAACATATGTAACATTTCGATTTGTTACAAAATATTTGGTAACATTTCGATTTGTTACAAAATATTTGGTACTAGCTCCTCTTAATAAAAAAAGACATTATGATTTTCCAATGATCACCCTCCCAATATTTAGGAATTTGGAAACCTGCGCTAATAAATGCTTGTCAGGACAATTATTCCATTTGTCATTATCTTTCATTTTTTAGTAAAAGGAAATCAAACCCTAAAAAAAATATTATATGTGTGAATAAATTATCTTTCATTTTTTAGTAAAATGAAATCAAACTTCTTCCAAGCCATCCTCAACCAAAAAAAAACATGTGCACGACATGAATCCAAACCCTAAGGAAATTAATCGGTTTACTTTAATTCGGGTTTCGATTGAGTTGGTCTTGGGTTGAGACGAGTTTTTAAATTTTCTAATGAATCGGATTTCTGTTGAATAAGGAAGTTATATATCCTTATACGAATAAGGAAATTAATTCAAGTGATTTACGATGGAAATTATATAATCGGTTTGGATTGTTTCGGGTTTCGGATATAAATCGTAACCAATTTTCGGATCGGGTTATTGAGGTTTCGGTTTGAAACCGGTTGTTTATACATGCATCCGGTTTAAATTGGGTCTGAATGAGTCGGTTTCGGTCGGTTCTCGAAACGGATAATTCTGTCGGTCTAGAAACATAATACTCCGTAACATATAAAAATGAATTGTAGTGGCCAATTAATGCCAAAATTCAAACTTTTCTTTTTTTTGACTTCATCCAAAATTCAAACTTTATTAATAGGTTATAAGATTAGATTCCATAGATTGATCACTCAATTCCATTTTGTCATTGTTAACATGCATTTCCGGCAAAAAATTCAAAAAATGTATGTTCACTTGCATTTACAATGTACAACTTAAAATGAATTGATCACTCTAACAATATTAATTATGTTTACATTAAGAAATTATCTTTTTTCGGCCAAAATATATAATGCCCCCTATTTCGGCCAAAACATATGTAACCTTGCACTGAAAACGCTCTGACTCCCCAATTTCTTGTACCTTCTTCTTAATTTCTTCGTCTGAAATCTCCTGGGCTCGTCCGAATCCGATCACCAATATCACCGCCGGTGAGTTTTTCTTTAAAGTAATCCGATCACCCTAAAGCCGCCTCAAGGTTTAATTTGTATAAAATCATTATTTTCCTGTAAGTTAACGCACAATACCCTGTTCTTTGATGCTAGGGTTTCAAGAACAATGGAGTACTATACAGAGACAGATGTGTTCAAAAATTCAGCCACCGAAGATGGTAAGTGCTATCATTGTTGTTTACTGTTTAATGATCTGTGAGTAAGGCTAATTAAACCCTAATTAAGCCCTAATATGTTAACGGCAGATCCAGGGAGCGATGGTAGTAGTTGGTCATCATGGTCGGACTCGTCCGATGCAGATTCTGTCGGGTCTCTTCTTCAAGATTCCCCAAGAAGTTGCTCAACAGATGAGGACTCTGATGACATTCCCTCCGATTCTGACCAATCTGACCGAATCTCGTACTCTAGCGGTGACGATGAGAGTACATGGGACTCCGACGACTCCACATCCTTCATCTACAACCTACCGCACTTCATCGTGAGAGTCGAAAGCCGACATCTCGTTCAGAACAATGGAATTGTAAGGTTTATCATTCTCAGTATATT
The DNA here is from genome assembly GCA_934048045.1 of Polygonum aviculare. Taxonomy (NCBI): domain Eukaryota; kingdom Viridiplantae; phylum Streptophyta; class Magnoliopsida; order Caryophyllales; family Polygonaceae; genus Polygonum; species Polygonum aviculare. Next base: position 25,943,123 of record OW204030.1, on the reverse strand, counting down.
GTAATCCATTGTTAGAATCTTGTTCAACTAAATTTATACATTTTTTTGCAGCGTGTACCTTCCGATTTTGCAAGAAAGTTCTTGCCTGCTAAGTCCAGCAAGGCAAAGAACATGATACTGAAGACGGAACATGGATCGTTTGTCGTTCAATACCGGTTCCACAAGATGTTTAAAGGCTGGGCTGTAGAATTGGGACTTAGATGGGAAAGGTTTGCTAAAACCAACAATCTTCTTGTTAACGATGGATTGGATTTCGAGTTAGAAAATCCATTCAAGCAGATCTACCGAGTGAAAATCATAATGTTTTTTCACTATACAACATATTGATCATCCTTTTAATTATTCAAGCTAATGTTGTTATGAAATGTGGAAATACTCAAATAAATATTTCATTTGTGGTAACTTATAGGTGAAATGGGAATGGTGGATGGTGCCAAGGTGGTTCTCTGCTCTGGATGGATATGAGGATTTTGAAGGGTTTTTTTGTTTGCGGATTGCTTTGTTTAGCTTCGTTTAGCTTGGTTTGCTTCATTTGACTTTAGGTTTTGTGGCATGTGGTGGTGGTTCTTTGCTTGAATTGACAATGAATATTGTGGTTGTAAGGACATGGTTGTGATGACATGAATGGTGGTTTTTTGGATATGGTTTGTTATCATTTACTATGTTTTTTATACAAAGTCATTAATTTGGTTTATAGTTGTTCATATTTATATTTGTACCAGGATTGTGATGTTGTTCATATTACCCGGTTTAAACCCTTGACCAAAAAATACATAGGTTTACTTTGCGATGATTAATGTGTGGATTTTGCTGGCCAAATCTGAAATACTATTTTTTCAATTCATTTTCAATGTTCTATCAGTGGCAATGGTAAATAAAAAACGTTTGTTATATACACTATATTAAATTATGAATTCTTAAGTAAAAATTAAATGCATTTGTTATTGTAAAACACCCGAGTACAAACTTAGGACTTATAGTAGCTTATGGTCAAAATGATGAAACTTATAGTGTAAGTTTAAGTTCAAGTTGACTATAAGTTTAAGTTTAAGTTGTACAACTTGTGGTACAAAACAATTACAAAAAAAAAACACAAATTGAATAATGATAACACCTACAATCATAGTTGCTTTGGAAATCTACTGTAATTAATGCATGACTTGTGAATTGGGCAAAGCTTGCACACGCATGATACTCAAATTTGGCCAATCTTAATTCAAATTTGGGTAATTCAAATGGTAATTCAAATTTGAAATTTTGAATTAAGATTGCCCAAATTTGGGTAATTGAAATGGTAATTCAAATTTGAGGGAAGTGGGCGGCTTCGCCGCCCACTCCACATTCATTCAGCCTCTAGCCTCCTCCAAAAATAAATTCACTATGAGGCCTATTTTTGCACTATAAAAGCCCAAAAAAAAAATACCTACTCTCTTTCTTCATTCTCTTCTCTCTCTTCCTCCATTTCACTCTCTTCCTCCCTCTCTTCTCTCCCCTCTCTCCATCTTGTTTTCTTCCCCCAGATCAATTAGACGGCGACGACGGCCACCAAAGAGTAGCGGCGAGCGGTGGCGGCTCCCCCCTCTCCCCCTCTTGTTTTTTTCATCTAGATCCGGTTGGCGGCGACGGCGACGGCCAGAGACGACGACGGACAGCGGTGTCGGTCGACGACGCCTAGAGACGACGACGGGGCTGCGGTGTCGGTGGGAATCAACCAAGGTGGCCGGCGTTGGTGGGATAGATCTAGGGTTCTAGATCTAGATCTAGAAATTCTAGATCTAGATCTACAATTTCTAGATCTAGATCTACAATTTCTAGATCTAGATCTAGAAACCCTAGATCTAGAAAAGTGAGCGTCGACACCGCCCTTCTATTGTCGTTCCACCGTCCACCACCGCGGTAAGCAAGCAAATCGCTTCGTTATGGGTTGTGTGTGTGACAAGAGTTTTGTGTGACACGGTTTTTAGTCTATTTTTCGTATGACAAGGGTTTTGATATAGGTTGTGTGTGTATGACAATGCTTTTGTTATGGGTTTTGTGTGTGACAACTCGTTTTTTGTTAGTATGACAGGTTTTGTGTTTATAGGTTTGTGTGTGTGACAGGTTTTTGCTATGAGTTTTGTGTGTGACAGGGCTTTTGTTATGGGTTTTGTGTGTGACAGCTCGCTTTTTGTGTATGACAGGGGGTTTTGTTATGAGTTTTTTTTGTGTGACAACGATTTTGGTCTGTTTTTTGTGTATGACAGGGGGTTTTGTTATTGGTTATGTGTATGTGACAATGTTTTTGTTATAGGTTTCATGTATGACAGGTTTTTGGTATGTTTTTTGTGTGTGACAAGTATTATGTTATGGGTTTTGTGTGGCAGACTTGTGTGACACGGTTTTTAGTCTGTTTTTTTGTATATGACATGGTTTTTGGTCTGTTTTTTTGTGAATGACAGGGGGTTTTGTTATGGGTAGCGTGTGTTTATAGGTTTGTGTGTGACTGGTTTTTGCTATGAGTTTTGTGTGTGACAGGGCTTTTGTTATGGGTTTTGTTTGTGACAGCTCGCTTTTTGTGTATGACAGGGGGTTTTGTTATGAGTTTTTTTTGTGTGACAGCGATTTTGGTCTGTTTTTTGTGTATGACAGGGGGTTTTGTTATTGGTTATGTGTATGTGACAATGTTTTTGTTATAGGTTTCATGTATGACAGGTTTTTGGTATGTTTTTTGTGTGTGACAAGTATTATGTTATGGGTTTTGTGTGGCAGACTTGTGTGACACGGTTTTTAGTCTGTTTTTTTGTGTATGACATGGTTTTTGGTCTTTTTTTTTGTGTATGACAGGGGGTTTTGTTATGGGTAGCGTGTGTGTGACAGGTTTTTTGTTATAGGGTCTATGTATAATAGGGTTTTTGGTATGTTTTTTGTGTGTGACAAGTTTTATGTTATGGGTTTTGTGTGGCAGATGTGTGTGACAGGGTTTTTTGTCTGTTTTTTTGTGTGACAGTTGAGTTTTTGGTCGTATGACAAGGTTTGTGTTAATAGGTTTGTGTGTGTGACAAGTTTTTAGTTATGGTTTTTGTGTGTGACAGATTGTTTTACTCGTGTGACAGCTTTTGTGTTTATGAGTTTTAGTGGTGACATGTTTTTTTTATGAGTTTTGTGGGTGACAAGGTTTTGTTATGAGTTTTGTGTATGACAATGCTTTTGTTATGGGTTTTGTGTGTGATAACTCGTTTTTTGTTCGTATGACAGGTTTTGTGTTTATAAGTTTGTGTGTGTGACAGGTTTTTGTTATGAGTTTTGTGTGTGACAGGGCTTTTGTTATGGGTTTTGTGTGTGACAGCTCGTTTTTTGTGTATGACAGGGGGTTTTGTTATGAGTTTTTTTTGTGTGACAGGGTTTTTGGTCTGTTTTTTGTGTATGACAGGGGGTTTTCTTATGGATTTTGTGTGTGACAAATTTGGTTTTGTTTATATAGTAATTATAATCATAGCCTATTAGCTCAAATGGTAGAGCAACGTGCTAAATGCACGGTAATGTGGGTTCAAATCCCACATAGGCTTTGTGTGATAGGTTTTGTGGTGACAAGCCTTTTGTATGTGGATAATGAACGAAAATTGGGGGTTTTGTATGACAGGTCGTTTTTTGTTAGTATGACAGGTTTTGTATGACATGTTTTGTGTGACAGGGAGTGTGAGGTAGGATGCGGTGGAATGGGTGTAAATTTTTTTTTTGTATGACAGGTCGTTTTTTGTGTGACAGGTGTGACAGGGGGTGTGAGTTGGGATGCGGTGGCATGGTTGTAATTTTTTTTTTTGCCCAGGGGCATTTTCGGAAAACCGGCCCCATAGCTAATTTATTTTTGGAGCTGCCTAAACGCCTCCAAAAGTGGCCCTAACGGGCCACTTACCCAATTCGTCCTTCAAATTTGGGCAATCTTAATTCAAAAGTTTTGCTCAAAATAAATATTCAAATATTGGTAATGCATGTCCTGAAATTCTAAATGTTTTCAGGCTTATAACAAGTTTGGTAAAATTTAATAGAAATTCTAAATGTTTTCAAGCTTATATAGCCGAAATTTTATTTTTTTTTTTTGATGAAAAGAAAATGCATTAACTCAAAGCCATGTCTTTACATAAGATAGCATAGAAATCCTCATGAAAATTATCAATACAAGTGGAAAAGAAAAACGGGACATCATTCCAGTGGCATAGCCAGTGAGCCGCTGCATTTGCTGTGCGTTGAATGAACCTCCAATGGCACACCAGGACATCAAAGTTGGCCTCAAGAATTTTTGCAATCACGTTTCCAGCCGCATTCCAAGGAAGCGCACCGCCCTGCAATTTTCGAACAAGGCTCAAGCTGTCCGACTCGATCAGCACTCGCTCACACCCATGGTCCTTTGCCATCTGCAATCCCCACCTGACCGCCTCAGCTTCAGCCGTCAACACATCAGCACCCACCTGTAAAGCCTTAGACCCACAAAACATCACCTCTCCCGAATCAGTTCGAGCCACAAAACCAACTCGGGCGCTTCCGTCCTTCACAGCTGCATCGCAGCACACAGAAACCCAACCCCTCTCCGGTTTTCTCCACACCGAATTCCTTTCATTCCGAGCAGAGAGAGGAGCTGTATTTGCCGGCAGAGCCCCCTACATCTCTTCCAAAGCCCTTACCCCTTCATCAACAATTCGAGACACCTCAACCACCTTATTTTCGAAAATCCGAGAATTCCTAGCGTTCCAAATGCTCCAAGACAAACATGCCCACAAGCTGTGATCAGATGGCTCCACCAACATACGGACATGGTCAGCCCAGTCGACAACAGAAACAGCACCTTCACCAACATCCTTGAATTGATCGAACCTGCCCCACACCTCCGACGCAATAATACAGTCCTTGAGCACGTGGAGGGGCGTCTCCCTCATCCCACAGACCTTGCACCATTCCTCCCTGATCTTCCGAGCATGAAGATTGCAATTTGAAGGAAGGATTTCCCTCCCAGCTCGCCAAAGGAAGGATCGAATTCGAGGCAAGACCTTGAGAGACCAAAGCCATTGCCACACCGAACTCGCTCCCTGAGACGCAGCAGCTCCTCGAGACCTCTCCACTTTTCTCCCAAACGCCACCCTATAGGCTGATTTCACAGTGAAGACGCCATCCCTAGAATGGAACCACGCCAATTGATCAGCCACCCTCTCGTCTACCAAGTGGATCTCTCTGACAACCTCTACGTCGCAAGGCATCAACACTTCATTCAGCTTCTCCGAGTCCCAATCCCCTGCCTCCCAATTGATCAAATCGCTCACCATCAGGTCAGGCCTCCCTCGCTTGAAATTACCAACTGTGCGGAACGAGAAAGGTCTTGGCAACCACCGATCATTCCAAACACTCAGGTTTCTGCCGTTTCCAACCGTCCAAAACACACCCTCTTCAAGTACCTCCCTGGCTTTGAGAATACTTCTCCAAACATAACTAGGATTAAAGCCTAATTTTGCTTGGAGAAAAGAAGATCGGGGAAAGTACCTCGCCTTGAAGATTAATGCAGAGAGACTGTCAGGATCACACAGCACCCTCCAAGCCTGTTTTGCGAGCAGAGCAAGGTTGAAAGTTTCCAAATCTCGAAACCCCAAACCACCCTGATTCTTCGGAAGACACATCCTCTCCCAACTCAACCAATGAATGCCCTTTTTGCTCGGTTTATCTCCCCAGAAAAAGCCACAAATCATTTATTGAATCTCCTTACAAAGGCCAGCAGGAAGCAAGAAGCATGACATTGTATATGTCGGGATTGATTGCAGCACCGACTTTATCAGGATTTCCTTCCCAGCCCTTGAAACTGAACCACCCTTCCAAGAGTTAGTTTTCTGCCACACCCTATCTTTCACCTGACCGAAAATGACTTTCTTCGAGCGCCCCACCATGGTCGGAAGGCCAAGGTATTTCTCGTGTTTGTCAACTTCTCTAACCTGCAAGATCTCTTGAATACTGGACCGAAGATCATCCCTCACATTTCTACTGAACGACAACTCAGACTTCGCGAGGTTCACCTGTTGTCCCGACAACGCTCCGTAATCCCGGAGAATTTTGACAATTTCCGCAGCTTGTTCACAGGAAGCTCTCGCAAAGAAAATGCTGTCATCCGCAAAAAATAGATGGTTGATCACAGGAGCCGTCCGAGCAATTTTAATCCCCTTAAACCTGTTCATCTCCTCACTCCTACGAATCATAGCAGAGAGACCTTCAGCACAGATCAAGAAGAGGTAGGGGGAGATAGGATCACCTTGACGAAGCCCCCGAGAGGGTCGAAATACATCAGAGGATCCCCCGTCCATCAAAACAGAGAAAGTCACACTGGAAACACACTTCATCACCATGCTCGTCCACCTTTCACAAAATCCCAGCCCTCTCATGCACGACTCCAGAAAACCCCATTCAACCCTGTCATACGCCTTAGCCATATCGAGTTTCAAAGCCATGTAGCCCTTATGTCCGGATCTCTTGTTCTTCATGAAGTGAAACACTTCAAAAGCCGCCAGAGCGTTGTCGGTGATTAACCTCCCCGGAACAAAAGCACTTTGGGTCTTGGAGATCACTTTGTCGAGCACCATCTTCAACCTATTAGCAAGCATCTTGGACACCACCTTATAAATCACGTTATAGAGACTAATTGGACGAAGGTCCTTCATTTTGTAAGGATCATTAACTTTTGGAATCAAAGAGAGAAAAGTATGGTTAAATCCATCAGGGAAATCACCACCATCAAGAATACTCAAAACAAAAGAAATTACTTCGGACCCAACAATATGCCAGTGATGTTGGAAGAACAGCGCTGACATACCATCGGGTCCAGGCGATTTTGTGGGATGCATAGAAAAAAGTGCACTACGAACCTCCTCACCAGAAAATGGACGAAGCAGCGTAGCGTTATCCTCATCCGTCAACTTTTGCGAGATTCCTTGAGGAGCCGGGAAATTGTGCGTGCTAAGTTCAGATTTAAATAGCTCCAGAAAGTACTCCACCGCCACTCTCATTTTATTCCCCCTTCTACGCCATTCAAATCCATTCTCATCCACCAGCCTTCTCACCCTATTACACTTTCTCCTCCCATTCGCCTTGTTATGAAAATAAGAGGTGTTTCTATCTCCCCACTTCAAATTATTCTCTTTTGCTCTTTGAAACCAAAGCAACTCCTCCTTGGCCATAAGGTCGTTTTCCTCCCATTCGAGTTGTCGACGACGCCTCACCATCGCCCCATTCATACCGTTTTTATTCAACCGTCTGAGTTCCTCCCTCACACCTTTCAACCTCTACAAGATATTGCCAAATTCTCTCCTATTCCAAACTTGCAGCTCATTCATGCACCTTTCCAGCTTGCCCATCATACCCTCACTTCTACTTACCGACCCTGGATTCTTCCAGCAATTATTCACATTCACTTCACAATTTTCATTAGTAACCCACATTGCTTCAAACCTCCTAGGCTTTCCCCTTCCAAAATCGTCACCATCATCCTCCACACTTCTCACGAAATCCATAAGAATGGGAACGTGGTCCGATCCCTGTCGCTCCAAGTGAGACAACCTTCCACTTGGGAACAAATCCAGCCACCCTTCATTAGCAAAACCGAAATCAAGACGTTCTTGGATGAAGTCCTCACCTTCACGCCCGTTATCCCAAGTGAAACGCTGCCCATGAAAGGAACACTCACTCAAATGGCAGGCCTCCAGCACTTCCCTAAAAGCGATCATCTCATTCCAATCAGGAACATTTCCACCCTCCTTGTCCTCCTCACTAAGAATCTGGTTGAAGTCGCCCATGCAAAGCCAAGCATCACTATCCTCTTCGGCTAGCCTTCTTAAGAGAGACCAAGATAGAGGTTTATCTTCCTTCCTCGGCCAACCATAGAACCCCGTAAACCTCCATCTTAATCTCTCATTTGACAACTCAACAGTAGCGTCGATATGATGACTTGTGTACGAAACAACCCTCACGTCAACATCAGAGTTCCACATTAAGCACAGTCCTCCCGACCTTCCAACACAATCAACAGCAAACAACCATAGTATCCCATCTTACTTTTTATTTCCTCCATTAAAGAAACCAAATACTAGAACAAAAGCCTTTTATAGAGTTAATGAGTATGTCTAGATTTTTAGCCTTTTATAGAGTTCATGAGTACATTGACATTGGGCCGCCCGTTAGTGATGACAGTTGCAGTAAGATTATTTCTATTTTAAGTGCATTTAGTTTTTTCTTTATATTAGCTAATCACAAAACTGATGTTGAGGTCCGACAATAAATAATTAAAAAAATAGTAAAATATGACTTAAACAATCCAAAGACAAACAAGTGCATGTCCTATCTTTTTAATAAAAACAACTTAGTTTAACTTAAAAGATATGGTGACCAAATGCATGTCCTATGTAGGACCAAATGCATGTCCTATGTTTTTAATAAAACAACTTAATAAGTAATAGTAACAAAAAAAGCTATCGTGATATACAATTACTTTTTTTTTTGGTTGAATCGTGATATACAATTACTTAATTCTTTGCATGTGTGTTTGGTCTATGTTAAGTATTTCATGATTTATAAACAATATTGTATTTATGCTTTCACTTTAGGTTTTAGGGTTTACAACCAACATAAATCCAATTACAACATATGATAACCTAATATATTGTCTATTTTCTTACATATGTAATATTTCGATTTTTTACAAAATATTTGGTACTCCTCTTAATAAAAAAAGACATTATGATTCGCTAAGAAATGATTGTCAGGGCCAATTATTTCATTTTTCATTGTCTTTCCCTTTTTAGTAAAATGATATCAACTTCTTCCAAGCCATCTTCAACCCAAGAAAGAATCATGTGTACGACATGAATCCTCACCCTAAAGCCTAAATTAACCCTAAGACCTTAACATTATGAAATGCATAACAAATACGTAGGACAATTTCACTTAGCAAAATGCATTTCATCAAATAAATGGATTTAACCTAGCATGTTTCACCTTAATTATGAAATTGCTATTCAAAACTAAATCATACACGAAATTGTGAAAAGAATCTTATAATAGTGACATTATAATCTAATTTTGAGATAGTGAATCAATCTAATTTTGAGATAGTGAATCAATCTAATTTTTCTCAATGCTTAAGTCTTACAACATAAGCATATACCAATGTCATGATATTAATATATATGAAATCTTATGAAATCTTGTACAACATAAGCATATACCAATGTAATTTTTTCCTCCATTCTCGAAACATAATAATAACATATAAGAATGAATTCAAGTGGGCAATTAATGCAAAGAAACCAAAACTTTACAAGTTATGCTTAGATTACATTAGATTTCATTAAGATTGATCACTCAAACTCTATTAAATATAGTTTACTTGCATTTTCGGCCAAAAAATGATAATGTATGTTCACTTGCATATATAATGTAGCACTTAAAATGAATTCATCACTCAAAACCATCATAAGAGCATGGTTAATATACTAGTTATATTGACATTAACATATTCGGAGCTAAGAAATGTATATTTTGACCTTAACATTGACTCCTCAAAGTAGGCTCCCCTTTGCATGTATTATTTTTAAAAGTAGGCTCCCCTTGCCGTCAAAACACTCAAAACACCCAATTCCTTCCTCCTCCTTCCCAATTTCTTCCTACTCCTTCAAAAGTTCTTCCAAATTTCTTCATCCGTGACCCGAATCGAATTTTGATTACACCGCTGGTGAGTTTTAGATCTGTGATGACTTTAATTTCGTTATCGTTTAATATTCCGTGACAAATGGCTTTAATTTCTTTACCCTGTTCTTTGATATACGGTAGGTTTCAAGGACAAATGGAGAACAATAGGGAGGTGCTCAATCACTCTGAAACGGTCCCCGGTTAGTGATTAAGTATTGTTTAAGGTTTAGGGTTTCTTGATTATGATTAGGGTTTATTGATTTTGTTTGGGTTTCTTGATTTTTGGAGTTAAGATAATCCTAAAGTGTCGTGTGTTTATCATTGTTGTTAACGACAGATTCAAGTCATAATAGTCATTCGTCGGCACAACTGGAGTCATCTCTTTCGTGTTATTCATTCATGCGAGGCTTGGATCCCGATTTTGGCGGATATGATACAGAGGATTCAGTCGAGTGGGAAGGATATGGATCTAAAAAAAGTTCCTCTGATTCGGCCACTGATGCTGAAGAAGAAGGAGAAGGAGATTCGGCCACTGATGATGAAGAAGGAGATTCGGCCACTGATGATGAAGAAGGAGATTCGGCCACTGATGATGAAGAAGGAGAGTCCGATGGACGTGATGTGATCTCTCCTACTGCAGTTCTCAAGATTTTGGAGCCTCCGAGTCCGACGCCTCCAAATCCGACGTCGATAACAGACCAAAATTCACCGTTACAATCCGATCCAACAATCTTATCGGCCACTATGGAATTGTAAGTGATGTGGTAGTCATTAATTCAGTACATATAATCCAAACACATAACTAATATGCGAGTTTGATTTGTGTTGGCAACTCCTCGTTGCAGAATATCCCGACGGATTTTGCAAGACGACTCGTACCTAGGAACAGATTCGGAAGCATGAGCATGGAATTGAGAACATGGTCTGGATCTTTTGAAGTTTATTACCGGTTCATGAGTTATAGGGGCGGGTATCAGCTGGGATACGGATGGAAAGGGTTTGTTGCAAAGAACAGCCTTCGTGTGAACGATCGATTGGAGTTCATCTTGGATAATCCTGCCAGACAGATATACCATGTGCAAATCAAAAGGGTTTAAATTGGAATGGTGCTATGGTGGTGGTGATTTTGAGTGTGGTGATTTTGAAGGGTTTAATTTGATTGTCTTGTTTAAGTGTGAAGTACTTTTGAATGGTTTTTGTGTTTGTAACTTCATTGACAATGCTTGTGATGAAATTAGTGTTTAATTTTGTCCTTGTAAGGACATGCTTGTGATGACATTATTGTTTTTGGTATAAGCTTGTTCATATGAAGTCATTAATTTGGTTTATAGTATGATGATATTTATTTGTAAATCCCTTGACCAAAAATTGCATAGGTTTATTCATTCAAATTTATGTGTGGTTTGTGCTGGACAAATATCAAATACTATGGTTTAAATCAATGCTAATACAAAAACGTTTGCATCATACACTACATTACATTATGAATTATTAGGTCAAAATTAAGTGCATTTCTTAATGTAAAAACCCCGATTATATATTTTAGGGTTTAGGGTTTAGGGTTTAGGGTTTAGAATAACTTCTAGTCAAAAATTTGAAACTTATAGTGTAAGTTTAAGCTGAAGTTTAACAACTTGTGGTACACAAATAATTACCAAAAAAAATGACAAAAAAAAAAGTACTAGCTAGTAATGATAACAACTTGTATTTTGGAAACCTACTGTAATTAATGCATGCCTTGTGCATTTGGAAAAGTTTTCACACGCGGATTAGACATTTGGGTTAATTCAAATTTCGCAAATTTAATTCAACATGTTTGCTCAAAATGTTTACTCAAAATACACAAACAAGTTTGGTAGATCAAATTTAGGCGAAAATGTTTGCTCAAAATACACAATCAAGAAAATGTCTTCTCTTTCAAGTGCGCCATGCATGGAAATTTAGGGTTTTTTATAATTCGGCCATGCATGGTGATTTTAACATGCAAATACCGTTTTAAATGGTACGGGAAAAAAAAGGACATTAATGGTGATCTTAACTCTTTTATAAATCGGGTTAACTTAAGTAAAAACCAAGAATATATTTCGGGCTCAAAATGAAAAAGATATGGTATTAAATATGGTCATTTTGATGACAAAACCTGACCCGACCCGAAAAATCGACCCGAAAACCGAGGCCGACCTTACCGACCCGATTTATTATATATGTAGATTAAATATATTATATTGTAAGTAAATATTATGATAAAAATCTATTCAAAGTAAAATATAATGATAAAAATCGATAATAAATAACAGGTTAGTATTAAATATTATTATGCAAACATAATAGTATTTTGTTTGGGCTCGGTTCGTTTACATGATCATCGAGCTCGTCAAGACCCGCACGATAACTTGTCAAGACCCGACCCGAATTGACCTATAACCCGATTGACCCGAACCCGCACTCAATTCGAGCTCGAACTCGATCGAGGTCAATATTTTATTTGGGCTTGGTTCGTTTAAGTGATCATCGAGCTCGAGCTTGATTCACAAACCAATCTCGAGCTCAATATTAATGTAGTGATTATAGTGCAACCTCGGCTTAACATATTTCCACCATATGTTAGGAATAATTTTATTTATTTATAGTGTACAACACTTTGGTCTCAATTTTATTTAGTGTAAAACTAGTGTTTGAATGAATGACTCCATGATGAGTCTTATGTAATTTCTATCTTTTTCACCTATTGTCTATCTTTTTCACCTAATTGCTAAGAAATTTATGTTGTAACTCAACATTATAATTATTTTGTTAAACTGATTAGTCACTTTGACTTACTTTGGATTGTATTTATGTAAATATATTCATTTATAAATTTAATTTGACGTAACACCATATTGTATTTCTTATAAAGTTGTGCAAATATAAAGTTAGGACTTACCACAAAAAAATTTCTAAACCAACATATTAATTGTCAACCATAACGGGAAAGGTAATTATGAACATGAAGAATAAAGATGGATTCCAAATTGTCAACTGCTCCTTTAATAGCCCTAGCTGATAAAAAAATAAAAACAGTATAATCTTCCCTCTTCTCCCTTCACATCACATTTCAGTAAAATCAATGCCCTGTTGAAAGCTCCAGAGCAAAAGGGAAGAAGAAGTTTTGGGGAAGCTATCGCCCATCGCCGAGTTACCATCCACTTTAACCCAAAGGTGAGTCTTACTTCCTATAATCCAAACTCGAAATCCTCATAACACGGGATAACACGTGTTTTGGAAGGCCTAAAATATGGTTTATTATTCAGTTTTAGATCTAATGGAGTTGGGCTCTGTTTGAAACTAGGATTTGCGGTTTAGGGCTAGGATTTCGTAGGTTTAGGTTTGACGACTGTTCTTGAAAAATAACTATGAATGCTTTGTGCTTGTACTTGTGGTTTAGTAAGATGGAAATTAGGGATTTGGTTTAGGGATTTGTGGTTTGTGATTGTAATTGTGGTTTAAATCACAGGAAACATGAGGACAAATTCATGGGAGAGCATGATGGCCGGCAGTGATGATGGTAAGTGCTTAAGTTTTCGATCACCATTACTGATTTCTCTTAGGGTGACACATTCAACTCATGTGAAATTTGTTTAAATCACAGGTTCATCTTCAAACATGAGTGACGAGAGTGTGGATGGCTGTTTTTTTGGAGATTCGGACTCTAAACCTCTCTTCGGACCGAATGACAACCTATATTTCAGCGATGATTCCATGGACATGCCCGGCTACTGGGGCTCTGATCGTCGACGTGGTCGTCGCCATAATCGTCTCCGTGAAGAATCAGAGGATGAAGAGGATACCGAAGATGAAGAGTCCGATGAAGAGGATGAAGAGGATGAGGAGGATGAGGACGATGAAGCTAATGAAGACTCGGTTGAGGTGTTGGAACCCCAAAACAATGTTGAGGTCATTCAGCTGGATGATTCTGATGAGGAGGAGAAGGGGGATTCAAAAGGACAAGTCGTTAAGCAGTCTTCGAAAACGTCGGCACCGGCCGAGCTGCATTTCACGGTGGAAGTCAATAAGCGCAGCATTGGAACCAACAATGGTGTGGTAAGGAATCATATTCTGCATAGCTATGTAGCACTATGTTGTATTCTAGTATGGTTTTTATTGTTGCTCACATCATACGTCTTGTTGCAGCGGGTTCCTGCGGCATTTGCGAGGAAGTACATTCCTCGCGGCACCTCCAGCATTCAAACCATGACTCTCCGCACAAAAAGGCCAAGAGGACCACGGGAGTTCATTGTGGAATACAAGTTTGAGAAAAACAGGCCATGCCGGGTCGAGGTCGTATATGTCTGGTAGAGGTTCCAAACCGTTAACGATCTGGAAGTTGGCACTCGCCTCACTTTCATCCTTAAAGATCAGCAGCGACAGCGGTACGATGTGGAGATTGAAAGGTAAACCCTAGTTAAACATTACATTCCTTAATTATGGATGAATATAACTATAATGCCTGGTTCCGTTATGTTAATGTAGGCCGGGCTGCGTACCCATAAGGGTTTAGTGGTGACTTTTCTCTAACTTGTCTTTGCCGGAAGGAAGGTTGTTTGTTGTTGGGGCGGGTCTTTGTTGATGAATGATGGTACATGGTAGTTGGTAGTGGCTGGACGTGAAACTGTTGTTAGTGTTGTGGTTTATGTTTTTTTTTTCTTGATCAGATGTTGTGGTTTATGGTGTTGGCATGGAACATGTTGTTGTTGTTGGACGTCAGCTGTTGTGGTGGTTTTTTTGTTGATCAGATGTTGTCGTGTTGGTGTTAGGATCGAACTTTTGTTGGAAATTAGGGACTTTAGGATCAAACTTTTGTTGGACGTGAACGATCGGTTGGACGTGAACGATCGGTTGGACGTGAACGATCGGTTTTATGATCAAAGTTAAGGTCGTTATTTTGTCATGTTATAATGTATGTTCTGCTTACACCCTTTATTTCATGTTCATATGTTTTGCTTCCATTTATTCCAATACATTTGTCTAACTCTATCATTGTACAGTTGTGTCAATCCTTGTAAATAGTAGTAAAAAAAGGACGACACAATAAATCCCCTAAAGCTAATTAATCAACCAAACTTCTGTAATAAAGGACCACTCTCAATTACTCCCAAAAAAAATAAAAAGGACAAAGATATGGATGAAGATTTGCTTAACACAATACTTGCTCAACAATAACAAACAATTACGTAGTTGCTCCAAAAGGAAAAATATATAAATCTGTTTGAATTTAAATCCTAACCCTAATCCTATAGAATTAATTTTGTTTTTTATACGTAAACTCCTGTCATCTTTGTTTTGGTCGAATTTATAAATTATTAGCTTGCACAAATGAATTTAAAGTACGATAAAATCTCTTTCTAAGTTAAATCCTAACCATAACCCTAACCCTAAATCCCTAATCGTGACGGATATACACTATATGGTAATACCACCCTTTAATGCATTATAAGTCCATTAAAAAAAAATCATAATGAACTACATTATGTGATCAACTTGTCCTCCAGAACAACTTAGGCTACAATGCCAAAGCAAACTAAATCCGCAACAAGTCACTTACCAAATAGTTGAGCTGACTTACACTTTGCGGAACAATGATTGACACAGTGAAAACACAAAAGAAGTGTACTTGTCCAATGGTACAACTCACAATAAAAGTCGAGCAAAACCTTACATTAATTTTGTTGATATGTGTAGTAAAGAGGTGGACGTGGATTACTTGGTCCTCCATGATGGACAACTTGAAAAGGTGGTAATATGTATCGGAATGGCACTTGTTGTGGTGGTGTCATGTGGTATGGGTTTGGCACTTGTTGTGGCTGAGAACCTTTGTGATGATTCCAATAGCCAGGTTTGTCATTTCCATGTCCTTTTCGACGAGCAGCCAGTCGGCCCTTGCCCCTTTTATCGGCTGGATCATGCACGGGCTCACCACTGTTGGATGCATTGCCAGTGTCGTTCACAACATTTGTATCGGAACGTCGTCCACGCCCATAAACTCTCCCTGTTTTGGCTAGCGAGTGATAAGGTAGGCCAAGACGTTGAGATATGGCCTGGACCTTTGTGCTCAAATCTTTCAATGCTCCTTTGACCACAGAAAACATCTCCTCGTTTGTCATCGAGAGAGTAGCAATGGCCTCAAAGTCTGACTTCATTGACTCATACCTCTCCATCTCTTTCGGCTTAAATTTTTCGAGAGTGTAGTATGGAACCCTAATCTTCATGTGCTCTCTTGGCAAGTCCTTCCTCCAACGATCGAGGATGTACTTTTGAGGGACTATTCTAACTGCCTCCATATTGTATACAACCAGTATGTGGCAACACATAATTCCAGTGAACTCGAACATTTGACAAGCGCACCTAACGTCGTGATTTTCTGGATCATAATACACCTTAAATGTCCTGCTTTTATGTACCTCACCATACCACCACCTCACGACGATATTGTAACACCCCGTCTTTTTGACAAGGCGTTACTCGGTAGTAGACCTCACGAGGCACTACCAAGCTGGTTTGACAACGGACATTCGGATCTTGCAACGCGGGCACGGCGAGAAAACTTAGAAAACATCCAACTTGTATTTGAATGAAATAACAATTATAATTTAAAACAAGTTAACATGCAATAATCCCCAAAAACAAATTCGAATTCAGATACTCAAATTCTAAAACTCCTGCTAAAAGACAAACATTTGCAAAATCACTTAACATAATCCAAGTCGAATAGTGATAAAACTAACAATATAACGATAACCCAACCCCAACACTATGACATGCGCTACTGCTCCGCACCACCAATGCGCCGAGGCTCAGTCACGGGATCCTGATTATCTGGAATGAAAAAATAGTTCCCCGATGGGTCAGATCCTATCCTATCAAGTCAGAATTAACATGGAAGCTACAAGACGTTTCAAAACCGTTTTTCTTTCTAAGGTCAACAAACAAGTCCGCAATCGCACACATATCTCTAGTCCAGCCCTAGGTCCAGTTAGTCACTCATTTAATTCCACACAAAACACGCAATCAGAGGCTCTACCTATGGTATGGGCACTGCATCAACACCACATACCTTACTCTACCTATGCCGCAGCTCTACATCAACACTGCAAGCGACAACCGTCCATCCCATCACAACCATCCACAATAAACCATCCATCCTCATTCCAACCGTCCATACCATCACAACCATCCACAATCAGCCTCCACTGGAGCGCTGCCCAACATAGAGAAAACGACGAAAATATGCGTATATAGATAACAACTTTCAAAAACAGGTTTCCAAAATCATTTACACATAGCACACATATCAAAACATTTTTAAAAGATCGATCGAGACTAGTTCCCAAAACCAATCTCATAACTACCACGCAACCCTAACAGGCTAGAACAGGACTGAGCAAGTCGAAAATCGACTTACCTCAAAAGCAGAATATTTTTGACGAGTTCCCAAGCAATCAACGGAGACGAATTATAGGGCTCCGGAGCACACCACAACGACCACCAAGAGCAGTTTCGAGTCCGACACCAATGATGTGGCCGGACGGCGACTTTGTTCCCACGGCTGAGCAATGACGACGACGGGTTGATGGTCAGTACACTACAACGGAGGACGGCTGGTTTGGTTGACCACAGACGAGGACGAACGAGGAAAGACGGGGCTGATTGGCAGAGAACGAACGAGGACGGCGGAGAAAGGTGACTTTGGCTCAAACAAACGGTTACGACTTTATATACATAGTCTAGGTTTAGTCTCCCTTAATTAATCAATTAATTCCATACATAACAAACATATCTTCTTGTTAAAGATATATTTTTACTCACGTGCCAAAAGGACTTTACTTAATTTAGATTTTTAGATTCTATTTATTACTTGGAAAATGATTAATTATATCGCATTGATCGGATATATCTTATAAGATTTGATAACTATTAATACTATTACTTTAGAAAATTTTACTATATCTTCTTGTTACTACCCTCACTTGATTGCCAAGACTCAAGATACTTACGGGGTCAAGAAACGGAAACCAACACAGGATCGGATATTACAGATATCATGAACTCTGATTTTGCCAATAACTTCTACCCTGTCTGAATTAGTATGTGTCAAATTCTTGACTTCTGCTTGGAATTGTCTGAACTTCTTGCTTGTATAGAGCATTTGGAAGGGAGCCTCAAACGCATGCTTTGTGGCACATAGATAAGGCTTGTTTATCGAATCACATTGGTCCTTATCCTCAGCCATTGCACGCTTGGCCATTGCAGTTCCATATTGCTTGACAAACTCTTGTAGGGATGTGTTGCAATTAACAAACCCTTTGAAGAAATAATTCATGCCCTCACTCCTTTGTGTAGTAGACATTCCAGCCCAGAAATCACTTTTGAAGTAGATTGGCACCCACTTGGTTCTGGATTGGTACATGAAACTGCACCAGTTGCTTCTTTCAAGTCCACACTCAGATATCCATTGCTCCCATTTCGCCTCAAATTCGTCCACTGAGTATGAGAAATGCAACACCTTGTGCATTCCATTTGCGATGTCATTCCATGGTGCAGCGTCCTTGAGTTTCTCCATGTGTTTCTTAGCATTCCTCATAACGTGCCATAAACACCACCTGTGTGTTGTTTTGGAAACACCTCAAGGATAGCGTTCTCTGAATACAAACATAGAGATAATTAACGTACGTGTGAGATTTTCATTATGTATATATTTAAAATATATCTAAATTCGGCCAAAGACATGTATATGGTTAGGATACATACGTTAATAAGATTACACGAGATCCTATGAATAACAACCTAATATTTTCTACGTCAACAATATTTTAAACGACGTATATACGTGAACGTATGGAGTAAATAACAAGTCTAATAAAGCTTAGAAACATAATATGGTTAGACAACTTACCCATTGCTTTGCATTGATCCAATATAATGCCCTTTGGTGCTTTGTTATCCATACATGTGAGCCACGTTTTGAACAACCAGATGTAGTTAACGGCATCTTCACTTCCCAACAATGCAGCCCCTAGCACTATTGATTGACCGTGGTGGTTGACTCCGATGAAAGGAGCAAACGGCATTCTATATCGGTTTTTGACATATGTGGCGTCGAATGATATAATGTCACCAAAGTCCTTGTATGCAGCCCAAGCACGTCCATCGGACCAAAATACATTCTTCAATTCGCCTTTGTCCGTTGTATCGAAACTGTAGAAGAAGTCTGAGGACTTTGTCAACATTGTTTCGAAGTAGTCCCTCATCGCTGCAAAATCTCCCTTCTGGAGTTTCAATCTTCTGTCCAAGCTGATTGCATTGCGACAATCCCTCTCGGAGGATGGTACTTTATCGTGGCCTCCTTACCGAGCTACGAAAGAGTTGAAATTCTTCGCCACTGGAATACCAGCCCCATTGTTGTCCAACAATATGATCCGATTGCCTCTAATGATTTGTCTATAGCTAGACAAAAACTTCGAGTTGTCCGGCTTAAGATCATGGTTGTGATTGAGTGTTAGTGACTTGATATACCAAGAGGTACTGTCGCCACACACGTGAGCATTCACCGAAAACTTGCAATTACATCGAGCACTTGATGGTGTCCTCGAAGGGTTCCTAGCTTGTGATTGGAGTTCACCTTCTTTTGTACAAACAATCCGGAAGCTGATGAGCCCATGATAAGGATCTTGTTGAGATGAATTTGCATTTCCCTCTCGGTTTCCTTTTCCTTTCTCCTTTTTGAGCTTCGAATCTGGATCTGGAATCCCTTCAACTGACCATAGTCATGAAGAAATTGGAACAAATCTCCAGCCGATTCGAACATCATATCCACCATTGGCTCACGCACCTCTTCCGTTTCAACCTGCTCTGGTGCTTCAAGGGTTTCGTCATTCGCAATTTCCTCAATATCATCAACGTTTTGAACTAAATCATTGTTCGTCTCATCATTTTCAAACTCATCCTCCTCGTCATCTAAGGCCATCACCTCAAATACATCCTCATTATAACCACCACATTCATCCTCATTCACATCCGAATTCAAATCAAACATCAAGGGTTTCTTGGAATCCATTCGAACTAAATCCCAAAAATAAATTTACAAAATCATTACAATTAGGGTAAGAAAATCGGCACTTGTTATTCATGAACAAAAAATATCGAAGTACTTACCTGCACTTAGTTGAGTTTTGAATCCTTATGCTCAGGCAATACAACAGTGTTTTTGGGAGCTTAGAGACAACGGTCGGTCAAATGGATTTGGGGAGGAGCAACGTTCAAATGGAGTTAATTTATGTGGCTTAGTTAAAGGAAATTCAGATATAAATGGTGCATTATTGGGCTTAAGTGTTATTTACAATGGTGCATTACATAAGTATTGGGCTTAAGTGTTATTTAAATTGAAACATATAAGATAAATAAAATAGGTCCAATCGGCAGGCTCAAAAAAATTTAAAAAGCCCGATCAAAAATCGGCCCGATTCGAAGGCCCAGTCTAATTTCAACACAAAGCTAAAATGTGGGACCATCCGAGCCTATAGCTTCGTGAGTGGTTCGGATATTTATTTAAGTAAGAAAAGATAAAAGAAACACCACCTTTATTGAGACTCTACTCCACTTAATTACACTTAATATTATTTTATTCCAATTGTCATGACACTGGTGTAAGTGTATCATGGTCCTAACTATAGCAGGGCCTTATCAGAATTTTTGTAGTTGAGGGATCCGAAAGAAAAAAAGTTAAAAGATGCTGGAGCTATTGTCTAGACTCTGGGCTAGTATTGCCGATTATCATGAGTATATGATGATCTTGGTAAATATTGCTAAATACATGGTGTAGAATTGAATCAAATGCCTCCATACTTCTCTCAAAAACAAAATGCCTCCATACTAAATCTTGATGACAGTAGAAAATAACGTTTACAAAAAAACTACTCGTCATTCTTGCCCGGGAAAGGCCACAAAAATCAGGCAAAGAATGGCCTCAAATGATAACTTGATGCTGAAATACTCTGGATATTGATGTGGTAACACAACTTTCAAACCCTCACAAATTTAAATCTTGATGCTGAAGTAGTTTGAATCGAAGTGGTGCAATCTCACAAAACCATCCTCTCCTCCACTCGAGAAGCTGCAAACCATCATTCCATGAACAAAAATATATGTTTGATGAAAAACTGATATACTGTATATTCATGCAAAATTGATCAATCAATTAATGGGTGGGTCTAGAGTTTGAAGAGATAGGTGCCATTATAGTACAATGAAGTTGTTACCTTCTGCCATCGGGGTTAAAGGCCAAAGCATTAATTGGTCCAAAATGGCCTTTTATACCACCTATCTCTTCAAGTAGAATCTACATAGCCAAGAAATAACTGATTAGTTAACCATCATGGTAAAAAAATCAGCTTTCTCAAGATAATACCCATACTTTGTCATAGAATTTTGCTTCAAACTTCCCGGAACGAGTTGTTGTCACAGATGATGCATCTTGACCACCTCCCAACACAACCTACAGAAACATGGAACAAATCGCATAAAATCAGAACCTTTCAGTCTAGCTCTCAAACAAACTTCTAGTTCTATTGCACCTTACCATCATGCCAACATTATTAGCATTTATGAGAGCCAAATAATCAAGTTAAATCAAGTAGATAAAAAAGTTAAGAGCAAAAGGAAGAGGCTGAGTGAACGAAGAACAAGCATATGTATAGGACGCTGATGCAACAGTACATACATGGTTAAGAAGTGAAGACATTGTCACTGCATTCACTGGTTGTTCTGTCGTGTAGGTCTTGATCAGTGTCAATGTTCTTATATCCCAAAGCTAAAAGAGAATAGAAACAGAGGAAGAAAGTCAGAAGATGAAAGTTGAATGCATATCAATCGATAATAAAAGAGGAGGCACTAAATAATGATCTACCTTAGCTGATTTATCCAAGGAACCGGTCAGAAAATGTGACCCATCTGCAGATTTCCACAGTGAAGTAATAGTATTATTGTGACCTTCTTCTGGGCTCGACTCTTTGAGCATTTTCCCTGTCTGCAATATACGGACCAAAACGGTCACATACAAAAAAGTACTCCGACAACTTTACTGAAATCTATGTATTGCAACCAGATAGCAGAGCCACATACCTCAGTATCCCAAATACGGGTGACTGCATCTTCACCAGCGCTTATAATAGTCCTGTTTAAGGGTCCCCAAACAGCTCGGTTAATCCGGCCTTGAGGACCTCTGATTACAAGAATGGATTCTCCAGTTTCTGCAGATTGACAGCACATGCTACTCTAATTAATGAATCATAGATCAATAAAAAAGCATGGAAAGCACCAGTTGCCTAACATAGTGCATAGAATCACAATCATAGAGTTGAATTTACAGACAAAATCAACCACGCAACTTTTCAGCTTAAACCCTAAATCATAAAAGATACTAAAAAAGCAATATATCTCATGACATATTTGAGCATAGACAGTTCTGCTGTTAAGGTCAGAGGGCATATCATATATTACAGGAAAAGAAAGGGTTTAAAGTCAAACAAGGCCCAATGCTTGTTAGTGGTAGAAGGATCTTGTATGTGTCTGTATTGAGGCTGAGTACAGAGGTCGTTAGCGTTAAACCCTTTCTTCTCTGTACCCAGCCACATAACAAGGCCATTACACCCTTCCACCACTAACAAGAATTAGTCCTTGTTTAGCATTAAACCCTTTCTCCTCGTGTAGGATGTACCCTCTGGCTCTAACCCTAACATCTGGAATTAAGTTGCCACATTGTCCTAACTCCTACAGTTAAATAAGGTGATATAAAAACAAATTTGTTGTGATATAAAAACAAATTTGTTCAGAGTCTGGAGCTTACGTTCAGTGGGATCAGTAGCAATAGGCTTAACATGGATAGCAGGAGTGACCCCCATGAAATTATCAGTGGTTATGAGTGCAAGCTTTTCTCCGACCGAAAACTCCACAGACCTAGCAGGTGCACTGAAATTAAAGGTATACAGTTCAGTGCCCGTCTTCACATCCCACAGCTTCACCGTCTGGTCAGCACTCGCGGTAATCAGCCGCTTAGAGTCCCCTGAAACACGCAATTCGTTCAAATTTCAACTATCCATGACCAAAACCCTAACTTCAATCACATAGCAAGAGACCCGACCAAAACCCTAATTTCAACTAGGATATTGCATTGGAAGAATGGAAAACCCTAAAAAGGAACGAAAGATGAGTTTTTTTTTTCCGACAGCGTAGTAGAAAGAAGAGAAGGAGAAGGGAACAGACTGGAAACATCGCAGGTCCAAACGGCGCCGTTGTGGCCGCGATAGGTGCCGAGGCGCTCGCCGTCGTCGGCGAACCAGACGGTGGGGTTGTGATCCTTGGCACAGGAGAAGAGAAGGTCGCCGTCGATGTTGTACTTCAAGAAGGTTAAGGGCCTTTCATGGCCTTTCATCAGTATCGGCCTCATCTTCTGCTACAATTTCAAATTTTGTATTCTTCTTCAATCTCAAACTCTCCGACGGGTGGTAAGGAATTTATATTCTTCAACACCGACGATGGGCGGGAGAAGGAGGTCGGCCTTCGGAGAGCTGCAGTAAAGAAGGCAACTATATAATTTTCATGATATATATTATATAGCCGGTTTAAACGTAAGCTAATATGGTATGAAAATAATTTAAGATTATTTGGTAACAAATAAAAAATCTATACAGTTTACATCTTTTGGACCTTTGTGGTAATTCACTCTATCTCATATTAAATTATTGACCAAAAAAATCTCATATTAAATTAATAGAATTTTCTACTATATGCCCTCACGACACACTACAAAGAGGCTAATAATGAAAAGATTTTGTAAATATTTAATTTTTGGTTTTAGTTTTATTTACGGTTTTAGTTTCTGTTTTTTATATGTTTATCATGTGTCCTTAAGGTAGACAATAGAATAACAATAAATTAATTATAATTCAATTATATTTTAATATTTATATATCCTTAGTACTATTATAATTAAAAAAATCATATATATTTATCTAATTGCCATATATTAGTATATCAAAATCATAACTATATACTAAAGTGGAGGTTAAAAATAGTATTTAGTCCGACACATGTCAATTTCTAATTGGATCACATCACTCATCTTCATTAAAAAAGTTTAATTGGTTAATTTTGAATGTAGACCCCACATATATGTAAAATATGAAAAAATATATATTATTGAAATTGTATTTATATGTTTTCCTGAAATATGTAATTAATTAATCTTACTATATACTCAATTGGAAATTAAAATAATAATATAGAAAAACATATGTCAATTCAAACTAAATATATAATTAAAATTATAATACATAAAAATTAAAATAAATCCTATAAATGTTAGGAGTATTCAATCTTTGCACAGAAACAATAATTCTACAAATATTTATTTGATTAAAATAACATATTAAATAGAAATATTGTATGATTATAATAAATCTCATGAGAAACAAATTAAATAAAACGATACAAGACTTTATATCAAACTATTTCTTGAAAAAATTTATATAAATTTAAACTAAGTTTTTAGGTGAATCAAATTCATAAGAAGCAAATTAAATAAAACGATACAAGAGTTTATATCAAACTATTTTTTGAATAACGTTATATAAAATTTAAACTAAGTTTTTAGTTAAATTAAATTCGTGCCTTCTAGGCACGGGACTAATACTAGTTGATATCTATATCCATAATCTACCAAAATAATATCCTATATTTTTATAAACTATACAAACAATATCTATCTATACAATCTAGATTTACCCTAAAAGAAGATGTCTTTATATAAATATCATATATGAATATATCAAAATAATATCTATACCCATAATCTATCAAAATAATATTCTATATTTATAAACTATCTAAATAATATCTATCTATACTATCTATGAATATCATATCAATTAAGAAAATATTTAGATTTACCCTAACAGAAACTATAAATATTAGCACATGAATAGATTTATCTAGATGAAACATAAAACTTTATATATTTATTTATAAAAAAATAAGATAATTTTAGGGTATATGATAAAGTTATATATTTAGAAAATATGATCTACTCGGACATCAATATTATATTTATTTGTGTAAAATTTGATAAGAAAATATGATCTAGTGAGACATTGGTATTATATTTATTCTATTTTATATTTTAAGTTTGGTTTATATAATAAATCAAGTATTGATATTAGGAGAAACTATAAATAAGAAAATATACTATGATCACGATTTATATCGCAAAAACAAGTTAATTGGATCAAATATAACAATACTATCATGCTGTATTTTATTGGTAAGTGGAGTTAAACTTACATAAATTAATAATGTAACGGAAATTTCGCATGGTACCCTCCAGTTTGCGACAATTTCACGTGGTACCCAACTAGTTTTAAAATTTCACGTGGTGCCCCTCACATTTAAACAAATTTTGCCCCATGCCCTCTTGAAAGTTAAATTTTGTTTTTTTTTGTTTTTTTTTTGGATAAAATATAAATTTTGGTTTTAAAATAATGATAAGTTTTCACTCTTTATTATTCATTTCTCCGTTGATAATTTTGATCTTTTTTTTATTGTTATGTTAATTAAAAATCTATTTTTTTGTTTATGTTTTTGGACAAAAACATAAATTTTTGTTTTAAAATAATGATGACTTTTCACTCTTTTTGACCAACTCTTTTCTTCAAAATTTTGGTTTTAAAATAACGATAAAAACATAATAATAACTTCTCACTCTTTTTTGTTTAAAATTATGATTATTTTATTATTTTTATTTTTATTTTTGGATAAAAATGTAATTTTTAATTTTAAATAATGATAAAAAAATATAATGATAACTTTACACTCATTTTTTTTAAAAATAATGATTGTTTTATTTTATTTTTTGTAATTGGATAAAACATTAAAAAAATGACAAAATTTAACTTCAATTAACAAGGTGGGCATGAGGCAAAATTTGTTTAAATGTGAGGGGCACCACGTGAAATTTTAAAACTAGTTGGGTACCACGCGAAATTGTCTTAAACTGGAGGGTACCACGTGAAATTTCCGATAATATAATGTGTTCGAAACAATTTTAATATTTAAGACGTAATTGTACCTATTACGACAAACTAAGCTAGTTATCTATAAAATTTACTTATTTAAACAAAGACTTTATTGGCTTAAACAAAAAACCAAAATCATCATTAAAATAATTTATAAAGATATTATATGTAAGAATTATGTATAATTATTTTTGGTTAACTAATATTAATGGAATGGTTTAAAGTCTAAACTATTAAAATAAACATTGTTGAAGTCCGAAAACACCGTTAGTAGCGTAATGCGACGAGAGCAAGAGGTTTGAGCTTAACCGAATCAACGAACGGAGAGATAGAAAGTGTTTGGTCGCTTGAAGTGCTTAACGCGATGGAGGTAGTATTGGGAATGCTTTTGTATTGATTGTGAGATTGTAAGGGTAAACAGACAATCTTTATCGCGCTTAGGTGTATCGGGTTACAACAATGATCTTAGCTCGAGATCTAATGTATATGGTTCGCGAGGTTTTCGATCCCCGTTCTAGTGCGTTGAGCTCGCTATTTATAGGGGAGGCTCGAGCTGAGCTAGAGCGAGATGCCGATGTGGGACGGACGCCGCCTAGGTACGTGTCGCTGTATGGTTGGCTATTAGGGCGGCAGCCGCGGAGCTGGTCAATCAAAAGCCGGGATGGGACGTTGCCGCCCACCGCTCCCCTGATGGGACGTTGCCGCCCACCCACTTGCTTGGATGGGACGGGGCGGCGATCGCGGTGAGCGCCATCCCCGGGATCGAACCTTCGCTTTGGCCTTTGTTTAAGAGCTACTGATTCAGACGACGTCCTTGATCGCGATGACCGTATGGTTTATGGTTTGATGTCATCTTGAGAGGTCTATACTTGTAATGTTCAATTTTGGTATGGTGCTCCTTCACGTTGACGGTTCCTGGTATCAACACAACCCCATGGGCCGGGACTCGACGCTCTTTCGAGGACGGGTCCAAAAGAAAGCATCTCGAACCGGAAACGCGATGCGTGAAACGCGTCGTCTTTTCGGAGACGGGCAAGCGGATGAGGGCGACGGGACGAGTAGTGCGGCGAAGAAACTCGCTTGGGCCGCCTTTGCTTCTTGGGCCGCCCTTCAGCCGAAGCCCATACTTTCGCGGCCCGCCAAACACCGGACAAAAGAACGATTCCGCTCTTCGTCCTCTCCACTTCCTCATTTCAACTTTGAAAAACCCGGCCTTCTTGCTCTCGTTTTCGTTTTCTCCCCCTTCCTTACCGGAAACCGCTCTTCCGCCAACGACGTCGCCGTTTGCCCAAGTTTGCCCTCGCAGTTCTGTAACCACAAGGTACGCCAACCCTTTCTCTCTTTTTTCTCTCGTTTTCTTCCGCATTTTTCTGGGCTATTCGGGGGGAACCGCCCTAATTCCAGCGGCGGCACCGCTGCTGGGTGCTGGCGGTGTTTCATGGTGGTTTTTTGCTGAGGGAGCGTCTCGCTGGGTGTGGGCTCGGGGTTTTTCGAGGTTTTCTGGGTGGCGGAGAACAGAGGACGCCTCCATCGGGGAGGCGAAACGCCGCTGAGGGGCGAGGGGTTAAGGGAGGCGAAGCGTCGCTGAGGGGCGAAAGGTTAGGCGAAACGTCACGCCTGTGGGGCGAAAGGTTAGGCGAGGCGAAACGTCACGCCTGTGGGGAACGAAGATGATGCACCTAGCGCGATCATCCATCCCCTCAGGTCCTGTCGCCTCGGCCAATCCTTCGAGATGCGTGTCGAGAACGGCGGAATGTTCTCCTGACACAGCGCGCGCCCCTAGGCTTTTTGTTTTGATAGGGCTTTTCGTCCTATTGCGAAATGACATCTGCCCGCGCTGGGGTACTGCTTGCCTTGTCTTTACTTGTTTTCTGTGTTCTCTTATTGACCCTATTGCTTTCTGTGTACTCATCGCGCTATATACCTCTCCATGATTGTTTCTTCCTATGCACATCATTTTTCTTTTCCTTCCTCCAGGCGCCTCTTTGCTTCCGTGCCCTGGATTCGGGGTTTTCTAGCGACTCCTGCCCTTCAGGCGTGGATCGCGGTCACAGAATAACGGACTCGGATGACTTCTACGCTCTTGATCCCACACCTGAGTACCGGGATATGTCCGCTAGTGATTCACAGAATAACTTCCGCGAGCCCGTTGGTTTGAGCCGGAGCAATCCTACCACGGTGTCCGAGGCTCGTACGAAAAGCGAGTCTTCATCGCGAACTATGGCCCGTTGCAGGCCCTACGACCCTCACGATGAAGCCGCTGACGACGAGGCGTCCACGTCAGGGATTGCGAGGAGCTTTCCCTCGCGGTATCTAACGAGCGCTAGGGCGGTGGTCCCTCGCTTCCGTCAGACCAGGCATGCGCGCCTGGCAGACTACGAGAACCCGGAGACACTGGCCAAGGGTTGTGCGTCCATCCTCACCCTCGAAGAGCTGGACGAGATCGCGGTGGGATACCCTTGGCCAGAAGGGGTGGAGCTCTTGTTGCCTTTGGACGGGGGTAACAGCTACGCTGCTTACGAGGCGGGGCACGTGGTATACGCGGCGAGCCTCATTGCGGGCTTTAGGATCCCACTGCCGCCCTACGTATCCCAATTTCTTTTTGACCTCGAGCTCGCCCCTGCCTCGATGGCCCCTAACTGCTGGAGCTACATCGCGGCGTACCACATAAGGTGTTTGGAGCTGAAGTACCCCCCTTCCGCGGCGCATCTGCAACAGATTCTTACTATAAAAATGGACAAGCGGGGCGTTATTAACTTTAGCCTCACCAACTGCAATCTCATCATTACTCCCTCCAACGTTGGACCGCGGTGGAGGGAAAAATGGTTCATCGTGCATGACTTCCAGGGCAACGTCATGCTCTGCCCACTTATCGCTGATAGGTTCCGCCCTTACAAGCGCCGGCGCGGTGCAACAAAACAGGCCGCTGCGGCGAAGAAAACTTTTGCAGCACCCTATAAGAGGGAGCAGCAGGAATGGCTAACTCAGGAGCGCCTTGAGCGCGCGGGGCTTAGCCTGAGGCCCGAGCCTCCTCGGGAGGTCGAAAAGTCCTCGTCGGCCACCGCGTCACCGGTGCACATGGGCGAGGGTATTTTTGTTTTTCGGGGCTCCGTTTTGCTTTTATGTTACTTTCGTGTTTGGACCGCGTTAATTGTGATTACGGATGGTTTGCTTTGCAGGTATGGACGTGTTCGCTGCCCTTACCTCGGGCAAGTCGGTTCCTGCCACTTCTGGGGCTCCCTCCACCGCCAAGACTGGAGGCCTCAAGGGAAAAGACGCGAAGGCGGGGGATGAGGCCACCGCGAAGGCCCGTGCCGATGCCAAAGGCAAACGAGCACAGGCGGAGGCCCTGAAGCGTAAGAGCGCGGAGGACACTGTTCGCGATGAGGGGGTGTTGGTCAAGAGGTCCAGGCGGGACGTGGCCGCTACTGGGGATCGACCTCTCTCCCCCTCGAAGGGACCTGCCTAGATCACCACAAGCGCCGGGAGCCGCCGACATTGGTCGCGGAGGGCGGAGGTGGCGGGTTTTGCGTGCCCTGGGCCTGCTTGGGGTACCTTCGAGGCAGGCCAGTATGGGTACGAGGAGGAGAGGGAATGGTTCCGGACCCTCAACGCGAAGGAGGTCAGGGGGGAGTACCAGAAGTATGGCCATATGGTATGCGATCTTCTCCTCTTTTCGTGTTGACCTACCATATTTTCTATTTTTGAATCTGGAACTCGTGTTTTGATTCGTAGGTCAACGCGTGGGTAAACTACCTCCCTAATCGCTTGGTGGAGGAGGAGGAGCGGGCGGAAGCAGCGGTCAAGGCTAAAGAGGAGGCGGAGGCGGCACTCCAGGAGCTGCGCGCGCAGGCGGACAAAGATGCCACGGCGCTCAAGTCCGCCAGGTCCTAGGCCGCAGCGCTGAAGAAGGAGGTCGGGGGTTACAAGGCGCGAAACGAGGAGCTAAGTTCACAGCTGGAAAAAACCAGCAATCAACTGGAGAGCGCGATACCCGACTTCCTCAACTCGCCGGAGTATATGGAACAACGCGTTGAAGATGCGCGGGCGGTCCAGGCTCTCAGCGCTGTTACGGCCGCCCTCCAGTACTGTGAAAAGTACAAGGTGAGGTATTTCGCCCCTGACCTCCATCGTCAAATGGGCGTTACCTGGGAGGACGGGGTGGCGAAGCTGCCGCCGGGCGTTGAGGTGGACAACGCGGAGGGAACTGATGCCCCGAGCGCCAACCCCGAACCTCTTGCCGCTGATGCCGAGCCAGACGAGGCCCCCGAGGACCCTCCCGCTTTTGCTACCGCGGTCAACGCTCCCGAGACCTGAGGCCCTTCTGTGAAGTTCTAAGATTTGCTCGCTGTTTTTTTTCTTTTTGTTGGATTGTTATCCTACCTGGCCCTTGGGGCCTCAAACACTGCTTATTGCCGCGATGCGGTTGTAATTTAAATACTTTTGACGCGATCAATGCGTCTTAACTACTTTTGTTCTTTGATTATGATGTGCATTTCCTTTTATTCGAAGAATTTGCAAGAAAACTTATCATATCCAATCCCATGCCGAGCTAGGTGCTAGGACCGCGCTCGACACTAAGTTTACGTAACACCATATCCAACCCCATTCCGAGCTAGGTGCTAGGACCGCGCTCGACACGTTGTTGTCCTATTTTAGTGATACTTCTTGGCGTGGTATAACGCGAGGGGTGATGCCTAACTCGAGCGCACCTAAACGCCTTGAAGTGAGGAAGGCAACTCGGGTTTCCCTAACGACTGTGGAGTTTTTGATGTTTTAAGGCATTATGCGACTGCGAGGGGTGAAACCCAACTCGAGCGCACCTAAGCGTATCGCGCGCGTTAACGGACAACCCCAAGCGAGGAAGGCAACTCGGGTTTCCCTAACGACTGTGGAGTTTTTGATGTTTTAAGGCATTATGCGACTGCGAGGGGTGAAACCCAACTCGAGCGCGCCTAAGCGCATCGCGCGCGTTAGCGGACAACCCCAAGCGAGGAAGGCAACTCGGGTTTCCCTAACGACTTGTGGAGTTTTTGATGTTTTAAGGCATTATGCGACTGCGAGGGGGGAAACCCAACTCGAGCGCGCCTAAGCGCATCGTGTGCGTTAGCGGACAACCCCAAGCGAGGAAGGCAACTCGGGTTTCCCTAACGACTTGTGGAGTTTTTGATGTTTTAAGGCATTATGCGACTGCGAGGTGTGAAACCCAACTCGAGCGCGCCTAAGCGCATCGCGCGCGTTGGCATTATGCGACTGCGAGGGGTGAAACCCAACTCGAGCGCGCCTAAGCGCATCGCGCGCGTTAGCGGACAACCCCAAGCGAGGAAGGCAACTCGGGTTTCCCTAACGACTGTGGAGTTTTTGATGTTTTAAGGCATTATGCGACTGCGAGGGGTGAAACCCAACTCGAGCGCGCCTAAGCGCATCGCGCGCGTTAGCGGACAACCCCAAGCGAGGAGGGCAACTCGGGTTTCCCTAACGATAAATTCATTATTGGACAGTGTACGGTCGTCGTCTCGTTTTATTCATATAAAAACAGGTAGGATAGAGACATTACAACAAACCGCCACGCGGTGACAACTAGACCTGGCAAAATCTGACCCGACCTGAAAAACCGACCCGACCCGTCCGAAATTGTCTGGGTCATAACCCGGAAAAGTAAACCCGAAACCCAATTTTACCCGAACCCGATGACCCGGGAAATTTCTGGGTCAAACCCGTTTGGTTTTGGTTAACCCGTTGGGTCGAACGAAAAACGGGAATGGTGAAAAAAATTCACACATTGTTGGGTTCGATTGTAATGATTTGTCTTCCTCTCGTCATTAGCCGAACTCATCTCCAATTGATTGATTAAAAGATGATTCTTTATAAAGAAAATCGGCTCGAGTAATTGATTTTGAACATGAAATATACCAATTGATTAAAGATGTACTAAGTTAGTGTCTCTTAAATTGATGTATACTTCTCAAGGTTTGAATGTTTTTTTGCTTTGTTGAACTAGAATCTAAGTTCTGAATTGATTTGTAAAGTTAATCTAGGTTACATTAATGTTTATAGTTTTATCAAAGTTAAAATATGTAAACGATGAGAAATATTATACTTTTAAAATATGTAAATTACAAGCTTCTTCTTCTAGTATGATATATGCATACAAGAACTCTAAGATTTAAGTTTTCATACAAATTACTTTTTATCTAACGTGTTTTTTTTTTATTCATAATCAATTTTGAATCTCTAGGATTTGAGCTTTAAGATTAATCATCTCTTATTGAAATTCTTTTAGAAAACACCATGAATGTGAAATTGGAACTTGTTTTTGTTGTCTTTGTGTTACTCATCCCACTTAGTCTAGCACATGATTGATTACAAAAATCTTGTTAAAATAGGTAGATATCACGTTATGATCAATAATTTGTAATAGTGAGTACAAAGGCGAAGTGTAACTCTTGTATTAAAAATCTAAATCCTTACATATAGGTGTCAACTAAATTATATTATAACAATATAAGTAAACAAGAGAGTTATAAATTAATATCAACAAAAAAATAATAGATAAATTTGAAAAATAAATTTGAAAAGTCAGGTTCTTTAAGCCGTTGGGTTGACCCGAACCCGCAACAAACCCGTAGTGACCCAACCCGTTTGGACCCGTTAAAATTGTGACCCGAAATGACCCGACCTGGTGTTTGACCCGAACCCGATTACCGAAACCCGAACCCGACCCGCCCGACCCGATTGACAGGTCTAGTGACAACCCTAGCTTATTTACACATAGTATTTCTTGAGGCGTGCCTCGTTCCATGTCTTGGCGAGAGTTTGCCTCGTCGTTGGATCCGTGAGTTTGAAAGCCCCCGGGACGACCTCCTTGGAGAGGAGGTAAGGTCCTTCCCATTTCGCGTCAAGCTTACCTCCCTCGGTCCTTCGGAGGGCTAGATCGCCCTCCTTGAGACCGCGTGGCTTGATTCTTTTGTTGTAGTATGCCGCGGTCCTTCTCTTGTATTCGGCTGAGCGTAGCTCCGCCGCCTCTCGGCGTTCATCGCGAAGGTACATTTCAACCTTGAGAGCTTCATCGTTGGCGAACTGGTCGTACCCCGCGACTCGCTCCGTGGGTAACAAGGATTCGACGGGTACGACGGCGTCACTGCCATAGGCCATCGCGAAAGGTGTTTCTCCCGTTGCCCTGCGCAGCGTGGTGCGGTTTGTCCATAACACAAGAGGCAACAGCTCAGCCCACCGGCCCTGTACGCCGTCCAGCCTGCGGCGGAGGTCGTCGAGTATCCTCGCGTTCACTTTTTCCACCAGTCCGTTGGACTGAGGGTGTGCTACCGAAGAAAACTTCAATTCTATGCTCAAGCTTGCGCAGAAGTCTCGTGTCTCTTCACTGTCGAACTAAGGGCCGTGGTCTGTCATTATCGCGATGGGGACGCCGAAACGACAAACCACATTTTTCCAGAGAAAGCTGCATACCTTCGCGCTTGTGATTCTTGACATGGCCTCGGCCTCCACCCACTTGGTGTAGTAATCGACCAGGACCAGGATGAACTGCACTTGCCCGGCGGCCTTAGGGAAGGGACCTAGGATGTCCATGCCCCACATCGCGAACGGATAGGCCGGCTGGATGCCGCGCAGCTCTCGTGCCGGAGCGTGCTGGATGTTTTCGTAGCGCTGGCACTTGTCACACTTTTGTACATATGCCGCGGCATCGCGGCGCAGGGTAGGCCAATAGATCCCCATCCTGACTATTTTGTGGACCAGCGTCCGCCAACCCGGGTGGCCTCCGCATATGCCCTCATGCACCTCCTCGAGGACCTCGGAGACTGTGGTCTCGTCTACGCAGAGCAGGTTGGGCTCCGCGTAGCCGCGACGATATAATTTGTCGCCTTCGATGCAGTACCGCGCCGCTTTGAGCTTGAGCTTGCGCGCACTCACGGCATTGTCTTGGGGCAACTCCCCGGTTTGGATATATCGGACTATGGGAGCCATCCAGCCCTCCGTGGCCAGCGCGAACACTACCTGAGTGACACCGCGCTGCATCTTCCTCTGGATTACAACCTTGTTGCCGACTTCAGGCGGGAGGGCCGAACCCATCTTGGCCAATGCGTCGGCCTTGGCATTTGCCGTACGCGGTATGGATTCAATGGAAAACGTCTCGAGGCACGCGATCAACGCTTTCACCTTGGCGCGATATTGAGGCAAAAACCCAGTGGTGCACTCGTACTAACCACCGACCTGGCGTGCGACAAGCTCAGAATCCGTGAATACCCTTATCCTCCGTGCGCCTACTAGCAGGGCCATCTCAATCCCCGCGATCACCGCCTCATACTCGGCTTCGTTGTTGGTGGCCTCGAAGCCGAAGTTGAGGGCGTGTTCAGATGTGTAGGAGGGTCCCTCAAGGACTACCCCCGCGCCCGATCCTAGGTCGCAGTGCGAGCCGCCCACAAAGACCCTCCACTCGTCCGGGCTCTCGTCCGTGTCAGGGAAAGTGACCTCCACAACAATGTCGGCGAGGGCCTGGGCCTTGATCGCGGTCCGCGGGTGGTACGAGATGTCGAATTCTGACAACTCGACCGCCCACTTGGTCATTCTTCCCGACAACGCGGGCTGATGCAGGATTTGGCGAAGTGGGAGGTCCGATAGGACCTGGACGGGATGCGCTTGGAAGTAAGGACGCAACTTTCTTGCCGCGGTCACAACAGCTAAAGACATCTTCTCCGCGGGCGAGTATCGCTGTTCTGCCGGCTGGAGCACCCTACTGGTGAAGTACACCGGATAACTGAAATCGCGGGTTAGGACCGCGCTGACAGTATGCTAGCTTACGGCAATGTATAACTGCAAATCCTCCCCCGGGATAGGCGGTGGTGCTCTTGAGACAGGAGAAGCTGGTGGCGCTCTCCATCTCCTCAGTCCAGGTGAAGCTGGTGGTGCTCTTGAGACAGGAGAAGAAAGGAAGAGCGCGGTCCGACAATCTGGAGCAAAAGCGGCCAAGATAATTTACCGCACCCGCCAGTCGCTGAACTTCGTTGCGCGAAGCCGGTGAGCGGAGCTCCAAAACCGCGGCGACTTTGGCGGGATTGACATCTATGCCCCTCGCGCTGATCATGAAACCGAGGAACTTTCCCGACTTCACTCCGAAGACGCACTTCTCCGGATTTAGGCTCATTCGGTGGGCGCGCAGGGTTTGAAAAACCTCGGCCAGGTCGGCCAGGTGCTCCTGCGCGCTGTGGCTCTTGACCACAATGTCATCGACGTAAGCCGAGACGCTGCGCTTCAACTGCTTCCGGAAGACGTGGTCTACCAGGCGCTGGAAAGTGGCCCCCGCGTTCTTTAAACCGAAGGGCATCACCTTATAACATAAAGTCCCGCGCTGAGTGATGAACGCGGTGGACTCCTGATCCAGAGGATCCATGGCTATCTGATTGTAGCCGGAATAGGCATCAAGGAAGCTCAGCACGGTGTGACCGGCGGTGGAGTCGACCAGGTCATTAATGGAGGGCAGGGGGTAGCTGTCCTTGGGGCAGGCTTTGTTGAGGTCCTTGAAGTCGACACACATCCGCCACTTCCCGTTAGACTTCTTTACCAGCACGACATTGGAGAGCCAAGTAGGGTACTTAACCTCGCGAATGAAGTTGGCGCGTAGGAGCTTCTCAACCTCGTCATTTGCCGCGGTGGCGCGCTCCTCATTGGTCTTTCGTCGCCTTTGACAGACGGGTCGGGACCCCGGGCTCACACGGAGGGAATGGAGCGCCACCTCGGGAGGGACGCCCTTCAAGTCCGTTGCTGTCCACGCGAACACGTCGCGAGAACGGGCCAGGAGATGTTGTAGGCTTTCGGCGTCCTCTCCGGTCATGCAGTCCCCGACAAACAGTTTCTCGGTTGCGTCGGGGAAAGGGATGATGGCAATCTTCTCAAAGTCTCCGAGGGGCTCGCGCTCACGCTCCTGCCGTACGTCCAACTCCGCGCCGGCACTACCCGTGATAACGTACGCGGCAGGGCGAGCGCGGGTTGACGCTTCATAGCATTTTCGCGCCTCGATCTGCTGGCCATGGGCGACCCCCACGCGGTCTTTGACGGGAAACTTCAGGACCAGGTGATAGATGGAGGCGACAGCCTGGAACTTCATCAATGAGGTCCGTCTCATTATTGCGTTGTAGATGGATGGAAGCCGGACGACGGTGAACTCGATGGGCTCAGACCGGCGGGCGTCTTTGCTGTCCCCCAGGGTCATGTCCAGGGTGATCAACCCCGCGACGTCGACCTCATTGCCGGAGAAGCAAGTGAGTTTGCCAGCGTAGGGTAGGAGCATGGCAGGGGAGATGCCGAGTTGTGCGAACGCGTCGTAGTAAAGGATGTCCACCGATGCTCCCGTATCCACCATGATCCTCTTGACAATTTTGGTGGCGATGACCGCGTGTACAACCAGGGGGTCGGCGTGGGGGGTGATGAGCTCTCGGGAGTCGGTCGGCCGGAAGGTGATGTCGGCATGAGGGATTCCGGCCGCACCCAAGCTGTTGATGGCGCCCCCGGAGGTCGAAGCGCGAGCATAACGCTTTCTCTCCCCGCCGCTGGACCCCGCGAGGGTGGATCCCCCCGCGATGGTATTGATGTAGACATTGGGGTCATTCGGGTCGACTTTCCCCCTTGCTGGCGCAGCGGCGGCCAAGGCGTTAGCCTGGGCCGGCTGAATGCCGTCGTTGCGCAGACCGAGCTCCGTGGCGTTGGCTCCAGTGTATGGGTCGTTGTTGCTTTGCCAATTTCCGCCACGATTATTGCGCGGACCGCGGTACCCCTGGTACCCACGACCACGTCGGCCTCCACCACGGCTGTGGCCACCGCGGTGCCCACCCTGAGGCTTTGTTGGTGTGGTGGACACGGTGAGGGCCTCTGGTGTGGTTTTGGCATTGCCTTTGCCGCGGTCCTATGTGGGCTTTCCTGCCGCGTCCTCGGCGAAGACGCGTTTGGTGATGGCGTTGCAAGCATCCTCATAGGTGTGCAGGGTCTTCCCACACATTTTGACCTTGAATGTTCCGTCGCGGAGGTTGTGGATCAGCATGTCGCGGGCGGAGGTGTCGTTGAGGTGAGGCACCTCCGACGCCGCGTTGACGAACCGGGTGAAAAAGGCTGCCAAGGTCTCCTCCTCTCCTTGCGTTACGCTCATGAGGTCCTTTGTTGTCTTCATACGCGTTCGTGACCCGCGTGGGACATGAAGCGCTTCGTCAGATCCTTGAAGGACCTGATGGAACCCACTGGGAGGTTAGTAAACCACCTCATCCCGGCGGCCTTAAGGGTGGAGGGAAAGACCCGACAGTACATGGCGTCATTATAAGTGTTAAACGTCATGTGCGCGAAGAACTACTTGACATGCTCTCCTGGGTCCTTCGTGTCGTCGAATTGTAGCGCTGCCGACGGCTTTTGGAACCCCTTGGGCATGGGCTCCTCTTGTATGAAGTCGGTGAAGGGGCTCCCATAAGAGGTGCCTCGGTCGTCCACCATCATGCTGCTTCAGGAGCCGGAGCGCGTGGACTGAGGACAAGAGCTGGAACGCCCTCGTGATATGCTCATGTCCTCGCTCGAGCTCCCTGGAGGGGGGGTGTGGTATGCCTGTCCCGGCCCGTAGCCCGCGGCGTAAGCGGGCACATACGGCTGGTGGGGCATCGGGTGAGCGCCCTGGCCGTACTGCATGGGATATGCCCCTTGGCCGTAGTGGTACCCGGGAGCGTAGTCTTGGAAATTGGGGTTTGGAGGTGATAGCGCGTTGGGAGCGTCCTGGTCCACCTCCTGGCCGGTCGAGCTCCCGTTGGTGGTTGAGTACTCTTCTACGTAAGGTTCCTGCGTGGGCGCGTACTCCTGGTAGTATTGTGCGTGCACATACCCCTGGAACGGGGCTTGCGGCTGGAAACCCTACTGGAAGCCGGGGTTCCAGCCAGGCATAGCCGGTGGCTGCTGCGCGGGCGGGCCCCAGCCGGGCATAGGTGCGGCCTGGGGCATCGCGGGTGGTGACCCGTAATACCACGGAGGTGGCGGCTGCATCCCGAAGGCCGTGCCATCAGCGTAGTACGCGTTGTTGCTGTTAGCGTCCATTACTCAGCGTTGGTTGAAAACGGTGCCTTCTTAGTTTGAGAATAATCCCCACGGACGGCGCCAATGTTGAAGTCCGAAAACACCGTTAGTAGCGTAATGCGACGAGAAGGCACCGTTAACTCGCTCGAGCTGAGCTGGAGCGAGATGCCGATGTGGGACGGACGCCGCCTAGGTACGTGTCGCTGTATGGTTGGCTATTAGGGCGGCAGCCGCGGAGCTGGCCAATCAAAAGCCGGGATGGGACGTTGCCGCCCACCGCTCCCCTGATGGGACGTTGCCGCCCACCCACTTGCTTGGATGGGACGGGGCGGCGATCGCGGTGAGCGCCATCCCCGGGATCGAACCTTCGCTTTGGCCTTTGTTTAAGAGCTACTGATTCGGACGACGTCCTTGATCGCGATGACCGTATGGTTTATGGTTTGATGTCATCTTGAGAGGTCTATACTTGTAATGTTCAATTTTGGTATGGTGCTCCTTCGCGTTGACGGTTCCTGATATCAACAAACATATAAGATTTTTTAAATCTTATTACATGAATTAGATTTTTTAAAATTATCCACATAATTCACCTATTTTAATATATTTTTATTGTAATAATATTTTAATGTTATTTGACAATATATTACTATTTGATCTCCATAAAAGATTTTTTTTAGATGGGAAGCCTAGCAACCAATTGGCCTCCAACACCCTTATTTAAGGTAAAAGACAACCTATGGAAAATAAAAGACCGAAAATAACACTAGAGGCATGGCTTTGGGCAGCCCGTATGATCCTAGACAAAAATTCAAGAGTATCACTGTTGAATTCTCCAAAGGTGGGGAAAGCGAAAGTGATAAAACTGCATTCATTATCAACGCACTTGGACGCATAGTTGTTCTTGTTTCTAGTGACAACCTTAGCAACAACAGCCTTGGAGATGAAAGTGTCCACAATGGCACCGGTGAAGAGAGAAATACCAGTGACATCCAATCAAACATTTGTACCCTTATCCTAACCATAGACAAAAATAAGAGTTATATTTAATTACATAAACTTAGTTAAGGTAATAATTGAAAAGCTTACAACTTTGATATATGAAGATCTTATAGTATATAAAAAGTAATATGTAAATTTAGATAAATTAAAATACATTGTGTACTATGAAATCATTCCTTATTAAGATATATGTTGTTAGATATGTAATACTCGGAACTAATCGATCTCATATCTGTCCGATCTTGTATCTGTCCCGTTTTGGTTCTATGTCGTGA
This sequence comes from Polygonum aviculare, assembly GCA_934048045.1. Classification (NCBI taxonomy): domain Eukaryota; kingdom Viridiplantae; phylum Streptophyta; class Magnoliopsida; order Caryophyllales; family Polygonaceae; genus Polygonum; species Polygonum aviculare. The sequence goes on along the minus strand of OW204030.1, from coordinate 25,903,999 downwards.
CCCGTAAGTCATTAAGGTGAAAATATATATATATATATATATATATATATATATAGTAATAGGTCTTAGAAATAGTATAAATAATAATAATAATACAGGAAGAATATCTAATTAGGCAATTTACTTATCTTGTACGTGAGGATAAGGCCTTTTCTTTTCCTTGGTTTAGCCTAAACCTACTTAATTATAAATAATTAACCTAAGTAGCAAAACCTATTAGAGACCATTATCGCTCTTCCTTTCCTGGGCACCGCCGTCGAGATTAGTTCGGTCCTCCAGCCTTAATATTCCGTCAACACCCCATCGTGCTTTTCCGTATTCAAGAGCCGTCGCTAGTCCTTTTCCAATAACCGTCGTCGTTTTCTTCTTCTGTCGAGGACGTTGCCATTGTCCGAGTCTCAATTCTTGCTCGCCCATGTGTCGTCAGAGGTTCGTTCCCCGGAGTTCTTCGTGCTCATCATTGCCGAGGTCTGCTCTTCTAGACCGTCGCCAGGCCGAAGTCGTCATCTCCGTGGTAAGGACCACTTTCTCGCTCTCTATGTCCGGCGGGTTCGATCGTAGTTGAATAGGGTATTCTAGTGATTAGGGTGCGGTGGTGGTCGTAGTACTCGTGTTAGGGTTCTGCAGTGCGGGTCGTAGGGCGTCGGATCGAGTCGGGTTGTCGGGTCGGTGGGCGGTCCACGTTGGCGTATCGGGAGAGAGAGGAGTCGAGTTGGGCAAGTAAGCGGCTGGGGGTGTGGCTGGTGAGATGGGCTCGCTCGTTGAAGCCATAGGTCGGTGAACTGTTGGAGGGTTGTCCGGCGAGAGATCGTTGCGTGGGTGGGGGTTCATGAAGATATCGAGAGGAGTTCGGGCAGTTAGAGAAGAAGATCAAGTAAAGAAACAAGAATTTAATTAATTAATAATAATAGTAATTAAAAGCTAGTTAAGTGATCGTTATCAGATCAGGTAAATAGTTAATCGGGAACTAATCATGTGGGGTTATTATGGAAGTGGGTTATGACATAGTTAACAAATTGTGTACGTGAGGTGGTTTGGTAAGTAGCATTAATTAGGAGGCCTTGATCAATCGGGTTAAGTCATTTGTTCTTTATAATCCTTTATATTAGTAATGATTGTCTTAATTAAAGAATGTGTTTATTAAAATTAATTATCGTTTCTAGGAGGTCGTTTTTGCTGGGCAACTGTCATTCCGTGTTCATAAGAGAATTCCTTCGTCTTTCAGGTAAGTCGATCTTCGACTTGCTCAGTCCTGTTCTAGCATGTCAGGGTTGCGTGGTAGTTATGAGATTGGTTTTGGGAACTAGTCCCGATCGATCTTTGAAAATGTTTTGGATATGTGTGCTATGTGTAAATCGATTTGGAAATTGGTTTTTGAAAGTTGTTATATATACATATTTTCGTCGTTGTTTTCTCTATGTGGGCAGCGCTCCAGTGGAGGCTGATTATGGATGGTTGTGATGGGATGAACAGTCGGAATGAGGATGGATGGTTGTGATGGGATGGACGGTTGTCGCGTGCAGTGTTGAGGCAGTGCTACCGCATAGGTAGCGTAAGGTATGCGGTGTTGAGGCAGTGCCCATACCATAGGTAGAGTTTTTGATTGCGTCTTTCATTTGGAATTGATTGAGTGACTAACTGGACCTAGGACTGGATTAGAGATATGTGTGTGATTGCGGACTTGTTTGCTGACCTTAGTAAAACGGTTTTGAAACGTCTTGTAACTTCCATGTTGATTCTGACTTGTTAGGATAGGATCTGACCCCTCGGGGAACTATTTTTCATTCCAGGTAATCAGGATCCCGTGACCGAGCCTCGGCGCAATGGTGGTACGGAGTAGTAGCACGTGTCATAGTGTTGGGGTTGGATGTTATTATTATTATTGCTCGTTTCTATCATTATTTGACTTGGGGTTATATTTAGTGAACTTGTAGATGTTTGTCTTTTAGGATAAGTTGTGTAATTTGAGTATTTGAATTTGGATTTGTTCTTGGGGATTAGTACATGTTAACTTGTTTTAAATTTTAATTGTTATTTCATTGAAATACAAGTTGGATGTTTTCCATGTTTTCTCGCCATGTCCGCGTTGCAAGATCCGAATGTCTGTTGTCGAACTAGCTTGGTAGTGCCTCGTGAGGTCTACTACCGAGTAACGTCTAGTCAGAAAGACGGGGTGTTACAAGATAGACGGAAAATACAATTATGAGATTATTTTTTCGGACTTTTTTTGTAGTTTTAAAATAAAATTAGGAATTTTTATATCTATATTTCCTAATTACCTACTTACTAAACTTAAAGTTTCTATCTTTTCAAACAACCAATTAAGAGAAAATCATGTAATATCTTAAAAGTCATATCTATATCTATAACATTAATTTATATTTAACAATGGGTCCGGATCCGGTAGGAATGATTATTATAGTAGGAAATAGGAATGAATCTCGGCCGTTCATCACGCGGGAGAAAACAAGGCTAAAAAACACACGGCCGAATAATACGCGTATTATTCGCGTATTATACGCGTTTAATACGCGTTTTTAATTCGCGTATTATACGCGTATTAAACGCGAATAATTCTTTTCCGATTTTTTTCCCGATTTTTTTTCTGTTTTTTTTTCGCTTTTTTCGGTTTTTTATTCGCTTTTTTTCGTCAAATTTGTGCAACTCAATGGTCAAATTTGTGCAACTCTATGGTCAAATTTGTGCAACTCTATGGTCAGTTTGTTTTCCCGATTTTTTCCGTTTTTTTTCTTTCCGTTTTTTTCCGATTTGTTTTCCCGAGTTTTTTTTCGTCAAATTTGTGCAACTCAATGGTCAAATTTGTGCAACTCTATGGTCAATTTGTTTTCCCGATTTTTTCCGTTTCTTTTCTTTCCGTTTTTTTTCCGATTTGTTTTCCCGAGTTTTTTTTTTCGCTTTTTTTTTCGTCAAATTTGTGCAACTCAATGGTCAATTTGTACAACTCTATGGTCAATTTGTTTTCCCGATTTTTTCCCTTTTTTTCCGATTTTTTTCCCGATTTTTTTTCGTCTTTTTTCGTCAAATTTGTGCAACTCAATGGTCAAATTTGTACAACTCAATGGTCAATTTGTACAACTCATTGGTCAAATTTGTGCAACTGAATGATCAAATTTGTGCAACTCTATGGTCAAATTTGTCCAACTGAATGATCAAATTTGTGCAATCACGATCGAGGATTGTGCAATCACGATCGTCGATTGAGGATTGTGCAATCACGATCATCAATATTTGTGTTGAATTCTATGGTCAATTTGTTCGTCAATATTTGTGCAACTCAATGATAAAATTTGTGCAACTCAATGGTCACGTTTGTGCAACTTATTTTGTTCATTCATATTTGTTCAACTCTATTGCCAATGTGTTGAATTCTATTTGTGCAACTCAATGATGATGTTTGTGCAACTCAATGGTCACGTTTGTGCAACTCAATGGTCAATTTGTTCATTCATATTTGTTCAACTCTATTGTCAATGTTTTGAATTCTATTTGTGCAACTCAATGGTCACGTTTGTGCAACTCAATGGTCACATTTGTGCAACTCAATGGTCAATTTGTTCATTCATATTTGTTCAAATCTATTGCCAATGTGTTGAATTCTATGGTCAATTTGTTCGTCAATATTTGTGCAACTCAATGGTCACGTTTGTGCAATTCAATGGTCACGTTTGTGCAACTCAATGTTCAATTTGTTCTTCAACTCTATTGTCAATGTGTTGAATTCTATTTGTGCAACTCAATGGTCACGTTTGTGCAACTCAATGGTCAAATTTGTGCAACTCAATGATCAATTTGTTCATTCATATTTGTTCAACTCTATTGCCAATGTGTTGAGTTCTATAGTCAATTTGTTCATCAATATTTGTGTAACTCAATGGTCAAATTTGTGCAACTCAATGGTCAAATTTGTGCAACTCAATGATCAAATTTGAAGAGTTAATATTGACAACATTAGCCAAGCTATATCTATCTACCACCGCTTTGTTTTACAAAAAAACTCAATACTACAAGAAATCAAGTTTGTTTTGGAGCTTGCACAAAGTGAGACCTCAATTCACAGTGATCTCTAATTCGCAAATGGAGCTTACATATAGTGAGAAACCACATAATTTCCAAAATTCCACATAATAGCATCAACAAAAACATGAACATCCTCTTGTTAGAGCTAGAAACTTAATCCAAGGCATTGGTTGACTCAATTATCCGAACTTAAAAAAGTGACTTGACAGTTCCGATCTCCGATTCTTAAATCGAGCTACACAATCGACCAAATCCAGAGGCAACAACTGGGAAGACCTTCCGACCAAATCCAGTGGAGAAATTGGAAAAGAAAAGCAGGAGAAGAAAATTACAGTTCTGTTTGGTTTAGTATCATTGGTGCTCGTTTTGGAAACACCTAGTTTGGCAAGCTCCATGATCTCCTTTGCTCTGTGAGGTGGAAAATCGTTGAACCCAATGACTTATCCACCATAGAAAATGGTCAGCTCTGAAGATTTTTGCTCACTACAAGCATAAAACAGTAAGAATTTGATTCAACCTACCGAGACCTAATAATCATGATTTCAATGATTTCAGATCAACAACCATGGATTGGATCATGAAAAAATACCATAGACATTCATACGAAGCAATCGCAATCAGATTAACAAGAAATTGAAGGCTGAAATTAGCGTTTCCGATCCGTCTAACCTTGAGATAGAAATCAACAAGCGCGTAGAGAAAATCGTGGCTCTGATTAAGCCGGCGTTGGAGCGAATCGGCGACGATCTGAAACTCGGCCGGCGGAACCGCCTTCAGAGAGTCGGCACAGCCGTCCACGTTCGAAGAGAGCGCCTGGAGGCACCTGCTCGGGAGAAACACCAACTCCTCCGCCTCCGGCATTAGCGACAGGGACGAGAGGAGAACAGAGGCGGAGAGATCGCGGTTGACGGCAACCACACGGGAGAAGCAGGACTCGGCCGGCCTCCACCATGGATGCCACCTTTAGATGCTGTCCTGGATCCGCCGTCGACTGGAGCAGCGCCTATCGGCCGGAATAGGCGAACGAGTCTCTGAGGGGCGTGAAGACAAGCAGGAAGAAGAAAAACGTGGACGGCTGTCTTCGAACATCCGCCATTGCTTAGGGTTCCGCTTTGAACGAGTCCCATGGAAGTTACCTAGAGGTTAATCCTGCTTGGATCTGACTCAGTAGGCTCAGTAGGCGTCGAACCGATCGAACACTCGCCTCCGCTTCTTCATCTTCCCCGTCGCCAGGGCGGAGTCGAGCATCTCCGACTCCGATCTCAGATCGGAGGCCTGGTTTGTCTGCGGATCGCCGTGGACCAGGTCGGAGGAGAAGAGAGGGGAGTCGGAGGAAAGGGGAGTCGGACGAGAGGATGAGGAGGACGGAGGCCGAGAATGCGTTGAAGATACGCACAGGTTGCACCTTTTTTTTCATTTGTTTTAAGCAGATCTTGACCGTACGTATTATTAATGATCCAAGGGACGAAAATTATTTTTATTTCTCACTCTAAGTGCTCGTTTGGTTAAACGTAGGAATTAAAATTCACGGGAAGTTAAATCACATGAAGTTAATTCCCATATATTGAGTTTCACATGATTTGAGAAAAAGTGTTTGGTTATACTTAATTACCCAGTAATTGAATTCCCACAATTTGTTTGGTGAGAAGTGTAAAATCATGGGAATTTGTTTGAAATTACCACAATAACCTTTATCCATTAAAAACTATAATGTAAATTAAGGGGCAAAAATGAAATTTATAATTTAAATAAAAAATAATTATTTTTAATATATGGAGGAATTGAATCTTACCCACCCCTTCCATGGTAATTGCAATTCCTCCATTTTGGAGGAAGTGCAAATCATGGGAATTTAATTTCCCATGATTTTGGTGTGAAACAAATATAACCAAACGCAGGAATTTAAAGCCAATTCCTGGGTTTTTTCAATTCCCATGATTTTGAAAGTGAACCAAACAAGCACTAAGAGTCGTTCCCACGTGACTCTTTCTCTTTAATAATATACCTATATTATTTTTTATCGAAGAAGTTCATGGAATATATCTATATTAAATCTCGGGTTTACAGTGACATTATCTGTAAATGATAGAGGCGTTAAACTAGTTTAACTTGGATGGATAGATTGGATTATTTTTAAAAATCTGTGTTGTCTTAAGGAATTGGAAAAAGTGAATTCATGAAAACACACTACACCCACCAATTTCCAACAAGGCGATACAACAACTTACGTGGCCTCTTTCAAACTACAGGCCAAGCAGTGGAGGTGCGCCTCTTCTTCCTCGGGAGAAAGCGCGGTTGAGAGAGAAGGCGCGGTTCTGGTTCTCTGTTAAGAGCGACAGCGAGCAAGCTTCTTCCTGCTCGAAAATGGCGCTGACAAGGGGAATCGAGGTTGCAAGCTCCGTCAGACTTCCTCCGAACTTTCTCTTTTCACAGAATCATCATCTTATCACAAATTCCTACCTCTCTAGGAGCAGAAACAAGAACAAAACCTCCATTTCGGTCCGGAGTTCCACCGCCGTCGGAGTCCCCTCTCCCACCGAGAAGATTTCGTCTCCAGGTCTCTCTTCCTCCAAATTGACCGAATTCCGATCGTGTTCGTTACCTTTACTTTGCTAAATCGTGTCTCTAGCTGATGAATTCGTCTGCGATGGATTTCTACACTCGTGCTCATTGTAAATTAGGGCACCGATGTCTTTTAGTCGAATTTAAAACAAAATTCGTCATTTGTGTTGAATTTTTGATATGTTATGAAGGTAAGTCTGAGGCTGATGTCATTGTGATTGGGAGTGGGATTGGCGGTCTTTGCTGTGCATCGCTCCTAGCTAGATATGGAGAAGATGTTCTGCTGTTAGAAAGCCATGATCAACCTGGTGGTGCTGCTCATTCATTTGAGGTCAAGGGGTATAAATTTGATTCTGGCCCTTCTTTGTTCTCTGGATTTCAGTCAAGAGGTCTTCAGGCTAATCCGCTCGCTCAAGTAAATAGTTCTCTTTTCATGGTTTCCCATTCTTGAAATTTTTTATACCAGATAAAAGTCTACTTAGTACATTGCTGCAAATTTGCAATCAAGCATCCAATTAAGAATGTATTTATCTGTGCAAATAGGTTCTGGATGCACTTGGTGAGTCAGTTCCTTGTGTCAATTATGACTCATGGATGGTTTACATACCCGAAGCAGAATTTCTGTCAAAAATTGGACCAACCGAATTCTTAAAGGCAAACTTCATACCTGCCATTTTCTAATTTCGTGTTTTATCCCCGAAGAATCATGTTGTCAGCTGCTGTTCTTGTTGTTTTAGTTTAGCTGTACTTATTTTTCATCTTGTTTCTGTTTCAGGACCTTGAGAAGTATGCAAGTTCAAATGCAGCAAAAGAGTGGCAAAGGCTTCTTGTAAGTTTGCTTACAATATATCATCTATGCTTCAAATTAGTTTCCTTAGTATGGCTCTTATGAGAGTCATCAGGGACTAGTAGTTATTCAATCAGTCTTTAATTATTTGCTTCATTTATTCCATATTCTAAAACAAAAGGCATGTATGTTTGTACTCAGGGCAAACTTTGGTGGGCTACCTCTTGTGGTTCCTAAGAAATTAATGAAAATCATCTTTCAATGTACTTCTGACGGGAAATAATTACTGGAGATTTAGATAACAGTCATCAAGTTATTTGTCTGGCATGAAGGAACCTGATAAAACAAGCCATCTAACCTGAAATTAGATATTCATAGAATTAGGTTATACTAGGAATCTTGGATATAGAACTTAATCGCATGCAACAGTATAATTTGCAAAGGAAAAAATAAAGCATAAAAGTTGTAAGGTTCTTCATCTCTCTATCTTAACCCTTTCGCTATCTATCTTGTACAATCGCTGATCTGTTTCAGGATGGCATACTACCATTGTCCACAGCTGCAATGGCTCTCCCTCCTTTGTCTATCAGAGGTGACTTGGGTGTTCTGAGAACTGCTGCAGTAAGATATGGGCCTTCTTTATTAAAGTCATTTGTCCAAATGGGGCCTCAGGGAGCTCTAGGTGCTACCAAGCTTCTCAGGCCATTCTCAGAAGTGATGGACTCATTGGAATTGAAAGATCCCTTTCTTCGTAACTGGGTTGATCTTCTAGCTTTCCTTCTTGCAGGGGTCAAATCTGACGGTATACTATCCGCAGAGATGGTAAACTATTATGCCAGTCCTTATGAACTTTATTTCTGTCATACTAGATTTATCATTCTCATCACCTCCATATAGTTGTTTGCCCAATATGCAATCCAAATTAATGACGGTATTTTCTTATCATGCTAATATGTAGACAAATACTTGAAGAACTCTAAATTGCCATTAACATGTTTTTATTTGAGATTTGATATATTTCATTTTCACATGATAAAAGAACTAAAAAATATCAAAAGTAATGAAGAAAATGGGGAATGGAAATATTCTCATTCTCTGAGGCTGATGATATTAGATGTGTTAAACTTGTCTTTGAGTAGGAATTCACTCTCTTGGTGCATTCCAGTAATGGATAATGCGAGTTAAAACGCAGACATACCCAGAGTAAATATAGTAAGATAGTCACTTGGCATGGGAGCTGGATGCTCATTCACATTGACTAAATCATTCGGTTTTGGCATTGTTAAATTAACTAGATTTACATTTTAAAAAATACCTAGATTTTTGAAAGCCTGGGATTTTTAACTTTTCTAAGATTCTAGGATTCGAAACACCTTTATTTTTTCACCCATCGTGTCACTTGATATTGTTGAGATCATTTGATATTGCTACTTGTATTTGGGGATGATAGCATTATCTCTGCTTAATTTGCAGATATATATGTTTGCTGAATGGTATAAACCTGGCTGTTCACTCGAGTACCCTTTGCACGGAAGCGGGGCAGTTGTTGATGCTCTTGTTCGCGGAATGGAAAAGTTTGGAGGAAGGCTCAGCCTTCGCTCCCATGTTGATAAAATTTTAATTGAAAATGGGAAAGCTGTTGGAGTACAACTAAGAAATGGTCAAGTAAGTACAAACACAAGTCAGTACATTTCTCCGGGATGTGCCATCGTCAGCCACTTTTTCTAGACCATCTCCATCTTTGCTGCAGGTTGTGCGTGCAAAGAAGGCCGTTGTTAGCAACGCTTCAATGTGGGACACATTGGGTTTGTTACCTAAAGAATCGACCCCTCAGTCATATCAAGACGGTATCGAGTCTACTCCACAATGTGAATCATTTATGCATCTACACTTGGGCTTTGATGCAGAGGTAACCACTTGCTTTTAGGAATAATCTTCAGCTGAAAGTATGTTAACTAGTAGTGTTAAATCAATTTTCTCAGTTGGTATTCTCATCTGATTCTCACATTAAATATTGATCTTTGACTGAAGTGAAAAGCAAATGTGTTTTTCAAATAATGTATGATTGGTATAACAAGTCTTTTTTTTTTTTGTTTACAAATCTATTTTTTTCACCATAAAAGCATATTATAAGCACAAATATCATTACAAAATGCTTTGCATCCCGATTTTGGGTTTGAACTATTGTTTATATTTTGTTAAACACATATATTTGTGTGATCCCTCTTACCCATCTCATGTTTCCATTCTCTTATCTTACATATACATCATCTCCTAATTTTCGACAGGGTATACGTGAAGATTTGGGTATCCATCATATCGTCGTAAATGACTGGGAAAGAGGAGTGGATGCGGATCAGAATGTGGTCTTGATATCTGTACCAAGTGTACTCAGTCCGGATTTAGCACCCCCAGGGAAGCACATACTACATGCATATACACCCGGAACTGAACCTTTTGGCATCTGGGAAGGACTTGACCGAAGGAGCGAAGAATACAAGAAACTTAAAGCCGAAAGATCAGAGGTAATAGCACTCTTTACATTCTTTCTTTCCTCACACCCCTGTTAACTTGGCCTAGTATTCTTTCTTGAATCTTAATAACACTCTTACATTATGCCAAATCATTGAGTTTCTGTTTGTTTGGGAATGGAAACAAACAGGTAATGTGGAGAGCAGTAGAGCGAGTGTTGGGCCCGGGGTTCAAACGCGAGAGCTGTGAAGTGAAGCTGGTGGGGACTCCCTTAACCCACCAAAGATTCCTCAGGAGAAACAGGGGCACGTACGGCCCAGCAATCCAGGCGGGCAAGAACGCCTTCCCTGGACACTCGACCCCGATCCCGAACTTGTATTGCTGTGGAGACTCGACATTCCCGGGCATCGGAGTTCCCGCAGTTGCTGCTAGCGGCGCCATTGTTGCTAACTCACTTGTTTCTGTCTCCCAACATTCCCAGCTTCTTGACGCTGTTGGCATCTAACTTTGGTTTGTTTAAACTTCATTTAGACGTGTATTGTGTATATGTATATATACAGCCGCTATTTTGGAGCGGAGCGCGGAAGGAAGACTTAGAAAATGTAGCCCTCTGCATGCGACTCTCCAAACTGAAGAGTGTGGCAATTGTTGCAACATTGTACATGCACAAAAGTATAAACCGAGCACAAAAAAGTAGTTTTGCTGTTTCAATCGGTCATCACTAGGGCTGGCAAAAACATTTGTAACCCAAAACTGAGGACTTTTTTTGCTTAACCGTACCGGAAAAAACAAAAAAAAAAACCGGTTATGATTAACTGATCGAATATTTTTCCGATTAAATGTTTAAGTTACGGTTACTAGTTTTTGACAATCGGTTAAGCAATTAACCGAAACTATAATATGCTTATTTTTACAAAAAAAAAAAAAAAAAACAATGTAGCTAAGCTAGTCTAAAGATATTAAACGTATTTCCATAGTGTGTAAGACCATAGTTCTGATTGGTACCGTTTTACTACAATTCAAATGTTTTATTACACATCACAAATGTTCAGTTAAATCTAAAAGTCTTTTTCATATTTGCAAACAATCCAAATTGAACTTCAAGTTCTCTAACACCGACGAACAATACATCTCACAACCCCAATCTTCACTTTCTATTGGTATTAGTTCATTATCGGGCTCTCCAGTCTTTAGTTTTTACCTTCAATTAGCAAAATCCTTTATTCGAGTGGAATTGCCGTCCGTGGGTCTCAACTTTTGTCTCCTCTTCCAAAATCCAGTTCGAGTTTATACTCTTGCCAAATCAACCCGCCTAAATCATGGATTGAGATTTCTTACTTAGTCTCGTCTTTTGTTTGTTGGTAAATTATAATAAACTCTTGAATTGTTTATTAATTAATGGATTGAATTTCAAGGTGAATATATAGATACAAAATTAGACCTCATTTGTAGATCTATGTTATCGTAATGGATAAGTAGTATATTTCAAATTGAATATAAAAATTTATAGGTTGTAGATAACGTGGATAAAATAACGCATATCCATGTTGTATACTAATTAGTGGAGAAGTGTGATTTTTTGGGGACTTTTTTAAAGATTTTTTTACAAAGAAATTAATATCAATTTTTTAAAGATATGGTTAACCAAACCAAATTGTACAATTAACCGATATTGGTTAACCGAAAATAACCAGTATGATTACGGTTATCGGAAAAATTCCGTTTCTTCCTATTTTTAGTAATGGTATACCTTTATTTAGTAACCGAATTTCTAGTTAATCACCCGTGTCCACCCCTAGTCTTCACCCACTAAAAATAAGACAAGAGCTCTCTTCTATAAGTCGTCGTAACTTCCACATACTCATGACCATAATTGTGAACCACCACCTTCATTCTAATTATCCACTGGACTTCTAAAACAGTAGGTTCAAGTCGAACTTGACAGTTGACAGTATGACCTTGCTACACTTCTATATAAAAAGAACTTTTTTTTAATAAAAATTCACTTTTTCTACATCGAAATTCAAAAAAATAACCAATTTTAAGCATTTTGAGACTCAAGAGGTAAAGTTTTTTTAACCAAAAATTACTTTCTATCCACAAGTATCTTTACAACTCCTATAATTCTCTCGCTTATCAAACAAATGCATGCTTTTATATTTTTTTCGTTTTGTCATTTTATTTGTAGTTGATATGAATGCATTGCTCCTATGTCTTATTCTTTACATACATATATCATGCTATAATATTACTTCATATAATAGTTATTCGTCACTTTACTTATTTTTATTCGCTACATATAAAAAATAATTTATATGCATATGCTTTCAATTGAAATTTCCTCGGAAATGTCTATAACAGTAAAAAAACTTAATAATGAACCAATCCTTGTAGAAAGGAACTTAGCCCTACACATGTTCATTCGGCGAAAAAAACTTAATTGTAATAGAAAAATCATATTATCAAAATAAATCTCATAAGAAATAAATAAAATAAAACAAATAAATTTATATTTTATATATTATTGTTTGGGTAATATAAAATACCTACATAATTTGTTAATCAAAACAAAAATTATATTACAAGAAAGATTATTATTTTCACCTTCCAAAAAAATATGGTAAAGGAAATTGTCCATCCATTGTTGTTTGGCGGAAGGGAATTGCCGGTCCATCGGACATGCAAGTTTTCTAGTATTAAGCCCAATATTTAGGACCATGGACATGGGTGGTTGCTTGACATTGGATTAAAGTAATGGTGGTTTTGTAAATTTTACAGCGTGTATGGGTGGTTTTTTTAAAAAAAGTTCCATAATTTAAAGCTTACGAGGGCAGGCATCTTTGCTTGAGCCCTATTTAGGCCGACCAAAACCCTATATATTTTGCAATCATCAGAAGCCCTTCTTTTCCGATCGAGCAGACGCACTTGATAATTCCACCAACACATTCTATAGTGTGAGGTAAAAAGTTGTCACCCAAATAAGTGCGCTCTCTAAATTTGATCTTATCGATCGTCCATTGCTTTGCTATATATGCAACCCTTGTAAATGGTCCATTATTGCAGTTTTCAAGTTGTGGTACTCTTCCGATCGTGCCATTTCTCACAATAACTTGTACAGCTGGTTGTTTTGCCCTGTCATTTCACTTATCTATAAGATGTTACGAGCTTTTTGCATATATACTTCTAAAGACTCAAATTTCCTATGTACGTACGTTGTGCTGAGTGCTAACAGGGGAAATCTGTGTTCCCACTAGAGGTTGATTTCTGAATTGAATTAATTTCAGAGAGATGGGTTTCATTGTGTATTTGTGTTGTCAAACAAAAATAATTACTGCTACTGATATAAAGAATAAACGTGGAAGTACATAAATTGCAAGAAGCCCTAGTGCAGAAGCTTAGAATTTAATACTTCATGCTTGTGTATACCCTATTATGTAGGCCCTTGTCTCACTCAGTTCTTTTGTCAGTCCCATACTAAGAATTCATTTGACCAAATTTATTTTCTGATTTTATACATTTGGGTGCTTTGATGTGCACAGATTGTCCTTTCTCTTTGTTTCAGTTTCTTTACTGTAACAACTTAACGATTTCCATAGTGGCTTGCATTCTATTTTCTCCTTGGGATGTCATATATAGTTTGATGTACACTACTGAAATGAAATGTGACACTTCTGACTTACAGATTCCCTTCCTATACCCAAAAAGAAGAGTATTGAAATTGAGTGACTCGCAACCGGCTTACAATCTTGTGCGTGCGAAGATGAGGTCAAAACAGATTCAAGTTGATACTCAAACTCTTACTCAACGGGTAGTACTCACATTTCATTTCATATATCATCATTCCTGGATTAACTAGCTCATTTTCTCTTCGTAGCTATATTGAACAAAAACTCTCAAATCATTCCTTCATAATATTCACCGAGTATCTTATGCAGGAATTCCGTGCTAAATTATATTATGCTCTTCGACAACTACGCACGCGACTAACCCACGAAGAGGAAGAAGGAGTCATGGCATACCACATATTTACGTCAGGCTTCTAGCTATGATATATATATTGTGCTCTTCTGCCTGGTCCTGGCTGGCTCTTTTCAGTGTTGAAGTTTTATTTGCCTTCTTTGATCCTCTTTCATATATGTTGTGCAGAAATTCAACTATGAATATGATCAGCCATGAGGTTCCTCGAAACAAAGAAGATCTTCTGGAATGTCCTGGTATTGGCAAGTAAGGTTCTAACTTCTAATACAATTTTAGTTTCTAGTTACTGCATTAAGTAGCTAGGATGCCACCATCTGTAAACCTCTTAGCAACGTGAATCAGTGTAAAGATGATGAAGTATGGGGATCGCATTCTAGAAACAATTGAATCCACCATCCGTGAGCACTACAATGTGGAAAGACGAAACACAAAGAGCGGGGATGAAGAGAAGCCCACTGAAAGTAATGTAATACTATCAAAGAAGAGAGCCACGGGATTGTCTAACATGAGCACTGATGCCATTTTTGGTAAGCCTGCATCTGTTGCCATCTTAGTTCATTTGTAATATATTTCATCAAAAAGGCCAGAATCTGGTGTGTGCATTATGCTATCTCCTATAACTGTGTCATACTGACTGATAAGTGCATTTGGTCTTGTACATGTGTTGCAGGTGCCAATTTGCTGTGTGAACTGGCCAAATACTGCAAGAAAAAGTCCGATGTGGCTCAGCCTGGACCTGAGCAGCAATCTGCACCTACTATTGAATCCTATCACGAAGCTGGTGAGGCCGAAACCACTATTGCTGCTCCCAGACAAGAGAGGAAGAGGAAAAGAGCTGAGCTAGAGACGGCTCCTGAGGGCAACAACTCTACTGAAGAGAGGGCTGAAGAATTATCTTCTGTCCCTTGTCGTGCTGAAACTTCTGATCCTCGTGTTTTGGAACGGTTCATGGTGTCTTTCCCTCCGGCGTCTGAAGCTCCAGATATCATGTCAAGAATGTGTCCTCCAGAGGCTGCTACTGCTCTTGGCCATTTACCCAACAAAGATTTGCGAGTTGAGGCTGCCCGGAGCTTTGCCTTGGTAAGAACAAAAAGTTGTGTAAGTCTATGTAATCTTGTTAAGACAATGTTAGATAATCTCTAGCTGAACAGCCTGATCCTGACTAAACTTGTCCCTTTCATGCAGTCCACTTATCATGTTGGGAACTTACTTGCAAGTCATGAGTCCTTGGAGGAAAGCAACACTCGCCGCCAATCACTGATAGAGGAACTATCCCGAGAGAAGAGCGAGTTGTCGAAAAGCACACACGACTTGAAGGGCGAGATAGAGAAACTCAAGTCAGCTCTACAGGAGAAGGAAGACATGGAAGTGAAGCTCAAGGAACAATTACGTGAAGCAGAGGAAACACACATGAAGAAGATGGATGAGGCCAGGGTCGCCTGGAAGAGAGACTTCTTGGAGTCGCAAGCGTTAAAAAGGCGCATCGCACATTACAATGCGCCTATCTATCGCAGCGGGTTGACGATTGGCATGAGGCAAGCTGTTAAGAGGTTCAAGCACCTTCATGGATCCATTCAAGAGTTTGAGCCAAACCCAGAAGACTTCTGTGAGTATCAGATGGAGGGCCTTCCTCCTTATTCTTCTCCATAGACAAACAGAGCCCAAACTTAGAATTCCATTTTGCTAATTCTACCGCTTTTAAGTAAATCTACTTTTTGATTAAAAACTTGCAGCTAGCTAGTGCTGATGTCGAAAACAGACCACCATATGCTATTATTTTTTAGAGCATACCATATGCTATTATGCTACAAGCTGATGAACTCTGTAACTAATGATTGTAATCGTTGCTTCTCTAGGTAGTCCCCTATAATGTTGGATTTAATCTTGGCTATAAATTAAGTTTGGTAGTTAGTTAATAGTATTTATGGTTATTTATAAGGTGTCAAGTATATTAAGTTTATAAACTGTTTTAGAAACAGTTAATTAACTGTCAAAATAGGTAATGGTGTACTCGTTGAAAGACAGGGCAGAGGGTATTGCCCCGAGTGATTAGAACGAAGGTATTGTTCCAGAGTTGTCGCGGGGGCGAAGGTAATGTCTCCCGGGTAGTTATAGGCAAATATAATGTCTTTGTAAACACACGTGAAGGAAATTTGTGTGCTCGACCAAAAAAAAAGGAAATTTATGTGTTGTACAAGGAAAACCGAGCGTTGGAAGTGTGTAAGTGGAACTTCGGGTACAAGTTTTTTTTTTTTTTTCGAACTGGTGAGAATTAAGTTCTGAAAATTCAAATTTGTGGCTTCGTCGCCGGCTAGGATCGAGTTTGAAGTCTTTTAACAGTTAACCTGCCGATGCTTTCGTTGATGCAAATTCTACCAGGCTCGTCCTTGTTGCCATTTGCCAAGGTCTCCAATGTTTGCAGACATTAATGGGCTAAGTTTGTTGGGCCAGGCCCATAATTCAAAATACAGCAATCCTGATGCGCTAACCCTAAAACCCCATTCGTCTTCTGCGATTTACGACTCCAACCAAAATCTCTCCGGCGAGCTTGAGAGACCTGAAAATGGGGAGGTGGTCGCTCAGATCTGTAACCAGCTTCCTCTCAAATTCAAATACTTGTCTGAACCAATTGCCTAGCAAGGGATCGCCTTTTCATCGCAACATCGGAACGAACCACCACCAGATCGCCTTCGCGAGCTCCAAATCCAACCAACTCGACAACAAAGCTTCAACGGACGTCGTGCCCAACCAGAGCCAGGAAGCTAAGAAGCCGACCACGAAGATAGGCATCGCGATCCGATCCTTCGATCAGACGAATCTATGGGGGCTTCCGCCTCACACGAGCAAGATCAGGCTGCCTGAGAGGAGAGTCTTGTACACCGTGTTGCGATCGCCTCACATTGACAAGAAGTCGAGGGAGCAGTTTCACATGGAGTTTAAGAAGCAGTTTCTGGTGATTAAGACACACAGGGATGAGTTGCGCAACAAGTTGTTTTGGCTGAAACGACAGCGCATCTTTGGCGCTCAGTATGAGATCCAGTTGTCTTGCAAGACACGTTTGGATAAGGCCAAGGTTGCCAGTTTGCTTTCTGGTTAGATCCGGATTGATTGATGATCCGTGCTTTTTTCAGTTTAATTTTGGGACTCTGATCGATTCCGAGGGAGAAGAAGAGGGAACTGAGGTATTTGTTGTTGCGCTGTAATAATGTGATCATATTCTGCTTGTCATGTATTGGTTGTTGAATTGATGGTATGTTTTGAGGATAATTGGAGAAGCTGTAATGTTTCTACATTTTGGAGTTGTTGAAAAAGGCAGTCAGTCTCATATCTGGTGCTTGACATTGGAGTTTCATTTTAAAGCTGTTTGGTACTTACTTACCTTGCTATTATTGCAACAACTTGTTGGCTACAATCAACCAAAATCATGTAATTTTTCCATCCTTTACATTCAAACAGCCAAGACCAGCCTTGAATCAAATCCTTTTGTTGGTAAATGCGTTTTTTTTTTGGTGACACATTGGAGAAGATTTAGTAATGCACTAATCATACAAATTTGCTATGACTTCAAACAGTACTCATTGCTGCTCCTCCATAATTGAAGTCTTTTACCAGCCAGTATCTTTTGCATTCAAAGACTGTTAATGCTTTAATCAATCTGAATTATTAGATTGTTGCACAATGCTAGTATAAGTTATTGTGATTCCATCTCTTGATCAAACAAATAGTCATGGGATCAAAGAAAAGGGCAAATTTGAATGTGATAGCCTCATCTCCCAAAGCACTTGCCCCTCTGGATGCTTCTTCCAATACAGGAATGGGCTTAAAACAAAAAACTTACAAGGCCACCCCATCAAAGAACCTGGCCTTCGTGAGCCAGATGGCTGCAGGAGTGGGCGGTCCCAGCATCGCGGTCTAGTTCTTTGTTTTTGTCAGTTGGGTTTTGAATTGTTTCATTGTTTGGTTTGGTGCATTACTTAATTTGGTGGAAGGGATCGCCTAGTGCATTCATGGTTTAAGAAGGAAACCAATGGCCTGGTTCCGGATAGAATCCTATCTCCCTAATCAATTAATCCTAGCGAAACCAGATTCCTCATGCTCAATGCTCTCTACTTCAAAGCAACATGGATCCGTATGTTTCGGTGTCAAGAACACAAGGGCAAGAATTTCACCTTCCTGATGGAGATTTGGTGAAAGCCGCCGAGTTCATGACGAGGATGGATGAGCAGTTTCACTAGAGCAAATTCTGTGAGGATTCAAAGCTCTGGGGCTTCCATACAAGCAGGGAGAAGTTGATAAGCGTCAGTTTTCAATGCACATTCTTATTCCGGATTCGAAACATGGGCTGGTTCCTCTGTATGAGAAACTGGCCTCGCGTTTAGACTGTCCCAAGGATCAAGTTCCGAGGTTTTTTAAGTTTTTGTTTAGGCTCCAAGTGTCGGAAACTCTAAGCAATCGGGGGTCACATTGCCGTTCAAAGATGATGAAGCTGAATGATGAGTGAATCATCTGAATGATGAGTGAGATTGTAGAATCCCCAGACGAAGAGGAAGGGACTGAAGCTGCTGCAGTAGGTGTTGTAAAAATGGCAATGGGATGGACCGCCTCCACCCGGGGAAGAATTTGTGGCTGACCACCCATTCATCTTCTTGATTCAAGACGATACGAGTGGCGAAAGCCTCTTCTTTGGTCGTGTTGATCCTCTAGTTCATGAATCATGTTTATGGTATACAACGTCGTGTTGATCCTCTAGTTCATGAATCATGTTTATGGTATACAACGCATATTTGTAAATTGTTGGATAAATTTGGTGTTAGTTTTTTCCTTTGGACTCCATGTGTTGATACGAGTAACGCATTTGGTTGTCTTGTCGGTATAAGAGATGTTTGCACCACTGATTTAAAAGAAATGAATGCAACAGTCAGCATAATGGGAAGATGATAAGAAACAATAGCGTATCTTCCCTGTCTATTCATTTGCACTAGCCAGAGGGTTTTAATGGCTGATGGGAAAGATGACATGAAACAATCATCAACCATGGTATGTTTGTTTGTACTGGTCATGATCAAAACTTGAAAGATGATGACCAAGATCTTGCAAAGGCACCGTACGTACCAATTATTAAACAAAAAGATAAAAACAATTAGGACAGTCAATCAGTAAACTGTTATATGCACCAATGAACTAGGGAAAGGTTACAACATTACATGAGTTATTATTATTCTCCTCATCACATGACAAATGGGCTTCCAAAAATCAACAAAACATGAACCAAAGTAAGTAAGAGTGTAAGACTGGTAAAGAAGGAATTAAGGGATTAGTGAAGACTGAAACAGTGAGTGACTTACAGATTAACTCCATGGATGGAAGCCTCAGGTGCTTGCAATCTGAAACTGCTGCTGAGCATTGAAGAACTCAGCGTACAGCTCCGTGAAAAACCCATCAACAATGTCTAGATACGCAGGGCAAGTGAGGCGAGAGTAGTAATGGAAAACCTCTTCAATGTCCAACAAATGATCTGCATTTGCCTTGTCCACAATCTCCATCTCCTTCAACTTGTTCGCCACTAAGCTCATCTTCGCATCCCTCGTCTCATCCATCCTTCTTCTTCCTTGTCTTCGTGGCCTCTCTCCCTCGCTTCTTTGAACCGCCTTTAGCCGACTTTTTGGTGGTGAGCTCACTTGTTTTTCTTCTTTGAACTCGTCTTCTTCACATTTCGGTAAGATGCTGTTTTGCGGGTGGCGCGTCTTTCGAGCACAAGAGAACGGGTCGAAAAGAGGGGTCTTGGGAAGCCTTTGGTAAGGCCCTTCTCCACCAGATAAGAGGTTCTTGAAGCTCCCTAGTGCTCTCTGAAAGAACCTTTTGGTAGTGGAAATCGGGTTCTTTAACAGCATTTTGGTTTCTTGGTCAGTTTAATTCTTCATCTACAGAATGAGATGGGTCTTTGTGTTTGATTCTTTGCACCACACTGATCTCCTTACCTTGGGATTGGGATGACTATGGAGTGGTGTAAGGCCGGATTCTTCTTCCTTCGTGCTCTTTAATTGAACTTTGCTTAGAGAAGCAATCAAGTGGAGCATTTGTTTCATTGTTTTTGGTGTCTTGGAATTGCTTCTAAGGCTTGAATTAGCATGTGGGGGTAACGTGTCTCTTACCTTTGTGGATCTGCGGGGGAAGAGTTTGGTGTGCAGCCTCTTTACGAGAATGAAAGGTTGGTGTTTGGTTTTCCCTTCCTCTGTCTCTTTCCGTTTTCTAAGTTATGGAATTACGATAACTATATATCCCTTCACCTCCCCTCCCCTCCCCACCCCAAATCAGACAGGGTTTCATAGTATGGAACAAAGTCTATAATTATTTTGGCAACGTGTGGAGTTAGATGGGTCAGTCGGGTCATTTCGTTCTTGTTTGAGCTTGAGTTGAGTACCTCTTAGCAGGGGTAGGCACGCTTGATAAGCTAGAACTTTCAACTTTGGTTAACTAGATATCGTTTCAGCTGCTAAACTATAATCATTACCGACCCGTCATGTATAAGTTAGCAGATATCGATTAACCATAAAAACTGATACGCTCAATTGGTTAACTGTTATTTGATAGGGAGATTTTTTTAAAATACATGCATCTTGACCAATAGATGCCGAAATCCATAGTCAAAACACATAGTCTAATATATTGTCGAAATACGTACCAAAACATCCAATTAAAGTAATTCATAAAATTTCAAAATTACAAACCAAAACCAAATATTTAGGAAATGAAAAGTACAAGTTCATGCAATCCAACGGTGGAAAGGAGAAAATGCCATTTTATTTCAATCTATAAATAGTGAACAGTAGCTCTACTGTCCACCGAGCCTTCTAGCACTAAAATCTGAAGAATATAAGGTGATTAAAGTCAACGAAGATGACGATTGGAGTTGATCGGAAACTCCAATCGTAAGCCCCCATTAGTATGTGATTGAAGTCAAATACTAATGACTGAGCATTAACGGCAAAATCAATCTACTGCCTCATTTTGAACATACTCTGAAGCACAATATTTCTGTCTATCATAAGCCCCCAGTACAATTTCATTGTTTGAACTTTGAAATGATCGACTTTATACAACCACAGGGCTGTAAATCTCAGAGACTGCACTTTGTACTACAAAAATGGAGGAAAAGGGCTGAGCTTCCCTACCGATGAGAAATTGAGAATATACACTATGAAAATGATCATCCACAAGGTACTATGCACTGTTCATCCCTAAGGCCATTTACCACAAGATCACTACAATTTACTAGAGCTGTTTGGTTAAAACTTTCAGTATTTACTGCTATCCAAACTCAAAGATTCTTAGTTCTTCCACTCTAGCTACCTGGGAAGATCTCCTTTTGATGCAGCTGCCTTGTACTCTTTCTCGTTAGTCGTGTTGAACTCCTTCTCTAGAGTTGCCTGACTTTCCTCCTCGGATGTTGCTTGGATCTCCTTCTCGGACTTGGCAGCCTGGATCTCTTGTTGCCTTGAGCTCCTTCTCAGATGAAGTTTCCTGGGCCTCCTTCTCTGAGGCAGCTGCCTTGATCTCCTTGGCTGAAGTATCCTGGGGGTCAGTTTCATGCTCATCGCCTTTTCTTGCAAATTTCGCCTTTTTAGACTTGCGGAAAAGGAAGTCTTCGGTATCGCGATCATAACTCATCTACAAAGCAATTTCAGTTTCCATTCAGCAGAAGGCAGTAACAGGATATCGATTAAAAAAAGTGCCCCTCTTTGTATTTGGTACCGTTGATGAACTGCCCACAAGCCTATATCTCAAACCGTTGCGTATCTCGAATCCTTCCGGGGTTTTGTCCTCGGTGAGGAGTTGTTGTAGGGTGCTGCAAAGCCACAATGTAGACAAAATCAGTGCCATATAGAACCAAATAAGCAAACCCTGCAGGTCTGGATCAGATCAGCTCCTACCGTTTCATGTATATCGGTGGAGGTGCAGAACTCTCCTGTTTCGAATCGTCATCTGTCAGATCTGAAGAGTCAGATCCCGACACTAGATCTGAAGAGGAAGATCCCGACACTTCAGGTTCATCTTGGTTGTTCTCCATTGAGACTCGCTGTTGTTTCTGTTCAAGGCAGCAAATGTGCTTCTTCTTGTTTCTGAAATGACATGGATTTGTATGTATGAGACTTTATATCACCAGTAATTAGACACGCTCAAGAGCCAAGAATGATGAATGAGCATCTACCAGCAACAATAAGAGACACTAAGCATTGACCAAACAAGAAGCCCAATAATCACAGATTTGCATCCGAATTCATTGGAGTCTTGAACCAACTCGTAGCAACTTTTAAGATCACACTCCAAGAGATAGGCAAGCGAAAGAATCACAATCTGCACTTCTTTCACACTCCTATCGAACTCAAAAGACACGGAGAATAGAGAAAACAAGAGGTTTTGGCAGCCGAATTCATTGCAACTTCAAGATTTCCAGCCTCGATGAATTGTCAATATTACCAATTTACACGCATTAACACGATATTTGCAGCCAATTCACAAAAAGAACCAATCACAATCTACCACAGATGCATTTCCGACCTCGAGATTCATCCAAAGAGACCAAAAATTCGAAGCGAAACCCCAATTCGCAGAATTATAACCCTAATCCGAAAATTCAACGAGTTCACCGATCAAATGCTATAAACGGTCTCGAATAGTACCTTGAATCCTTGATTACGACGGCTACAGGTTGGATTATCGAAACAATCGCTTCCAGATCAGCGTCAACGAGCCGGATTTGCGAACTCCCGTGTCGACGATAGATACAGAGGGAACTCGAGGCCTAGCGGGAAAATAAGTTGAAGATGAGAGTGAATGTGCGTGTGAGAGCAATGCAAAAGCGCGTGAATAATACTACGGGAAATAAGTTTTCTAATAATTCAAATTTTTTTATGTATAAGTTTTCAGATAAAATAATATTTTTATTTGTTTAAGAGTTATATATAAAAGAAATTGCATGCTACATGTATTTGTGTTATTTTTAAAGTAAAATCATTTTAAATAGAACTTTAAAGTTCAAGGGTTATTAGATAAAAAAGTTTTTTTTTAATATTTTTTCTAAGTATCAAATAAATTGAGGTGTACCAAGCGCAATTAAGTTCAAAGGCTTCAACAAAAAAAAACATTAAGTTCAAAGGTTTCTTAACTTGAGGCCTATCGAGCAACGATGCTAGCACTTAGTGATGGACCGTGTCCTTTTGTTGTGTTTGGTCATTAGACACTTATCCATTTGGTTTAATTGTAATACATTTTGTGGTTTAATTGTAATACATTTTGTTATTTGTTGTAGTTATTTCGTAGAAGATATATAAATAGATTTAGGAGTCTCATTTATGGCCATGAATTGTATTCCTTTGGGAAAGATCAAGAGCTCGAGGGGGGGGGGGGGGAGTCTTGGATTGTCTTGTATATGACAACTTTGAATAGCATTGGTGTTCTTAAGCCATCACAACACAACGTTCTTGGTCTTACAAAACATCAATCCTTGTTTGTGTAAGATTGTAGAAGGAGAGGGTTCTAAGTTGTTTAGTTGGGTTCTCATTGAATTGCTACCAAGGGTCTTTAGATCATTCCTAAAGGTTCTTCTTATATCCATCTATCTTTTGCACAT
Source organism: Polygonum aviculare (assembly GCA_934048045.1). NCBI lineage: Eukaryota > Viridiplantae > Streptophyta > Magnoliopsida > Caryophyllales > Polygonaceae > Polygonum > Polygonum aviculare. The sequence continues at coordinate 25,880,531 of OW204030.1, read as the reverse complement.
CTTCCAAATTTGAGTCTTTGTTAAGTCTTCTTATCCTAGTTATGTTGAGTACTCATGGTCAATTTCAATTTGTCTCCGTCTTGCATTGACTTGCCTTTGTTATTCTCCTTGGTTGTTGAGTGTTGGTACTAAAGATCAAGAAAATCCGTATCAAATTGGTATTAGAGCATGGGTTGAAAGCACCATCACCAACGTGTTTGAATCCATTGGATCCGTCCCACAAAAAATTTCAAAAGAAGAAGTCAGTCGAAACACACTTCCCTTGTTATTGCTTCTCTCATCTCTTTCACTTGATTTTCGAGTCTTGTTGTGTGATGCATTGGTTGTGCCTCCCACCGCCCCCTAAACCTCAAAAAAATAACTTCCACCACCACCATGTTTAAATCCAGCCAACCAACTTGTTTTCATCCCAATTTCTTTTTTTAGTAAGTCAAAAAGAAGAAAAGCATCCAAACATTTAAAAAAAAATAAGAAAATTGGAGTCAAAAGTCAGTTTGTAACTTCCTTAATTCATCTTCTATTTTAACTTGTCTGAATAAGACCCATTCAAACACTACAACCACTCCAAATTTTAGCCAACTCTCCACACCATAAACTCCTATTTCCACTCCATATTCAGTCAAGCACACCTCTGTCACTTCTACATGCGGTCATCCATCTACAACTCCAACGTCCCACTTTCAATCAAGGGACCGCCATTTTGCATTTCATTTTGCTTCAATGTCCATACATTTTATCTTGAGAGTTGTTAGGTTAAAAGCCAAGGAGAAAATCCCATTTAAATTTAACAACGTGTTGGCTGAGCATAAGGACTTCCCCAAGGCGGTTTAAGAAGTGTGGAGTAGTAGAAGCAAAAAAGGAGTCAAAATGTATAGACTCCTTATTAATCTCAAAAGACTTAAGATCCCTCTCAAAAGGCAAGTCAAGTAACTTGGAAGCAGAAAATAAAGAAGTAGAAGAGAAGCACAACAGATTAAGGCTTGTTCAAACTGAGATCCAAAGAATGCCCACAGACAAAAGGTTGTATGAGCTAGAGAAAGGGATCCTTGATAAGCTAAAGAGGCCCATTAATGTCAAAAGAATAATGCTTCAGCAACGTGCTAAGTTACATTGGGTTAAGTACCAAGATTTTTGTAGTAGTTATTTTTACAACTTTATCAAGAAGAGAAGCTCTAAGAACAACATCAGATCCCTAGTTGATGATTCCAATACTACTATCACTGATGAAAGTGAGGTGAAAAGCAACATTGTTCAACACTTCAAAAAATTTCTAGGTGAGAGGGTAAAGTGTTCTCCTATGAATGAGTCAAGACTATTGGAAGGAAAATTAAAGCTCTTGATGAGAGTAAAAGATCTAGAATGGTGCAACCTTTCTTGAGAGATAAAGTCAAGAAAGCTTTATAGGGAATTAGTACAAACAAGGCATCAACTCCTGATGTGTTTACAGACTTACAGTGCTGGTTTCTTCCAAAAGGTGTGGCATATAGTGGGAGATAACTTTACTCGTGTTGTTTTAAAGTTTTTTGACAGTGGAAAACTCTTGAAGGAAGTTGGTAATAATTTTATTTCTCTTGTGCCTAAAGTGGACCACCCGACTTCCATCAGTGAGTACATACACATTTCATATTGTTATGTGATTACTAAAGTTATATCCAAGATGATTGTGGCTAGATTGCAAGCTATCCATCTTAAAATTATTGACAGAAGTCAAGATGCTTTCATTAAAGGAAGGAGTATTAGACATAATATTATGACAGGCCAAGAAATTGTAAAAAGTTATGCTAGGAAGTATATTAGCTTTAGATGCTCCATGAAGATTGATTTGAAAAAGGCATATGATATTGTTAATTGGAATTTTTTGCTCAAGATGTTAGATGGTGTGGGCATGCATCCTATCATGGTGAATTGGATCAAGGAGTGTCTTACGAGCAACCAATTCACCATTAAGGTTGGGTGAGAATTATGTGGTCACTTGAAAGACGACTAAGACGAGGGGACCCTCTATCTCCTTATATTTTTGTTGTGGTCATGGAATATCTCTACAACCCTCAAAAGAATGGCTAGAACCAAAGAGTTCAAGTACCACCCTGGTTGTGTTAGAGCTAATGTCTCTAATGTCTGCTTTGTAGATGACCTTTTCATTTCTCCCATGATAGCTTTGATTCGGTCAATGCAGTTACATAAGTCCTTGATGAATTCAGTGGGTGTGCAGGCCTTGAGATTAACCAATCAAAATCTAAAGTATTCTTTGCTAGTATGAGTGGGGTTATGGAGGATAACATTGTGAGCTTGTTGTCTATAAGCAAGGGCAACCTTCTTGTCACATACCTTAGGATACCATTGTGCCGCTCTAGAGCACAATGTAAGGATTACAGTGGGCTTATCACCAAGATCAAAAATAAAGTTAATACGTGGGTGTATAGGCATCTTTCCTATTCGAGCAGATTGGAAATAGTAAGGGTTGTCTTTTACGGTATGACTAAACATTGGTGCAAGCTGTTCATTTTCCTAAAACGTGTCCTTAAAGGTATCAAAAGGTTGTTGAGGAGCTTTATGTGGAGTGGTAACAACAATGGGAATAAATCCCATATTTCTTGGAAGTGTGTTTGTAAGCCAAACTGAGGAAGGTGGATTAGGCCTTCAGGAGATCGAGGCAAACAAAGCTAGCTTCATTGAGCCTGTCTATGATTGCTTGCTTGAATCTGATTCTATATGGCACAAATGGATGGAAGAGACGTATTTTAGTGGGCAGATGTTCTGGGGGGATTGGATGCAAGCAAACTACTAGTGCTATATGGAAAGCTATATTATAGATGAGAGATGAATTCAAAAACTTGCTAGAGGATGATATCGTTCCTATTGTGCAGCATTCTAGAAATGGTAAAATGGATGGGAAAGCGATGTATGACAACTTTAGAGAGAAGGATGGTAAGCCAACTAAGATGACTTTGACGCTTATTAAAGAGTGCTTGTAATTGGAGTTTGGAAGTGAGTCTAATCTTAAAGTTAATCCTATGAAAAGTAAGTTGTTCATAGGAGGTGTTAGTGGTTCTGAAAAGGAGGAGATCAATAGGTTCATGGATATAGAATTAGGGACCTTAGTTATTGGATACTTGGGTACTCCTCTACATTGCAAGAAGATCAAGGTGACTGATTATGCTCGTGTTATTAGTAGAATTAATGGTATCATTCAAAGGAAAAATGTTAAGAATTATCATATGCTGGCAGAATGCGGGTCATTAAGTCTATGATAGAAGGAGTGCTCACTTTTTTGGATGCAAGATCTTGTTCTTCCAAAGGAAGTTATTCGGAAAAGTAAAAGCTTATACAAATCCTCTTATGGGCAGGTGTGAGTGAGAGTAAAAGAAGCCTAGTAGCTTGGTGTAAAGTTTGTAAACCTTTTCAGGAAGGGGGTTTAAATTTCAAGGAGCTTCTTTCTTGGAATAAGACCTTGCTTTTAAAATTGGGCATGAATATTGTTGCTAATAGGAAGAATCTCTATACTCGGTGGGTCAGGCATAACATCACTAAAGGGAGGAGTTTTTGAGAGATTAGCTATTTTGATAAAGGCTCGTGGATTTGGAAAGAACTCTTGAGACTTCGGGATAAGCTAAGTATTGCTCTCCATCTTTCGAGCAATTCTTTTGTTTACCCTAACTTAGCAATTCATCTCCTCAAGACTGATGGTGAATTAAACTGCTCTATTGCTTATAATATTTGGAGAAATCATTCTAATATCCAACATTGGAAATTTGGAATGAGTTACTTTGTAGTGACACTATTGCAAGGAAGTGTGGAGGTTTATTTGTTGGCTTGCAACCTTGAAGTGCCTGCCTACTGTTGATAAATTGTGTAACTGGGGCATTATATAGAATGAAACTTGTGTGTTATGTAATGTTGAGCGCGAAACTGAGGATCATTTATGGTTTAGTGTAACTTTGTCGAGAATGTTGTTGACTCTATTCTCGATTGGCTGGGAGTTCATATGAGATTGAATTCGTTGATGGATTGGTGGGATCAGTTTATGCAAACTAGAAGGAGAAAGAACAATATTTTTCAATCCAAACGATTAGGAGTGTTGGGCCTAGTATACTACATTTGGCTTTGGAGGAATGATGTCATATACAACAACAAAAGGCTAAATGTGTCAGCTTGTGTCAAGATGATTATGGAAGACTACTAGCTATGTATGCTAGCTAGGTTCAAAACCACTGGAAGAAGAGGATTGACATTAAGGGCTAGGCTGAAGTTCTAGTGGTGTTTGGCTTGGTGGGTGGGTTAGATGAGAGTATGAAGAAGAATCCGTTCTCCCTTCTATGTTGAGTGTTTGAGTGTAGGCTTGGCATGAGGACGCAAGAAAGGAAGGGGTTTGGCCTTTGTTCATGCATTGTGTCTTAGGTAGATTGGGCCCCCATTGGGTGCGATCTATTCTAGGACCTTGCAGGGTGGTTCGATCCTCCTTTGGTTGTCTTGTGTGGTGAGATGTGTGTTGTTGCTTTGGGTGGGCTAGGCTTATGGGTAGTGATTTGTATTGCTTCGTCCCCTAACTTACTTAAGGGGAGCATTGGTGCTAGGATCCTTAGGTAGGCTTGTTCCTACGTTTTGGCATCGTGCCTTATCTAGTAGAATTTACTTTGAGTTTTACAAGATTTAGACCTTGATGGGAATTTAGAGAAGCTTAGGCTTTGTGTGTATTTTTTGTTTTTTGGTGATTGTGTTCTTTGGTTTTGGATTTTCTTAATAGACCTTTGACCTTTGGCGAAAAAAGTAATATAAATTGAAAGATAAGATAAGCATGCAAACAACTCTTTACATATGATTTTGTTCAAATCAAGTTTGAACATATTGTATGGTGATGACCCATGGAGCCATTGGTCCATGGGTTGCATCTCATACTCAATATCCAAACAACCTATGGATTCATCGGTCCATGGGTTACATCTCATACTCAATATGGCAACCACTATTTTATTAAGTATCTCAAGCGGCTTGAGCAAATTCGTGCCAGTTCCTTGAATTACTGCCCCAATACTATACCACTGTCTTTTCTACCTTACTTACATCGACAACATGTTCGCCAAGAGGTCTCTTTATAATCCAAGGGTGTAACAAGAACATGATCCTCCTTCCATTGACTATTTCAGTCTTTAACCCATTTATAAGCATATTCTTTGCTTTGATTATTCATTTCCAGAGATTAGAGGAGTCGAGATGAGACAAAAATATCTCCCGGTCACACTAACCATTACAATACTTTCCTCTCAAAACTCGAGACTACAAAGCATCCCGTTGCTTAAGCATTTTGTATCCCATCTTTGTCATAAAGGTAGTGTTTAGTTGCCTCATGCTCCTCATGTATCTACTACTAGCTTCTATCAGAATCTTCATTGTCTTCTAATTAAGGAGGTGAATTTTCCTCTTTTCATCTATTGATTCACATATGAAGCCTCTTGACCTCATCACAAATAAATCTCAGTAACTCAACAGATTGCATAGTGTAGCAAGGCACACTGCCAAAGTTACTCTCACTAACATTGACAACAAACTTGCTTTCCACCCTGCCATCTCCGAGGACACACAATTAACCTTTGTTGACCAATGTATTTGATATTGACGACATTCCGATGTATACTTCGCAAGGTCATTAGTAGTTGCATTCCTTCCACCATAGGGCGTGTTATACTTTTGTGCCAAAACTACTTTTGGGCCAAAAATATACTTCACATATGAAAGTGTGTTCGGATTACTTTTTTTAAGACAATTTTTTTGGAAAAGAAAAAGAAAAAAGATACAAGAAAAATGGGGAAAAAAGCACGCTACTCACTTTCCCCTTTTCTCGCTTCTGGCTTTTAGGTTTTTTCCAATAACGCCGACAGTGGCCAAGGACTCCGGCGACGACCAAGACAACGCGCGACAAAGGCCAACGCCAAGGAATTAAGCACGATCGCCGACGTGGATTAGGCCGGTAGCGTCCCGAGAACGCCTTTGTCCTTCTTCTCAAGTGAAGGCAGACACTCAACATCACCCAAAACAGATTGTTCTCTTCTTCATCTATATTTTTCATTTCTCGTTGTTTAATTCTTCCATTCTCATCATTATTTGTTAGATTATAGGTTGAATGCAAACTTGTGATTAAGTCAGAAATTTTGAAAAAGAATTTGTTAGTATATATATATAGATATAGATTGAACTGTGTGTTGTGATTTATCCTGATCCGAACTACCAATATATATATAGCTATAGCTTGAATTGTGTGTTGTTCAAATTTGTGATTTAAGCAGATCCACACTAACAATATATATATATAGGTATAGATTGAATTGTGTGTTGTTCAAATTTTTGATTTATGCAGATCCACACTAGCAATATATATATATATATATATATATATATATATATATATAGGTTTTGGTTCAAGTGAGGACTACTCTTATGGTAAGGACTACTCCTTATGGTAAGGAGTGATCTAATTCATTAGATTTACCTCCTTATTATATAATGAACGGTCCAGATTTTTTTTTTAAAAATATATTTTCAGGATCGAGTTTTTTTTGTTTTTTTTTTACGAAAAACGATATTTTTTTAAACCTATTAGTTCAATTTTTTGTTCTATGAGTTCAACTTTTATACCTTTTGAGTTCATTTTTTGTATAATTCAATTTTCACAAAAATAAATTTGTTTTAGTTTAATAATTTATTAATTCAAAAATATTTTTTTCTATAATACATAAATAAAAACTAAAAAAATAAAAAAATAAAAAATACCTTTCTTCACAATTACAATGATTACAACCCTGGAATGTGGTAGTTCACTTTTTACAACACAGGTGTTCAATTTATTATGTTAAAAGTTCAATTATGTGTACTAGAAGTTCAATTTTGTAATTTGTAGTTTTGTACGGGTTCAATTTTTTGTACAATAAGTTCAATTTTTTCTTTGTGTTAGTTCAATTTTTATTAAAGTAAGTTCAATTTTTATATTCTTCGATTTTTTCGAAAATAAAAACTAATCAAAATTAATAAAAAAATTAAATTTTTTTTTGATTTTTTGAAAAATACAATAATTAAAATAATATGGACCATTCATTTTAAGGTAAGGAGGTAAATCCAATGGATGAGGTTACTCCTTACCGTAAGGGGTTGTCCTTACCATAAGAGTAGTCCTCACCGGAACCTATATATATATATATATATATATATATATATATATATAGGTTGATTTGTTTGTTGTTCAAATTTGTGATTATGTGGATCCAACCTAGTAAAATATATATAACTATAGGTGAATTGTTTGTTGTTCTCTGTAGGTGTTTTGTTTGTATATTTACCCAATGCCTCTTAGATATTTTTTCATGTCCACTGTCCATTATCTTGCACATCAACATATAGAATGGTGATTTGCTTATAAAGGGTTAGTTTTAATTACTCCATTGTTGTAGTATTTTGTGCTCTTTGTGGTTTGATGGCTTCACCCGCCAAGAGTAAGTCTCCCGCTAAGAGATTGCGCCAAACTCTTTATCCATAGATGGATGAGAAAAAGTTTGTTTTCTTGAACATACTAGCCAATTGGAAGTTAACGCATGGGCCTACCACAACTTACAAATGGCTTGAAATTGTCGCCCAATTCAACCGTGAAACGACTCCTCCTGCTGACAATTAAAGTCCAACTTCAAAACAAGTTAACTAATATGAGGGGTGAGTATGCTCTTTGGAAAGGGTTATTGCGAAGTAAAATGGGCTTGGGGATTGATCCTGCCACCGGTTACATTTTAGCGGACCCCACTTGGTGGAATCATAAAATTAAGGTATAAATCATTTTGTACACAACATGCCTTAGAATTTATATTATCCCCAATAATACATGTACCTATAATTGTGTCACTTTCATGTAGGAAAATAGTAAGTGGGCCTGCTTTTGATCTTCAAGAATGCCAAAAGAGATTGAAGATCTATATTTTCAGATTTTTGATGGGTCAATGGCTACCGGAGAACATCTAGCCATGCCTGGGATGGACACTCAAGCTTCAGGTACACCCTCTTCCTACTCACATCCCAATGTAGACGTTGAGAACATGAATGAAGTTGTTAGTGAAACTGATGGGGATGCATACATCACGCCTAACATTGACAACGAGAATGCACATTACTTTGATGATACTCCTAGCTCTGCTCGCAGCCAGTCACAACCATTACGTGCTTCTCCACCGGATATCTGCGTTTCTCGTCAAGGGACACCTACTTCATCTTATGCAAAGAAGCAAAGGACCTACTCTGAAACACATGAGGAGGCTACCGAACACCTCTTAGTTATTAAGAATACAATGCAAGAGTTCCTCTTACGAAGTCCTACACTCCATCAAGGAGTTTGACATCGCAACCTTCTCCCCATGAACGTGTTCCAACAAGTCAAGAGATAGTGCTTGAGTTGCGACGTTTGAAGAATGAAGGTGTTATTCCGGATTGCCCAACTTTCCAAGGGTTTGCTAACAACTGATGCCGAGAAGGCTAATTACCTCACCTATGCTTACTTTACTTTGAAGAAATAAAAAAATAATGGTTTATCATTAATTAGTTTTTTTATGTCGTGTTTGAGTAGGATTATGAGTTATTGAAGTGGAGTGTTTGAGTGATTAATACGTGTAGTGAAGATTTGTTATGGTTTATGAATATTGACACTGGAAGTTCATGCCTTTGTTTTTTATCATCAATTGAAATCATTAATTGGTCACTTGCTCTACATACATATGAATTTGATCTTGTTTCCTTCTTTGTTTGATTTACATTTTGTTAATTATCCTCGCACTCTGTGTTACTTGGGGCAAATAGTCAAGCATTTATAGGCATCTCAATTGGAAAGAATGGACCCCAATCAATATGGACAAGAGTTCAATCAAAATATGGACTCCATTGTATACGAATATTTGATCCGCCAAAGAGGTAGAGTGCTAATGGCAACTGGAGGACATGTTAGTGTTGACTTATTTAGCGTCTTTTCGGAAGATGAGCCACAACACACTTCTAGTCCAAATGAACAAGAGGTGTCAAAATTTGTGGCGCATATTTTGAATGGACCGTCTGATATGTGTCGTAACTTTTTTAGAATGGATGCTTGTGTTGTGCGTGCTCTTACCGAGGAGTTGGTGACAAATCATGGTCTTTGCGGAACTAGAATCGCCCCATCAGAGAAGGTGGCCATTTTCCTATATATAATGGGGAGTCGAACGACTAGAGATGCAAGGGGGATATTCAATCATTCCCCATCCATCATTCATAATGTGTTTCACAAAGTGCTAAATTGTGTATTTGGTCGAGATACAGGCTTCAAAAGACTTGTCGCTTCCATAATCCGACCCTTGGATTCGACTTATAAGGTATGGTTTTAGAGAGTGTAGATTAAGTGTATGGTATAATTTCATCCATGAAGTGCTAACGCAACTAAATAATAAAACAATCTAGGATTGTATTGGGGTGACTGATGGTACCCATGTGGACGCATATGTTCCAGCATTACATGCACCAAGATATCGAAACCGAAAGGGATGGTGCACTTTAACGTCATGGCCACTTGTGACTTTGACTTGCACTTCACTTTTGTAGTAGTTGGCTTTGAGGGATCAACCCATGATGCACAAGTCTTGAATCATGTTCTGCGTTATCATAGGGATAAATCCTCATCCTTCCACGAGGGAAATACTACTTAGCAGATAAAGGCTATCTAGACCAAGAAGGATTCTTAACTCCATATCCAGATGGTCGATATCACTTAAGTGAATTTCAAACTGCCCCAGATTCTGTACATGAGCTCTTTAACAAGAAACATTCATCACTACGTTGTTGCATCGAGCGTAGTATTGGGATTTTGAAGGGAAAATGCCGTATATTGAGTAGAATGCAACCGTATGACTTGCCAACCCAAATTGACATAACCATGGCGTGCTTTGCCTTGCACAATGTCACTCGCATGTACAGTAGAGGTATTAATGACCTTGGGGGAGACTGGGAATGTGCATGAGAGAGTGCCTCGAAACACGGAGGAAGTAGATTTTCCAAACCGCAAACAACCAGATGACCAAATTGTGCCACCAGAGTAAAGGGCACGGATGGAGCAACGGATCTTCATGGCTGCCATCCGAGATAACATAGCTGCTTCAACTAATAATGCCCAAAATAGAAATCGCAATTAAGTAATTGATGTATTAAAAACATGTTGGCTAATCCCAAATATGTATTGTAAGGTGCAAATTATAAATTAGGTTTCTAATTGTGTCTGTTTTGGTTGGAAGGTTTCAAACTGTATAAATATTGTGATGGAACTCTGGACTGAAACAATGCAATGCACTCTTATATATTTTGAGACAACCACCCTTGTAAATGAAGATAAGTTTAGCTGTTGATAATGGAATAAGTAGTAAAAAGTAGAAGATGTCAAAATTAACCTTGTAAATCATGATGGATTTATTAACTAGCATAGCTCGAAATAACTGCCATGATTAGTAAATAAAACTAATATTGGGAATAACTTTCTGCATAATGTGCTGAAACCTGAAGATAATTCTTCTTGGTTTTTTAATGTTCATGTTCAAGAAGGATAAGATTTAGAGTCAGATTTAGACGCAAAAAAGAACAAAAGCTCTAAAACATTATTCAGTTGGCAAAATCTATTAAAACAAAAGCCCTAAAATCCCAATTCTCTATCAAATAAACTCGGACATTTCTAAAGAAGCAAAGGACCCTTTGCTTAGAACTTCTAACCCTGCACTGCAACCACTTCTTCATCCTCTTCACCGAGCTCCTCGTCTTCAACCGCACCAATAGACTCGGACTACATATCCCGATCCTCAATAAGTGTTGTTTCCCATTCATCTGTTGCATACAAAATCTTCTTCACTACAACATCCAACCATCCATTTGCATTGTGATAATTGCATGATTGCAGCATATGCAAATGTCTAAAATTTGCAACCAGAAATATCAAAACTTAAAACCTTCATTGGTTGAATGTAAAGATTGGTTCAACCATGTAATTTTATTTTTCCAACATTTCATTCAATTCATTCAACAATTGGGTATGACAAATGTGTACATATAAGTAATGACATTTCACAACTTACACAAGCTTAGCCCCATTTTTTTGTCCATAAATGTCTACTGCTCTTTCGAAAGGCTACCTTTGGAAACCAGCCAGAACCCCAATGTTATTACTTTTGAGAATGCAAATCTGGCAAACATGAAGCAGCTACATGTAAAAAGTCTTTGGTATCACAAGATGAAAGAGTTAATGGAAGCATATGAACAATATAACACTAACCCCAATTGATAGTTGTAACAACAAACAAAGTAGTTTTCAGAATTCTAAAATAATCGGGAACTACTAAACTGAATTTCTTACCTTAATAATTCAAATTACAGCCCCAATCACACAAGATCCCTAATCCAAAATCCTAAAACTAATTTTCCTTAAGTATCGAATTCACCAATCGGTTGAGACTACATACCTCCGGATTTCCAATTCCATTAGAAACACAAGAATTCACTGTAAATATAAATAGGAAGGATCAGAGAAAGTCTACCTAAGCTGTCTTTCTTGAGAAATGATACGCCCTCCATCAGAAACACATGCATTCAGTGTAAATTTAAATAAGAAGGATGACTCGGGCAAAGTCGTTGTTCCCTTATCAAAAATAAATCCCAAACATGCAAACAACAGTATAGTGAGCAAGCAAGGGGTCGAACCCAAAGGAATCAGTTTCTAATCAGATTTTATGGTTTTCATGCAAGTATTCAAAGGGGGGTTTGAAAGTTGGTTTCAATCAAAAGTTATCAAGTAGAGTTTATCCAATCAATTCCACTTTATTAATCCGTTGATCATGAATTCATCAACCTCTTTATATGCCTAGGTCAATTCCAATCCCAATCATTAGCAATCGCAAGTCCACGGTCCAAGCAATTCTATAACCCCTAAGCAAGGACGCTTAACCTAGAATTAGCATAAAGAACAGGGATATTAGGGAATCAAATCATGCAATCAAGCTACGAGTCTCATGCATAATTTAACCATTGAATACTCTTCCCTAAACTAGTCCACGGTCCTAGAATAGAGTTGTTTCGAGAAATAGGAAAGATGCATAGACAACAACCAATCCTAAATCAAACGATAGATCTAAGTCAATCAAACAAGTTGGTCAGACTCATAAAATCAAACATAGATCATGGGATGAAACACAAGAGTATCAATAAAGACCTAGGGATAAAGAGGTTACCAGAATTTCACAACTTCATAATAAAGCTTCCTTGATTGAATAAACTCAAGAGGAGAGTTAGTTCTCCATTACAAAGAAAACTCCTATCTTTATTGAAAGAACAATTGATTGTCTAATGAATTGAATATCCTAAAAACCTAGAAAGGTTCCCCTTAAATAGCTCCAAGGATCAACCTTTTCGGACTAGATAAGAAAGGAAACCGAAAGATAAGAAAGGAAACAAGATAGAAACGATAGAATTTCGCCCGTCTCAATGTCGGCCGGCACCGCGACCGCAGCATCACCACCGCGCCCGCGGCGGTCTTCGATCGTCAAATTGCTGAGTCGGCTTCTACCGCGACCGCGCCACAGACAGCGCGACCGCGGCCTTCATGGTCCTGGTTGGTTCGTCTCTTCACGCCACCGCGCCGGCGTCATAGACAACGCGGCCGCGATATCCATGCAGTGGCGAAACTTCATCTTTAAGCTTTTTAACTCTTGTTTCTTCATAACATGTGTCTTCGATCTTCATGTTACAGTATCGCTCAAAACTAACCTAAACACTCCCTAAATCATCTCAAAATACAAGAGTTAACCTATACAAAATAGCCTGAATCAAAGGATCAAACAAAGTCTATGTACGACCCGAAAGCGTGACATTGTACTATTCATTTGTTAGTTTTGGACTTGTTTTACACCAAGCATCCTTGCAAATAGAGAAATGTGTACACATTTGGTAATGATATTAGGTCTCTGCAACATAATTCATCAAACTTAAACATGAAAATACATACATATATACCAAATTTTGGATTAGCATATTACCTCAGCAACCACAGCTATTCGTCATCATCATCTATTTCGTATCGAGCTCTTCCTTGGGCACTTCCATGTGAGACCTCAGCCTTGTACACATAAAACCTAGCGACTACCATAAACAAGACGAAGTTGAGCACATTCAGCACCGCAAGGAAAGTGTAGTAGTGATCCAGATGTGACATGTTCAAATTGCTCAGAATCCAGCCCCGATGGCCTATGGTCGATCGTGACGAAGTTTCAGCCCACATGGGCAACGAAGGCCAAACCCCCTGGCGCCACCACCTTCGAGGCTCCCTCGAAGCCGAGCCCGCCCGCCGCCAATGATACACAAAGGAATACGTCTAACTCAAGGGATTCATGGAGGAAGACGAGCTCAAGAAGAAGACCTAGACCTTACAAGAGGTCCCGAGCATTCAAGTATAAGGAGGCTTTGAAGAACCTACATGAAGTGCATCAACCTTTGTCAAGTAGACATTGGAAGATGAAGAAGACGAAGGAGATGGTCTCAGGACCGACCCAGGGGGGGTCGAGCACGACCCACATAGGGTCGTGAGGGATGTCGATCCGCGTCCGCCGGTTTCCTTGTTTAGCTTGCATCCCAAGTTGTTTCCTTTTATTGTTTATCAAATTATTTCCATATTTTGGTTTTCTAGATTTGTAATTATTATTATGAGATATTCTTTATATCTTATGATAATAATTTAGGATTTGTTTTTCTAGGGTTAGAATAAATACTTGAGTTTTCCCTTTATTTCTTTTTAGCGTGGAATTGAGAGAGAACCTTGAGGTTTCTCTCCTGCGCCATTCTAGTTTTCATAGCTAGGGTTTGCTATTGTTGAGACTTTGTTTGTGGTTTTCTTGATTCAAGTATTTGGTCCGATTATTCTTCAAGAGTTTCTTTCAAGTTCAATTCACCATGTTTAATCCGAAATCCATACCCTGGGCACTTCAACCCGTGATTGTCTTCATCCCGAAGATTGTCACATATCAGCCAAGCCGCTGCCAGACGGTGGGCCGACGCTGTACCATCCCCAGTGTGCCTCCTCCCCACCTGCACTGGCTTCACCTCTCCACCTCTCCACCTCTCATTCAATCGTTTATTCATGGCTTCACCTCTTCACCTCTCGTTCAATTGGGGAAAGAATCCCTAAATTGATTGATATAAAAAAAAGGAAAATAAAATATATATTTTTAGCTTAAAAGACTACTTTTCGGTTCAAAGGTAAAATGATTTTTTTTTAAAGTGTAGCAGGCTAGAATGGAGATGATATATTCACCTGTTTCAAAATCATGTTCCGAAATAGTGTTTCTCATTCACTATTGCACATGATGGCCCCTGCATTGAAGATGGAGGTAGGGGAGAATTTGCACACAAAACACATTTCGGAACATGATTGGGAAACATAGGAATTGCACCGGTAGTAGGCCCATAGTGATTTGTATTAGTTGACACTGATTTAGAGAAACATATCTTAGATTGTTAAAGTTGAGCTTAGCCCCTAAAACCTGACAAGATGTATTCAAATCATTTTTCTTAAAACCTTGGATCAGAGCTCGCCTACGAGATCATTTGCCAAGTAGAGATTCTTCTTGACGGGAATGACATACAAATTTAGAACTTGGGAAAAGATTGAAATTCCACGGTTGTGGTGATTTTGTACAATTAACCTAATTAGATTTACAAAGCCTGGAATCCGATGGGTACTTCACCAAAATATAGGGAATATGGTAAATGAAGTACCAAGTATAAATACGTACGAACGTGGTTAGTTTGCTGTTCCAGATAGGGACTGAACTTCTCGTAAGAGACTACTTTGGACGCTTTCGAATTTAATATTTAATATTTTTATTTTTATTTTATATTTTATGAATAAGTCTTTCAACTCACCTTTTAACAGTAAAGTGTGTTTACTCTTTCCAAAACCAGTTCGCTGAAAAAGTTGAAATTCGAAACCCCAAGAGGTAGATACGTGAATCGCTCGTCTCATCCACTCCGGGGCGACTCCGATTCGCTCATCTTGATCATGATCTGCTCCGATTTATAGGGTAATTTGCAGGTTTGAGAAGATTTCTTTCTATTTGCAATTTTTCATCCTAATTGCTGTTGGATTTCTGATTTTTTGGGCTAGGGTTTCTCCGATGTTCTTTGATTTGGTTTTGAGAAGCTCGATTTCGCTTCACAGAATCTCTGGAACTACTTGTTGATTTTGTTTGTGGTATATAGGATAGAACAGTGGGAAATGGGGCAGATCCTTGAGCTGTCTTAGCGGTGGTTCACGTATGCCTTTGTGCAGTTGTTTTAGAACGCGATCAGATATAGATTGGATTCTCAATTTTGCCTAGTTTGTTAGAGGGTTTGATCGCATTGAGATAATTGTATAATGCCGTGTTTAATCCCTGAGAATTTTAACTCAGGTGTATTAAATTGCCCAAATTGTCCTGTGTTGTTTTGCTTAAAGGAGTAGTTGGGCCTTGTTGTGACACTGAAATGGGCTGTGTAGAAGCCACTAAGAGCTTGATTGTTTGTGTAAAATCTGTATTTTGGATGGAGTAAGGTGCATCCTAAAGGGTTCATGAACACTTTGTGGTCTAAAGTTAGCATGGTTATAACGGCCAGCTTGTTGTGGAGTATCTGATCGATAGAAGGTCTTACATGCACTCTGTTTATGTATTTCTTCTAGTTGTTATTCTAGGCCTTTAGTAAGTTCATGATTTGGGATTGCACATGATCACATCATTGTATTATTTGTTAAAGCCTTACAATATTTATGACTTGATGAGCATGATTGAATCTGCATAAACGATGATAGGAGCTTGGTAGTGACTACCCTAAAACATGTGTGGTGATCTTGTGAAAAATCCATTGTTATTGCTTATTATTGGCATGGCATTTCTTGTCCAAAAAGTAGAAAGCATGTCAAACCGGAAAAATCATGAAGATTTCTACCATCTTGGCAGTGTCACCTGTAAATTGGATGAGGAAGTCTACTGTATTAAGCTACATACTGATAAGGGTGTTTCTGGTTGGATTGTGTGAACCTGAATATGATATGTCTGTAGCATGCAAACATGTAAAGGGGCATGACTTACAATTATTGTATAGAATGGCTAGGTATTTCATTTGGTTTCTTTTTTGATACGGCTAGATAGTAATAGATTGACTAATGAACACACAGATATTGTATTGAAGTGCTAGGTATCTCATGTAGTTTCTTTTGAAAAATGCTTTCCATGTTCTATGATCATGGTTCATATATCAAGGTCTTTGCTTGAGCTTTTAATTTATTGTAATGTATATTCAAAGGAATAAAATTTAATTACAAGTTCCTGAAGGTTCTATTCTTGAAAGCTTGCCTTGCTGCTGAATTGTATTGATGTCTCACTGGATGTTGTCTGTTTTGATGTGCTATTGCCATATAAGCTGCTGTTATTACTTCGTCACAAATATATGTGATACATCTAAAAACACTGTTACATTGACAATTTTGGGTTTTTGTTTTTTGTTTTTGCAGATATCAAGCTCTTAGTGCAGTAATAGACCTAGAACCTGTCAAAGATCTCCTGCCTTTTTGATAAAAACATGTCTTTACTGGGCTATAAAAGGCATGGTGGAGAATAATTATGAATCGGGACACTAAGTAAGAGCATCATTTTTGGCAATCAAGACAGTATGGCTTCTGCTAGTCTGGGAAATGGGGGTGCAAGTAGTTCTCATGCACCAAACAACTACAAAGAGTCATCTAGCTCAGTTGAGTGGCTGGGTAAAGAGATGCTTGAAATGCGGCTGAGGGAAAAGGTGGAACAGGATGATGACAAGGTAAGCTGCAGTCACAAGGGAAAGTATAGCTATTGTGTTTGATAATATAAACCTCATTTCTACTCTTTATGGAAGCAATTTATTCACTATCAAGCTTGGGTGTGGCTGTTTCATCCTGTCCATTTTTTAAAGTTTGTTGTTGACTCTACATAAAACTAGTAAGCATTGATGTGAAATCTTGCAAAAGTCATATGACTGAACATAGAGTCATTACTTTTATCTCAGCAAGATAGTGAACCCGATGTAATCGATGGCGTTGGTGCGGAAGCTGGTCATGTGATTAGAACAAATATCGGAGGTCGGAATGGTCAACCTAGACAGGTTCAAGTTCTTATATTCTAAGCCTTTTGCTATTCTTGATCTAGTTCAGCGTTTGTAATGATTTTTCTATTTGGTGGCTCAGGCAATAAGCTACATAGCAGAGCATGTGGTTGGTACCGGTTCTTTTGGGGTTGTATGCCAGGTAGGCTAGTTTGTGATGCCTTGTTCTGCTATGTTTCAAGGTTCTTCTTTGACTCCCTTTGTTACAAAGATGTCTACTGCTATGTACAGGCAAAATGTAGAGAGACGGGAGAGATTGTTGCCATCAAAAAAGTTCTTCAAGACAAGCGCTACAAAAACAGAGAGTTACAAATAATGCAGATGTTGGACCACCCAAATGTTGTAGCCCTTAAACATTCTTTCTTTTCAACAACAGATAATGAAGAGTTGTACCTGAATCTTGTGCTTGAGTATGTTCCTGAGACTGTAAATCGCATAGCAAGGAACTACAACAGGATGCATCAAAGGATCCCTCTAATATATGTGAAACTCTATACTTACCAGGTATGCCCCTCACCTTCCCAAATTGAGTGCTGCATGCCTTACTCTGTCGATCCTTCTATTGGAAGAAATCAGGACTTCCCATTTATTTCTATTTCTCATTACACATGTACGTCCTGCTTGCAGATTTGCAGGGCCCTTGCGTACCTTCACAATTGCATTGGTATCTGCCATCGTGACATTAAGCCTCAAAATCTGCTTGTAAGTTTCTTCTCAGTTAACCTGGCAGAAGGGTGATTAGATTGTCAGAAGGGTTTAACAAGAGTGTTTTGAGTAGGCTTGTAATATGCCAAGGTCAGTTTTATTTCAGGAGACTAAATTTTATTTGTGGTATCAGGTGAATCCACATACACATCAGTTGAAAATTTGTGATTTCGGAAGTGCAAAAGTATTGGTATGTCTCTTTGTTTGGTAAAAATTGCCATTGTTGGCTTAACCTGTACACTTTGTTACAATGTACTTAACCTTGGTAACTGCATTTTTCTATTGGGTGGTGGGGTGGGGTGTTCCCAGGTCAAAGGAGAGCCTAATGTTTCATACATCTGCTCAAGATATTACCGTGCCCCTGAACTCATTTTTGGCGCAACGGAATATACTACAGCAATAGATATATGGTCTACAGGATGTGTGATGGCTGAATTGCTTCTTGGGCAGGTTTATTGTTTTAAATGTTTCTTATACGAAAAAATGGTGGTGATATTCTTTTTTCTTTTTCCTGATTTTTTGGCGCATTGTATCTAATATAATGATGCCCTTCTTGTAGCCTTTGTTCCCGGGTGAAAGTGGAGTGGATCAACTGGTTGAGATTATTAAGGTATGAAGGTTTCACAGCTTGTTTATATTTATATTTGCCTAGCCATATCATTTCAAGAATTTACTTTGAACATGTATCATAACCAGAGGGAAAAGGGTGAAATTTAATGAATGTGGCTTTTTGTTGAAAATAGCTCTGAAATTAGAAGGTTCCTGACTTTTGTTATGCTTGGTTCTATGCTAATCTTTATCTGTGTAGATGTATCACCTATGGTGTATGCTTAAAATGCTTACACTCTTCAGTGACTTAACTTGTTTATGAAATTGTATGATCCCAATGAATTTACACGTCTTTGTGCTTTTGGTTCTGCTTCTTCAAATGCCACTGGATGACATTAGTCTGGTACATTAATTCCTTTTTACATTTCTTTTTCTGCATGAAACTATAAAGTACAGATTAAAGAGCCTGCTGAGGGCTTAGACAACTTGCCTTCTCAGCGGTCATGAAGTGAAATGATGATTGGAAAAATAACATGTTACAATCCTTCACATGATTTAGCTTTTTTTTTGTGTGTGTTCTCTTTTTTGGGCTGAAACACAACTTGGTCGCAACGAAAGTATGTTCTAAATATGCTTGTAGGGTATCTAGAGCAAGCAATTGCTTTCTTGGTATACTCTCTTATCTGTAATACACTCGATTTGCATTTCAGTATTATGAATGGTATATGATTAGCTCCAATGATGAGTTGCTACTGAAATTATGCAGGTTTTGGGAACTCCTACAAGAGAAGAGATCAAGTGTATGAATCCAAATTATACTGAATTCAAATTCCCTCAGATAAAGCCTCATCCATGGCACAAGGTTAGTTTAAAATCCTGCCCTTTTTGTTTCCAGATTGTCTGTGCTAGTGTTTTGTGTTATTGACATGGAAGTCTTCTTTGTTATGTCGGTTCACACTAGAATATACTGTATCACACTTATGGAATGCTGTTTTCCTCTTACTTGCATCTTGCTACAAACTGCATATCATAATATAATATATTCAGCTATCTTTTCTTCTCTTCTTTCATTAAAAACTTCTAAGATAGTACTCCCTCCGTTCCCGAAAGATTGTCCATAAAGTAAGTTTTGTAGTAAATTAAGGCATGTCAAATCAGTCAAAAAGTGTGTATGTATGGTGTTGTTTTGTTGAGGTAGAAGAGAGATAATGTGATAAAGTGATAAAGTAGGTGTAAAAGTGGATAAGAAGAGAGAAATGAAGAAGAAAGATGTTGTAAAAGTAGGTAAAATGTGTGATTGTTTAGGGGTAATAATGTAATTGTGATGTGATATAAATGGAAAGAATTAAAAAGTGGACAATCTTATCGGAACATCCGAAATGGAAATATGGACAAACTTTCGGGAATGGAGGGAGTATTACTTTTGATTGGAATTCATTATTTAATACTTGGAATTCTCTGTAGAAGATTAATCTTGGTTGCATCCATGATAGAGACAACTGACTAGTGTTTTTCTCTTGTTGTCAGGTTTTTCAAAAACGATTGCCGCCTGAAGCAGTGGATCTTATTTGCAGATTTTTCCAGTACTCTCCCAATTTGCGGTGCACTGCTGTGAGTTTATACACTCCATAGGCTATTCTTATCCTTTTCTGGTTTAACTTATATAAAACAATCTTAGCGTGGGACTTAAATTATTAGACTCCATGACTCATAATGAGGAAGCAGAAATATATGAGCCTGAAGGCTTTGAAAGCACTTGAAGACACTCAACACTTTGTTTTGTGTAAACAGTACATGCTGTTTACAGAATTGCAAATTTATCATCGGTTTTCGCTCTGCAGGTTGAAGCTTGTGTGCACCCTTTCTTTGACGAACTAAGAGATCCAAATACTAGGCTTCCTAATGGGCGTCCTCTTCCACCATTGTTCAACTTCAAACCACAGGGTAGGATTCTTCATTTCCTAATGTGCCTATCATCTTTTTATAATTTTCATGTGCCTAAGAAATTCTAGGCTTTTTTATGTCATGTCAAATGGAAAGGTATAGGGATACATGAGAAGTGGCTAAAACGAACAGTAAGATATATCAGTAACTAAGTAAAAAATTTGATTCGCTTGGATTGATTTAGATACTTGCTTATATACTCTATGTTGCAAGATCAACAATTGGAGGGTTCGTGTAAACTTGTGAATAATGCCTAGGGAAGCTATTTAGCTTACATGGTAGGCCAAGATATGCAGTGTGCTTGCCTTCCTACACGTGCGTTCTTTTTGTAATTAGCTAATCAAGTAAACACATTTATGAGATCTCAGCCTTCAGCGAATCATAAAAAGATGTATCACTTCCACAACTTTTAATTTTATTGCTGTATTCTGATCTGGATTATATCAACTATCAGCTGGACACATAATAGGACTTGGCATTTGAATGATGACTTGAATCGATGTCAAGTTACGTTGTACTGACGTCGTTGTGTTTCACAGAGCTCGCAGGGGTCCCACAAGATATGGTCAAACGCCTCATTCCAGAGCATGCTCGGAAGCAAAATTTGTTCATGGCTTTGCATGCTTAAAGCACATGAGCAAGCATTCCCTTATACTAGTGTATGATATGAGCTTTCAATTGTACGGAGTTCATGAAACCGCATCGCAACACAGTCCTGTAAGCAGGTGAATGCAAGTTTTCCACTTCTAGTTTGTAATACCTTTAAAAACATGTTGTCTATTTACATACTGTGTTGTTCACGGAGCTTCTTTCCTGCTACCGAGTACACACGATGTAGCGTAATGAATGATCTTATATAGTTCTAGTTCACGGCATACCAATGTTGTGAACATTTGGGTGTAGTCATTGAGGCATTGCCGCCCTGGTGATGTATGTAATGGTGTCTCATTAAGCCTATTGTTCTATTATTGATTTTTGTGTCTCGTGGACGTGACTTGTGGTTAATCACCATTCTATACACACAAGTGAACCCACAATAAGGCCCACGTCGATTAAGTTCGGAAGAGAGAATTGCGCAATTTATTATTACGGGTCAATGTGCTACTAACATAACTTCAAAAATTCTGGGTTTGTGTAGGTTTGGTTAGGGATAAGGCCAAGGTAAAGATGGGGTTTGTAGCGCTAAGGCTTGCAAAATGAAGTCACCAACGCAAATTGACAAAACACTTACCCAACTTCCCTCTTACATTGAAAGAAAAGGGACCTTGTTAGGTAAATAGACTAATACCCGACCAAAAAAAGGTAAATAGACTAATAGTAGTATACCTGCACTTTTCTCTATCATAGAACCAATGGAAGTTTGGTCATCAGTAAGCATTCTAAGTTTGCTTTTAGTTTATGGAATCCAAAAATTAAACAAAAACACAATCTCTATTAGCTAATGCCACCCCAAGAACACTTTAAGATGAGGCAAGTGTCGTTTCGTAGTTCTGAAATGTTTAACAGCCCGAACAGAGGACCTTCTCCAATAACCCCCCCTAAATGTCCCGTTGTGGGCAATTTAAAGTTTCGTTTTCAAGAGCATTACCCAACATTAGCTAAATGGAACCTCTCCAGTAAACATTTTCTTGGATTGCATCAAATAGACTATAAAGCCTTCACATCAGAGCAGTAAATTCCTTATTCCGAACAGCAGCAAGTGCACTTGCAGAATAAGCCCAGAAAATCAGACGGCAAAAGGGCGGGAACACATACCACTTTTAAGAACTTCACTCCCAAACAACTCGTCTATGCGAAGGCGAAGCACTAGTAGTTGTCCTAGTCAATCCATCTCCATAAGAAGCCGGAGGCTTACCAAGATATGCCCATCTATTATGCCCTTTGCTGAACTGACTTGAGTAAGCCAAAGAACTCTGCTGACTTGCTGGAGCAAGATTACTCATACTCAAAACCCTTCCAAATCCATCTCGAGCAACATGATGCCCTGAATGGTATTGCTGGTGGTGATGACAACGATGGTGGTGCTGGCTAGTATGAGTTTGGTACTGATAAGGCCTATAGTTCCTAATGCTGTGTTGGCCATTGCTTTGTGGCGGACTATGACTAGCTTGGCTAAAGAGATTCGGTGAGCTATGGACTTTGTTGATCCGGCTGGACCCAAAAGGGGCGGTTTCAAAGTTCATCATGGAGGAAGGTGAGTGCGGGCTTGTGCATTCTGACTGAGAGGCGCTCGTGGATTTGAGACGACTGCTTGAGGGTTTGGTGTTTATAGGACGGATTATGCCATTGACTGCATCCACAAATCTCTGTTCTGATGAATCTGTGACGGGATAAATGGGGCTGTGGATTTCGGCCAGCGATGGCTTTGTGGAAAACAAGAAGGCACGGAGCTTGGAAGCTCCAGTTCTTTCTAAGCGGTCGTATTCATCGAGCATGTGGTGAAGATCTTCATCAGATTTGACTGAGACTAAGGCATCAAGCTCCTCTGAGCCAATCTGGTATTTGAGGGTGAAGTCCCCTTCAAACATGTTGCTTAGCTTCTCTGTGAGATCTGGTCATGAGAAAACAAAGAATATGGTGAAACAAACTCTATGAACAACTTCAGGTTACAGAAACTCAAGCTTAGTAATAGCAGTATGCATTTTCTGACACCATGAAGACACTCTCAAGTTCCAATTCATGTTCACTTCATCCTTATCGTTCTTAATTCTGATAAATTTTCATTGCTAAGTGCTTCTTCAAACTTTCTAATTCAGCAACTCAAATACCTCAACTATCAGCAGCAAAACAAATCAAAAAGATGATCGTCTGCAACAGAATCAGGAAGGTATGATCATATCTCAGAAACTACAGTTCAGATCTATGAAAGCGTAGCTAGTATGGATTACCTGAGAAGGATATAAGACGAGGGACACAGATAACACGTGTCTCGCCGCCGACGTACTTGAGCTGGCCGTCGGAAGGCCTCGGCAAGATCTTCCCTCCGTGGCTACAGAGGAATTTCACCTTCGTCGATGCTGCCTCCTCTTCCGCCATTTCCTGAAATCTCTTCGCGAATTATGCAAATTCCTCCAACTTTCTGCAAATGGAACCAGATGATCAGCATCAACCCTAGAAATCGTAATTAATTTGATGACAGAATAATCGGAGAAAATATAGCGATGAATTTATGATATGCAGAATGCGATTGTGTACAGAATTCTTGCTAATTGTCGGAGGAATCTGAGAAGTTGCAGCGATTAAACTACACAAACTTGTCAAAATCAAATTCGTGCAGAATGAGAGAAAACGAACGTAGCGATCAAGGAGAGGAAGGAGGAGAGCTTACGAAAAACGGAAAACCAGAAAAGCGATGAAGAAATCTGAAGGAGGCAAAGCTGGATTCCAAACACTCGAAGAATCTGGCGTCTGCACTTCTCATGCCCCGTACGGCGAGGAGATTGGAGAATTTTGGAGGAATTTTCAAAATCAAACTTGGAAGGGTGGGAATGTCCATTTATTCACTATTATTGGGAACCGAATAATTCCTCTGCCCTTTTCGTATTTTTTGCGTTATTTCATTTTCGCATACAATTTGCGGGAACAAACAACTTTAGCCGACTGGAGTTAGGAAAGCCAAACAACTCGGTTACATAAAGATCGAAATTGAAGGGGACAATATGACGGTTATCGAAGTTATCAAGGGCACGAGAAAATGCCTCTGGCAAATTGACTTACTGATCTCAGACATTCGGGTTTTCCTCCGAGGGTTTGAGTCAGTCAAGATTAACCATGTGAATAGGGTTCTTATCGATTACATTGCGACTCATCAAGAACTTAATGTTCTTATCCGAAAGGATGCTCTAGGTCGTCCCCCGTAAGCGGGACTCCTAATTCTTACCTCATCGGAAAAAAAAACTTTAGCTCACTAGAGTAATTACCACCACCTTGTGCGAATTTTATTAAATATTTCTTTATATTATTTTAAATGGTTATTTTAATAATTTAAATATATATATATAGAGTGAGTGTGGATATACATTTAACATTCTAATTAGTTATGTTTAAATGGTGAAAATGTAACATTTAATAGATAATGCATAGGTTTACAAAATTATACAATATCTCATTAAGAAAAGAAAAAGTAATTAATATATTGATTAAGAAATTAAATCTTTTGACTATTTGATAAGAATATCTTTTGCCTAATATATAATTATCAAAATCTTTGTTTTCTTAATTATTATTTTCATTAATATGTTATATGTTAGATTTGTACAACTACAAAAAAAAAACAATTATAACAATCTCTACGTACCTATTTCGTAGAACAAATCTCTACATTTACCTAATTGGAAAGAAAAAAATCCTTACATTTACCTATTTGGCAGCAAAATAAATCACATGTGAACAAATACATGTATATATATAGAAGTATGTTCTATAGAGAACAAATCTCATCATGAGATTAGGATGGATGATTAGATTAGTGTCTACAATATCAAAAAAAATAAGAAAATAGAAAAAATTCCAAAATAGGAGAGATTTTCTCCAATGATTTGTAACCATCATAATTATAATTCTGGAAAATAAAAATTGTACGCATTCTCCATTCTAGCAAATTACGCATTCTCCATTCTAGAAGAATTGTGCCGGCCACCGTTTTTGATGAACCACCACGTCACCGGAGTCTCTCGCCGGCCTCCACCGCTTGGCATCGCCGGTCACCTCCTTGGCGCCGGCCATTCGCCGTCTAAAAACACCAATTCGCTGGAACCACCGCATCGAACCACTATGTTTCCAAAGCCACCATGAACCACCACGTTGCCAATTATTAATTGTATAAATACGGCATCAGGTAATTTTGTATATAATTTTTTCATTATGTATATGATTGATTTGATGTAGTATGTGTCGTGAATTTATGTGTAAATTGTTTATGTGACTTATTTCTACAGATCAAGATGTATATATACAGTAATATTGTATATACCAACCTGAGAAACGTATATACGAAATTTTTGGTCGCTGGATTGTTTCTGTGACCTAGTTCTATGGATCAAGATGTATATATGTACATTAAATATTGTATATGACAACCTAAGGGATGTATGTACGAAATTTGTTCCGACTGGATACTAATTGCATTGTTGTATGTACAACTAATGAAAAAATTTGTTCTGGCCATCCTCCATTGCAGTTCTGGCCACCAGTGTAACCGCCTCCATTGCGCCGGCCACCATGTTTCTCCGAACCACCACTTCAGTGTCCTCCACCGTATTTCACCGACCACCACTATTGCGCCGGACGCTAATCTCACCACCACATCGAACCACCATTGCGCTGAAAATAACCACTTCTCCGGCCACCACCATTACGCCGGTCGCATCGATCCACCATTGCGCCAGCTGTCCGAACCACCAATTCGCCGGAAGGCCCCGTCGAAACCACCACGTCGCCAAAGCCACCACAAACCACCATGTTGCTAATCATTGTATATATGTACAATACTCGTGTATATGAGAGCCTAAGGAATGTATACACGAAATTTGTTGTCGCTGAATTGTTTATGTGACCTATTTTTATAGATCAAGATGTATATATGTATAGTAATGTTGTATAAGACAACCTAAGGCATGTATGTACGAAATTTCTTGTGGCTGGATTATTTATGTGACCTATTTCTATATATCAAGATATATATATATATATGTACAGTAATATAGTATATAACAACATATGGAATGTATATACGTCATTTATTGTGGCTGAATTGTTTATGTGACCTATTCCTATAGAATAAGATGTATATATGTATAGTATATTGTATATGACAACCTGAGGGAAATATATATACGCAATTTGTTGTGGCTGGATAATAATTAAAGGGTTTTTCTATTTAACACCCACTCTAAAACCCACCTTATACCTATTTCATATAAATTAAAATCTATCTAATTTTACACCTTCTACCCTTCTCATTCTCCTTCTTTTCCTCTTTGCCTTCACTCTTCTTCTCATCTTCTCTCCCTTCAAAGTTTCTTCCATCAACTACTAGCAACAAGTACATGAATCTTTCTTCACACTTCTTCTTCATTAAAAGGTAATCCATTGTTTTGATTTGTTCAAATTCAAGGTTATACAAAATTAGGGTTTAAGTTTACATATATTACATATAGTTTGAATTTTTCGTTTTGATTGAATGAGTATTTGTTTTGATCTATTGAAATAAGTGATTTTACATATACAAAAGTTATGATTAGTATTGCAATCGCATGCCTTACGGCTGAATCGTTTCGAGTTGAATGCTTCGGATGAAAAATCAGTCGGTGGAGTCGCAGTCAAGTCGGGGAAGAAGACCTCAGCCATAAAGGCTGGGGTCACCCTAGCCGTAAAGGCTGAAATGGCTTCGGCCGTAAAGGCCTAAGTTGCACGGGCCTTAAAGGCCAAGGTCACACAGGCCTTTACGGCTGGAAGTGGATTTGTCTAATTTTTTGTTCTTGTTTACGTATGACATCACGATGCTATGAGGCTAGGTCCGCTCGTGCTCGACGTCGTGCCGAAGAGAGGGAAGAGATCATCTCGCTCCCACCGGCTGCAAAGATCGAACCCACACCGGTAATTGAGTGGCTTGAGAGGCACTTCCGACCGAAGGGGTCCTTGAGGAGTCTTTATGGATTCATCACAGTTTGATTTGGGGAGCAACTCTCAGCAGGATCCGACACTTCCCACACAGACCCCAATCGTACAGAGTACTCGAGGTCGACGTAACAAATAAGATTTTGCCTAGCATTTCACTTTTGCTTAATTTTAGCTAACTCTTCAATGTGTCGTTGCTCACTGGTTGTCTTAAACAATGATATGTTATCATTTGAGAAGTATGTAGCTATCGCAACATTCTTAATGACATTCTTCGTTTTCCCTTCAATATTCTTTAGAATGTGAAATCTACATAGGAGGTGCTTTGAACATGGAAATAAAGCATCCAACGGCTTTATCAAAGCCTTCGCTCGATCTGTCACCATACATGTGACCGTTTTTTGAGCAATTACACATAGCTCTGCAAGCTGTCGTATAGCCCAAGTCTAGTCCTCCATTGTCTCATGGTTTAAAAAATGCCCCAGCAAGAGTATAATTCTTCCATGTGGATGTGAAGCTAACAATTTTGAAAAAGGCAAGTATGTTAGATACTTTTAATCTCCAGTCATTATATTTATTATATTTGATCAACTTTATAACTTAAATGAAAATTTTAGAACTAATAATAACGCAAGTATACAAATTTTTTTGACAAATTTCATATATATACATATGCATTCGGCAGAATGATAATTTCCATGCTAAATTTCATAGTTATTAATTGAAAACTAAAAAGATGGTGTATATAAGAATTAGAATTCTTCATCGTTGATCGTTGTCTTAAGAAAATAAAAAACTTCATATTTTTCTTAATTTATAAAAATATATTATATTTGCTATATATACATATATTAATATTAGTTTAAGCAATAGAACAATAACAAACATATAGCATTATAAAACACAACATTCATGTAAAAATAGAAAATTATTTGATTTAAACATTAAGAAATTAAATAAATAATAAATTAAACTAGAAAATTTTAAAAAATAACAAATTATTTGGGACTTTGCCAACCGTTGGTTTTTATTACATTTTTTGGCATTTTTTGTCGAGCCTTTACGGTTGAAAGCGCTCCAGCCTATATGGCTTATGTCAACCCAGCCTATACGGCTCATGCACCTCCAGCCGTAAAGGCTTCTGCATCTCCAGCCGTAACGACTGGATGAGCTCCAACTAAGCCTGTAGACCTATTTGTAGGGTGGGCGTCAAATAAAACCTTCGTAATTAAATTATTGTATGTATAACTAATGAAAAAATGTCTCTTATATATATGCACGATTTGGATTATGTATACATTCGATATCAGCGTATATACATGTACTTTAGTGTTAATATACATGACGCCGTCGGGGGAGGCAAACGAAGATCGGCGAGGCCACTGGATGAGCGTCGGACAACCAAAGACCGGCGGCACTGGATGTCGGACACCACACTCGAATGTGACGAGGGGGAATGGATCGAATGGGGAATGGGGACCCGGAGGAAGCTCGACAGACGGTAATGGGGGGCGAAAGTCCGACGCGGTTCGACTAGAGGCTACGAGAGGCCGACAAGAGGGGACCCGAACCTATGGACGAGCACCGGCGACGGGAGGAATCGGGAAGTGACCAGCGTCGGGCACTAGATTTGGGGTAGAATCCGGGGGATGAGCGAACACCCGGATCTGGAGGGGGGATTCGGTCGGGTGGGGTGCAAGGCAGGTGGCGACGGGTGGTCACCAGAAAACTCCCTAGAGAGGGGTGGCGCTAGGGTGAGAGGTTGAGCGGCGACGGTAGGGCGACGAATTGGTGGCCGACGAAGTGGTGGAGGCTGCAATGGAGGCCGACAATTGTTTCAAAATTAAACCGACGGTAGGGCTACAATGGAGGCTAGAAAAATTAAACTAAAATTCCAAAATTAATCATCACTTCCTATAATTAAGGGATTGGTTTAATTTTGAAATTGGGTCATGATAGGTAATCTGAGTCATCCATTTGATTATTATCCAAAGGTCCACAATCGTTCTCATGTTCTCTAATACTTATTACATAATATGTGACGTGGAGCAACAATAGATCGATATGTGTCAAAATCCTATGTGGCACATCCTCAAGGCGACATGTGGAAAAATCCGAGGTGGCGCAACGTGGTGGCTCCAATTCTTACGACTTATATATATATATATACACACACACATAGACTAGTTATAACCCGGGTCTTGTCGGACGACTTTTTCAATAAATTTAAAATAAATTGATTTACATATGCTATAAGTATGTAAAATAGGCGAATTTGCGATCATGCCCCTCTCAGTAAAAAAAAGTTTGCAAAAACGCACTTAAAACAACAAAATAGCGAAATATGTTGTTTTGACATTTTTGCAATAAAATTTACATTATTTTATGTATTCGTTCAAGTAAAAAGTTATTTAAAAATCATTTAATTGTGTTAAAAATATTCATCCATAAAATTTGAAAATTATTTTTAAATACAGAATTGAAAAATACAAAAATAAAAATAAAACATAAAACAAGAAAAGATTCTGGAAAAATTAAGATTTTTTCGAACAAAAATAAGATATTCTGGAATATGTGGTTAAAATTTTTATCCAATAATATTGTGAAACATATCGTTTCCATATATATGTATGATTTTCAAAATTAGGGTTTTCAAGGATTGTTAATTTGAGTTATGTACTATGGATAAGATTCATTCTGTCATCCTAACTAGAAAATTTGTCATCCACAATAAAAATCTTATCAACCTTGAAAATACTATTAAAAAACTTGTCTTCTTTCTTCTAAAAAAATATTAATTTTTCTTATCTTTCACTGAAATTTATTTCTAAATATGGAAATAAATCCCACCAAAAAACTCTTCAATTGACACCCTCATAGCTCAGAAGAACCAAAAATCATAGTTCGTCACTTGGACAATAATACTAAATAATTTGTGAAGGGAGCAAGTTCATTAATCGATAAAAAGGAGAAAAATCCCCCCAAATAACTCTTTTTAACACTACAAAATCCCCAACTCCCCAGAAACACACACAAAAAAAAAAAAACATACATCCAATTTTCCCCAAATTTCATATCTTTCTCCATATCCTAATTGGCTTTTTCCCCTGATTACCACAAGGGTCTGTCTTCTTAATAATATGCACAGCTAACCACCAACTCAACCTCCCACATAAGCTGTGTCTTACGAATAACATTTCATCATCTTCATTTGCTGTCAGTAAAATCAGCATCAATAACGTCACCCTCTGGTCCCTTGTTGTCTGAGGCCTTGGGCTCATCTTCGGCTCCAGGTGTGGGTTCCGCACCAGGGGTACTGCCTGCTCCAGGCTGGTTGTACAGGGATTGACCCAGCTGCATGACTTCCTGGTTAAGGGCTGCCATGGCATCTTTCATGGTCTGAGTTTCACCTCCTGAGATTGCTTCCTTGAGCTCTCCCAACTTGGCTTCTACCTTTTCTTTGACTGGGGCTGGCACTTTGTCTCCCAACTCCTTCAGCTGCTTTTCGGTTTGGTATACCACAAAGTCAGCCTGATTCTTTGTGTCAATGGCATCCCTCTTCTCTTTGTCCTCTGAGAATTTCTCGGCTTCCTTTACCATCCTATCCACCTATAGGCATGTCACAAGCACATGCTAAGGCCTCGAGGATTTGTTGGATGACAAGTATTACAAGGAACTTTTACACAATCAAGCATTAACAATTCAGAGTGCAGTAAATGATTGCATTAACTTATAGGACCCATGGTTTTTCTTGGGGCAGGATTAAAATCTTAAGTTTGTAAAAATAGTAGACTGAAAAAGATATACCATAGTAAAAACCCTTAAAACATTCTACAGAGCTTAACTCATTTCTTACCTCATCATTGGGCAAGGTACTAGCGCCAGTAATAGTGATGTCTTGCTTCTTTCCAGTTCCCTTGTCAGAAGCAGTGACAGAGAGAATACCATTAGCGTCTATGTCGAATTTGACTTCAATCTGTGGAACCCCACGATGAGCGGGCGGAATCCCATCAAGACGGAAGCTACCAAGAGATTTATTATCTCTAACAAACTCTCTTTCACCCTGTAGAACATTGATCTCCACACTTGTCTGCCCATCTGCAACAGTAGAGAAGACCTCAGATTTGGAGGTGGGTAAGGTTGTGTTACGTGGAATGATCTTTGTCATAACACCACCGAGGGTCTCAAGACCAATTGACAATGGTGTCACATCTAAGAGAACAATGTCACTGACGTCTCCAGATAAAACACCAGCCTGTGATTAGCAAATCGCACATAGCCATAACATGGAACAGTTATACACTATTTTAATCATCCATCAATAAAAGCAATTGAATGTGACTAAATTCTCCTGAGAGAATAAAGTCAACAACCACATGGGGGTACATTTGGGTTACCCAAGATAAAGGGTTAGCTTGTGTAAAATTTCAAGGCTTAATGCAATATCTATGGGTAATCCAAACACATCCATGGAGTACTCAACGGCCATGGCAAGACAAGGCTAAAAGTACCTGAACAGCTGCCCCCAGGGCTACGACTTCATCAGGGTTAACTGTAACATTAGGATCTTTACCCGTCATCTTTTTTACCAATTCTTGAACAGCTGGGATACGTGTTGAACCACCAACAAGGATAACTTCATCCAAGTCGCTATATGCAAGTTTTGCATCCCTCAAAGAGTTCTCCACTGGAGTACAAAGTCTGAGACCAAGAAAAGAAGACTAAAGTCAGTCAAATAAAAAAAAAGAACACTACTTCGACAAAAAAAAACACTACTTCGACAAAAATAAAAAAAGAACACTACAATGGTTATGCATTAGCATAGAAACAATACATATCCAAAAGGTCAGAACATAATTCCTCAAACTTGGCTCTTGTCAAAGTGGTCTCTATGTGCTTGGGTCCTTCAGCAGTCGCAGTAATGAAAGGCAAACTGAGGCAACAAGAGGTATTCAGGTATTAGAGTCAACACGTGATGAAATACAGGTTAAAGCATAGAGTTGAGCAATAACAATACCCAATATTTGTCTGAGTCAAAGATGAAAGTTCCATCTTTGCTTTCTCAAAAGATTCAGTTAAGCGCTGAAGAGCTTGTTTGTCCTTCAGAAGATCAATACCTTCATCTCTTTTGAAGTCTGATGCTAGCCAATCAACAATTCTCTGCAGAATTATTAGTAACATATGTTAGGAACTCTAAACTTGAAAAGAACAACTTGTAATATGAGATTCACATATGCACAGTTATAAGCACAATTTTCCAGCTTCAAACCTTGTCAAAGTCATCCCCTCCCAAATGAGTATCTCCAGAGGTAGAAAGAACTTTAAAGACACCGTCACCTACTTCAAGAACTACCACAGACAAGAAAAAAAAACATAATTAACAAAACACACATGCACGGCGAATCACTCAAAGAGACGTGCATAGGACACGTATGGTACCAATGGCATATGCAGTCTAACAGCATGATACACACAACAATTGTCAACATGTACAAATACCTGAGACATCAAATGTACCACCTCCCAGGTCAAAAACTAAGATTGTTTCATTGTTCTTCTTTTCAAAACCATAAGCCAGCGACGCAGCAGTGGGTTCATTGATTATGCGGAGAATCTCCAAGCCAACAATGCGTCCAGCATCTTTAGTGGCCGTCCTTTGGGAATCATTGAAGTATGCAGGAACTGTAACTACAACTTTGTTTACTTTGTCGTTCAGAAATTTTGAAGCATCATCCACAAGTTTCCTCAAAACTTGTTTTAACAAAACAGAGCAAAGGCTGAAGTTTATGCATAATTTCTATTATACAGCATGGAAATTTTCCAGCAACTCACTGTTTTACAACAAATGAAACTAATTTGTTATATAAAAAGATCTGATTTTTCAAATGACATTCTAATTCCAACTCAAGAGCAATAACATTTCATAAAGTCATCAACTTGTTGCCAATTACCCTCAAACATATAGCCAGGACTACAAGCACAATGTATCACAAAATTGATTGAAAAAGCAAGTAGCAGCACCAGTACAAACTAGAAACTAGAATCATATAGTAGAGTAATGATCACCTGAGAAGAGATTTCCTCGGCGGCGAATTGCTTGCCAATAGCAGGGCAATCAAGCTTGACATTACCATTATCATCCCTAACAACCCTATAGCTGACCTGCTTGGACTCCTCACTAACCTCAGCCATCTTCCGCCCAATAAACCTCTTGACGGAGAAGAAAGTGTTCTCGGGGTTGAGCACAGCCTGCCTCTTGGCAATCTGGCCCACCAACCGGTCGCCGGCCTTAGTGTAAGCGACGACGGAGGGCGTGGTCCTCTGGCCCTCGGCGTTGGTGACGATGGTGGGCTTGCCGCCCTCCATGGCGGCCACGGCGGAGTTGGTGGTGCCGAGGTCGATTCCGACGACCTTCTCGCTGACAACGCGGAGTGGACCCGGGGCTCGGCGGCCACGGGCTCGCCTGTTGCCGAGCTTCAGGAAGGCGGACTTTGGGACGCCGGAATTGGAATTGAGCTTCTGGCCGAAGAAGACGGAGGCGTTGGACGCCGAGGAAGGCTTGGGTTTGAAAGAATTGAAGGGGGAGGATGCGAAGACGTTGATTTGAGCAGCGGAGGACGCCATTGGAGTTAGGGTTTTAGGGGATTGAGAGCAGGGGTGGATTGGATGGTGGAGGAGGATAAGGGAAGGTGAGAAGGGTTGGGAAGGTGAGAGATTTGATTTGTTATGTATGGGTTGGATTTGTGCTTTTTTTTCTTCTTTTTTTGTTTTTTTTTTTGGAGTTTGGACTTTCGTCTTTTAACCCTGCGTCTGGTGTGTTGTGTCTCACATTTTCAATGGGCTTATTTCTGCGTAGGAGATGGGATTCTCGTTGTTGTAGGACGTGGATGTAGGACGGCTTTTCATTTTGTCTATGTATTCCAGGTTGGCCACTCTAATAGCAAGCTAAAGGAAGAAGTGCACGTTGCTGCAGGATGTGGATGTAGGATGCCTCCTCATTGCCTTCGCCGCTCACAAGGGATTCACGCTCTTTCAAATGGATCTCAAGATAGCTTTCCTCAATGGCAAGCTAAAGGAAGAAGTGTACGTTGCTCAACCCCCAGGTTTCGAGAACGCTGACTATCCTGATCATGTGTACTTCCTGGACAAAGCTCTTTATGGACTCAAGCAGGCCCCTCGTTCTTGGTACGATAGGTTTGCGTCCTTTCTCTTGTCCATCGAGTATACTCAAGGTAACATTGACAAAACCCTGTTTTTAAAGAAAGTCCTTAAAGATGTTTTGATTGTCCAAGTCTATGTCGATGCCATATTATTTGGAAGCACTAACTTGAAACTTGTAGAGGAATTCAAGAACTTGATGAGTAGTGAGTTTGAGATGTCCCTCATAGGAGAACTCAACTTCTTCTTGAGACTCCAAATCACTCAACTCAAAGATGGGACGCGCATTCACCAACAGAAGTATATTCATGAAATGCTTGAGAAGTATGGAATGAATTCTTCAAAATCCATAGATACTCTCATTCCTCCCAACACTCGCTTATATGTTGATGAAGAAGGCAAGAGTGTGGATCAAAAGCTCTATAAAGGAATGATAGGATCATTGTTGTACCTAACCGCGAGCAGTCCCTATCATAGGACGTCAAAAGAATCTATGCCTCAAAAGAATCTTCAGATACCTCAAGGGGCGGGACGATCTATGCTATTGGTATCCCAAAAGGACGTCCCTAAACCTAGTGGTGTACTTTGACGCAGACTACGCTGGCCATGCGGTGGATAGGAAGAGCACCTCCAGAATGGCTCAATTCATAGGCTCCTGCCTTGTATCTTGGGGATCCAAGAAGCAAAACTTCTTGGCCCTCTCAACAGCGGAAACTGAGTACGTTGTTGCTGCTTCATGCTGCTTTCAAGTCCTTTGGATCAAATAACAACTTGAGGACTATGGTACATTCTTTAACACAGTCCCTATCATGTGTGACAACACTAGTGCCATAAGTATTGCCAAAAATCTTGTTCATCACTCAAGAACCAAGCATACTGATATAAGACATCATTTTCTTCTTGATAATGTTGAACTTGGATTAATAAGAGTGGATCATGTTAGGACTGAGGACCAAGTGGCCGATATTTTCACAAAAGCACTTGATAGACGTCCCTTCGAGCACCTTAGGCTACTCTTGGGGATGATAACTTTTAAATGATCAAGTCCCGTTCTACTATTCCCTCTATGATTGGCTATGTTTTGTTGAGAACTTGTTTTTAAAGTATATCATGCATTTAAAGTCATCTTTAAAGGACGCTAGCCTAAGACATGTATTTTGCTTGTGTTTGAACGCTATTCGTTTCTCTTTTAATTTCAAGAGTATCCCTGATCACCCAACCCTTATTACAAGCCGAAATGATGAAAATTCGAAGCTTACCCAAGACGAGAATCTTGCAAACGCGTCCTATGAGCCTTCTTTGTTTTACCTTTATGGGACATACTTGTTTGATTTTCAAAAATGGTTCTAAGTGATTAAAGGGAAGCTTGTCAAAGTCTAAAGGACGTCAGGGCAGTGTTCAAACAGTAAAAGATTGAGATCAATTTTGGGACGTAGTGGTACAGTTCTCAAAGAAGCAATGTTGTGTGTTGAAAGGTCGCCAAGACAAAGTCCTTTGCAGTTGTGAATTTTGAAAATAGGAAGGCGAACCGTTGCAGAGATTTTGAACGCAGATCTCGGGATCCGTGCAACGGTGCAAAACAATTGTTTACTTAGCGAAGAAGTTTGCCACGTGTGGGAACGCGGGTGGAGGAAGACAAAGGAAAAGTCCTTGTTACCCCTGACCATTTGCCTTCGTCTTCTTCTTATAAATACGCCCCTGAAACCTCTGTGAAAACTCTTCGCTCTCTTGCCTATTTGCCCACATCTGGAAATCTCTCTCAAATCTTGCCAAATCTTCTTCCCAGATCTCGAAATCTCTCCTCAAACCCTAATCTTACCTATATAAACCCCTCAAATTCTCTAAAATGGCCAACACTCACAACACCAAGAACCAGAAACCCTCTATGTCGTCTTCTTCGGCGGCGAGAAGCATTACTCCGGTGAAAGGCCGATCTCTCATGGATGCGAGAGGCAGACCCGCTGGGCGGCAAGACCAATCGCGCCACCAGCACTCCTCCCAATCTGGCCAACACCGCCCTTCCACCACTCCTCCAAAGCCCAAAAGATCTTAGTCTCACCCCCAATCCAGATCTCAACCAAAACTCTCTCAAAAACGCTTCTAATTCTTAAAAGAGCCTTTCGTCCTTGAGCCCGAGCAAGGGAGCCCCACAAAGTCCTAAGTAAGAGGACTCCCTGCTCAGCCCAAACGACGTCCTCCTCTTGACCCCCTAATTGAGGACTGGCTTGAAAAAGTGTCCAAGACCCCGGCCAACATTTGCCTAAGGGCGTCCGCTCACAACCACCCTCCAAAAATCCAACGCCTCCTCCATGTTGGTAGGGTTTACCTTAACAAATAAATTTGTCAAGACCACGCTGAGTATAGCGAAGTCAGGATCGTCCATGGGAGCTAGTAGATCTTTAGTCTAGCAATCAAACTACAAAAGCAAAACAAAAACAAAACAAAACAAGCAAACAAACACAAATTGCACACCCTAACGAGCCAAATTGCACGTTCTGAGGGGGGTCGCAGCCGACCTAAGGGGGGTCGCGGCCGACCTACGACAGAACCTAAAAACACACTAAAAACAACTACTGAGGGGGGTCGCGGCCGACCAGTTGCAGGTCGGGGCCGACCTTTTCTGGGCACAAAGATTGGGTTTGGTAAAAGTACGAAAAGACAACTAGGGGTAGGGATTCACCATAACATAATCATGCATTCAAACAATGATAAAGATCAACTCAACTTATAATCTCATGGGTGACTTTCATCACAAAAGAACACATCAAGAGCCTCCATTTACATGAAAGGGTTAACATGCAATCCAACTTGTTCTTCTAAGGGTTCGACTTTCATCTAACCCGGATAGTCCACATTCACAAACAAAACCTCTCAATTAGGTTGCAAACAAGAACATTCCCCCTTCTTCAAGGGTTTTAAGCACACAAGAGGGATTTATGGGCAGAGATTTCAAGCTAAGCATGGATCCAAAACAATCAAGGTCTTAAATGCACTTTCATGGTGGGTTTCACCCCAACCCTAGCAAGCTAATTACTCACACATCACAAACACACAAACAACACAAGAGAAGGGGGAAACATAATCGAAAACAACAACTTAAATTAAACCAAGATCCAAACTTACAAGCCTTGCAAACTCCACAACTTCTCTCTACAAACCCTCCTCCATCTTCGTCCTCTTCCCTCCTCACCTCCCAAAGAGGGAGAGTGAGAGAGCTCTCTCTCCAACCCTAAGCTTCCCACACAAGCCTCTCCTCTCTATCTCTCCAAAGCTTTCTAGAAAAGGAGCCCAAAAGCCCCTTAAATAAAAGTACCAAAAAAGTCAACTTAAAAGGAAGCTTCCTCAGCCTGCCACATCCGCCACTTTTGTCCCCCTTTTCGAATTTCAAAAATCCCGCAAAAAGCATTACTTGGGCGGCAAGGATTCGCTTTTGGTCGCAGCTCAGGGTGGTCGCGGCCGACCTCAGGATGGTCGGCCCCGACCTACAGCAGGATCATGTTTACTTCGTGTTTTCGCTCGAACTTGCTCCAGTGCTAGCCTTTCTTCGGGGTTTCTTTTTCGATGTTTCTTGGGTTCCTTTTAGACTTCTTGTAGCTTCTTTTGAGACATTTTTTGGCTTGAAGATCCATCCTTGAAATCCTTGAAAGCTCCTCTTGACTTGACTACGAACACCGCAACACCGTCATCTCCTAAAATGCTCGGTAAAGCTCGAAAACTCCTCTAAAATGCTCCAAATACCTACAAAACACAAAACAACACACAAACGACTCCAACCCTCGAAAAGAGTGGAAATCTTATGCAAAACACACAAACACATAGGAAAATATGCAAATCAAACTAGAAAACAACCTAAGAAATCTAACCAAAAAGCTCGACATCACTCCACTACTTCATGCTAACATATGTCCAACCCCGCCTTCAAGAAACAAATCACACAAACCCCCCTTTCATGGGGCCTGACATTATATCTGACACTTTTGGTGGGACGGTTGACGAATTGGCCAAACTCCTTCTAGATATAATGGAGTTCTTGGTCGCGCCTGCCGGCTCTGTCCCTTCCCAAAAGAGAAAAAGGCAAGCCTCTCCTCCCCCCTCTCAAAAGCTCAAAATCTGATCCTCCTCCTCTTCCCTACCAAAACCTATCCCAACAACCCCTCCTCCCGCACCCAAGAGACGCCTCAACTCTTCGGCCCAGCTTGAAGGCGTCACTAATGAACAAATGGCCTCCATCCGTCTCTCCGAGCTGGAAATAGAGAAGGAGCAGATGGCAAAGCAGGCCCAGGTAGAGAAGGACGCCATTGCTGAGGCGATCCAAAAGAGCATGCAGGACGTCGCTCTTCTTCCTCCTCCTCCACCAAGGACAGAGGACGCTCCTGCTTCCACTGTAGATCCGCTAGAGGTGGAGATTGAGGCGGACCTGGCAAAGCCGATGCCAAAGGTCCACAGGGACGCTCCTTCCCCACAAGTCCAGGCTAAGGACGTTGCGCCCACTATTATTCAAGTGGAGGACTCCCCTGTCAAGTAGCCCCCTCCTCCCCCTCCAGCTCCGCTCGCCCCCACTCCCATCTTGGCGATCAGGTCCAGTTCCTCCTCTACTCCTCCAACAAAGGCCAAGATCAGAACTCCTACTCCCTCTCCTCCAAGAGCTAAGTCTCCTCTTCCTCCTGCTCAAGTTGTTGAGGAAAATATACAAGACAAGGGACGACTGCTGAAGTCCCCGAGGAGTCCTTGGCAAAGACTTCCGTAGAGGACGCCCAGGTCCAGATAGAGGCGTCCAATGCTGAGGACCAGGAGATGGCCGAGTCCCATGACCAAGGGGACGAGGCCTCTGATGAAGAAGATGTTCCTCCTCATGATGAGGAAAATGAGGACGAGGAAGGAGAAGGAGACGAGGAAGATGCCGGCGATGATGTAATAGTGACCGGTAATGGCAACAAGAAGAAGAGGCTCAAGAAAATTTTGGGGCCGCTTCTCTTTGATGCCAACTTCCTTCAGGAAAATGGAAGGATGGTGTTCCTTGAGCTGCTAAATTTCCAAGGTTGGACGCACTTGGGTGCTGAAGCTGCCACCGTCGATCCCGAACAGGTCTTGCGCTTCTATTCAAAGTTTGAAGTTTCTGAAGTAAAAGAAGAGCCTCAAGGGACGTTCGAAATCGATGGGGACGAGTACTCAGTTGCAGAGGGTACCGTCCGAAATATGCTAGGCTTGCGTCCCTCCCCTTCAGAGGCTCTCCATGATTTCCCCTACAAAAGCTTCGGCCGCTTCTCCCAAGAAGACATCTGCACTCACATCTTTAACGGGAAGCAGCCTCTTGCTAAGGACAAGGTAGCCCACTGTCTCTCTAAGACGGGCGTCCTTGCACACCACTTCATTGTGCGTATGGTCGTCCCAAGACGGGAAAAGAAGTCCATTGTGCAGATTACTGATAGCATTATTCTGGACGCTTACCTAAACCGCAAGACGATCAATTTGGCGCGGGTTGTCTTGGAGCACATGGGCAAGTGCACAGGCGGAGGCCACTCCCTTCCTTTCCCTGGCCTTGTTAAGAAAATCCTAGAGCAGCAAGGCCTCTACGTCCCCAAAGAAGAACGCACCTTTGGAATTCACTGGGACGTAAGGCAGATCACGGCTCCTCCAGTTGGCAAAATGAGGTACGGCGAGGAGCTTCCCTCAATAAGGAAACGACTGGCCAAAGAAAAGAAGGAGGCCAAGCTCAAGGCTGCTCAGAAAGCTGCTGTTGGTGGAGATGCAGAGGGAAATTTGCAAGTAGTAGGGACGCCTGTTGACGCAGAGGACGCCAATGAAGTTGATCATGAGAACGTCAATGTTGAAGCAGAGAAGTGCTCTTAGATGACTTTGCTAGGGATGATGATTGAAAACTAGTGCATGATGATAGACCTCATCCAGCAAGTCCTCGAGACCCTCCATCAGCACACCGACCTCTGGGAGTGCAACAATGAGCTACTGGCGCAGTCCAACAATCTTCACGCCCAGACTCTGAAGGCTCTCGGCAAGCGTCCCCGCCAATGATCACTCCTCCCCTTCCAAACCCTGAAATACTTTATCTCTTTTTATTTGCTATGTTAAGACTTTGGGACGATGTCCCCTTTTGTGAACTTATTTGATGAATGGTTGTAATATTCATACTCTACTCTCTAAATTTGATGAATGTCGTTCATTACTTTGCATTTCATTGCGTTTAAACGTCCTTTACTTTAGTTTTGACTTTGTGCGTGCATGCCTTATAACTTGTTCTCCTTTTCGATGATGCCAAAAGGGGGAAGTATAGTTTTGCAGAGATGCAATTATTTTAATTTATCATAGAAAGCATGTGTTTAGGGGGATTTCAGCCAAGTCCAAAGGACATTAGTCAAGAATGAGTTAGGACGCACTTAAAAATGACTTGCATGCCAACCCTAGTGTAGTCTCTCATGCTAAAAGCTTTACTTTGTGCGCATTGTTTAAAAGAGTTTGTCATCATCAAAAAGGGGGAAATTTTTGGGACGATATTAAGGACGCCAGTCATTAATATCTAACCAATAATGATCGTCCCTAGTTTTGATAATGACAAACTCAAAAGTAATTGATAAGTTGTCTAAGTGTTGATCTCAGGTAAGTCTAGAGGACGCACATGAGTGAAAAGGACAACAAGTGAAAGGGACTCCCTAAGCTATAAGGACGCACTCCATCAAAACTTCCAGAGCTGAACGAAAAGAATGGAGTCCATGCGTAGATAGGACGGCATCCTCATCAAGAAGGAACGCGCGCCAAAATACGGACGAAGTTCAAATTCAAACCAAGGCCGCCCCAACATGATTACATCACATTCGGCCGTAGTCCTCAGAAGGAAGCTTCCTATGTCTGGGCATGTGTGAATAATTCCAAAGATGTCGCTTTCCCAGAGATGGTCCCCTGACCACGCGGAGGCTTCCCAAGCGTCAACAGAGTAGACTTCCTCAAGATGCAAATCGCACTGTTGAAGGAAGACGACAGATCCTGCCCAAGCTTCAAAGGACGCTAGAGGACAAGAACCACTACCACTATAAATACCCTCCAAGGGGTATGCATAGCGGTGTGGACTTCGAAGACTTTCTCTCAAGCTCTCCCGAAGCATTCAAGTTGAAGAACGAAGATCAAGAAGATCAAGTGAGCTTGAAGCAAGAGAAAGAAAGTCCAACCACATTAAATCCAAACCAAACCACAAAAGAGTTAGAAAAGTAGTTTGTCTCTCACAACGGACTGTGAGAGACGTGAGTTTTAGTTTCTTTATTAGCTAAGAGAGTTAGGTTACTTATTAGGCTGAAAGGAGTGTTACTAGTGAGGCTAAGGACGCACGCTTCGCTCAGTGAAGTGTAATGACTCGCCTAAGTTGTAAGGACTCTCTTTGAATAAGATAAGAACGGCTATTAAAAATCCTCCAACGGTGGTAGAGGTTTACCCATAAGACTAATTGGTCTTAGTGGGGTTGCTCTATAAATACTTGTGTCCATTATCATATTCAGTTTCTTGTTAAGTCTATTTTCCGCTGCATCTAAGAACGCACTTAACCCAGTTAAGGACGCCCACTCTAACATACTTACGATCCAACACTACCTGGCCATATTCTATTTATAAGAATATTGTACATGTGCTTATTACCCATATTCTATTTATAAAACTATACAATATGCTATTTTCCATTGCATTTATAAAGATATTCTAATAATATGATATGTTCATTTGTTAAACTATGTAAGAGTAACTACTAAATATTAGTCCATTGGGTCTTGCGAGTTAAGAACTTAAAAACACATTCCTCGTAAAAATTTACTAGTCGTCTAGTCGATGACCCGTACGTACCTTTTACGGAATTACGGATATATTTTCACCGTTTACATATAACGATATAAAGAATAATTATTACATCATAGCCTTTATCTAATTTATTGTTTGGTCTTTTGCTATACATTGTTTTGTGCACCACCATTCTAATACTTTATATCATTACTTTTTAATTTTTAATTATATTTTTAATAGTATATCTACTCGTAAGATTTAGTTTAGATGATTTCGGGTCATTTCAGATCGGGTTATTTCGGGTCAAGTTTAGTTCGGGTCAGTTCGGTTTGAGTCAGTTCGGGTTCGGGTTAGTTCGGATTCGGGTCAGTTCGGT
This sequence comes from Polygonum aviculare, assembly GCA_934048045.1. NCBI lineage: Eukaryota > Viridiplantae > Streptophyta > Magnoliopsida > Caryophyllales > Polygonaceae > Polygonum > Polygonum aviculare. The sequence continues at coordinate 25,838,209 of OW204030.1, read as the reverse complement.
TTACATTTTATTCGGGTAATTTCAGTTCGGGTCATTTCAGTTCGGTTCGGGTTCAGATCGGCTCTGGGTCATGTTCGGATGGTTCATTTTTCATTGTTCGGGTCAAATTTCGGGTTCGGGTTGGGTCAGTTTGGTTCGGGTTTCGGGTCCGGGTCACTTTCTGCCGGGTCTAATTATAGCTATTCGAGTTGGTTTGGTGCGTATCTCTTGAGTCGTATTGTTGGGCGTATTCCATCCAGGTCTAGAATGCCCCTATCCTGACCCCCGGATCCTACGCCAACGTAACTATGTGGGTAAATGTTGTTAAAATGTCCAAAAGTGGTACTCCCTCCATCCCCGATAGTTTGTCTCGTAATCTTTTTTGGGCGTCCTGAAAAGATTGTCCTATTCCATTTCTTTCCATTTACATCCATTTTTTTTTACAAAATCTTCCTAATTATTCACACATATTATCCCTCATTATCCAACTTTTCCATCAACTTTATCACTTTTCTCTACAAAATTACAAATTTATCCCTACCTAATCTCATATATTACCCCCAATTATTCACCTTTCTCATCAACTTTATCACTTTTCTCTACAAAATTACAAATTTATCTCTTCACAATCTCACCTTTTACCTATATTATCCAACTTTTCATCCACTTTATTCCATTTTTCTTAAACTACGAGAAAAACGTCCTTTGAGACATTATTTTGGGGACGAAGGGGGTATTTTTTAATACCAATTTGGCATTTTGATCATAAATTTTTGTTTATTTTGTTCAGGTTAAGCTATGTTGAGGATATACTTTTCTATAGTTTCTTCTAAAGACTTCCATTCAAAAGCATATTTTTCTTGCCTTGAAATTTGTGAAAAACTTTGCAACTTTCAAGCTTTAAAGTGAAAAAGTATAATTTGTCCGAAAAATACTTTTATATAGCGAAGTGTAACAACGTAATAGCCATCAAAGCTCTAAATAACCCATTCAAAAAAACAAAGTTCTAAATAAAAGTTGGGCCTATCTTATGACCAAAATACAAATTTATGAAGTATAATAACTAACATAACGAATCAAACTCAACCAGATTATTCACTCTTCAATATTGACACCCTCATAGCTCATATGAACCAAAAATCATAGTTCGCCACTTGGACAATACTAAATAGTTTGTGAAGGGAGCAAGTCAATTTATCGACAAAAAGGGAAAAAAAACCAAAAAAAAACTCTTTAACACTACAAAATCCCCAACTCCCCAGATACACAAAAAAAAACATAAATCCAATTTTCCCCAAATTTCATATCTTTCTACATATCCTAATTGGCCTTTTCCCCTGATTACCACAAGGGTCTGTCTTCTTAATAATATGCACAACCAACCACCAACTCAACCTCCCATATAAGCTGTGTCTTACCAATAACATTTCATCATCTTCATTTGCTGTCAGTAAAATCAGCATCAATAACGTCTCCCTCTGGTCCCTTGTTGTCTGAGGCCTTGGGCTCATCTTCGGCTTCAGGTGTGGGTTCCGCACCAGGGGCACCGCCTGCTCCAGGCTGGTTGTACAAAGATTGACCCAGCTGCATGACTTCCTGGTTAAGGGCTGCCATGGCATCTTTCATGGTCTGAGTTTCACCTCATGAGATTGCTTCCTTGAGCTCTCCCAACTTGGCTTCTACCTTTTCTTTGACTGGTGCTGGCACTTTGTCTCCCAACTCCTTCAGCTGCTTTTCGGTTTGGTACACCACAGAGTCAGCCTGATTCTTTGTGTCAATGGCATCCCTCTTCTCTTTGTCCTCCTTTGCGAATTTCTCGGCTTCTTTTACCATCCTATCCACCTATAGCCATGTCACAAGCACATGTTAAGGCCTCAAGGATTTGTTGAATGACAAGCATTACGAGGAACTTTTACACAATCAAGCATTAACAATTCAGAATGCAGTAAATGACTGCATTAATTTGTAGGCATGGTTTTTCTTGGGGTATGATTAAAATCTTGATTTTGTATAAATAGTATTACAGACTGAAAAAGATATACTGTAGTAAAAATCCTTAAAACATTCTACAGATTTTGTATAACTAGCGCCAGTAATAGTGATGTCTTGCTTCTTTCCGGTTCCCTTGTCAGAAGCAGTGACAGAGAGAATACCATTAGCATCTATGTCGAATTTGACTTCAATCTGTGGAACCCCACGAGGAGCGGGCGGAATCCCATCAAGACGGAAGCTACCAAGGGATTTATTATCTCTAACAAACTCTCTTTCACCCTGTAGAACATTGATCTCCACACTTGTCTGCCCATCTGCAGCAGTAGAGAAGACCTCAGATTTGGAGGTGGGTAAGGTTGTGTTACGTGGAATGATCTTTGTCATAACACCGCCGAGGGTCTCAAGACCAATTGACAATGGTGTCACATCTAAGAGAACAATGTCACTGACGTCTCCAGCTAAAACACCAGCCTGTGATGAGCAAATTTCACATAGCCAATAACATGGAATAGTTATACACTACTTTAATCATTCATCAATAAAAGCAATTGAATGTGACTAAATTCTCCTGAGAGAATAAAGTCAACAACCACATGGGGGTACATTTGGGTTACCCAAGATAATGGGTTAGCTTGTGTAAAATTTCAAGGCCCAATGCAATATCTATAGGTAATCCAAACACACCCATGGTGTACACAATGGCCACGGCAAGACAAGGCTAAAAGTACCTGAACAGTTGCCCCAAGGGCTACGAATTCATCAGGGTTAACTGTAACGTTAGGATCTTTACCGGTCATCTTTTTTACCAATTCTTGAACCGCAGGGATACGTGTTGAGCCACCAACAAGGATAACTTCATCTAAGTCACTGTATGCAAGTTTTGCATCCCTCAAAGAATTCTCCACTGGAGTACGAAGCCTGAGACCAAGAAAAGAAGACTAAAGTTAGTCAAACAAAAAAAGAATACTACAATGGTTATGCATTAGCATAGAAACAATACCTATCCAAAAGATCAGAACACAATTCCTCAAACTTGGCTCTTGTCAAAGTGGTCTCTATGTGCTTGGGGCCTTCAGCAGTCGCAGTAATGAAAGGCAAACTGAGGCAACAAGAGGTATTCAGGTATTAGAGTCAACACACGATGAAATACAGGTTGAAGCATAGAATTGAGCAATAAAAATACCTAATATTTGTCTGAGTCAAAGATGAAAGTTCCATCTTTGCTTTCTTAGCAGATTCAGTTAAGCGCTGAAGAGCTTGTTTGTCCTTCAGAAGATCAATACCTTCATCTCTTTTGAAGTCTGCTGCTAGCCAATCAACAATTCTCTGCAGAATTATTAGTACCATATGTTAGGAACTCTAAACTTGAAAAGAACAACTATTTATATGAGATTCACATAAGCACAATTTTCCAGCTTCAAACCTTGTCAAAGTCATCCCCTCCCAAATGAGTATCTCCAGAGGTAGAAAGAACTTCAAAGACTCCGTCACCTACTTCAAGAACTACCACAGACAAGAAAAAAAACATAATTAACAAAACACACATGCACGGCGAATCACTCAAAGAGACGTGCGTAGGACACGTATGGTACCAAAGGCATATGCAGACTAACAAAATGGTACACACAATAATTGTCAACATACACAAGTACCTGAGACATCAAATGTACCACCTCCCAGGTCAAAAACTAAGATTGTTTCATTGTTCTTCTTTTCAAAACCATAAGCCAGCGACGCAGCAGTGGGTTCATTGATTATACGGAGAATCTCCAAGCCAGCAATGCGTCCAGCATCTTTAGTGGCCGTCCTTTGGGAATCATTGAAGTATGCAGGAACTGTAACTACAGCTTTGTTTACTTTGTCGTTCAGAAATTTTGAAGCATCATCCACAAGTTTCCTCAAAACCTGTTTTAACAAAACAGAGCAAAGGCTGAAGTTTATGAATAATTTCTATTATACAGCATGAAAATCTTCCAACAACTCACTGTTTTACAACAAATGAAACTAATTTGTTATATAAAAAGATCTGATTTTTCAAATGACATTCTAATTCCAACTCAAGAGCAATAACATTTCATAAAGTCATCAACTTGTGGCCAATTACCCTCAAACACATAGCCAGAACTACAAGCACAATGCATCTCAAATGATTGAAAAAGCAAGTAGCAGGACCAGTACAAACTACAAACTATAATCATACAGTAGAGTAATGATCACCTGAGCAGAAATTTCCTCAGCGGCGAATTGCTTGCCAATAGCAGGGCAATCAAGCTTAACATTACCATTATCATCCCTGACAACCCTGTAGCCGATCTGCTTGGACTCCTCATCAACCTCAGCCATCTTCCGCCCAATAAACCTCTTAACAGAGAAGAAAGTGTTCTCGGGGTTGACCACGGCCTGCCTCTTGGCAATCTGGCCGACCAAGCGGTCCCCAGCCTTAGTGTAGGCGACGACGGAGGGCGTGGTCCTCTGGCCCTAAGCGTTGGTGACGATGGTGCCGCCCTCCATGGCGGCCACGGCGGAGTTGGTGGTGCCGAGGTCGATTCCGACGACCTTCTCGCTGACAACGCGGAGTGGACCCGGGGCTCGGCGGCCACGGGCGCGCCTGTTGCCGAGTTTCAGGAAGGCGGACTTGGGGACGCCGGAATTGGAATTGAGCTTCTGGCTGAAGAAGACGTAGGTGTTGGAAGCCGAGGGAGGCTTGGGCTTGGAGGAATTGAAGGGGGAGGAGGCGAAGACGTTGATTTGAGCAGCGGAGGAAGCCATTGGAGTTAGAGTTTTAGGGGATTGAGAGCAGGGCTGGATTGGATGGAGGAGGAGGATAAGGGAAGGTGAGAAGGGTTGGGGGTTGAGGGGGGTTTTTAGAGGGAGGGCGTTGTTTTCTAGAACCCTCTATTGTTTTGGTGTTTGTTTCAGAGATCCGTTTGAGAGGACAGATTTGATTTGTTATGTATGTGTTGGATTTGTGCTTCTTTTTTTTTTTTTTTTTTTGTTTTTGAGTTTGGGCTTTCGTCTTTTTACCCTGCGTCTGGTGTTATGTGTCGTCTCACATTTTCAATGGGCTTATTTCTGCGTAGGAGATTGCGATTCTCGTTGCTGTAGGACGTGGATGTAGGACGGCTTTTCATTTTTCTATGTATTCCAAGTAGGCCACTCTATGGGTGACTCCACCCGATCCAACCTAACTTGTATTTGTGGATTGATCCGAGTGATCGTACACATCCAACCTAACTTGTGTTTGTGGATTCATCCGAATGCCCGTGCATAAAAAGCACTAGGCCGAAAAAAAAATAGAAAGCACTAGATTTGGGGTGGTACTCGCAGGCCCACATCCACAAGATTTGAGGTTTAACTCAATGGATTTTAAAAAAAATCTTTTGGGAGACTCGTCTGTCAAATCAAATGTGTATCCCGAGTCAAGTTGAACGTGGTTAAGACAAAGTTCTAGCGAACCAATAAGCAATAAACAAAAAAAGTAGACTCATTTCCCTATATGCTTAGATTTACGAGTACGGATCTTTATGGACCGCATACGATCAACCTTATTTTCTAAGCAATCAAAAACTTAAAAAAAAACTAAAAATAAATAATGGAAGAAGCAAAAAATCAATAAACTATTTTAAAAATTGTGTAACTTTGGTAGGGCTAAACCAACATAAGTTATCTGATCCTTCATATGTACCTACAATCTATCTAGAACAGATGTTTCCAAAAAACATGTAAATGAAAATAAAATATTGAATTTTGGGTAAATTTATTTTCCTAATATAAATCAATAGAAAATCTTGCTATAATCAAAATAAAAGGTGATATTTAATATCTTACTTAACTTTATATGAAAATATAATTTTCATTTACATGTTTTTTATTTTAGGTAAAACTGATTTTTGCATTTTCATGAAGATTCTACATAATTAATTAAAATAATAGATTTTATAATCAAAAATTTAAAAAATAAAATACATATATAGGTTAATATGTCTGAACTTGGGTTTATAGGCTTGAATTATACATTCTCGATTAAAAAAAGGCTCGGGTCAAAATTCGTTCCCGAATTGATTAAGTCAAGTTTACATATATTTACATTACTCATACATCATACGTGATTTGTACTACTTACGGGTGAAACACGTTTACATTACAGGTGAAATGTTCACGGGTAAAATTTCCTCAAAAGCAAAGACGCTGACACGTGCAACATTTTATAGGCTAAGGTGTCTATGTTGGGAAATAAATTTCTTCACGCCTAATTTGATAAATAAAACTTTAAACCTGCTCATTTCTGAAAAACATTTCCCTTCATAGCCTACTTTGCCGCCGACACGGGTCAGGCTGGGCCACCACAACCAGGCCAGGTTAGGAAATCTGGACCCAGGACCGACGGTATTAAACTGGGTTGGGCTCACACAAGAAGCCCTGATTTGGTTTTGCGGCGGGCTTGTCCAGAGTAAGTCGGGTTGGCTTGTTGTAAAAAAAATAAATTAAAAATACCAACCCTGGTGTTTGCTTGGTTTTAATTCGATTTTAAGCCAAACCATTTTTTAAAGCTTCTAAGTAAATAGAATGATAAAAATTTACTAGAGGAATTATTACCCGAATCCCTATTAGATCATCACTTTGCAAATATGACCTTGTTTTTTCAATTTGCAAAAATGTCTAAAAATATTGTATAATTGCGTAAAAATATTGAATGTGTTGATACCAGGAACCGTCTACGCGCTAGCATCACCCTACCGAAACAAAATATTACTAAGTGTAAACTTCTCAAAGTGGCGTTAGGCTATAGACCTTGCGTACATCGCGCTCCGAGTAGGTCCTATTCCAAAAGCGAGCTCTCGGCGTAACCGCAACCCTCCAAGGGCAACGGCTTGGGTAACCATGTCTGCACCGCGGTATAGAGCACTGTGATCGCGGAAGGAGGAGCTCGTCCCATCCACGCAAGTGGGTGGGCGGCAACGTCCCATCGAGCGAGCGGTGGGCGGCAACGTCCCATCCCGGCCCGTGATTGGCCAACTCCGCGGCCACCGCCCCAGGAGCCAACCGTAGAGCGACACGTACCTAGGCGGCGCCCGTCCCACATCGGCATCTCGCTCCAACCCAGCCCGAACTTCCACTATAAATAGCGAGCTCAATTCACCAGAGCGAGGATCGAAAAAACCTCGCGAACCACACACACTAGATCTCGAGCTAAGATCATTGTTGTAACCCGATACACTTAAACGCGATAGAGAATATTTGTTTACTATTATAATCCCAGTCAATACAAAAGCGTTCTTAATACTACCTCCATCGCGCTAAGCACTTCAAGCGACCAAACACTTTCCATCTCTCCGTTCGATTGATTCGGTTGAGTTCAAGCCCCTTGCTCTCATCACGTTATACTACAATCGGTGTTTTCGGACTTCAACAGAATGAATGTCCAAAATGACTATTTTTGTCAAATAAAAGAAAAAACGAGATTTTGGAAAAAAAATTTCTGAAAAATATATTTAATTTTGTTTATCCCAATTTGAAAATTTATAATTTTTTTGAGCCCTTGAAAATTTATAGTTAAAAGGATTTTATAGATATTTTAATATTAAAACATTATTTTAAAAAGATTTCAAAAATTACATTCTATCCATTTTGAAAATTAAAAAAAAAAATCAAATTTAAAAATCAAATTGAATTCTTAAAAATATATATATATATTTATTTATTTTTGCTCAAATCGAGAGATTACTCGTATAATCGTACCGGATCTGCTCACCTCCACCCAAGCCCTAATCTCAAAAAAAAGAAAAAAAACAAAGAAAAATCGAGATATTTTCGCCGCCATCCCCTCGCTCGCCGGCCGCTTGTCGCTGTGTGCGCCGGCCGACTCTGCCTCCGCTCCGTAGCTCCTCGCTCTTGTGCGCCGGCAAAATCCGATTCCGCCTCTGCTTCTGCCATTAAGCCGTGGTAGTCCAGAGTCCTCCGCCTTTGCCTGTCGCTCGTTCGCCAGGTTTGTCCAACGCCACTAGGTTTCGCTCATTCGACTTTGCCTCTAAATTTTCTCAGAGTCTTATCGTTTGTTGTCTTTATATCAACACACACGACATGAAAATTCTGAAGATCAATTATCAACTAATGAGTTACTAAATCTTACACTGAACTAAATAAGCTCCTTTCCTTTCTGCAATATGCAACTCAAATAGTATTTTTTTCGTCCCTACTAAGATACTGTGAACCAAATTTTGAGCAAATATAGACACGGTGGTAAATAGAAGAATGGGGCAGTGGGGAGGAATATGGAGAAGGGAAGGTGAGTGATATGATTGATCGGAGGAGGAAGGAAAAGGTTGGAGGATGTAATTTAAGCTCTTGTGATGTCAGGACACAGTGTGTTCTATTGAAACTAATTGTACTGATGATAGGTATACCCTGTCATATCATGTACTGATTTTCTCATTTTTCTGGTGTTTTTGCTATTGTATAACAATCTTGTTTACATATTAGCCGATTTCCCTACTAAATTGGGTAGGAAGCAGCATTTCCTGGATCCGAATCATTCGATTGCATTCTGTTTCACGAATGGTGAAATTTCAGCATACAGATCAGGCTTCTGTTCTAGATCCAGCATGGTCTTTCTACTTCTGTCAAGTGATTAGTGTCGTAGTATTTGGGATGAGTGAGAGTGTCACACTAACTCGGTGACATAGTAATTGTATTTAGTCTCTCCCATTAGTCCCATGATCAGTAATCCACTCCTATTCTCTTCAGTGATCGCCTTTGCTTATCTAGCAGCAGATGTTCATAATGCAATGAGAGGTGGAGCACTCCACCTGGTAACATTTCAGCAGATGTCTCTTAGATTGCAAGTTCTTTCAGGACTACTAGCTATCTGATTCTTGTATTCCTTGATCTGTTATCTTGACAGACTTGATGTGGTTTTTCTGTCTCTGTTTTCAGTCATGTATGTAAAATTTGTTTGTTTCGTAGTTAGAAACAGTCTATTTATTGTGTTTCCTTTTATTTCCTCTCAACTTCTGTCCTTTCATGCATATGTATTTAGCAAACCTTAATTCTCATTCATTTACAAAGTAAGTTGTTTTGTTGTACAGCTTGAAGATCTTCAGAGGGATGAATTTGGTGAGACTGATGATCAAATAGTGTCTTATCAGAGTGATATACTGCAGGATGGGTATGAAGTTAAGAAATGTTGTAAACATTATATAAGTGAAGTCATCCATCTTGGTGTGTGCTAGCTATCAGAGCAGTCTATGCTATTGCTCCGTATTTATGCTATAGCAATCCGGAAATTCATGTCCTAAAGGCTGCTTGGTTTCACAACTATTGATTGCTGTGGTGTGAATTCTGGTCTGATCTGGTCGTTTAAGGATGGGTGAAGGGAAGAGGAAGAAGAAGAGAGGCGGTACAAAGCGGAGGATAACGGCGGAGCAGGCTCTTGCTCTCAAATCTGTCCATGAGTGGGTTTCCTCTCCTCCCGCCGCCGCCGCCTCTTCTTCCGATTTCCTTCCTCTCAGATCTGGTTCCAATCCTCCGACTCCTGCCAAAGTCATCTTTGAGTTGCATTCCCATTCCACCTGCAGTGATGGCTTCTTCTCCCCCACTGCTCTGGTCGAGAAAGCCCATCAACACGGGGTCAGTTTCTGCCTTGTAGTACTGGTTTCTATCATCTGATACCATATTATAACATGGCCATTACCCATTCAGTTATTGTTGATAAATAAGATGAGAGTGAGTTACATCTTCCCTTGAAAACAGGTCAAGGTACTTGCTTTAACCGATCATGATACCATGGCTGGTATAACCGAAGCCCTACACGCAGCTCAGAGGTTCGGTATCAAGATAATACCAGGTGTGGAGATCAGTACAATCTTTTCTTACAGGTATGTTTTTTGTGACCATCCTTACCAGCTATTGAATGAACGAGTAAGATTACAGTCCTGTTCACAATGTCTTTCAGCTGAACATTGGGTTTGGTTGGTTTGTATACTACTATTCTCAACTTGTTGTGACCATCTTACGAAAGGATCTGGCTGACTTCTCTATTCTGTAACACCAAAAAGTAGATCAAACAAGTGGAGGAATATATTGCTGCTTTTCTTTCATGGATAATGAAAACATACAATGGATCATGTGAATGTTGTGCTTGAGATGATCTCCTACTACTACTTATGCCTGATTATGTCTTCAAAAAAGTTGCCAACTTTTGCTGCAATTCAGATGTAATTTTCATAAGCACATAATTTGGCTTATCACCAAAGTTCTAGGTTCTCATGAAACTGAATGGATGGACAGTGAGGATTCTGCATCCGAAGAAGAAGAAGAACCAGTTCACGTCCTTGCATATTATAGCAGCTGTGGGCCAAACAGATCTGATGATTTCGAGAAATTCTTGGCCAACATAAGAGACGGGCGATACGTTCGTGCCAAAAACATACTTTCAAAGCTTAACAGCCTCAAAGTGCCTCTCAAGTGGGAACATGTTACAAGAATTGCAGGCAGTGGAGTTGCACCTGGTAGGCTGCACATAGCTAGGGCATTGGTCGAGGCTGGCTATGTAGAAAATCTGAAGCATGCATTTTCCAGATACCTGTATGATGGTGGACCTGCTTATAGCAAGTGAGTACTTGGTATAATTAGTTTGCTCTCTCTTAAAAACAGCTTTTTCACCGGTGACATTGTTCTCCCTATATGTTTGATGCAGTCTCGTGGAAACTCCTTACTAGAAGGTATTTAAGAAGGTGGCACTTGTTTCTTTCAAAGTATACTGAGTCTGTCGTTTGTTTCTGATGGATGCAGGGGAGCTGAGCCTAGTGCGGAAGCAGCAGTACAGTTTATATGTGAAACTGGAGGTCTAGCAGTGCTAGCTCATCCATGGGCACTGAAGAATCCCATTCCGATCATCAAGAAGTTGAAGGTGGCAGGGCTTCATGGGATTGAAGCTTACCGGAGTGATGGTAAACTTGCAGGTAACTTCATTCTCCTGTGTTGTATGGAGTTATAAATGAGTTTCTCAGACATGAACGCGGGGAATTTGATGTCCACAGTATACAGTGATCTAGCAGATAGGCATGGGCTGGTTAAACTTGGAGGATCGGATTATCACGGGAGAGGTGGGCAGAATGAGAGCGCTCTTGGGAGTGTGGGCCTTCCCGTGGTCGCTGTCCATGAGTTTCTCAAAGTAGCTCGTCCTATTTGGTGCAATGCTATAAGACAAGTGGTAGAGAGATATTGTGAGGATCCGTCAGAGTCAAATCTACAGCAGATCACGAAGTACGAACAGGCCAGGATTAGTACCCGTAGTAATGCAGGTGGTTCTTGTAGGAAGGAGTTGATAGATATGTGTTTATCTTCTTGGATGACCCGAGAAGAAATGAAGAACGCTGGCTTTGAAGCCACAATGTTGAAGATTTCGGAATCATAGTTAATTATTCCCAGATTTTTTTTTCTTGTTTGATATGCTGGCAGAATAGTTTTGCAGTTTTGTATTCCTTTTCCTGGTGTATTCCACGAAAGATACAAAGAAGAGTTTTTCTAACATTTATCAATCCTTATGCCCTAAAAGCGACCATGCATGGAGCATGGAAGTTGAGAAATGGGTTTGTTTTTCGAGAACTACGAAGCAACCTTTTCCTATTTCAGTTTGCTGATTTGGGGGATAAGGAGAGGGTGATTAAGGGCAGACCATGGGCGTTTGATCGGGCTTTGTTGGCGTTGAAGGAACCGAGGATAGAACAACCATCAAAGATCGTGATCGAACGTGTCCCTTTCAGGGTGCGTGTGTATGTTTTACCGATTGAGGCAAAGAATGTTGCCACTGCGGAGGCTATAGGAAAGAGTTGAGCTTTGGTGGTCTGGAAGAAGTAGGTGATGTGGATATGCTGATGTGCGCAAGGTATATGAGGAGTAGGGTCAGGGTGGAGATTAAGAAACCATTGCATCGGGGGCTGATGTTGAATCTTAAGGGCAAAAGAATGTGGGTGGAGTTGAAATATGTAACGTTGCGGAACTTTTGTTATTGCTACGGTATGCTAGGACATGTTGAGTTAGAATGTGATGATGAAGGAGCGAAGGAGTTGCATGGAGAGTATGGAGAATGGTTGAGAGCATCACCTTATAAAGCTCCCCACGCAAGAGAAGTTGCTGAGAAGGAGAAAGAAAAGAAGATTGTGTTGAAGAGTATGGAAAACAAACAGGACTCGGGCAGCAAAAACTCAAGGGAGAAGGAGCATGGCCAGGTTAGAAGAGCGTTGTTGGAGCTGCTGGATGAGGGGGAGAAGAGTTCTGATAGTTGCACAGGGGATAATGAAGTAACTAATGAAGTTCTTAAGCAAGAAATGCACAAGAAGAAATTTGTAGGAAAACTCTCCCACAGACTCTTTTCAATTCATTCATAAAATTCAACGTGATCTACAATCTGACCTGACTCCTTAAATAGAAGAAAATAAATAAAACTAACCACTAACACATCAACTAAGTAATGCTCCTATCACTAACCCACTAACATAACTCTAGGAAACCACCTTAATTAACTAACTAAACTAAAAAATAGGGACTGATCTGCTAGAACTCGTACTAAACATGAATTAAAACATGAAATGAAATGAAACATTAAGCTACTGGAAATTAGAATCCTATCATAATTGAAGTGGTTCACCCAAGGTTGATATGGGATCTAGGAAATTTTGAGTCATTTACTGACAAGTTTTGAGAAGAGAGTTGACAAGATATTACAATAGTGAGAGCTGGTGCTTTTGAGTTACATGAGGCTAGCTTGATTGAAGGAATATCCAGTTGAACTTTGTGTTGCACTTAACATAAATTTGCAAGAAGACGTTGCTCAATAAAGTGGCTGGATGAGACTATAAAGTTGTGGCATTGAAGAATAGCTGTGAAATTTTGGTTTAGAGTTGAGCAACTCTTAGCTCATACTGAAGTAGTTTGTGAGCTTAAGGCAAATCAAATGGAGCCCATAACACTTTGCATTCAAATTGCTTCCAATGTCATAGTTTTTGGTTGTCATATGTTGGCAGAACTCTGTTGTTGTTGATGCATATAAATAATGTAATCTTACTTCTTATAATTTTGGGATTTTAATTTTTTTTCTTTTCTCCTATAATTCCAAAAAATAGCTTCACCATCCAATATGAGGTCGGGTCGAACGATGACGCCTTATAAGATGACAATGTCACTGGCCACTTGTTCTCCTCCGCCGGCTGCTCGTCCAACCACATGAACCCTTGGGTCGAGTTTGGGACCCACCATAGCTCTGAGTAGTGCCACCGCTGGTGCCACGTGGCTACGAACCCGGCCAGCCCGAATATGATGTGGAAGAGGCTTGTGGCCCTTGCCGGTTCGGTCGGCTGTTCTTCGATGTCTAGGCTTTCGTTGGAGACTGAGGTAATGGCGGCAGGTCGAACTTGGGCTCGGAATCAAAGGGAAGCAGATAAGAGGGACGAGGTGAGAATATGTCATGGTTGGTCGAAGGGAAGCACCGCCGTGTAAGAGACGTTGTTCTACCGAGTGTCTCTCTTAAGCTTGCCCCAAACAGAAACATGTTGTCCATGCCTGCATCTTCCTATTCCGGGATGTAATTTTACATGGTGCCTAATTCAATGAATAAGACTTGAAAACAACCCATCTTCGGACAAAATTCATTGGAACTCCTCTTTGTCATTTGACCAATATATCTGTTTTCCGGTCGGGTTTAATGATCGTATAAAAACTATTAGACTATAAAACTGAGAAGAGGGTTGACATGGTTGTGCATCTTTTTTATTTATCATGGTTATTTTGCATTTAGCATGCTTTTCGATTAACACTTTGTCTTTATACATCTTTCGCAACACTTTGATCTTACAGGATGTTGCGTAGCCATTATAATTGGCAGTCTGATTTTACAACATCAACCCAACATTTGTTGGGCATTTTGATTTTACATCATCATTAGCTTTGAAACCAGGCCGATACTTATGGTTTCAATATATATTTAGCTAGCTTTGGAGAGTCCATTAAATACAAACTAGGCCGATATATTTGGACTCCTACACCCCATCATCGTACGGAACGGCTGTGGAGTCCAACCACTGGTCTCCCATGACGAACTGAGACACTGTAAAGGTAGTTGCATCTGGATATTCCATGACATGGTACCCGGGCCAATTGACCCTCTTATCGAAACCGGAACCGGGCCCAGTGTTTTGGTACTCTCCATAGTACAAGGTGTCTAGGCCTTGGTCTCCTGCCCACCGAGTCCAACCCGCAGGGTCTATGAAATCATCTATGTAGGACTCCATGACGACCACTCTTGCGAACGTCTTCCATGGCCTTCCGAGGTACGACCTCACAACGGTTGAGTTTCTCGAGTTGTAGAGGTCGTCGGAGGCGAGGATGGAGCAATTTTGGATCACGATTCCTGTGATCTCGTCTTCCGTGTCCCTAGACTGGGCGGTGATCACCGTGAACTGTCCTGCATTCGTTACAACCCCGGTCGAATCATATGTAAAGCTTCTTATATATATAATGAATACTCGATACGGGAGGGTACCAGGGTCTCTGCCCGTGGACGTAAGTAACACACCGTTAATTACAGATTCACGTATATGTATGTGTCGGTCTTGTTTATTGTTCTCATTCGATCTCTCGTTACAACAATAACGAATAATCGATATGGGATCTTACCAGGGAGCGGAAGGCGAGAGACGATGTTGGAGGCTTGGAAGACAACGATGGCATTCCCGAAGATGAAGTCGACGGTTCCATAGACGTCGCACTCGCGGTAGAACTGGCGGAACGAGTGGACGTAAAGGGAGTCTTGGTAGCCCACGATGCTGCACCGGTAGAGGGCGGATAAGTCGGCGCTGATGCGTAGAGCCACGGCTTGGTGCTTGCCTGCCCCTGCCGAGTTCTCGAACGTCATGTCTCGGGCCAGGAATCCATCCCCAGACACCGCTGTAAACACATTATGCGAATGCTTCAAATCTAGTGAGGCTAAAAGGATCCTTGTATATAAACTGCAACCCCATAGTATATATAGCTTTTGTTAACCATAACATGGGAAGCCGTGGACCAAAAACAAGACATCTTTTGGTATTAATGCTACGATATTAACTATCAATTGATGTGTGTGCTTCTCTACCATTTAATATCATTTTGCTTCCGATAACGACTGGTAATTGTGCTTCAAGATTAATCTTCAGTAGTATCTATCTATATCTGTATCTTCTATTTATGTATTGATACACATCCATTGTGATACACAATAATTATAGGCCATTAGATCTAAACATATAATACATAGACCAAATTTAATCTTAAAATTATGATGAGCGAAGGTTTAGAAAATCTCGTAATTATAGAAAACTGAATATCACATTCGTATATGCATCATTATATTATGTCAAATGCATTATTATAACATATATATATCATATGCATGGTATTTTACCGATTTTGCATTCATGTATATAACAAATAAACATCCTGCATTTAACCTTATAACCATGCTTATAGTGTATTAAAATCATGCATGCATATAATGCGTGATAACCATAGATATAATAACGTAATTTTATTTCCTATAATTTCGGCATTTGTGTATTCATGTATACAATCAATAAAACATTATGCATATACCATTTACGAGTTAGGTTTCGGTGATGACTACTCTTATGGTAAGGACAACCCATTACGGTAAGGAGTAACCTCATCCATTGGATTTACCTCCTTACCTTATAATGGATGATCCATATTATTTTAATTTTTTTATTTTACAAAAAATTAATTGTTTTAAAATCAATTTTTATTTATTTTCATTTTCAAAAAAATCGAATAATATAAAAATTGAACTCGCAGTATTAAAAATTGAACTAACACTAAGAAAAAAAGTGAACTTATTGTACAAAAAATTGAACACGTACAAATTACAAAATTAAACTTCTAGTACATGTAATTGAACTTTTAACATAATAAATTGAAATTTTTTTGTTGTAAAATTAAACTACCATATTTGGGGTTTAGTCACTGTTTTTGTGAATATATATATATATATATATATATATATGTATGTATGTATATATCTACATGAGCTTTTTTCCTAACATAGGTAAATACAAAGATATTTTTTCTTCCGATTAGGTAGCAAAGATTTTATTTTTGTACATGTAGAAATTCTTTATAAAATATGTTATTTGTAGTTATACAAATGTTATCTATAACATATTAATCAAAATACTTATTAAAAAAAGAAAAGATTTTGATAATTATATATAGGTCAAAAGATATTCATATCAAATAGTCAAAATATTTAATTTCTTAATTGATATGTTAAAAAGTCTTTCCTTTCTTAATTATAGATTTTTATGTAGTTGAATTGTATTTTTCTTTTAACTTATACATTAGTTGTTAAATGTACTTTTTCCACCACTTAACATGATTAATTAAAATACTGAAGCTATATTCAAACTTAGAATGCATATTGAATTTCTTAAAATGATTATGTATTGAATAATCATGTAAAATTATATAAAGAAAATTTTAATAAAGTCTGCGTAATGCTAGATGACGTGTCAGACAAATTTAACCACTTCACATATATATAAGATATATCTAGATGCACCTTCTAACCCAAAATTTTAAGTCAATGGTAGATTTTCACCTCTCCTTATATACTAGTTGTATTTTTGCTCTTGTGTAATCTATATTCTCCAACACCCCCTTCAAACGGTAACTAGCCTAACCTAGTTATCACTTCACATTTTTCAATATTGTTTTTTTGGTGGTTCTAACACTCTCAATCTCTTTATAGTTAATCCAATTTGGTTTTGTCTCGATTTCCTAAGCGAACCTCCTCTTTTACCATGATAAATATTAACCATCTTGCATATATATTCAAGAATGTACCAATGGTATTTGTATACTTGTGTCCAACTTGAAATGAAAGACTAAATTCTTCAATAATTACCGTAACATCAGCTCGGTTACGTACCATCTCAGTTTCAACTAAAAAAATATATTGATTCACGGATCCAAACCACGAACTTACCAAATTATATATGCGAGCCAAGTGCTGACAAATCCAAATTATCGCTTGACAAGTGTATCCACTTAGTACTTTTTAATTGTATTAAATAAATTAATAATATAAAATATATATGCACACACATATATCTCATTACTACGTACTAGACTTTTTCATGCACGTGAGGGATTCTAATATAATATCAGTAGATGTGCAGTATCTAAACTAATCTATGTATATATATAAAAGCCGTAAGGATTGGAACCCCCTCGCTGCGCCACGTCAGCTTTGTCCACGTGTCGCTCCGAGAATGCGCCACATCAGATTTAGCCACGTGTCATCATTTCCTTAAGCCACGTCATTTAACTCATTTTTTTCCCGAAAAAAATGCTACAAATCAACTTATCCCCATACATTTTTTGGATATGATTCCGTATATGCAAATTTTCTTCAATCAATGATTTTTTTACTTAATTAGATTTAAATGCATTCAAAATTACCAATCTCACTTCAGCTAAATATCCTAACCGATTTTCCTTAATTAAACAATATAAGAAAATCTTCAATTTCCTACTTTTTTGGATAAGAAAATCTTCAATTTCCTACTTTTTTGGATATGATTCCGTACATGCAGCAATCAATGATGTTTTGTACTTAAATAGATTTAAACCAATTCAAAATTACCAATCTCACGTCACACTAGCCATCCTAACAGATTTTGCTTAAATAAACACGTTAATTAATATATTTCCTTTTTCCTCGAAATGGATAAAGTTTATTTTTAATTCTAAATTTCAGATGACATCTTAATAAAAAAAAAATAAGCTATGGGTTTTACACAATTTATTATAATTCTTGGATCTTTTTGTTCATTATGGTCCAATCAAATATTTTTAATTAATATATTTCCTTTTTTCATTATGCTCATTTTTGTAAACTTTTTGGTTGTTTCTTCGTTTCTTTTGTTCTTTAGGATAAAAGATGAATATGTTTAACCATATATATTTTATTTCAACAATTAATTAATTTTAGATTAACTAAAATTATGCGAATAACAATTTTAGATTAACTAAAGTTATGTGAGTAATTTTAATAAAAAATGTTTGTTAAACATTGAATTGCACTCCTGAAGTAAACCTAACATAATATTAAAATCATAAATAGACCCTCTTTTTAATTGTTATATATAATATATTTATTTAGTTTGGATCTAAACTAATATAATTGCTAAGTAATTACCAAATTATCTAAGAGAAGTAGACTATCGAACATTTTAATTTATGTATTTAAAATTACTATTGTTGAATTTTTTAAACTTTTGTAATCTTAACTATTTGTTAGCTGTATATTCCCTTTATCATAAGAAACATATTCAATTTTCAACGGGATTTGCTACCTTAATTAACTAATTTGATATAAAAGTACGTGAACGGGCAAGAGATAACACTTTCCTTTTCAAAAACTTCCACTACGATCTTTTTCCTTAATTTATGGATATATAAGTGACAAGATATATTTATTTTTCATCTTCAAAAGATATTAATTAATTATTTTCTAATGGTACAATCTACCAATTCCCCGTTTTACAAAGATCCTAACAACTTTATTTTTATTTTTGGTAAAATCATAACAACTTCATTAATTTAGCATGATCACCTTACCTAAATTTTCCATTTTTATGTTTAATAAGACATAACACCAATCTCATTTACAAATCATATTCATTTTATATAAATCATTTACAAAACACTAAGATCCTTTCCAAATTTACTCTTTCTCTCTCTCTCTCTCTCTCTCTCTCTCTCTCTCTCAAAATACTAAAATAATTCCTATTGTTTTAATATGATAGTGAAGACTATTTGACAAAATTATCTATTTTATTTTTGTTCTAAATTATTCTAAAAATCTTATAAATTTCTTTGAGAGATGTATCATAATTGAACCATACTATATTTCAATATAGATAAACTTTAAAAAGTGTATTTTTCTCTTTTCATTCATATAAGGAAACAAAGCATCAACAACTTTTTGGAGATAAATATTGATAATTAAATATTTTATCTAAGCATGAAAAATCATATTATTATTTTTTTAATAAATAATTTGTAAACAGTAAGATTTAATGAGAATAGACTAATATACCGTTACACAAGTTTTACCTTTTTAACATGATTAATTAATATATAAAATGTATATCCACATATATATAATTTATTAACATAAAAAACATACATCATGTAAAATGATACAAATAAAAGTTTAATAAAGTCCGCGCAGGCGCGGGTAAATACGCTAGTTTTATATGTATATCGGCACTTCTCGCACCTACTTAAGTTTCCACTTTCAAGTTTCAACCCCACGTATTATCCATCTATCTCACTTCCTCATGTACCCATATTCGCCTACATAAGATAAGATCACAGCTACACAAAACCAGAACACGCCAAAACCAGAAACACATGCAAACACTCCCAAAAAACGTACAATAATGTTAAAACAATGAACGTACCTAAAGTGGCAGATCTGAACGTGGTCCAACCATCCCCGACACTCCGACTCCCCGTAATCACGGTGGCGTCGCTCCCATCCCCCACCAACACAATGTTGGTCTTGTGCCTCGGAATCTCGACGTTCTCTTGGTACACCCCTTCCCTCACGTATATCACCGTCCTGTCCTCGCTCTTGCTCGGCGCCCACCTCACCGCCTCCCCCACCGTCGTGAAATTCCCCGTCCCGTCCTTGGCCACCGTCACCGACACACCCTCGGATCCGGGATCGGTCTCGAGCGCCCGCCTAGCCGCCATGCTTATCCACCGCGGGAACCCGCTCGGGCCTCGACGGGCCTTCACCAAGCCCGCACCTGGCCCGGTACGGAGCCCAACCTTGGTCCCCCGCGAGGATCCTATTGGGCCTTGGCGGGCCTGGACCGAGCCCGTGCCCGACCCAATGTCAAGTGTGCGTCTTTGGGTTTTCGGGCCGGGTTGGGTTTGATGAGGCCCGGAGAGGAGGGAGAGGGAGTTGCTGACGTGCTTGTAGGAGTCGACTATGGAGGAGACGAGGGCGGGCTTGAGGGGGCCCGTGGCGGAGTCGAGGCCCTCGAGGCAGGTAGCTCGGTTGGTGAGCGCGGCGCTAAGGAAGGCTCGGGCCTGCTTTACACGTTTCGGGTCGGGGTTGGGCTTGACTAGGGAGGAGGACCTTTGGAGGGCTGAGAGGGTGATTTCTTGGAGGTCTATGCAATCTTGGAGAGCGCCTCGTTGTTTCTCGACAAGGCGAGCGGTTGAGAGGAGGTTAGACAGTTTCGAGGCCTCGGAAATGGCGGCTTCAAGGGAGTGGAGGAGGGAGGTGAGGAGCGTGGGAGGGAGGGTGATGGAGATGGAGAGTTTGGAAGCTTCTAAGCAGTGGTTTGGAAATGGGGTTGAGTTGCATATGGAGTGAAGGGTAGAGGATAACGTGGGAGTTGAAGAAGAGTTGGAAGTGGTCAGGAGGAAAGTTAGGGCAATGAAGAAGGAGAAGAATGTGCATGGAGCCATGACAATGGATGTAGATGGGATGAGAGAACGTCACAGGTCTCATATACGTATATAGTCCATGCGGTCCTCCTATATATATAGGGTCCGTTCCACCATGTCTATGTAACACTGTAAGAATTGATAAGGGATTGAGATGCTCCCCATGCCAACAAGAGCTCTTTTTTTTCATGGTTCGAGAGGTCAAAAAAACTATGAAGTCCCAGGATGGGTGACCTCTTGGGAAGTCTTTTGGGTTGACATGGGATAACCCTTCTAGGGTTTCGGGCCTTACAAATGGTATCAGAGCCGACTCTAGGTTACGAGTTGGCTTGGCCGGAGGGCGGTCACTCGACCCAGGGGGCGGTCTTGGGCCTTGATGACCTGTCAAGTGCTTAAGTAGGGGAAATTGTAACACCCCAAGAATTGATAAGGGATTGAGGTGCTCCCCATGCCAACAATAGCTCTTCCTTTTCATGGTTCGAGAGTTCAAAAGAAGTATGAAGTTAAGCGTGCTAGGACGCGTGCTAGGACGAAAGTAGTCTCATGATAGGTGATCTCTTGTGAAGTCTCTCGAGTTGGCATGGGATACCGCTTCTAGGGCCTCGAGCCTTACAGTCTAGTTACGGTATGTATTGTGTTTTTCGTACTTGTAATTACAATAAGTAACATAAATATTGTTTAGCAAACTGTTTTTAAATGAGAAGTACATTATTGTACTTACGTAAATTAATTTTGATAAGCTATCTCCCCTGCTTTTCGTACTTATGTCTTACCCGACTTAATCTATCTAAGATTGAATTTTGTACCATATATAGTGAATGTGAATATAAATCCGACCTAATCGATCTAAGATCGAATTTTGACTCGAATATGCTTTTATACTAAAAAATGTGCAACCCAAATATATTTAATTTATATCTTATTTAGTAATATATATTTCTATGTTATATTCTTATATATATATAATAAGATTATTATCTAAGATTAGTTTCTCACTTGATATTTATTGAAATAATATCATTGTATTAATTTATTAAGATTTTAATTTATGTTTAATGATATGCCTATTTATATTTTATCTATAAATAAACTAAAATAGTCACTTCAATTATGGAATCCAATAATTTAAGTAGTATCTAGAATCTTTATAAAAATAATAAAGAAATCTATTTTCCTAAAATGAACAATGCTTTGATTATTTAAATGAAAACTGTATTTTCTTAAGATTTCATAATTATGTAACATATCAAATATACCAATAACTGGGTAAAATATTAAGTGGATATAAAATTTATTTTTCAAGGATGCAATGAACAAAATCATTATATTATAATATAGTATATATAAATTTAAAGATAAATTCATACTAATACGTATTTCCATTTTATTTTTATATTAATATTATTGTGTCATCTCAACTTGAAAAAGAAGATTATGAAATAATATTTTCTTTCATATATATCCAACAAAATAAAATTAATTATTATATAACTTTTATATGGTTGGTTTTATCTACTTAATAAATTTATATTCTAAAAAAATATAGATACAAATATAATACTTTTAGATTTTCTTAAAAAATCTTGAAGAAAGATATGCAAAAAATAGTTTTTTGCATAGATCATAACTATTTACTAAAGCAAATATAAAAAATAATAATTAGTACGACATGTGATAACTTTTTATTGGATCGTATCACCCATCTTTATTAAAATAATTTAATTGGTTAAAATTTGATTATAGACCCCACATGAATGGAAAATATGAAAGAATATATATCATTAAAACCATATCTATAAGGTATTCTTAAATATATAACTAATTATAAATACATATGACACACTAAAAAATCACAACATGAAATTAGGACACCCTCCAATTACGGAGGGCGTCCTAGAGCGTCCTGATGGATGAGAACATGAAGTTGTGGAAAGTTACCATTAAGTTCTCCTGGGAGACTATGACCCATTTTATCAATTTTGTCGGCCACCATATTGCAGAACCTGCCTACGTGGGAAAAACGTACTAACTTGAATCCTCGTACGGATACGAGAAGGTCAGAAATAATTCTTTCAATTTTTCAGGAACATTGTTTTGATCCTTAAACTGCCTGCATGACTGTAATGTTGTCGCCTTCAATAACTAGTTTTCAAATATTCTTGTTTATCGCTTCTTGAATACCATCCGAGAAAACCCCAAATAAATGCATTCAAAACATATTCAACAAACTATTTCGTCGTCCAACGGACGAGATAAGTCCACTAGTGTAAACTAAAGAGTTCAACCCAATATGAGTAGTGGAACACCAGCTTGGATATTTATGATTTTTTGTTGTGTTGTGCTAGAATTCAAGGCAAGTTGTGCTATTTGTATTTGTCATTTATTGTTTTCTAATTTTACTCGTTTTTTGAATCGGTCATGCATGCATGTGATTTTCAAAAGATTTGATGAAATTGGAGTGGTGTCCCATATTGCCTTGGCTGATGGGGTAAATGATGGTGAAATGTTGGTGCCTCTTCATTCGATTTCAAACAAGTTGTCCCGGAATATGGCTGGTTTTACTCTTGCCCATTGGTTGGACGGACAAAATCTATTTTCTATATTTGTATGTCTTCGGTGATAAGAGATTCTTAAAATAAAAAAATTCGTAATAAATACTCAACATTCTATTCGTATAATAATGTTTTTATTATATTTTATATTATCACACCTATAAATATATGACATCCTCATAATTAATGCCACATAGTATACAAACATCTATAATATGGACTATAAAACAAATAGAGGTTGATTTCGGTGAAACAATATCTCTTATACTATAAACTGTAAACGTGGACAATAGGAGTAAATATGTGAACATTAAGGAATATTTTCATTTGATTCAATTCCGTCGGATTAATGCATGTGATAAGACAATTCCAAAATATTCTTAGTTAGGAACCATGCAAGTTATTACACATGATAACATATCAAGATTCAGTTTAACCCCTTGTCCTAAGCTATAAACGGTAAACAACATAGACCTATCAATATTCAATTAACTTTAACTAATTAAACAATCATGAAACTATAAAGATTCAGTTTAATAACAACATGAAACCAAATTATTGCACATGATAACATATCAAGACTACCCCATATTTAAATAAATGCTATAGATACTTGTTTGGATTTGAATCAAATGAAAAGACCCTTTATCCTGTAAAGTGTAAATGGTGAACATAAAATAGAAATATGTGAATCCAAAAAGGATATTTGTGTTGTGAATGAGCGCTTAGGAGTGAAATGAGAATGAAACTATCAAGATTCAATATAATAACAACATTCAAGAACAAGAATATAATAGGATATATACAAATTGAAAGTAAAAAAAACTAACTTTTATCCTAGATTGCAAACTAGTTCTTTTTTGCATAAGACTAGCACAACCAGATATTAGCATGATACACTTGCTACTTCGAAATAGAGATGCTCAACTAGAAACACTTTATAGCTAGCAGTAACCCAATAACAAGTCCTAGATGATCAGGCTAGAAATTATTGAAATAAGCCAATAGAAATTCAATGAATAGAATTAGAAACATCACAATTGAGTCAAAACAATGCTTTAATAGTTCAATTGTCTGTCTAAGAAAAAGAGGCTTAGTTCTCCATAGAAATGTCAAGAACAAATTCTTCAAAGTAGACTTAGGTCTAAAAAAATCCTCAATCTATCCTTAAATACTAAAAGAAAAATACAAAAAGATGGAATACTAAAAAGCCTATGATAATACAACTTAAATAACATGTGGCATTTTAGAGTAACAACCTCGGACGCAGGTAGCAGGCACTGCGTGATAGTCAACATGCACCTTTAATCAACTTATCCAAACTCTTCTTCGTTTAAGCTTCAAACTTCTCCTGAAATGCGTCTTCAACTCTTCCTCTTCAAACTTCTATTACTCTAAATGGACCTAAAACTCCACTAAATACATGTTAATATTCTGTCTACATACACAACATAATTGTTCATATCACTTTGCAACATAAGTTTTGATGGAATACTAAAAGATGTTTTCCTTTTCCTCTTCAACCTTTCTTCTAGTCTTCTGTTCTTCGATGTAGCAATCAGAAGTAAAGAAGATTTGGATCCTAGACTCATGTGGACTAATTAGAGAAGTCACATCTAAGGCTTTTCTCTTGAATTGGAGAACACTAATCTCACATCAAGATGCATTCTACTAAATCTATTTTTCAATTCTAGCCAAGAATGCTTCAAATCCTTATTTAGATGTAAGAAATTGTTTTTGAAATTCCACCTATACGCATCTAAACTCTTTTAGTGGTACTAGAGCCTTAAGCATATCTCGATTGGATCAAGAATTAGGTTTTGTCCTTGGTGTAAATTTTGATTTAAATGGATGAAATTAATATATAGAATTTTGTGCTTGATTGAATTAGAGATTATAGTTAATTGGACTAGATACGATCGAATACGTTGGGGTAACCACTGTTACTTTAAGATTTGATTTGAATTGACTAAATAAAAACTAAATTGTTGTTTACGTGAAAATCTTAATTTTGATTTCAATTGTTGTGTACGTGAGCATGCTTTTGAATTGGACTTTTGGGAGATGTTGTATACACATGAAAGTTTTGTTCGGCGCACACAAAAACTCAAGCTTCACGAAGCATCAAACTACACAAAGCCTCGAGCTTCATGGCGTGTCGCTATTCATGAAGCTTCATGCTTGACGATGCGTTACGCATCATCAAGCGCGATCTTTCTAAAATACAAAATTTTGTTTTGACAGATGTGTTCTTCTTGTTGATAACTTCGATTTGATATATTATAAGCTCAACAAGAAGTTATGAAGCTTTGAAGTATTGGTGTAAAATAAGGTAGATATGAGTTTGTTTCACTCTTATTGCAAACTAGTTTAGCACATCGTACCATGTACGACCATGTCTCAATGCTAGGATTATGTCTATATATAGTATAACATGGAATTTATGCACAGTTAATTATATTTACTAATAATATTACCCTAACTATTTTTAGTACTATTATTATATTTAACTTGTTTTTACCATATAACGTGTGATCGTAGTATACTTTTTTGATCTATAAATTTCTCTTATATTACTCTTTAGTTTGTCACATAATCGTACCTAAGATATTGTACTTTGCATATGAAAAATACCAATTTCGAGAATAAATAATAAGTATTTTCATACTATGAATATAAAGATAATTTGGTGCTCAAAATCATTTATTCCACATAGGTAAATATAAAATACTTTTTATTTAACAAAGTATTAGTTGAATTGCTTCAATATACCTATGAATACTTAAATTTCTTTAAGAGTCAATATAACTTTTTTTTAATAGAGTACTGATATTATCTTGATAAAATATATAGATATAAATTTTGATATTATCTTGATAGATTAGATAAATATAGATATTATTTTGATTGATTATAGACATTATTTTGATATTAATAGGTAGGAATTAGATAAAGATATTTGAATTTCTATGATTAAATTAAGGACATAACATTGTTAAAATATAATTGATTTATGATTAATTTAATATAAACTGGGCCAAAATTAACGTGGAAGTTTTAAAAGGCACAATTGTAATATATGTAATAGATATTAGCACAATCTTTAAACCTCAACTGGACCGAAACCGAAAATTCGGCTTGGTAATGGTTAGGATTAAGGTTGGGTCAAAGGATAAACCGCCAAACCAGTGGTTTGGCCCGCTCAAAACCGATCGGTTCAAACCGGAACTGAACCACCGGTTTATAATTAAAAAAACATATTCTGACATGATGAAATATCTGGTTAATCAGTGGTTTCTTGCCGTTCTCTATTTTGTTTTACGCTAATATTTCAAATGCTCATAACTTTTTACTCAAGTGTCATAATTGAGCTTATAATATATCAAATCGCAGGTATCGACGATAGGAATGTATCCGTCATAACACAATTTGTATTTTTAGAAGAACTGCACTTCATGATGCTCAATTTGTATTTCAAATGCTCATAACTCTTATTCGTGCAATTAGACGATATTATGATATATCTATAAAATAGTTTTCTAAGGAGTTTGGAATTCTCACTAAAACATGATAAAATATTGGATATTATAATTGAGAATACAATTCTGTCTATTTAAGTGTATGTTGGTTAATTTTGATTAATAATATATACATTAATTGCTTTTGAATTATGATCATATAATTATTTTTCGTATGATCAATTATTTGATTGATTTTATGCTTGTGTTATAATATGATTTTAATTATTGCATGAAAATCTCAATTTAAACTTTGCATAAGTTATTTATTATGTTTTTGTCACTAGTAATAAATGACCACTACATGCTTAAGTTTCTAAATGAATTTATAAAATGTCTTTCCATATTTTAACCCATGAAGTTTTTTGGTTTTAGTTGGATGCGCTTTGCAAAAAGTGAGGGTGTCCTTATTAAAATTGAACTAGTGAAGTGGATCTATACAAGAGTTCATAAATCATGATAAGGTTATAACCAACAAGAGACCACAAAACAAAGTTTTTGATCTTGAGGCATGATAATTGTAACATACAAACATTCAAGAAAGTTTTGACAATTTTGAAAAAATCATTTCTCGAAATTCATGCCGGGGTTTCTTAGCGTTTTTGGACGATTAATGAGTTTGCTAATCATTCTTTAAAAATAATAAACTAAATAATCAGATATAAAAGGGCTTTTTTCAGATTTTCCTTTTTTTTTAAAAATTTTTTCTGGTCTCTCTTCCCTCGCTCTCTCCGTCCCCGTTTCCCTCTCTCCTCGTTCGCATTCATTGTCAAATTTCAAAGTCGTTCATTTTTCTGGTGATACAGACCAGTTTCAGCGTTGTCATCTTTATTTTTGTAGCCTTATTCGATATCTTGCATTCATTCTTCTCTTTCGTAAGTTTGATGTCGTTCTGTTCAAAAGGTTAGGGCTTTAATGGCGGTTTTTTTTATTTTAGGTTTTCATTTTTCTGCTTATTTTCGTTGTGAGTTTTTGGCTTTGCAAAGTATCTTTCTACTTGGATTGGAAATCCGTGCTTTTGGATGTTTTTATTTTGATGTATTAGTATAGTGCATGTTGAAGTTATTGTTTAGTGCATGCATTTCAATGTTCCTTTAAGTTTGATGCCAAAGTTGTTCCCTCTTGCTTTACAACCATTAGAGCACATTGAGTGTGTTTGGATGATGATGAGTTGTGTGGCTTTTGCTAGGGTTTGAGTGATGACAAGTTCATTACAGACGTTAATTCACAACTAGTTTTTAGTGATATTGAAAATATGACATTTGTTTTACGCACACCAGCCTATATGATTAGACAATGCTTATTGATTCGGGCTATTTTGTATAGGTTAAACTCTTTTATTTTAGGGCTATATTGAGTGTGTTTAGGTTAGATTTTGTACTAATTGTAATATCTAGGCCGAAGACACAAGAATGCAAGAATGAAGAGTTTCAAGGCGTTTTGAGCTGTCTGCGCGACACCACTTGCTTGCAAAGGCTATATCTTGAGCTACGGAGGTCGGATTGAGCTGATCGATTCCGGTGCCATTGGAAAGCTAACTCAAAGGGCTTCAATTCATATGTTTACACCAAAGTCAAATTCCAAGCCGAAGATAGTCAAAACAGCCTCCGAAGTGACGCTAGAGGTTCTGTTGAGATACCGCGGTTGCGGTGGAGCCAGGCGACGATGATGAAGACCCTTGAAGGTCACGGTCGTGCTGTCGATGGCGCGGTCGCGGTAGAAGCCGACTCAGCAAAAGCTAAAGGAAGACCGCCGTGCGCGCGGCCAAGGAGACGCGGCCGCGGTGGCTGCCGAGACGAACTATTCTTTTTGTCGTGAAAGCGCAGGCGCGGCCAAGGCGACGCGGTCGCGGTGCGGGCCGACTTCCAGACGGACGAAATCATGTCTTTTCTATCTTGTTTCCTTTCTTATCTTTCGGTTTCCTTTCTTATTTATCACGAAGAGGCTGTTCTTTGGGCTATTTAAGGGGAACCTTTCTAGGTTTTTAGAAGACATTGTACCTCTTACCTTCTACATTCCACATTCTACCTTCTTCCTCAAATGATTCATCAGTTTAGTTACGGAGAGCTAGTCTCCTTGGGTTTGTTCAAGGGAGAAACTCTGATGTATGACTTCGTGAGGTTTTGGTAATTGATTTCTATCCTTTGGTTAATATTGATTCTCTATTGCTTCATCTTATGAATGTTTATTGTTTCTTTAGGAGTTATGAACCTATTGAATTGATTTATGTTCTAATGTTTGATTAGGTTTGGACCGTGGACAAAACTAATCTGTGAAAACAACTTAACCTAGACGTGTTGTCTATGCAACTAAGATTTAAAAGAGAATTGATTGTTTTATCTTACAATTAACTCGTAGCTTGATTGTTTGATAGTATATCTTGCATATCCTTGTTCTCTATGCTAATTTTAGGTTTAAGCGTCCTTGCCTAGGGTTATAGAATTGCTTGGACCGTGGACTTGCGATTATTAATGATCAGGATAGGAATTAACCATAGGTGTGAATGAAATCAATGGATGAATCTATGATCGAGTGATTATTTCATGAGTGGATCTTTTGAATGAACCTGTTTCCTATATTTGTTTGTTTGTTTATTTGTTTTGTTTTCTAGTTTAGTTTAGTTTAGATTCTTCTCTTAAATCCCCCCTATCTTTTGTTGATAATTATATTAATACTAGAAGTCATAGTTCTCTTGGGTTTGACCCCTTAGATGCTTACTATACTAGTTTGTTTTTTTGGGTTATTTATCTTTGATCTTGGCACGACGACTTTAGCCGAGTCAAATTTTGGCGCCGTTGCCGGGGAACTTTGGTGTCATTCTAGTATTAATATTTTTATTGGTTTTGTGTGGACCTATTTTATAGTGACACTTGTATATTCTAATGTCTTCCCTTGAGTTTTGTCAGTTGCAGGATGAACCCTTCCATGAGTACTTTGCTAGATGTACCGACGAGTTGCCAAGACTCTTCTCATTAAAGCCAGCATGCTGATATATTCTATCCCATTGTCAATGGAATGGATGATGAGACTCATCGGGAGTTTTTCGTTCAGAACCAAGAGCGAATCATAGACATGGCTCGTATGGAACGTTGGGAATTTCTGAGCACAAGTGCTAAAGAATATGAAGAAAAGTTCAGACAATGGGAATTGGATGCCATGGATTACGAGAGCGACTCAGACTCAGATTTAAACCAAAACCTCTCTAGGGTTTGTTCATCAATGGAGTTGTTCGCCCTGGTTAGACGTCGTCGCGCTCGCGAATCAAGGAAAAGAGGGATGACGCTCATTCTGAAGCGAAACCGCGAGCGCGGTGAGCAATCCTACGCCCGCGTTTCCGATGCAGAAACGGAGGAGCTCCCCCTGGAGGAGAACCGCGGCCCGCATACCGCGCCCGTGGCCCCTGACGAGGATCATCCACCGATATTGCTAGACCAAGCTTCCGAGCCTATGCCTGAGGAGGAATGATATGTGATGACAGAAGAGGAGTATTTCCTTCAGTATGGTGACCCTTGGAGTGACAACGACGAGCCTGATGAATCGTCGAAGGAGGCAGATGCTGTTATGGAGATTTCTTCTTCACCATCAGAAACTTTCGTATCCCCTTCCATGGAGATTCCTGCAGTTAGCCTTGATGATCCCTATATCCTTTACTCCACTTCTTCTCTCTCCTTTGATCTTGACTTTGCTCTTGCATGTCAATTTTTCATTAAAGATTATATCTTTGAGCATGCTAGGGTAGATGATGAGTCCTATATTTTACTTGATGAAAGTGATAATTCAACTAGGGGATTTGCATGCTTTGTTGAATATTTTGAAAATTCACATAAATCACCTAATTGGTTTCACTCTAGAAAATCTCACCCTAATCGCTCAAGCATGTTTGATAGGTTAAAAAGGAGTTTGAATTATTTCTTATTTCTTGTTAATTTGTCAACATGTTATCTGTCATGTTGTAAGATAGATGTACAGGACTTTGATTTGATGCTCAGGGCATTAACTATGTCCGATCAAGAAGACGTCGAGCTAACGACGTTAAACAAAGGCGCTGCTTGGTGATGTCTCTCATTTTGGTAGTGTTTTTTAGGTGATTTTCCTATGTAAATATGTGTCTTTCTTCCCTTTTCTTGTGTGTTTTGTCCTTTTTTAGCTTAGATTCCGATTTTCTATGAGATTCGGAGACTATGCGATTTTTTTGTATTTTGTAGGCAGTTCGGAGCAAGAATGATGGAGATTGGAGCATCTTGGCATCATGGTGGAATTCAAGGATGAAAAAGGAGCCAAAATGGGGCTAAAGATGCATGGGAAGAAGCCAAGTGAAGGCCAAGTGAACGGCGAAAGAATCGAGTCATTCCGAGCTAAAATGAGAGATAACGGAGCGAAACAAGCTGAAGCCTTTGGCCCGAGGTCTGGGCCAAGTCGGGCCCGAGTTCCAAGGTGGTCCGAGATAGTGGCCCGAGGTGTGGCAAGTCGGGCCCGAGGTACCTGAAACGTATGCCATTGGACCGAGGTCGAAGCAAGTCGGGCCCGAGGTTCTCTCCGTGTCGATCCATGTCCGTCGTGGCTCCGAATTCCTTTCTTTTTGGGATTTTCTTGTTAATTCCCATAATTATATTTGCTTCTGTGGAGATCATGAGGTCTAGAAGCCTTGGAGATCAAGGAGTTCTAGAAGCCTTGGAGGTCAAGGACTTGCCTTGGAGCTCCAGGTGTTTAGAAGGGTAATCTAGTCTTTGTAATAGGGGGGAAAATCTCTTTTTAAGCCCTTGTAATCTCTCATTTTGGATGAACACTTTTGGGGGGTGGACTCTTCTCCAAGGGAAGGAAGAAACCCAAGATCTAGAGGAGGATTTGGGTGAATTCCTTTCCTTGGAGAGGAGAGAAACCCTTGGCTAGATCCACATCACTCATTACACATAACTAATCACTCTCAAAGGCTCAAGGAAGACTTGGAGAGCAAGGAGAAGGAAAGGATAAGAGAAGGAGAGGAAATTCGGTGGAGGATAGCTAGATCTAGGGAAGAATTTGTGAGTTTGAACTTGTTTTGATTTGCTATATGTGGGGATTTGAGTTTGGATCTTGTGATTTCCCTTTGATTTGAATGAAATTTGGCTTTGCTTTGATTTGGATGATAGAGATTTGTTTGCCTTGTGATTTGATTGCTTGTTACTCTAGCCTTATGGAGTAGATTCTATTGGTCTTAGGCTATAGAGGAAACCTCTAGCTAGGTTTGGGTTTGAACCCCCAATTCCATAGCCTTAAGTGATTGATCTAGAAACCCACTCTACATAGAGCTACAATCTCTTGTGGAAGCAAGGGATCAAGGGCTTGTGATTGGCAAGAGTGAACGGAAGCGATCTTTTGCCTATCACTTGACCTTGCATCGAAAAGGATGTAAAATTCCCTAGGGTCGATGTGTAGAGTGGCGGGATCGAAGGAGAACAACCTCGATTCTACGAGGATCAACACTTATTGGTTGAATTGGGGTGGAATTACCCACATCTAGTTAGATAAGGAACCCAAAAAAACCCAAGACCGATCTCTCCTATTGCCTAGTCCGACTTACCCAGACCTCGGGCCCGACTTACATCAGTGTCGGTCCCGTACAAACCTCTGTTGATCCATCTCGGGCCGAAGTGACCATGTCGGTCCCGAGTGGTTTCCTTTAATTTTCTTGTTTTTACCCTTTCTTTTCCCTTTTTAAGTCTTTTTGGTGCACTCAACGAACGAACTCCCGCGTGTTCGACACCCTACCTTGTATTCCAACTAGGTTCGGTTATAAATATAAATTTTGAGACCCTCCGATCCGGACCGATCACTTGGGAGGCAACCCAAGGCTTAGATAGATTGTTTTTCCATTCCTAACTTAGGTTTATTTTCGTTTTCGGGCTATCGTGCAGGTACTAGGTCCGAAAGGACATTCTGGTGCAACACCGCGCTCGCGGCAACCATACCGCGCCCGCGGTAGAGCACTTGAGAACATCCCGACGAACCGGTACTAGCGCCGCGGTCGCGGTACTCGTGCCGGGCCCGCGGTCAACATGTAGTGAGTCTCAAAAAAAAAAAATACCGCGCCCGTGCTTCTTATACTGCGGCCGCGGTGCGGCTGGGGTCTGGCAAAAAAAAATCGAAAGAGAAAAAAAAAATTCCAGGCATCTATATCTACATCTTTCATCTATCTATATCCATTCTTTTCCATCTTCTATTTCTTTTTTTTTCACCCACCTTTGTAATTCCATTCTTTTGGCTATGTGTAAAGCCTAAGTATGGGGGAGCTTTGTTCCTTTGAGAGTTCTCTTCTCCACGGCTCGAGTTCAAGTATTTGTCCATCTTCCAAGAGACGAGCCAAGATACGAAGGCTCCTTGCACATCATCCGGTTCGAGTAGAAGTCAAAAGTTCACGACTGCACCAATATCGCGCTCGCGCCACACCGGCCGCGCCCGCGGTTCCCTACAGAGGCTGACTATGCTCGCTGTGTTGATTCCGCAACCGCGGCCTGATCACTCGCGCCCGTGGTTGGCCTACAGAAACGGGATTTCAAAGTCCTTTCTTCCATTCTTCTACCACCTTTGAAGAGTTCTTCCATTCCACCTCTCTTCATCGTTTGTGAGTCTTTTAATGTACCTTTCCCCTTGCTTCTATCCTTTCTCTTTGCTTCATTGAGGACAATGAAGGATTTAAGTATGGGGGAGGGAGTACTCGCATTCGCTTATCCTAGTTAGCTTAGTTAGTGATTTGCTTCAGATTTTTGATTTTCTTCGTTTTATGGAGCACTTGCACCATACCTTTTTGCATAATAAAGAAAGATAGAAAAAGAAAAAGATAGAAAAAGCCATAAAAATTTGAAAAAAGGCATATGAAATCCTAGGATGAGTCGAAAACCCGAAAGGGCGGCTTAGGTAATAAGCAGGTAACCTGACCAGCATTAGGCTGGGGTAATATGAGGTTCATGAGAGATGTGAGTATGTGTGAGCACACCCATGAGAAAAATGAAAAGAGCGGTTAGGTGAAAACCCGAAAGGGCGCCTAAGCAGAATCGAACGGTAAAATTTGAGTGTTTAGGATCATTCTTGCTTGGGGACTTTGGGGCTTCACTGTTAGATTTGAGTAGATCCTAGGTTGCTCTACACTTTTTAGATCTTGAGTGTTATATCTTGTTGTAAGGTATGTGTTTGAGCTTCATTGTTTTATGCTCATGATTTCTCTATATTTTTTGGTTCGGGTTGTGAGCTGAGTGTTTTTATCTTCTCTTGTATTTCCTGAGATCTTAGATGTGCTGATTTGTTATATTTGTTTTGAGCTTACTCGAGGACGAACAAGATCTAAGTATGGTGGAATGTGATTCGGGCTATTTTGTATAAGTTAAACTCTTGTATTTTAGGGCTATATTGAGTGTGTTTAGGTTAGAGTTTGTGTTAATTGTAATATCTAGGCCGAAGACACAAGAATGCAAGAATCAAGAGTTTCAAGGCGTTTTGAGCTGTCTGCGCGACACCACTTGCTTCCAAAGTCTATATCTTGAGCTACAAAGGTCGGATTGAGCTGATTCTGGTGCCATTGGAAAGCTAGCTCGAAGGGCTTCAGTTCATATCTTTACACCGAAGTCAGATTCCAAGCCAAAGATAGTCAAAACAGCTTCCAAAGTGATGCCAGTGGTTCTGTCGAGATACCGCGGTCGCGCTATCGATGGCGCGGTCGCGGTAGAAGCCGACTCAGCAAAAGCCAAAGGAAGACTGCCGCGGGCGCGGTGGCTGCCGAGACGAACTATTTTTTTCTGTCGTGAAAGCGCGGGTGCGGCCAAGGCGACGCGGTCGTGGTGCGGGCCAACTTCCAGACGGATGAAATCCTATCTTTTCTATTTTTTTCCTTTCTTTTTCGGTTTCCTTTCTTATTTATCTCGAAGAGGCTGTTCTTTGGGCTATTTAAGGGGATGCTTTCTAGGTTTTTAGAAGACATTGTACCTCTTACCTTCTGCATTCAACATTCTACCTTCTTCCTCAAATAATTCTTTAGTTTAGTTATGGAGAGCTAGTCTCCTTGAGTTTGTTCAAGGGAGAAACTCTGATGTATGACTTCGTGAGGTTTTGGTAATTGATTTCTATCCTTTGGTTAATATTGATTCTCTATTGCTTCATCTTATGAATGTTTATTGTTTCTTTAGGAGTCATGAACCTATTGAATTGATTTATGTTCTACTGTTTGATTAGGTTTGGACCGTGGACAAAACTAATCTGTGAAAACAACTTAATCTAGACCTGTTGTCTATGCAACTAGGATTAAGAAGAGAATTGATTGTTTTATTTTACAATTAACTCGTAGCTTGATTGTTTGATATTATATCTTGCATATCCTTGTTCTCTATGCTAATTCTAGGTGTAAGCGTCATTGCCTAGGGTTATAGAATTGCTTGGACCGTGGACTTGCGATTGTTAATGATTTGGATAGGAATTAACCATAGGTGTGAATGAAATCAATGGATGAATCTATGATCGAGTGATTATTTCATGAGTGGATCTTTTGAATAAACATGTTTCCTTTATTTGTTTGTTTGTTTATTCGTTTTGTTTTCTAGTTTAGTTTAGTTTTGATTCTTCTCTTAAACCCCCCTATCTTTGGTTGATAATTATATTAATACTAGAAGTCATAGTTCTCTTGGGTTCGACCCCTTACTTGCTTACTATACTAGTTTGTTTGTTTGGGTTATTTATCTTTGATCTTGGCACGACGACTTTAGCCGAGTCACTTATTTGGTGACAAGTTTTATGACGATATGAGGGGTTAACCCGCCTCCTGTTGCTCTATCCTTTTAGTATTTTTCTTACATCCATCCCAAACTCTTTTAAGCTCTTTTTTCTTTGAAATTTGTACTTTTGCTAGTTGTTCTTACTAGATATTGAATGTTCTAACTATTTACAATTGTGGTTTCCATACGGCCTCTCAGATTACCAAGTCTGTTTTGAAGTCTCCATCTTTACCTTCCCTATAAAAAAAAACTCCTCATCGTGAGCTCTCGTACTAAGCATGTTTTCCCTCTTAGTTAAAAAAACATCATCCTCCCTCTCCTTGTTGTTCGTCACCACTACCAACCTGTAAGTTCTTCCTCTATGCCTCCTTGTCGCCGCCTGGTCCTCATCCCCATTTGTGTTCACCGGAGGACGTCGTTGTCTGGTCACCCTCTCTAAGAGGCGGTTGATTTATGCAGGTCTCATTTGACCCTACTAGAATTCAGAGACAAATGGAAAGTTGTTTGCATTTCAGCTCAAAGTGCCTAGAGGCACGATTACACATATATATTGACTTTTGCAGAGACATGTGACTATTCTAGAATTCTCTACATGTAGCAGACATCAAATGGGCTTGGGCTAGCTAACACTAATTGTCATGGACTATCAATGGGCTTAGTATCCCCCCGCGATCCGAACGCTCGTAAGCAGAGTTTGGATCGGAGAAGACAAAAGCGGGCTGTCGGAAGCGGTTTGGTGAGTAAATCAGCAAGCTGATCTTGAGAACTAATGAAGGCGACTTGAAGGGACTTGGCTTGAACACGTTCACGAATGAAATGGTAATCCAGAGAAAGATGTTTAATGCGGTGATGAAGAACCGGGTTGGAAGCTATGTACGTCGCACCTAAGTTATCACACCAGAGAACGGGTGGTTGAGGTAGATGTGCGCCAAGCTCAGACAAGAGACCTTGAATCCAAATCTTTTCGCTGGTAGCTTGAGCAAGGGAGCGGTATTCAGCCTCGGTCGACGAGCGAGCCACCGTATCCTGCTTTTTGTAGGACCAGGAAATGAGATTTCGGCCGAGGAAGACACAATAAGCCCCCGTCGATCGTCGATCATGAGGATCACCGGCCCAATCTGCATCAGAGAAGGTAGAGAGCAAGGGACTAGACTTGGTAGAGATGTGAAATTTGTAGTCCACCGTAGCATGAAGATATCGGAGGATACGCTTAACACCTTGCCAGTGGAAGAGAAGAGGTTGGTGCATATATTGGCAAACTTTATTGACAGCGAAGCAAATATCAGGTCTGGTGAATTGAAGGTATTGAAGGCTGCCGACCACACTTCGATATAAAGTGACATCAGGGAACGGCTCGGAGTCGGACGGCACCATATTGAAAGTGGTTGGCAGGGGAGTGAGCACAGGTTTGAAGTTCGCCATGCCTGACCGGTGAAGCAAGTCTCGGATGTATTGTGATTGAGAAAGAAGGAAGCCCTCGGGGTTGCGCTCGACTTTGATGCCAAGAAAATAATGAACGTCACCGAGGTCTTTCACCGGAAATTGTTTCTGCAAAGAAGAGATGAAACACTTCGACAAGCTCACATCAGTAGCAACAACGAGCAAATCATCCACATACACAAGTACAAAAACAGAGTTGTTCCCTTGGCGAAAAGTAAACAAGGATGAATCAGATTTGGAGGCCGAAAAACCCATGATGTGGAGGGCGTCACTTAATTTCGAGAACCAAGCACGTGGGGCTTGTTTGAGGCCGTAAAGGGATTTATTAAGTTTGCAAATATAATGAGGAAATTGAGAATTGATGAAACCTTGAGGTTGTTGGATGAAGACTTCTTCGTCCAGGTCCCCGTGCAAGAACGCGTTTTGGATGTCGAGTTACTTCACCGACCAGTTGTTAGAGGCGGCTAAGGAGAGGAGAACCCGGATAGTTGTTGGCTTAGCGACGGGGCTGAACGTCTCCTGGAAATCGACACCTTCCAATTGGTGGAAACCTTTGGCGACAAGTCGAGCTTTTCGCCGTTCAATTTGACCATTGGAGTGGCGTTTGGTTTTGAAAACCCACTTAATGCCAAGGGTGTTGGAGGAGGGTGGGGGCGGGACAAGAGTCCAAGTGTTTGTGTGAAGGAGAGCGTTGATCTCAGCCACCATCGCCTCGCGCCACTCAGGGAATCGAGCGGCTTTGGAGTAACAACTTGGTTCATCTGGGATTGTGGCGGTAAGGTGGCAGTGTGGCTTGGGCTTGGTCGGCCATGGGATGGTGCCGTCACTACGATGGAGGGGGCGAGAGACATGGTTCTTAGAACGGGTGACCATCGAGTGAATGGGGGCAGGCGGGGGCGGTGACGGCTCCACAATATTTTCAAGGTTAGAGATGGAGTGGGAGGCGGGTTGTGGTTGGGACGAAGCAGCAGGAGTGCAAGAGGAGTTGGGAGATTGAGGCTCAGGAGGCCCAATGAAAGAGGGAATAGAATTGTCTGAAGGAGGTGGGCTTAGTGAGGGAAATGGGCTTGAAGATGGGTATGGGCCTAATATGGAGGGGGAGTCTGTATTAGAAGAAAGGTGGATTGGTAAAACAGGAAGTGAGGCAAGAGGAGCTTCGGTTGATGTGGGAGGGGATGAATTGGAAAATGGGAATGTAGTTTCATGGAAAAGTACATCCCGAGATATGTACGTTTTGCGATTGACCCAATCAAAACAAATGTACCCTTTGTGGTTAGGACTATAGCCAAGAAAGATGGTGGGGGTGGAGCGGAAGTTTAGTTTATAGGTGTTGTAGGGGCGAAGGTTGGGAAATGCGAGACACCCGAAAACCTTTAGAAACTTGTAATCGGGTGGTGTTTTAAAAAGGACCTCAAATGGGGATTTTTGTTGAAGGACGGGGGTAGGGGTGTGGTTAATGAGATAGACGGCCGTTTCGAAGGCATAATCCCAAAACCGAAGGGGGAGAGAGGCTTGTTTTAAAAGGGTGAGACCCATGTCGACAATTCGACGATGACGAGTTTCAACCGAGCCATTTTGTTGATGGGAGTAAGGGCATGTGAGGCGGTGGGAAATCCCAAGAGATTGGAAAAGAGGAATGAGAGGTTTAAACTCGGAGCCACCGTCGGTTTGAAGAGAAAGAATGGTAGTGGAGAAGAAGTTGGTCACAAGTTTGAAAAAATTGGTGACGATGGTTGGTATATTGGATTTTGCACTGCATGGAAAAAGCCAAATAAATTTGGAAAAGTCATCCACAATAGATATATAATATTTATTTCCTCTACTTGAAAGGGTGTGGGCTGGGCCCCATACATCAAGGAAAAGCAATTCTAAAACGCTAGAGGATCTACTACTAGAAGGCGGATGAGGTAAAGCATGGGCCTTGGCCCATGAACATGCTGAACAAGAGATGTGGGCTTGTGGGCCTTTAGGGAAAGGAAAATGCATGGACTTGAAAATAAACATCATGGGTCGGTCGGATATGTGGCCCAAACGCATGTGCCAGACTTGTGGGGAGACTTGTACGGAGGTATGAAGAGCTTCAGCAGAGGCGGTGGAATTCTGATCGGTGACGGGAAACACGTACAATCCACGTTCAACGGGGCCTCGAAGAAGTTGAGCCTGTGTCCGAATATCCTTAATCAAGAAAAAGTCAGGGTGAAATTCAAAATAAACACCATTATCAATACAAAAATGATTTACTGAGAGAAGATTTTTAGAGATTTGAGGGGCATGAAGAAGATTTTTGAGATGAAGAACACGATTAGATAAGAGAAGGGAAGAAGAACCATGATTGAGAATAGGGATAGTGGAACCATCGCCAAGGGAAATCTGATTTGTACCGTCATACGGATGATTGTCGAGGCGGAGATTGGAGATGTCGGGAGTGTAGTGGTGGGTGGCGGCAGTGTCTGGATACCAAGAAGAGACGCCGGTGTTGTTCGCTTGCATCGTCGGTGGAGGCGGCGCCTGGTAAGCATGGTCAAATCTGTACCAGCAGGAGAGGGCTGTATGCCCTGGCTTCAGACACACCTGGCATATGGGGCGACGATCAGGTTGGCCGGAAAAGTTATGGGAAGGTGGTGGTGTGCCTCGACCACGTCCGCCATTGCCGTCGTGACCTCGACCCCTACCACGTCCATTTCCTCGTCCACGCCCATTTCCCCTTCCGCGAGTGGATGTGAAGTTGGCTTCAACATCAGAGGTCGAGTTTTGAGAAGAGGATTTGAGGGTGGTGGTGGTGTTGTTCACTGTGGTCGGGGTGGAAAGGAGAGGGTTTGTTTGATGAGCAAGGCGAGATTCATGGACTAGAAGATGGGAGTGGATTTGGTGGGGGTTTGGAAGAGAAGGAAGGGTAGTGAGGGCTGTGACAATGGAGTCAAACTCAGATCCTAGCCCAACAAGGAGGAAGATTGCAAACTCGGCGTCGGAAAGAGGTTGCCCAGCACCAGAGAGAGCGGAGGATAAGGCTCGAGCGCGGTTGAAGTACTCTGTGACGCTGTCGTCGCCCTTCTTCAAAGATGCCAACTGGAGCCTCGTTTGGACGACTTGGGCTGAAGATTTGGCTGCAAAAAGGTCTTGCAGAAGCGACCAGATAGCGGCTGAATCGGGACAGTCAAGCACTTGTGCGAGCACTTGCTCGGTCAGTGAAGAGGTGAGTACAGCCATGGTGAGTTGGTCTTTTGAAAGCCAGGTTTTATAGGCTGGATTTGAAGAAGTTCCATCCGGAAGAAGAACTGGAGGAGGCTTTTCGGATCCATCGGCGTAGGAAAACAGCCCATGGGCTTTAAGATAGGGAACAACCTGCCCCTTCCATAGAGGGTAGTTGGTGAGATTGAGCTTTACAGTGATGAAGCTTGAGAAGGAGGGCAAGGTCGGAGGTGAAGCCATGGAAAGGTTTGAATTTTGTGAAGCTGGTAACTGTGCTGAATTTTTTTGTTTGTTTTAGCTTTTGCTGATTTTTTTTGTTTGTTTGAGGTTAAGGGTAGGCAGAAGCCTTTTGAGGCTCTGATACTATACTAGAATTCAGAGACAAATGGAAAGTTGTTTGCATTTCAGCTCAAAGTGCCTAGAGGCACGATTACACATATATATTGACTTTTGCAGAGACATGTGACTATTCTAGAATTCTCTACATGTAGCAGACATCAAATGGGCTTGGGCTAGCTAACACTAATTGTCATGGACTATCAATGGGCTTAGTAGACCCTCGTTGTAGGAAGCCCATATTAGTTGGATAC
Source organism: Polygonum aviculare (assembly GCA_934048045.1). Classification (NCBI taxonomy): domain Eukaryota; kingdom Viridiplantae; phylum Streptophyta; class Magnoliopsida; order Caryophyllales; family Polygonaceae; genus Polygonum; species Polygonum aviculare. Next base: position 25,797,692 of record OW204030.1, on the reverse strand, counting down.
TCAACCCACGACACATACATTGTATGCAACATGCATGTCACAGTGTCATAGATCGATATTCATATGTATACTCAACCCACTACACATACACTGTATTTCACTTTCTCCATTTTAATCAAATGTCCCACAAAGCTTGGATCGTCCAAGAAGAGGTGTCGGCATCAGACGAGATTGTGAGTGTCATTCGAAGGGTTTTGGATCCGAGATCCTAAATTCCAGTTTGTAATTTGTCTATCATTGTGTGAAACTATTTTTATTTGTATTGTCATTTATTCAATTTCGATTACCTATTTATTGCTTTTGATTATAGCTTTCCACTCAATCTCTCGACAACCGAATGCGATCGTATATCTTTGCCTATTGACCCCTCAAACCAACCAAAAGTGATCGATTGTATATTTTCCAAAACAACTATATATGATAAACATGAATAAATGGGACAGTTAATTAGTGACATGGTGACTTCAACCCATAAGGGTTTACTTGCGTTGGTAAGAGATTCACTATCTTAATAAAAGGTCTTGTTCGAGTTTGAACAGTAGGAATGTAGCAGAGCTTTAAAACCGGTGAGAAAATGATTTATCTCTTCATAGGCCTAATCAGAAACAATAAATAATTGTGAATATAAAATACTATTTTGGATTAAGACATTTTAATGAATTGATTGAAGAAGAATGTTATGCATAGTATTGTGAATTGGGCCGTCGGTGTGACACTGTGACATGCATGTTGCATGTCTCGCGTATCATCGCTCATCAACACATGGAAGAAAGAAACTGCGGACCCTCTTCAATTTTCGGCCTCAAACATTAGGCGTAGATCACGTTTGTTGGTCAGCCCAACTTAGACCCGTCGGCAAATGTTTTTATTGAGAAAGAAAGAAAGGTATTACGGTGTAAATTTATCAATTGGTGGTATAATTAATAAAACGATGCACTATGTTTAGAAAGCTACCTCTGAAATGTCTTCATCATCAGTACTACTACTACTTGTAATTTGATATGCCCTCGCTAAAGTTTGAAGAATATGTACTTCTTGGATATATCATATATATGCTATGTCATCCATGTGGGGGTTGTACGTAGCATTGAATTGATTTGCAGATTGTGATTTTCTATCATCTTTCTAATTATTTTGCATCAACATCAATTTGAATAAGAAGAAAGAAATTAGACCAATGCTACAAATCTGAAGGAATAATCATAATAATTAATATAACAAGCACTAGTCACATTTCGATATTTTAGACCACCTCCTCCACCCATAAAATAACCATACAAGCACATATGTATAAACCGTATAACAAATAGTACAAAACTAAAACTGAATTAAAATCAGGACCCCCAATTAATTAATTAGCGAATATTAATTAATTTAATCAAACATCCAACCCCGCAGCAAATCTAACCCCAGTCTTAGGCAACCACATATCCCCCTCAATAAACCGGGCCACCGTAAAGTTCACCGCCTCAGCCGAGCTACTCAAAACATGATACCCGGGCCACTTGACCCGGTCACCCAGACCCGAGCCCGGACCCGAGTTCATATACTCCGCATAATACAGCGTGCTGAGGAACTGGTCCCCGTTCCACTCGAGCCACCCCTCCTTCCTTATAACGTCCCCCAAGTAACTCTCGATGACCACCGTCCTCGAGTACGCCTTCCACGGCCGCCCGAGGTAGGTCGAAACGCCGGTGCCATTGGCCGCCAGGAGGCTGGGGTCGCCGGAGAAGTTGCACTTCTGGAGGGAGAAGCCGGTGACCTCGCCGGGGTCCTTGCGGCCCTGGGCGGTCACCGTGTTCTTCTGGTTGTCGAGGCCCTTGCGCGCCAGGATCTGGCAGGACTGGAAGACGGCGACGGCGTCCCCGAAGATGAAGTCCACGGTGCCCGTGATGGTGCACTCGCGGTAGAACTGGCGGTTGGCGTGCGGGTAGAGCGTGTCCTGGTAGCCTCGGAAGGCGCACCGGAAGACGGCTGAGAGGTCCGAGTCCGACCGGAAGGCCACCGCTTGGTGCTTCTCTGGGCCCGCTGTGTTCGAGAAGGTTATGTCTCTTGCTACGAATCCTGACCCCGTCACGGCTGCCCATAACGTACACCACATTAATTATGTATGTTCTATTTTTCTAATATACGTCAAACTATACTATAACAGGTTAATACTAGAAATTTTTTATAAATATTAAAATTTTTGTTTTTCAATTTTATTTATAGGAAAAGGTTTTAATTTTTATTTTTGATATAATTATGATGTGTTCTTAGGATACACAAACACAAAAACTGATATACGGTTTTATCCATCAGTTTTGCTATGTCCATTCATGCATGCATCCGGAACGTAATTTACTGCAAATGAACTGAATTTCATGCAAAATGAAATGACTTTCTTATGCATCGAAAAAACTATGGATAATTAGAGGGAACAAAATATTAAAGCCCGATCATGTCGGCCATCTTCTAAATTCTTTTTTTTTTTCAAAACAAAAAAGAATAATTTGACTTTAGAAAAAGATGGCAATTTTTAAAAGAACCCATATCTTTGCATTTAAAATCATACATTAAAACACCGACTTAGATAACATTTTTTTAAAAGTTGTCAAAAGTAATTAAAATTGATGTTTGAGATGGACATATTAAAGTAGTATTCAATCTATTTTAAAAATAAAGATACGGAGTATATAATTGAAACCAAAGGAAAGCTCTCGTCGGTGATAGACAGATAGGTCACTTTTTAGTTTCCTTAGCAATGTTGTACTCCGTATAGTCCATCTACAGCTATTTCCTAACTAAATATTCCATTAGAATTTTATTCTGTAAAAAAAAATATGAAAAAAATGGAAATGTTACCGAAGGTGGCGGAACGATACGTAGTCCATCCATCAACGACGTTCCGATTGCCAGTAATGACAGTGACATCCATGCCATCTCCATATATCATAATGTTGGTTTTCTTCCTCTTAATCTCCACATTTTCATTGTACACCCCCTTCTTTATATAGATCGTGTAGCGGGTCTCGCTATGATCGGGGGCAGCGTCAATGGCATCCATAATCTTGGTAAAAGTCCCGGTCCCGTCCAACGCGACAACCGCGTCTGGAGTCGGGGCTCCCGCCTGCAGAAGCCTCCGGACACTCGGCCTGATCCACGACGGGAAATCGTCGTCGTGGGTGCCTTGTTGGCTCGTGAGCTTTCGGGCGGTTGGGGCCGGGTGAGGCTTGTGGTTATCAATGTGGACCATGTTGAGGGCTTGGCGGATGAGGGACGTGAGCTCACCCATGCTGCCTGATACGACGGCTTTGACGATGCCGCTCGTGCCTTGGAGGCCTTCTAGGCAAGTGTCTTGGTTCACGAAGGCCGCGCTCAGCCATGTCTTTAGGTCCATGGCCAGGTTTTTGGTCTTGCCTGATTGACCTGACCATTTTTGTTCAAGGGAAATGTCAAGTAAACCACGCAATTGATCAAGTGGTTTGTTTGATTATTATATATGGTCTTACAGCATAAGAAATCTATGTATCCACACACCTGGAATGTTGACTAGAGTCTAGAGGCTTCAACTTTGTATATAGAATACTCTGATCCGTTGTTTAGTGTGTTGACATTTGTGTTCATGTCTCAAGGTACGTACTCTTGTATTGAAAACAAAATCAAAGCTTGACTAGAAATTTCATTGGTAAACCCAAGGGTTTTGTCTTATTGGGAACTTGGGATGTAATGATGTTAAATGGTAGTGTAATTAAATATCAACCAATGTTCTTGATATGTCCGACCACCAAATCAAACTCATTCCAGGTTACAAATATTTCAACATGAATTGAAAACGATGACCTTATCTCTTCCCATTTGAGGTCTCAATTTAGCCTAATCATAATCTTGCGATGTCAATATCACCGCCATGAAATTACCAAAAATCAATTCCAATTCCAATAGATAGCGACCGATTTGAATTTGATCATAAATTATAATAATAGTAAATGAAAACCAAGAAAAAATAAATTAAAATAAAAGAGTGTATCATATCGATCATATGCAGCTCCTCTGTTTTGGTTAAAACAGAGGATAGGGGAGGGCACTGACCAGATTGAGCGGAGGAGAGGGTCCAGGAGAGCTCGTCGGTGGAGAGGTCGAGCAAATCGACGCAGTCGTCGACGGCGTTGGAGAGCCGGAGATCGTGAAACACGCCGGAGAACTTGGAGACCACCGACAGCACCTGCCCGACGTCGCTCAACGTGGACCTCAGCGCGCTCGTGAACGTCGACGCCGCCACGTTCAGGCACTCCGCCTCCAGGAACTCTCCGGCTTCGCATCGCGCCGGCTGGGCCGCCCACGCCGCCGCCACCGCCACCACCAGCGCCAGACGTAGCGCCGACGCGCCTGCTGAGCTGGGGCATCGCCTTCTCATTACGAATTGATTAATGATTCTGTATATATGTGTGTGTGTGTTTCCTCAAACCAAAGGACTCCTAATTGGGAAAGTTGTAGTGAGGTGGGCAAGGAGGAAGTGGGAGGAGAGGAGTATATATAGAGTGAGGGGATTGGGAAAGTGGGATTTCAAAGGAATCCTTTCCTTTGCCACGAACAGTTACAGCAAAGTGTTTGGAGAAGTGGGTGGGCTTCATTTATGAGTTCTGCTCAGCGTACCGGATGCGGACCATGCAGATTATATTTATTTCATTTTTATTATACCATCTTTCTAAGGAAAAAATAGCACAAAAAAAATATTTTATTATCAAACATGAGTAGGTTAATTTTAAGCGGGATCAGAATTATTATGAGACAACTTTAATAGTATAGATACTATTTTTATAGGTTATGGATATTGATATTACTTTGATATATTAATATATAGTGATCAGATAAAAAGTATATGAATATTTTTAATCATAAAATTAATTAGGATATATAATTGTTAAATAAAACTCATTTAATATAAATTGGGGATAGAATAAACATGGATGTTCAGAAGAGCTAAATAGCTACATTTTTTTCACTCAGAAAAGGCCAAGGCCTTACTTAAAATCCGTGACGAAACCAGGAATTTGCCCCAAAGAGGGCTAAATACCTTAATTTATTTTGGTAGAAAATAGCTTAATCTCAGTACAATCGTTATGACAAGTAAAATACGTAATCAGTAGAACTTGGAACAAACCCAAAATAGTTTAATGTAAGTATAAAATTAGTTATAATCTGATCAAAAAAAATGAAACAAACTGAAAAAACGTGTATTTATTATAAGTCTTAAAAATTAGGCTTCAAATTCACACTTACCATGAAATTAGACAAGTTTAAACTTCAAAAAGACAAGACACATTCAAACTCGAAACCAGTAAATTTCAGAACAAACTAAAGTTTTTAGTAAACCCAATGTGGATTTCGTACTAATATTTAGGTTATATATTTGCGGATTATGGAATTACGGTTTCGGTACAATGATGCAGATTTATGGTTCCATCCTTAATATCCGTTTCATTTATAATCTAAATATTATAGATAAGGCATATAAATATATCCATGCAATTCAAACCCATTATGTACGAAAATGAGCAAGGAATCTATTGTTTTATCCCATTAGCTGGCAAATAACTCACACTTCTTGTGAATAAGATGAAATATTCGTTTCCAATGCCTTTAGAATGTGTTGATTTTCTCTTGTACAAAACATTTGTCAACGTAAACAATTTCATATCGAAATTTTCACATTGGGGAGATACTTTGGAGTATTATATAACTTCAATAAATGAAAGAGACCACAATGTCATTAAGTTATTCAAAATAAATTAGATTTTTAAACCTCTTTTTTATTTACATAAGAGATAAAATGAAAACTTTAAATATAATAATTTTTTATATAAAATACCAGTGGGGGCTGTAACACCCACTGTTTTGAGTTCAGATATAGCTATTTCATGTTCATGTATTTTTATTTTATCTTCATATTTTACCGCTTATACGTTAAAGAAAAGTTTTTATTTAATTCAAATACTTATACGTAACTCTAATACTCGGTAGGAGATACTCACCTAAGGTTTATTCCCAAATCGGGGAGGTGACATTTTTCGTACTACAGTATTTAAATAGTTCTAACTCTTTTTTTCAACCATATATATATCTCTAATTTGCAGCTCATGTGTACGAGTCACTCGAACTTTAATGGCCAACTAGTGCACATCCGATAGATTGCATTGCATTTGCATGTGGCTACATCTATCCATATTAATAGTTTGAAAATATCATTTAACTGATAACAATTAATACCGTGTAATTTAGACCTATCATATCAGATATCTCGCTGGGTTCAGCTGTGTACACTACGGGATCCAAATTCTTAAACTTTAGGTATTTATATTTTTGGTAAGAAGAAATTTTCGGAGAGGACTTTCTTCCTATATAGAGTTTGTTTGACTTTTTTTTAGGTAAATGTCTAAAACCACATGTACGTGGTAACTTGCTCGAACTCATTGAAATTTTTTTTAGGAGAGAACACAAATCTAATTGTCAAGCCCAATATATATAACTGCATGAGGTTTTATCCCAAAATCAGTTAATAATAGAAGGAATAATTAATATACTTATAAAAGGCCGCTCGTTTGCGCACTCCTCAAATTTGGTCGCGCACTCCAATATGGACGGGTTACGAAACTGTCCAAGCTGAACCCGGTTTTCTGGAAACCTTGGACAGTTTCAGAATCCGTCCATAGACGAACATCCGGTTCGCTTAAAAAACGGCCCATATGGACGGGTTGTGAAAATGTTCAAGTTTTTTAAAAAAACCAGCTTCTATGGGCAGGTTTAGAACCCGCACAAATACAGATTTTGAGTTTTGAAAAAAAGGCACCTATGGACAGATTCTGAACCCGTCCAAGTTAGGGTTTTTGAACGGCTCCTATGGACAAATTCTAAACCCGTCCATAAATCCAGTTATGCGGCCGACAGATTTTGGCTTTTAATGCGGCCTCGTGCTTTTCACTATTCACTTTTCAATTGTTAATTCATCCCATAGGAGAAGGGTGGCTCGAAAGAGGTTGAAAACTGCCCACGAATGAGTTACGAATCCGTCCATGGGCGGGTTTGAAAACTGACCATGAACGAGTTACGAATCCGTCCATAGGTGGGTGTGAAAATTTCCCATGAATGAGTTACGAATCCGTTCATAGGTGGGTGTGAAAACTTCCCATGAACGAGTTACGAATCCGTTCATAGGGCATTACACATACCCTGAGCCCTAAACCCTAAACCCTATGGACGGTTTCTGGACTAGTACATAGGGTTTATACCCTAATGGTCGTTTTTCTGAATTTTTTTTAAAGAACTTATTATATCCATTTTTTTACAACAATTCAACGTTTTATCATTCAAAACATAAAAAAATCTTAAGTTACAAATCGTATGCCACATATAATTATATCGACCATGAATTCTTCATCGTTAAGCGCTAGCCACTAACTATTAGGACCTCTTATGTTTTATATAGACCTTGATGATGGTTCAACCCGCCATAAACCATAAAGTCCTTTACAAGGTTAAACTCGTCTTATACCATGAAGTCTTGCACGATGGTTGAACTCGTAATGTGTCATGAAGACCTTTATGATAGTACTTGTCATATACCATGAATATCTTTATGATGGTTCAACTCGTTAAGTACCATGAGGACTTCTTGTGAGTCGTTTGCTAGTTGAAGGGCTAATATGTGAGATTAATCATAATAGTATAATATATGTAAGTGTAAGTTTAAAGGCGAATCCGTTCATGGACGGGTTACGGATCCGTTCATGAATGAGTTACAACCTAAAAAAAAATCGATAAGTTCGAATTTGAGCCAAACAAATTGCAAATTATAAACATAGCAATTAATATAGTTTAATTTCAGGATACAACTAGCAGATGACCCGTACCTTGTACGGGGGTGTTATTTATTTATTTTTATTGCTTTGTGTATGAATTTACTTTAACAATTACAAATATTATCATACGTATACTTTATTTTAAAACGATGCTTATTTTTTGGAGTATAAAATGACATAATTCTTGTATATCATCATATATATAAATAAAATTTATTTATATAGTTACTTTTGATGCATACATAAATATATATTTAAATAATTGAGGAAGAATGACATAAGATAAGATGCATTATCACATTTTATTAACAATTGATACAAATCTTTTGGTATTTAATTAAATTATGTAAACTAACTTTTATAATAAAATCAATAAGTTCAAATAAAAACTCGGATTAATATATTATAATATTGAAGATATAGATAATATTTAATAAGCTATAGAAAACCATATTATATCGTATATATGTTATTTGTTTTTGAAAAAACAATTAAATAATAAATATATAAATATGTAATAAAAATAATAAGGAATTATTATCTTAATTAAGAAATCGATCTTTTTTCCTTAAGCGTAATCACTATGCTATATTAGCGATATATATGGTAAATTCAACATCCACTTTTTTTATTGATATTTTTATATAATACAATAGTAAAAATGTATTTAATATATTATTTTATATGATACAATGGTAAATTCAACCTCCGCCGCCGGACCACCATCCGGTCCATCGCTGCCCGCCACCTCTGACGCCGCATCTCCCTCCCCGCTCCCCACAGTCGCTCGGGTACCCTCCGCACTCCCCACCGCCGCACCTCCCTCCCCGCTCCGGACCACCGCCCCTCCCCGCTCCTCTGTGATACTGGACCCGTCGAGATTGTCGTCCTCTGCCGGCGACCCTTGAAAAGTTTGGAGACCCGGCGACCCTTGAACGGTTTTGAAACCCGTTGAAGAAGCTTGTGCGGGATCCACACCGGTCGAAAATTGGGCGGTTGCAACCTCCTCCAGGCCACCCGGAACCGCGGCCTCCGTCGAGACTCGGCCTTCCTCCTCCTCTCTCGCTCGATCCATGGACGGCGGATGAATGACGATGTTGTTGAATGACGATGAATGAGGTGGATGAATGACGGCGGATGAATTTTGAGGGTTATAAAACTTATGAACGGGTTCTGAAACTATCCATATTTTTGACCTAAAAAGTCAAAAATATGGACGGGTTCTAAAATTGTTCATACTTGTACGGGTTTTAAACCTGTCCAAAACTCGTCCAGGCAAATTCCGGTCCGTATCTACATTTCCTAAACCCGCACACGGGACCGAGTTTTTTCTCAAATTATGGACGGGTTCTAAATCTGTCCATATTAAATCCGGTTTTTTTGAAAAATTATGTACGGGTTCTAAATCTGTCCATACGAGGGTGCGCAACCAAAATTTCGGAGTGCGCAAAATTTCGCCGTTATAAAATGGTTTATTTTTCTACTAACCCTCCGTGTGTGAATTACAAATAAGCCCCAGCATAAACAATACCTAGTCCTTGTGAAAGAGAGAAAATTTAGTGTTTAATAAACTAAGGGCCCGTTTGGTATCCAACGGCGGAAACGGAAACGGAATGGAATGGAATGGAAACGAACCTAATCCACATTAGCATCATGATACATGATGAGTCACCTCAATTTTGATTCAAAAACTACCGCAAGGAGGTCTTGCGGTACCTTTGTGGCACCTCAATCATTCCCTAATCTAAGGGTGGGGTAACAAAACACCTCAATCATTCCCTTCATCCCTTCTCTAGACACACAAATTTCCAAGTTTGAAATTAAAATATTTTTTTCAACTAATGTATAGTGACCCATAATTGGACTAGGTTCGTTTCCATTCCATTCCATTCCGTTTCCGTTTCCGCCGTTGGATACCACGGGCCCTAAATATATAAGGACCCAAAGACTTATAAACCTTGTTTTAACCAGATTAATGAATTGAAACCTCACAAAAGGATTGAACGGTATCTTTCGGATCCAAACAGTCAAGAATTCGGTAAAAAACGTGTTTGGGGACTTACTACAAGTTTTGGTAGATTCAACATGTTAGGGACTTACTTTACTGGTTTTCTTACCATGACAATGGATCACCATCAAATGAACTATACTTGATTGGTTCATTTGTTGAGTACATCCATAGGATGTTTCGTTGTCATTTAATCTTGTCACTATTTTTTAGCAGAAGGTGGGAGAGGAAACTAAATATTAATATGCATGTACATCATTCATTCAATGAGTGTTGGGCCCGATGTCCTCCATGACGGTGCTCGTAAATATTTCTACTCAAATTTGTTTTCTTACATATGGAACGATTGTACCCTATAATAGTATATCTACGTTGCAATGCATTTTTATTCATTTTTATATAGGTAAGGATTGGACGGTGTTCTTTATGGGGACGATGTACTACATGTACATCCTCGTGGATGAGGACATTACTTCTAACATCTAAGTAATATTTAATACAATCGATATGGAGAGTATATTGTCAATGTTCTACGGATATTTCTGGTTCCCTTGGTTGTTTTAATGACTATAAGCTTGTCGCTCTCAATTATTCGGTTATCCTAAATACTTTGCTTCAATAACTTCATCCCTTCCCGGGAACCAATTAGAAGAATATATAAATCGAGTTGAAGTCGCATTTCCCGACCTCCATGCTTAGTACCTTTTCCGTCAATGTCCTTAAGTAGCTTGACGATGAATCTTCGATAGTTGATTATTGATCCATCAAAGTTTAATTTGATAAACTCGGGTGATGGATTGTCCAAGTTGGTTTTTGTGGGGACTCGTCTTCTTTTCTTTTTAGTGTCATTAGTATAAACTAAGGACTTTACCCACCCCCAGCGCGGACTTTATTAATTTTTTTATTTATATCATTTTACATGATGCATGTTTTTTATGTCAATAAATAAATATATATGTGGATATACAAATTATTTATTAATTAGTCATGTTAAAAAGGTAAAACTTGTGTAACCTTATATTAGTTTATTCTCATTAAATTCTACTTCTTACAAATTATTTATTAAAAAAAGAATAATATGATTTTTCATACTTAGATAAAATATTTAATCATCATTATTTATCTCCACATAATTGTTGATGCTTTGTTTCCTTATATGAATGAAAAGAGAAAAATAAAATTTTTAAAGTTTATCTATATTAAAATATAGTATGGTTCAATTATGATACATCTCTCAAAGAAATTTATGAAATTTTTCCTAAAATATTACAATATATTTAATTAACTTCAACCACTTTTTACTCTCAAGAAATAAAAAAAATTGAAGCGCGTTATGTTATTGTAAATTGATCAAAATTATACAAAGATGTATATAGTTATATTCTATACAACGATATATAATTCGTACGTAAGTAGAAAAATACATAATCAAAGGGAAGAATATTAATAATGAAAAAGCAAAAACCTATTTCATAGTAAATTAGGAAGTATAAACCTAAAATGAACCATGGAATATATTTTTTAAAATATATCAACAGACTTTTAGATGAAAGATTTGATAAACTTGTATAATTTTATTTTAATCAAATCTCTTGATTCACTAAAGATTTAATGTGTACATTTTAGTTTTGTTTAAGGAGATAAATGAAGAGATTTGATATGATAAACATGTTTTACAAAATCAAGAGATTGGCTCTATATTTGGTAATAGGGATTTAGTTAATCTTTATCAAATCTTTCATTTAAGAAATTTCTTAATAAAATTTAAAATTAAACCCGTTACACATTTCATTAACAGCCAGATCCAACCCCTTAAAAAGCTGATGACGTTTGCCATTTCAAGTCTTAGTGCCATGTATCATGTCCTTTATGTTTACTTTTATTTCCTTTAATAAAAAATTTCAAATGCAACCAACACATTTTCTATGATGAGTCTTCCCGGAACAAACGCACTTTGGGTCCTCCCCACCACCTTGTCGAGCACTCCTTTTAACCTAGTTGATATCACTTTTGACACAATTTTGTAAAGAACATTACCCAAACTAATAGGTCTCAAATCTCTCATTTTGTAAGGGTCACTTACTTTTGGGATCAAATATATATAGGTATAATTAAGAGATAACGACATATCCACTCCATTAATAATTTGAAGGACAAAATTAATAACCTTCGTCCCAACAGTATGTCAATGTTGTTGGAAAGACAACACTGCATACCGTCAAGGCTGGGAGCTTTGGTTGGATGCATGGAAAAAGAGTTGAACGTACCTCTTCTCCCATGAATGTCCAGAAAGAGCTAAGAGTCATCCTCATCCGTCAAAATAGGCAAGAGTCCTTGAGGAGTCATATTAGAATGTGCACTAAGATCTTTTATAAAGAGATAATGGAAGTACTCCATATCCAACCTTGATTTGTTTTCTCTACGATACCAAAGCACTCCATTTGCATTAGTAAGCCAATGGATTTTGTTATCCTCCCTCCTATCATTCACCCTACTATGAAAAAGGAATAGTTTCGGTCACCCTAGCTCAGATTTTTCTCTTTCACCCGTTGGTACTAAATGAGGCCTTAAGGTCTCCTTCCTTTCCAAACTCATTCTCTTATACACTGAATTAAAATTCATCCCATTTTTATTCAGCATGCGGAGTTCCTACCAGACTGCCATCAATATATGCATAATGTTGCCGAATTCCTTCTTGTTCCACTCCTTGAAAAGTTTCATGCACCCTGAAATCTTTTCTAGCACACCTCTATCCGGATCACTAGGGCACTCCTCTGCATTCCCTACTACTATTTGGCAATCTTCATGCATGACCCACATTGCTTCGAATCTAGATGGTCTACGTCCCTTAGTGTGTTCTCCATCCCCCTCCTCACTCTTTACAAACTTCAATAAATTCAGAACGTGATCCAAGCCTTGACGATCAAGATGTTGAACCATGGTCTTGGGATAACAAGCCAACATTTTTCATTTGCAAACCCGAACTCCAGACGTTCCTGATCGAATGAACTCATCTCCCACTCTTCCATAATCACACATGAACCTGTTCCCCGAAAATAAAATCACATGCAACTCATAAAAATCAATAGCCTCTCGCAATGACACCATCACAGCCCAATCGAGATTGTTTCCCCCTTCTTTATCCTTAGGAAACATGACTTGGTTAAGATCCTCCATGCACAACAAGCCGCCTTGCACGTCCTCCTTTAATCGTTTCAAGAGAGTCCATGTGAAACCCTTCTCCTTCCTCCTTGACCAACCATATATCCTAGTAAACTGCCATCTTTCTTCTTCCTCTACCTTCACATGGGCATCAATATGGTGTTAAGTGTAGTTGTTGATTGAAATGTTCACCACATCTTCCCATATAAGACATAATCCTCTTGACTTACCTAAGGAATTAACTACAAAACAACCCTTGAAACCCAACTTGTCTCTAATCTCCTCCATATTTTTATCACCATAACTCATTTCCATGAGAAATACAACCTTGGGGTCCTCCCTCCTCACTAATCTCGTGAGTCTACAAATTACACGGGCCATCCCCAATCATCGTCACTTGTAGCTTAATGTTCTCATAATTACCGATGAGAGAGGTCCTTTGGATTTCTCGCCGATTTTACAAAAAAGATGTTTCCTCTCAACTTTGGAATCGAGAACCATCGTCTCACCTTTTATATCACCCTTTCTCTTTCTTCCTTCTCGATCATCACCTTTTTTGTGAGCTTGGTCTCTCTCGCCTTTCTTTTTGAAGATTTTCTACCCTTCTTTTCTGAACATACTTCCTTGAGAGCGAAATTTTCCACACCAATCCCCTTACTCGTTTATTGTTGTTTCCAACAAAACTTTCAGCAATGTCCCCCTTCCTTTTCCCTACCATCCTAACCATGATATCAGAAATGAGAGCATAATTCTTCATTTTATTCCTGACCTCATTTACTTCTTCCCGAACCTCCCTTTCCACATGACTCCTAATTTCTATGTGCCATTGCCCTCTACCCCTGCATTAGACATAGATGAGTTCATGAAGCTTCCCTCAATATCCCCCACTCATGCAACATATACTAAGGAGGGATTTTTGAACATCCACCTTTTTCCTAGTCCCTGCATCCGTTTTTTGAACAAGATCCCGCTTTGGTAGGAAGGTAGGGCAAAGGAAGTGAAACTTTTCCGAAGACACTCTTATCCAATCAATATACTCACCTTGCCTCTCTTTCCATTCTGCATCATCATAATCCATATCCACATGGTCGAGACACCCACAACAACAACAAAAGTTTTGGAGTTTTTCATATTGAACGTTTGTCTTCATCAAGATTGCTCTTCTTAACGGTTTCGTGATATCCACCATCACCCTCAGACCCAAGAAACGAGCACATATCACTGATCCTGAGTTGTCTCGGGTTTCTAACACTTTAGAAACCTTTCGGATCACCTCTGTAGAATCTGTGGCCATAACATGAAGAGGAAGATCATAAACCCTAATCCACAACCCAACACGATCAATGACGATTTTCAATGGTTGCTCATTTCCAAGTTTTGTAACGCTAGTGGGGATTTGTCAAAGGACCATGGGCCCTCTCTTAAACCATGATCTTTCACTTTAGCATCAACAAACTGTAAGAGGAACATATTTGGACGAAGCTCATGGTAGACAAATCATTTCTTCACTTACCATGCGCCTCTCATCATTGACTTTAAAATTTATGAATTGAAGTGATGTTTGTAAGCAACGTACCAACTAGTGCTAGAGAACTCTTCCGAGCAGTACCTTCCAATCGGTCAAGGACTCCTTCAACCTCATGCTCCTCCTCAACTGTTAGTAGAAAATCTTGATCGTCTCCCGTAACTTCCATAACTACCATGATAACCCTAAAACTGAACTTAGCGCACAAACCAATACGACGACTCCCGCATGTGATGGCAAAACCCTAGCTCCCACGGTTGGTCACCGGAGAGAAGTAGAACAAGAAGGAGGAAAGCGAAAAATATTGATTGTCGTTTAGTCACTCAGTTCTAAGGCTTCTAAATAACATTTACATTAAAGGAATTAAGATTACATGTTAAAGTCATTACATTGTAAAGCGACCTAATGGGTACCATATATATATAAATATATATATATATATATATATATATATATATCCACCTCTTACAAACCAAGCAATCCATATTAAAGATATTATCTACAAATTTCATAACTTGTTTATAGCTAAAACAGATCTAAAACATCATTTTTTTTATTAAAGGAAATGTGGAACGAATTCCTTCCTCAGTTCTCTAATGGTGGCATACCCAATTCCTTCTTGAGTAACATTAGGAACGAATTCAATGTGGAAATCTCTCTCCTAGAGATTTGAAAGCACAAGGTAACACTCCCCTAGGTACGTGCTTTGGTCCTATAAGATTAGAGGTTGAAGATGTAATCTTCTTAATAGTTCCTTTGAAAACGTGCAATGTAAGTGTACGAGTAAAGGATTTACCTATATGGGCGTGGAGTTTGGTCACTTCATGAAGTTTGGGTTGGCTTCACATACGCTGATGAATGGATAAGGACACAAGGATCATTAATGGAGTCAATTTAGACTATAGAAGTGTATGGTGACTTATGTGTGTGTTATCTCCATGCATCCAAAGAGATTGATTGGTTCGATCCTTAGGACACCATGATACTAGGGTGCATGAAATGTTAATTATACGAAGAGATGAATTTAACGTCACGACATTTGTGTTTATTCATGAGCTTAGGATGAAGACTTGTTTATTTTGTGAATCAGGGATTACACTAAAATGAGGGAGGATTGTTGGTGATTTTAGTCTCATCAATGGTTGTTCCCTTAGGGATCAATGGTTCCTGATGGATCTATGATGGTTCTTGAGGGATCAATGCCTTACCGATCAATAGCCATTTAGCGTTGTCGGGGTTCATATATGCGACTATATGAGGTTTTATTTAACCTATTACTAGCTTAAGAGTGTGGAGTACACTTTTGTGTAAGTATGTTTGAGATCTAATGGGATATATTAAAGATATGTTATTGTGTGATGTTCCTCTGGGATCATTGGTTCGAAAAAAACAATTCTGGTTGATTGGTAGCTACGGGATCAACAGTTCTGTGGTTTGGATTTTAATCACATGTATTAACCATCTTTATAATCGTTGAATAACTACTTGAGTAACCTCCTTTTATGATTAGTTTCTGATAGGACGCGTGTTTCTCCAAGAGAGAATTGTTGGTGGCAACAGATCAACGGTAACTTCTGGTAACCGTCCTATTAACCTCCCATAACTTCTAGAAACAACTCCCTAGGGTTTCTTACGATCTATATAAAGACAAAGGGTGATAGAGTCGGGGTTGGATCGGGGTTGAGTCGGGGTTCATGTATGCATATGTGAGCTCAACCCAAACTTCACGACCAAAATTAATATAATTTTATTATTCACAAGATCATATTTTAGTTTAACTAATTTAATAATTCTTGACATTGTTAATTCTGTATAGATTATTTTGTAAATGAATTCTAAGTGAGCAAAAACCAATGGATTCTTTTAATAACTTAATTGTTTATTTAAAAAGATAGTAAATTTAAATCTAGTAGGTAAGAAATTAGGAAATAATTACAATACACACTCAATAAATTTTAAATTCAAACTAATATTTCAAAATTTTCTTTCCAATTTTATTAGGATATTCAATCTTTCTTAGATTGAATTTACATAGTCTAGACTATATTTGTAAAAAATAAGTTCCGTATGCTATTTTCAAAACATATTATATTTGTTAAAAATTAATTTACCAATTATACTATAATTCAAAAATTAATTTGTGATTATATCTAGATTTTTCGTTTCATGTTTAATTGATATAGATATAGATTCTTAAATTGAAACCCTATACGTATAGATCTAGTCTAGATTATTTGTTTAAAAGAAATCCGAATAATATTTCAAAATGATAGAAAATTCCGAATTATATTTTAAATATATATTATATTTGTTACTTTACGAATTATATTTCAAGATTATGTTTCATAAAATCCTTTTCCGGTTTAATCTTAGTATTTGTTAAAATGAAGACATCATATCTACTATAATAGTACAGTATAAAGCAAAACCCATCAAAATTGTTATTAATTCCACCTCAACGATTGCATAAAAATTTGATCTAAATTGAATTATGTACATGGATAGATACGTACATACTTTACCAAATAAGTGACAATATACCAAATTATGTACATGGATAGATACGTACATAATTATGTACATGTGAAAATATTGTCCAAACACTTCCCTTAAACAATAGATACATACATATGGTTAGAAAAAATATGAATGATCCTGAAATTGCTTCTATATGCACCAATTAGGTAGTTAGAATATTAGGTAGTTTATGAATGATCCCAAAATTGCAGAAAACAATATTGAAAAAAATATGTTTGCTCTTCAAATTGTTTATATATGCACCAATTAGGTAGTTACAATATTAGGCAGTTTATGAATGATCCCAAAATTGCAGAAAAAAATATTGAAAAAAATATGAATGATCTTGAAATTGCTTATATATGCACCAATTAGGTAGTTAGAATATTAGACAGTTTATGAATGATCCCAAAATTGCAGAAAAAAATACAGATAATTAATGAATGGTCTTGAAATTGCTTATATATGCACCAATTAGGTAACTAGAATATTAGGCAGTTTATGAATGATCCCAAAAGTGCAGAAGAAAGTATTGAAAAAAATGAATGATCTTTAAATTGCTTATATATGCACCAATTATGTAGTTCGAATATTGCTTATATATTTGTACATCTCAAAGATAAATTTTATACGTACATAATTGCTTATATATTTGTACATCTCAGAGATCAATTTTATACGTACATAATTATTGTGGAGAAAATTGCATAATTAGTTATTTGTTATGGTCAGTGTTGATGGGATCAATGTACGATGATATTTCCAGTATTGATGCACGCAAACAGACTTGGAAAATTCGATGTCGAATTATTCGCCAATGGAGCGTATCATACCGCTCACTTGGGATCGATGATATCCAATTGGTTTTAAAATAAGACAGATAGCAAATCGATCAAAACTATTTAATTCATATGACCCCTAGAATGAGCAATACTATGTGGTCAAATGATGTATATACGACCATAGTTACTTATATTTGAGAGGTTAAAATATTTTACTTTTTCGACCTCCGTTTGTGACGTCAAATTCAAGCATCGCTTTTGGAAAAATTAATCACTATATAACAATTAAATAGTGGTAACATATAAGCTAGTTTTAAATATAATTTTAGTTGATAACAGAAAAAGCGAATGATAAAAATACTTTTTTAAATATCTTATAATTAGAAAGTGGTATATAGAGCTGTCAAAACCTGACCCGACCCGAACCGACCGAAAATTTTTGGGTTGAAACCCGACCCACATAGTAGCAAGCAAAAAAAACCGAACCCGATTAACCCGAGCTTGATTAGATTGAAACCCAAGACTGACCCGACCGACCCGATATATTATATATATGTAAAATAAATATATATTGTAAATATTATAATATATTTTATCATAAAATCTAGTATTATAAATAAAAGTTTATTATAAAATTTTTATTGAAAATATTATTTTATTATTAAATATTATTATTTAATCATAATATTATTTTAATAATCATTAAAAATTCAAATTCTTGATCTGTTTGGTCGACCCGAACCCGCACGATAACCTGTCAAGACCCGAATCCACCCAACCCGACATGTTTAACACCTCTAGTGGTATATCAATATAGATTCTTATAATGTTGTAAGAAAAAAAATCAAGTATAAATATTATGTCTTCTATGTATTTTTTATATTATACGAACTTCCAAAAAAAATCACTTGTTTTGTAAACATGTTTATACATTAAAAGTTATATAATCTTTTTTCATAAAAATATTCGATTATAAAATATCAATTTTTACTTTAATAATAAAAAGTTAAATTGTCGTGTATGGCACGCAACAAGTAAAAGTAGTACATAATATTATTTCAAAAAAGGTGGAAAAACACTAGATATCTAGATATAAAAGCTGGTCCTTCCTTTATTCGTAAATTTATAAAGAAAACGCGTTGAGCATCTACGTCAACTTTTGTCTTTCTCGTTTTGATAGAACTAAGTGTACCCGTCGTGCCATGCACGACAATGACTTACGCTTCATATTTTAAAATTATTTGTATTATAAATAAGATATTATTAAGTGAAAACATATAATGAAAACTTTAGCATATAAAAATGTTGTTTTTTTCTAGACAAAAAGATTATTTTTTAGATTCGTAGTACAACACATATGAGATTATAAAACATATACAACATATTCTAATTATAGAACAATTTAGTAAATAAAATTTACTTACTTTATCATCCTTCAAAATTTGTCTCTAATGGTTAATATATATCATTGTCCCTATTATCACAATTTTGAGACATTATAAGTCAATATAATATAAAATGTGGTGTTTTAATTGATTATTTTGGTTTGATCTTATTTTTTTTTATCTTAATACTATAATTTATTAGTATGAGATATAATTACTGTAAATTGTTATTTAAGTAAAAATATTAAAATATGATATCAAAATTTAGAAATATAAAACTTTATATATTGAAATAAATAAAATATATTAATCAACAATTATTTTATTATGAAAGATATAAGCTAAGTTATTATGAAAATGATATTATATAAGCTAATTAAAATATAGTATATATAAATTTATTTAATATTAAAGATAGGAATAATAATTTAATCATAAAAAATGGCTTCTATTTTAAAATTGGTTTAAATTTAGATATTCTAGATTACTTCTTACATGAAGAGATTAAAAAGATAACTAATATTGTATATCAAAAAGGATAGAATATCTTATCAAAATTCAAAAAGTATTTTTACATAAATTAATAATAATAAATGTAATTATATTAACTAACATAACATGAAAAAAAATAATTGTTTAATTATGAGAGATAAAAGCTAAGTTATTAGGAACATGATAATATAAATTGATTTTTTAAATTATAATGTAGTATCAAAGATAAAAAAAATTATAATTTATTTAGAAAAGGGGCTTGCATTTTTAAATTATTTTTTAAATTCTAATTTCTTATATTACTTCTTACATAAATAGATTAAAATGGTAATTGAAAAGATAAGCTAATTAATATGTATCTTTTATAGAAAGAATTTTAAAAATAGATAATATTGTTTCAAAGATAGATATTAGATGAATAAGAAAAAGGAAAATATTAAAGATTAGAAATTAAGGAAATTTTAAAGATAAATAGTATGCCTTTAATGATAGATATTAGATGGGTAAGAAAAAGGATAAAATTAAGATTAGATAATTAAGAAAAAATATAAAATTGCTAATTAAGCGGGGCCAGAATTAACATGGTTACTCGAAAACGGTCGGCTTTTATACGTAATAGATATTGCGACGGTGAAGTTGGTACGGGGATTTAATGTATTATAAATATAAATTTATTATAATGTAATAAATAGATATTTATTATAATGTATTATGAAAAATTTGTAATAAATAGATATTGATTATAATGTATTATGAAAAAGTTGTAATAAATAGATATGGATTATAATGTATTATGAAAAAGTTGTAATAAATAGATATTGTAGCATAATAGATATTGTGAATTTGTGACGGTCGGCTATTGATTATAATGTAAGTTATTTGATTGTATTTAATTTGATTAAATATATTATGAAAAAGTTGGTACGGGGATAACAAAATTTGTGGCTTCCAAAAACATGTTTTTTTTGGTTGAAAGCTTCCAAAAACATGTGAATAAGTAATAGATATTGTGATTGTATGAAAGATAGTTAAGAAGGCAAAATAAAAAATATATACATCACGTGAGAGCAAATATGGTTAGGAAAAACGGAAATTTTAGAAATAAAGATAAAAAATAGATATTATGTATACACAAGATAAGTACTAAAAGATACAAGTAGATATTATTGATAACGAATAAGAAAATTTTAAAAATATCTAATATGTGGTGGGGCCAGAATTAACGTGGTGGCTCGAAAACGGTCGGTTTTTATAATATATATATTGATTGTACATCTAACATTCTAACTTTAGGTTTATTATTTCTAGAATAAATAAGTGTCACCCATTCTTTAGCCTCGTCGTTCCCAAATAACAAGGCTTTATTAGTAGGAATTGGCAAGTTCATTTTCGTCATATCTATTGGGAGGCCAATTTAGTGGTTGATAGATTAGCATCTTTAGTTTTTACGTTTGAACCTGGTTGTTATGTATTGTTTGCCCCGCATGAGGAGATTTCTTTACTTGTTCTTGATGATGTAAGGGGTCGGGCTATCTCTCGCTTAATGACTACTTAGCCCTTTTTATTTATTAATAAAACGGTCACTTGAGGAGCCGGAGAGATGTGTCTCTCCTTTGACAAAAAAAAAGGCTACTAGAGCAACACCGCAAGTGTACAGGTTGTGTAGTATCAATGTGTCGATCTCTAGGACTTTAGTAGAGTTGGTGTACAGGTTGTGTAGTATCAATGTGTCAACTATAGTAAAAGGGAGAAAACAACTAATAAAATGATGCAAATTCAATATGGGAAAGACAATCCTAAAGTCAAGGTACTCACACTATGAACCTAGGCAACACTTTGCAAGCATGCATGAATCTTGATCAAATCATGGTTTGGAGACAACAACCTAATTTCATCATCTAATCCTATCGAATCAAACAAATGTGCCTAGAATACGGTAATCATCCACTTTCATGGCTTGACACCCGGGACTAGGCCATTTGGGCTCAATACGGCTATGAATTGGGTCAAGCCCTCATCCACCGTCGTGGCTTGAGTGAGCTTGTCCAACACAAGCCTCAATCGGTAGGTGATCCTCTCAAGAGATCCCCAATCAATTCTCACATCAAATGGTCCTCAATCAATCAATCCTATATATTCTTAAAGTGAGGGATGAGGTCGATCTCTCAACACAAATCTCACACATCACTTCCTATTAACAATCTAACCTCTCGGTCACAATCATCAATAAGGCTCAAATCACAATCAATTTGGCATTAGGCACATAGGATTAAAACAAACCACAATCAAGTCTCAATTCATGCAAGCAATTCAAAGGTCTACCTAGAATCCATAGGGTTTTACCCAAACCCTAGGATTTGGGTATCTACCTAAACATGGAAAACAAGAGATATGAAGAAGAGATAAGCAAATTCATACCAAAGTTCATTCTATTGATTGAAATGGCAACAATCTCCAACAACTTCCTTCAAATCTCCAAAACACAAAGAGAGTTTTAATGGAAATCCACAAAACGGGGAAAAGAGAGATACTCTCCTAAAGGAGGAATGAGGTATTTATACAATCCTAAAAGGGAAGAGGGCTAAAAGAGGAAAACGGGGGCCCGCGGCGAGAACCGAGCCATGACCCGGCCCGTGACCCGGCCGGGTCGGAAACTGGAAACGCAACACAACACACGCGGGAGGAAAAAGGGGTGACCCGGGCCACGATCCGGGCCATGATCCGCCCAGGTCACTCGACCCGGGCCATGATCCGCCCGGGTCAGATGACCTTGGCCACGACCCGCCCGGGTCGCAGCCAGGGTCAGGGCCCGGATGCCCCGGGTCTTGCCTTCTCGCTTCGTCATCTTGCGCTCTTGGCTCGGCTTTTGGTTTGCTTCTTTTGGCGTCTCTTCGGACTTCTTCTTGACTCCGTCTTCGAGTTCTTGGACTTCATGGATCTCTCCTTGATCCTCATCTTGATCTCCATCATCCAATTCTCCTCCATTTTATCCCAAAAAGCGCACAAACAAGGCGTAGAGTCCGAACCAAGACACTAAACCAAAAATAACTAAAATTCTAGCCTAAAATGGAGAAAAACAAATCAAAACATAATCAAACATGAGCTCAAATGCATCCTAGGCATGAACTAAATGCAAGCCATCAAAGTTCTAACTTTAATGCATACAAAGAAGTCTTTCCATTGGATTGTGCTTCTGTATTACCAGCTTTGGACACCAATGTTGACTTTAATTCAAGTGCGTGCAACTGTATCTACCCACTCCTTTATAAAGCGGAGTTAATGTCTCATAATAATTTTTTGTCACTGGATATATAATAAAATAAATGATTGAATCCTTGTTTTTATAATAGCTTATAGGATCATCTAATAAATATTATTATTTAATAAAATATGATTTTTTCACTCAAACAAAAAAATCAAAATAAAATTTAAAAGTGATTTCTAAAATATAATTATATAATTACTTTTAACAAATATAATATATTTTTAAAATATAATTCAGATTTTTATTATTTTATGATATAATTTGAATTTTTTTAAACAAAAAAGCTCGATTATATATATATATATATATGTGTATATAATTTTCTATCTAAGAATCAATATCTATATTACTCAAACATGGTCTTTTAAATTAAGGTATTAAAATAATTTAATTTTTTATCATATCTAATAAAAATTATTATTTGAAAATCATATATTTATTTTGAGAGTTTAGACTTAGGATCATATACATAAAAAGCTTTATAATATTTTATTTTATAAAATCTTTGTTTAAATAAGGGGACTTAGTAGTTATAAAAAATTTCTAACCAATGTGTCTCATGATTAGCTTAATCAATACATGCTTAAAATTTCATGCTACGTGGGTTAGCTTAATCAATACATGTTCAAAATTAATTACTAGTGATTAGCTTAATCAATACTTGTTCAACATGACTTTTAAGCATTAGTTCTTTAGTTAAACACTCATTATTTTGAATCTCACCGGTGACAATTTTTTTTTTTTTTTTGAACTAGTTAGTAACTCAATTTTAAGAAAAACCCATTATTCTGAAATAAAATTGGTCATTTTTTTTGAGGGAGCTTCGATTCAATTATAAAGATAGCTGGAATAGTCGATACTATACGTGGACAGGAAATTAGAAACCTGTAATTACAGCTAATTACAGATTAGAAGTTGGGAGTTGTATATTAAGAGCATATCCTCAACTCTAGCTGCTTTTCAATCTATGAACTGTTAAGGTTTCGATGGTCATGGACAAAATGAGACTACATCTATAACTATTTACTTCGATTAACCAACTCTAACAAGATAATTAAAGATATATAATCATGTGCGTTCTTAAAAGTATTGCCCATTACCTGTTCTCCTCTATCAATTAATCTCGTCCTTAATAAGTGTCTTTTTTTTTTGGTTGAGCCTTAATAAGTGTCTTTACAAATTACGTCAGACATGATCTTTTATATTTGACTTGTTTTGACAATTTTGCCACAAAAAAAAAAAAAAGGAGCGGATCGATCCAATCAAATTTCTCAGTTAATGGTATAAAGGTACCTATCGGGCCTCATAAATTCAAAGCCCATTACAAGCCCCTTGCTGGTGGATTGAAACCCACAAGAGGCCGTTGTTCGCAAGGATCACCATGATCAATTTGGTAGCCCGGATATCTTGGACACGGTTGAGCAGCGCATGGACTAGCCGTGACTTCGGAAGACATCGACGAGGAAGTTGCCAAATTAGGGTCCGAGAGTCTCGCGAAGTTAGTACTATAAAAGATGTATGTGAAATGAAAGGGATCATCTTGTAACGGTGATCGTTAGTTTTGAATACAACGTTTATACACTTTTCTTTATTAATCTCATTCTCAAACTCTCATTCAAGCAATCAAACTCATGAATCAATTGAGGTTCCACAATCTAGGATGTTCAAGTTCACGATTAATCTTTCGTCCAAAATAATTTGGCGCTCACTGTGGAGCCTCGATTGAATCTTCAACTAATCCTTTTTCCATCACCGCAAGTTCCCTCTCCATGGATCCTGATACTAGCCTTCCTTCAAACGAAAATGTTCGAACCCCTTCCCCTCGGGATGGGAACGGATATTCCAATGTACCACAAGAAGAGATGATGGACCTCGATCAGGGGATCCGAGATCTCCAGAAGAAGTTAGAAGACCAGCACTAGAGTTTTCAAGCCATGGCAGACGGCATCACCGCGAAGAATGCCTAATTGAAGAGAACCAGTGAACAAACGTCCACTTAGAACATCCAAATTGAAGGCTCAAATGCAATCCTTGAGGACGGCCTGCTCTAACGCAAGACTTACTCGTGATGTCACGGGTTTAGCCACTCGCTTGCATCTTAATGGAGGGGAAGGCTATTCCAATGGAGTTTCGGCTATGACCAATACCGAGCACGTAACACCTCAGTCTACCGTTCCTAGAATATCCCTCCTCCACCACATGCCCGCGCAAACAATGAGAGACGTCGTCTAGTAGACCTCGAAGAGTTAGTCCAAAGGAAGTCCAAAGGAAGGTCAAGGAGCAACTGAATGCCTTCTCCAATCAGCTAGCCCAATCCCCGGCGTAGCACGACCCATCGAAAAAGAGGCGCCCAACGGCTACGATGAGTTACCCTTCACTCCGCATATTACCCAAATGGAAGTCCCCGAGAAGTTCATGGTGCCCTCTATCCCCACCTATGACAATACGAATGATCCTAGTGATTATATCGCTATATATATCTATAAGCAAAAGATGATGAATAGTCTAGTATCGTACCACTCCAAAGCAGCTCTGATGAGTAAAGGGTTTGTCACTACGTTCACTGACCCTACCTTGAGATGGTTCGTCAACCTTCCCTGAGGGAGCATTAGTTCTTTTGCACACTTGATGGATGAGTTTAGAGAACAATTCACCAATACTCGTTAGTTTGAGAAGCGCTCTAGTCACCTGTATAGGATCAGACAACATACAAACGAACTTGTGAGAGAATATCTCGATTGCTTCAACCGCGAGAAAGTGGCAATACCGTCTTGTGACACGACCACCGCTATCGAGGAACTCACCAAGTTCTCATACCCTACCTTTGAGGAAGTACAAAACAAATCATTGGCCCATAGTCGTTAGAAAGAGAATACACGCATGTGAAGTCAAAGCACCGTCTGGGATAAAGTTGAAAAGAGGGCCACAAGCCATGACCACCACCACGAGAGACATCACCAGCTGTACGGTCGTTCACAACACAAGTTGGCAAGCGTGAACGTTGCAGACCATGAGTCTAGAAGTTCAAGGATGAACAACTAACCCTGCCTCCTCTGGATCAGTTCAAGCTTGGCTTGACTCCAAAGGAGTTGGTGTGCAATCTATGCAAACTTGGAAGGATGATCAGGAGGCCTCAGAAGAAAGATTGAACGCAACCGAACTGAGATATGACCAAGTGGTGCGACTTCCATGATGATCATGGCCACGAAACCAATAATTGTGTAATACTCCACATGGAGATCGCGTACCTGATATCCACAGGGTTGATCAAAGAGATAGCCAAAGTCCCACCCGAACTACGAGATGTTAACTTGCCCGAAGAGTAGCCTCCAACCCCCGAGCATGAATGAGTTGTCAATGTCATATCAGGGGGGTCGGATATTTGTGGTTTAACGTACTCAGTAGAAAAGCGTCGTGTATGAGTGAACAACCATGATTAGCCGATCATTCTCCCTTGGAAGAAGGCGACGGACGTCAACGCCACAATCACTTTTGATGAAGTGGATATTGGAGATGTGTTCGGACCCTACCATGACATCTTGGTGATATCCCTGACTATTGGGAATGCATTGGTTTGAAGAATCGTAGTTGATATAGGCATCTTAACCAACTTACTAACATTTGACGCCCTGAAAGGAATGGGCTCGTTAGAAGCGGATCTTTATAAGAGGCCGGTGGCTTTAGTAGGGTTGAACGGCGAAGTAAAGCATACACTGGGGGACATCACGCTCCCCATGTATCCTCAAGGCCTCAACTTGCAAGTAAGGTTCTTTGAGCTAAAATGTCCTTCGTGCTGCAACGTGATAATGGAGCGACCTTGGATCCACAATATGAAGGCAGTTCCATCCACTTACCATCACCATCAAGTTTCCTACACCTTGGGGAATGAGGGAGATCAATGGGGAGCAAGTCGTAGCACGAGATTACTATAAAACCGCCCTAAAGCCAACCACCGCCCAAAAGCAAGGTTAGCAACTATAGATACCCATGGACCAGTCAGCGAAAGAGGAGATATCAGAAATAGCTTTAGATTTTGCACAGCTTGAGAAGACGATCAATAGTCGGCTCCGACATCGAGCCCGAGACCTGAAGAGAACTGTTAGACTTCCTCAGCAAGAAGGATTGGTGTTTTGCCTGGTTGTATGAAGATATGGACAGGATAGAATCGACATGTATCATGGATAGACCTAACGTCAATGAGGAAGTCAGAAAGGCGTTAGAAACCCGAAAGATCAGAAAAGTCAGATATCCAAACTAGCTAGCCAACGTTGTGGTGGTGCCCAAGAAAAATGCGGGAAATGGAGGGTATGCGTTGATTTCATTGACTTGAATAAGGAATGCCCCAAAGATTCTTTCCCCCTCCCTCACATCGACGCCATGGTAGATGCTATTGCAAAACACAAACTCCTCACCTTCATGGACGCTTTCAGTTGATATAACCAGATTAAGATGGTGGAGGAAGACCAAGAGAAAATAGCGTTCATCACAACCCAATGCATCTATTGTTACAAAGTCATGCCTTTCGGGTTGAAGAATGTCGATGCCACCTACCAACGACTACTCAACAGGATGTTCAGCGATCAGGTAGGGAAGACCATGGAGGTATATATCGATGATATGCTAGTCAAATCTAAGAAGTCTTAAGATCACATATGCCACTTGGAGGAGGCCTTCCAAGTCCTTGAGCAATATAACATGAAGCTAAATCCAACCAAGCACACCTTTGGAGTGAGATCAGGAGGTGTCTAGGATATCTAGTCACCCAAAGGAGGACCGATGCTAGTCTCGAGCAAGTGAGGGCAGTCGCCAAGTTTCGATCTCCTAGATGTGTGAAGGATGTGCAAAAGCTGACTAGGAAGATAGCCGCACTAAATCGCTTCATCTCTCGATCAGTCGATGATGCCGTCTATTCTATGATGTCTTAAGGAAGAATTAGAGTTTTGAATGGACACCAAAGCACGAGAAGCCTTCAAAGGATCAACAATATGCACCCCTAGTTTTGATAATGATAAAATCAATGTTTTCAAATAAGTTGTCCAAGTATTTATTTTCGGATTTCCATACCTATTTCCGGAATTCGTCAAGTGACGATCGTTAAGAAAAGGACAACAAGTGATAAGCCGTCCATAAGGATTAAAGATGCAAAGAGCTTCATGTCAAAGAACATGAATTAGTTTTTGCGAGATAAGGACTTTGTCCTTATCGAAGTAGGAACGTGAGCCAACATGTCATGGTCAAATTAAAACAAGGTTGTCCGACAAAGATGACGTCATAGACGACTATAGTCCTCAAAAACTTCAGCTGTCAAAAGACAAAGAAGCTTGAAACCAGGATGTCACTTTCGACATCATCCCAAGACAACACGTGGAATCTCCCCAGCGTATGAAGGAGTTGACTTTCTGATAACTCCACCCTCGGATCCGCCTTGAAGCCTCGAAAACTCCTTGAACACCGAATGGATTTTGTTGAAGAGAAACACGAGAAAAGTCTCTCTAACAATGAAGAATCAACCAGAGGATAAGAACACTATGAAAAGAAAAGACCGAATTGAAAGACAATGAATTGAAAGACGAGAATTGAATTGAATTGAAAAAAACGACTAAGATAGCAATGTGACGCCAATTAGCCTTGGGAGAGTATGTCTCTATCCTAGAGGCTCAAAATCAACGTCCCTAGAAAAGAGGCAAGGCTTGGCCTTAAATAAACCTAAGCGCCAAAGCTAAGGGAGCCAGCCACATAGGCACATGTGGGCCGCGCTCCAAAACATAAAATACCAATTTTATTAATCAAATAAAATGCCTAAAAATGTCATAAAATAAAGGTCCATCATAAAATCATCAATGGCCCGAGACGAGCCTAGATGGCATAGATGCTAGGCCACGGGCGCGCTGTCCGGTGCCGTGGTATCCATGAGAGTGGCCAGGGAGCATGGGCCATGGCCATCCTGTGGGGAGTCGGGCGCCGTGCTCATCCTAAGCACCAGGGAAGTCGTGGCACGAGCAATGGCCCTGGCCCGGGCGCGAGTGACTGGACCCGGGGCGCGAATATGCATGGCGTCCTCCTCCTCTGCCGGTGGCATGGGTGTGGTCACATCATCCTCCCCCCCTTGAGAGGGAAGCGTCCCCGCTTCCGAATCGTCGAACTCGGGAGGGACGTAAGCTGTAAGGTCGGCGACGTTGAACGTCGGGTGCACACCATAGTCGTCCGGAAGCTCGAGCTCGTAGGCGTTGTCGCCTATAGCCCGAATCACTCTGAAAGGCCCATCTCCTCTATCTGAGAGCTTCGTCTTGCGACGAGCGGGAAAGCGTTCCTTGCGGAGGTGAACCCACACAAGGTCTTCTAGGGCGAACACAACGCGACGACGGCCGCGGTTGTGTTGCTGGGTGTACTGCAATGCCCGCCGCTCCAGCTGCTCTCTAGTCCTCCGGTGCAACTCGCGTATCTGCTCAGCGCGGGTGGCCGCGGTGATCTGCTCTCCTGCTGCGAGTGGCCTCGGTGTCAAATCCAGCGGCGTCAAAGGGTTGCGTCCATAGACGACCTCGAACGGGGTGAGCTGCGTCACAGAATGCCTGGACCTGTTATAGGAAAACTCAACAATAGAAAGTAAGTCTTCCCAACGCTTGGGGTTCGACTTCAGCATAGTGCGAAGTAGAGCTCCAAGCGTGCGGTTGGTCACCTCAGTCTGACCGTCGGTTTGGGGATGGTAGCTTGTCGAAAACAGAAGTTTCTTGCCAAGCTTACCCCAAAGAGTACGCCAGAAGTGACCAACAAACTTGGAGTCACGATCACTAACAATAGTGCGCGGGACTCCATGAAGGCGGACTATGTTGTCGTAGAAGAGATCGGCAATCTCAGAGGCACTGTTTGTGGTCTTACAAGCCACAAAATGGGCCATCTTCGAGAACCGGTCGACTACGACGAAGATAGAGTCCTTCCCCCTTCTCGTTGTAGGCAAGCCCACAACGAAATCCATGGACAAGTCTTCCCATGGTCCTGAAGGAATGGGAAGAGGGGTATACAAGCCATGGGGATGAGATGAGGCCTTGGCTCGCTGGCAAGTGACACAGGCGCGGCAATAGCGCGTCACTTGGCGAGCCATATGTGGCCAGAAGAAGTGCTCTCGCAGAGCAGTGAGAGTCTTGGAGACACCAAAATGGCCTCTGCCATCATGTGCCTCCCGGATCAGCAGGATCCGAATAGAAGATGAGGGAATACATAGGCGCCCAGCCTTGTATAAGTAGCCCTCCTGAAGGTAGTAGGTCTCGAACTCACGATGAAGGTGGCACTGCTCAAGAATGCTAGAGAAGAAGGGATCGGAGGAGTACAACTCCTTGATCAAAGCAAAGCCAAGGACCTTCGTCTGGACGTGAGTAAGAAGGGTGTAACGCCGAGAAAGTGCATCTGCAACCACATTCTCAACTCCCTTCTTATGGACCACTGTATAGGGAAAAGTCTCTAGGAACTCAACCCAACGAGCATGGCGGTGACTCAGATGAGCTTGGCTCTTCAGGTAACGCAGAGCCGCATGGTCGCTATGAATGATAAACTCCCGTGGCCACAAGTAGTGCTGCCACGTCTTAAGGACTCTAATCAGCGCATAGAGTTCCTTATCATAGGTGGAGTAGTTAAGCTGAGCCCCGGTCAGCTTCTCGCTAAAAAAGGCAATGGGATGCTTCTCTTGGTGGAGGACTCCACCAATGCCAATGTGAGACGCATCACACTCTATCTCGAACGGGCGAGTGAAATCAGGTAGTTGGAGAAGAGGAGCACTAGATAAGGCTGCCTTTAAGGCCTGGAAGGCCTTCTCATGATGCTCCTGCCACTCAACTACGGTGCCCTTTTTGGTGAGGGCATGAAGGGGCGAGGCGATAGTGCTAAAGTCGCGCACAAAACGCCTGTAGAATCCAGCAAGGCCTAAAAAAGATCGCACATCTGTGGCGGTCTTCGGAGTGGGCCACTCCGTGATAGCTCTTACCTTGCTGTCATCGACACGCAAGCCGTCCTTAGAGACCACATATCCAAGGAAGATCGTGGACGGAGCACAGAAGGAACATTTGGCAAGATTGCCAAATAATGTCTCGCGACGGAGACGGGCTAAGACGAGGCGAAGATGATCGATATGGTCCTCGAGAGTGCGTGAATAAATAAGTATGTCGTCAAAGTAGACGACCACAAACTTACCCAAGAACTCACGAAAAACATGGTTCATGAGTCTCATGAACGTGCTAGGAGCATTAGTGAGGCCGAAGGGCATCACTAACCACTCGTAGAGACCATGCTTCGTCTTGAAGGCGGTTTTCCACTCGTCGCCTTCCTTCATGCGGATTTGGTGATATCCGCTCTTGAGGTCCACCTTAGAGAAGATGGTGGCCCCATGAAGCTCGTCTAGCATATCGTCGAGCCGAGGTATAGGATGACGGTATTTCACCGTGATCTGGTTGATGGCTCGGCAGTCGACACACATGCGCCAAGAACCATCCTTCTTTGGCACAAGGATCACCGGCACGGCACAGGGGCTCATGGACTCTCTCACGTAGCCACGTTCGAGGAGTTCCTGAACCTGCCGTTGTAATTCCTTCGTCTCCTCAGGGCCCACCTTATAAGCAGCTCGGTTGGGCAGAGACGAACCGGGCACAAAGTCGATCTGGTGCTCGATGCCACGGACTGGAGGAAGGCCAGTGGGAAGCTCACTGGGAAAGACATCAGCGAACTCCTCTAGGAGCTCAGCAACGGCGGAGGGTAAGGGCTCCTCACTCGCCGAGTCTGGCTGAGCTGGGGTAGGCACTAAAAGAAAACAAGGGCGCTTGCCCTGTGTAGCCGGGGTAAGGTCACTGTGCCTAGCCAAAAGCAGCCGCGGTTCGACACGCCCCTGCAGCTCGGGCGATGTCGACGCGGAAGAAGAAGCTGGAGTGTCGGAAGAAGCGACACGCCTGGTGGTATGGGGAGTGGAAGAGGGAGGTTGGGTGGCGCGGGAAGGGGTGTATGTCGCCTTCTGTCGGTCGCGCTCGAGCTGGTCTTGCACGATCTCCGACGGAGACATAGGGTGAAGGGTGATCCGCTTTCCATGGTAGCTGAACACATAAGTGTTCAAGTAACCATCATGGAAAACACGCCTGTCAAAGAGCCAAGGACGCCCCAAAAGGAGGTGTGTGGCGTCCATGACGATGACGTCGCAGATCACGTCATCGGAGTATTGACCAATCTTGAATGGAACCTTGCACTGCTGCGTGACACGGTTCACATTCGTGGTCGATATCCAATGAAGTGAATACGGGGTCGGATGTGGGAAGGTGGGCAACTTGAGCTCGTTGACCACCTTGCTGTTGATAATGTTACAACAGCTTCCCCCATCGATGATCACAGAAACCAAGGCCTTCTGGATGAGGGCTCTCGTGTGAAACAAGTTCTCACGTTGGTCACTCTGTGTCTGCTCCCGTATAGTCAGAACCCGCTTAGAGCAAAGACTCAACATAGTACCCGCAGACACACCTGGGGCGTGGCACTCATAGTCTTCCTCCTCGGGGGGGTACAGCTCTAGAGGCTGCTCATCGAGCTCTGGCTGGGCCTCGTCCTCCTCTAAGGACTCATAAGCATCCAGCTGCTCGGAAAACATGACGCGCTTTTTGTTGGGACAGTCCTTCTTATAGTGGCCACGACCACCACACTGGAAGCACTCGATGTCCCTCGAGCGGTCAGTGGTACCAGCAGAGGCCCTCTGGGCCGGCGTCCTTACTGAAGCCTGCTGGGCTGCAGAAGGAGCCTGACGTGCCTGACTCGGTGCACCAGATCCTGTACCGGAGGATGGGCGCATGCCAGAAGAGGCAGGAGCACGTGAGGTAGAAGAGTACCTCGGTTGGCCGGACTGCCAAGAACGCAGTTGCGACAACTGAGAATGAGCTTTCTCAGCTGAATGAACTAGCGTCGTCAGATCGACGAACGGTATGAGTTCCACCTTATGACGAACAGATGGGTTCAGACCGCTCAAAAACCTGGTCTGGAGAGTAGCTGTGGAGACAGATATGCCATCCTTGAAGTACATATCCTCCAACTTTGAGAAGAACTGGTTTGGAGTGAGAGTGCCCTGGCGAGCCATGGCAATCTCCATCCGCATCTGATCTTCGTAATCGGAAGGGACATACTTCTTACGCATAACGTAATGAAGCTGGTGCCAATCAGTGATCGGCTCCTTACCTTGACGAAAGCGGTCGTCGGTAAGTCTCTGCCACCACACACGAGCCTGTCCACGAAAGTGGAGGGTCGCGAGGTGAACATACTCGTTGGGACGAGTCCTGATGTACCGCAAAGCGTACTCGGTGGCATAGAACCACTCGAGGAACTTCGCGGGGTCATACTCACCCCTGAATTCCTCGATCTTGACTTTGACCTCTTGTCTGCTGCGACTAAGAGAATCCGAGTCACGATCATCGGGAGTGAGATCAAGATAGCCCCGACGGTGACCTCGTGCACCAGGTGACGATGAGCGATCATCATCACTGACGGCATGGGTCTGGCGACCTTGACGCCTATGTTGACGCTGAGCTGTGTGTCGCCTAGGATCGTGGTCGCGTGGCTCTACACGACGATCTCGATGGCGACCTCGATCGTCGTGGCCACGATGGGTACCTAGGCCACCATTGGGCAATGGTGGTGGTATCCAATCATCTGGGCGGACCTGATGCTCTGGCTGGTCGCCCAGGGGAGGAAAACGGTGCGGGTTGAGGCGACCCGCGTCGGCGAATCCGGACTCATCGAACTCGTCGAAATCACTCTCAGGTTGGGGTGTATCAGCATCATACCCCTGAGACTCATGGCGAGCTGTGTGTGCTCGAGTCCTACCTAAAGCTCGTTGGCCAGTCTGTGGCCGTGGAGGGGAGTCAGTGCGACGAGCAGGTGGCGACTGACGCGGCTCATGGCGTGCCAGAAGGGGAGTGACCGTCGCGTGGCGGCGAGGCTCACTCCTTGGATCATAGCGATCCGAGAAAGAGAGAGGGTCTTGAAACCCATCTCGAGGGTGACGATCTGACTCTGTGTCAGACGCATAACCATAGCGACGTCGAGCCTCGTGATCCGAATCTGTACGGCGCGGCTCGATGACTGACTGAATGCGCAAAGGGCGCGATGACTCCGGGTACATGGGCTCCTTGCCCTTGTCCTGAGCACGACTCGGGCCAGCGACGTGTCGCTCAGAGGTGGGGTCCATGTGAACCACAGCTGGTGGCTCGGAGTGGGGAGGGGCTAAGGGTAGCCCAGTGTAAGGATCAAACATGGGCGTAGGATAGCCCTGAGAGTGAGGCAGCGCAGGCGCGCCAATCAGGGGCGCGCCCGGGTACACGGCAGCGGCCTGGGTAGGGGCATAGGGATGTTGGCCGGGGGCCGAGAATGGTGGAGGGCCGCTAGCATAAGGGTTAGGGTGGGTGGAAGCATAAGGGCCTAGGTGGGCGGAAGCATAAGGGCCTGGGTGGGCGGGAGCGTAAGGGCCAGCTATGGGCGCAGGTGCGCCTGGGAAAAATGGGATGGAGCCGGATGCGGCCACGCTCGCACTCGGGTGGAGCGTGGCTGGGCCACTAGGGAGCGGTGGCCCGTGGCCAGGATAGGCTGGCACAGGAGGAGGCATAGGATAAGGAGCCACATGGTGGCCATGCCAAGGCGCGGAAGCATGCGCCTGTGAGGGGCCGTAAGCGGCCGAATGGGGCGCGCCCGATTGGGGCACCCATGGGGAATTTTGGCCCGTAAAGGAGCCGGAATAGGTTAGTCTCGAAAATGGCAAATGTGAAGTAGTAGTAGCATAGGTCGAGACGTTACCTGAGAGACCCGCATGCAGATGGGAAGTAGGGGGTGCCGAGGTGATGGTCGCCAAAACTCCCGTAGAAGCTTCGGCCGACTGGGCAGGAATGTTGTTGTGGGCACGCTGTCGTGCTAGCTCGGCTCTCAATGCATCCATCTCCTCCTGCATCCTAAGTAAGGTCTGGGCCTCCGGCACCTGTCGCTCCAATGGCTCGGACACCTGTAAGTGGTCATCAACATGGACAGTGGGGGCGTCCATGTGAGAAGTAATAGCCTCCTCGTCCATCAATCCTGCAACAGGCAAGACACAAGGGGAATACGAGTAACAGAGTACCACCACAGTCTAATCACCCAAAAATTCCAACAAATCACGCAATGGGACAGGCTAGATATATGGATGCCGAGAGGGCAGGTAGGCACATACAATGTGGTGATGTGGAGAAATGTAACGAAATGAACCGAACGAACCCACAACTATAGCAAGCAAACCGAAAGTAGCATCAACTCACACAAGCACAAGATAATCAAGTATGCCACACACAAGGGATCAAGCAAGCTACTAGCTAGGAAGGCCGGTCAAATAGTCGATCCAAGGGAGGTCCGGAATCGCCTTATTTTGGCTTTGCCCGTCTTTTTTTTTTTTTTTTTTAATTTAGGTTCGGAATTGCCTTATTTTGGCTTTGCCCGACCTAATAATTTTTTATTTTTTTTTTGTTAGGCGACTCGCCCTTCTTTTTTTTTTTTTTTTTTAAATTGGATCGACTCTTCTTAAAATAAACACACTAGCCGAATTTTATCCTTGCTAAGATGTTTAAGTTAAGGTTACAATTTTATAGGCAATATATGTAAGGATGGTGGGCCACTAAAATAACATAACACACGTATGACTAAAGAGCCTAATGCATGATCTAAGGCTGTACGTGTAGGTGGATAAATATGGATTACACAGCCACGTAATGCCAGCCAAAGAAATTAAATTGCCAAGGCTGATATGAAATAAACGCGTGAATGGATAGCAGGATAAAAACTTGCCCCAGATTGAATATATTCCTTCCTAAAATCTCGGTTGAAAGGAAGATCTTGTGGCTGCAACTGAATTGCTAGCAAATTGATATGGCAACACGTAAAATACGGACTGATTTGCAGGATGAATGTAGACGCTTCACCAAATACGCATGAACATACATGACACTAGTTTATGTATGGAAGAATTTACGATCGGTAACAAGCCATAGCATGGATTATGTTCACAGTTCATACGTTGCAGTCCAGCACTTTTCAACCACAATATGCACGATCAATCAGACAGATCAAGAGAGAAAAAAAAATTTCTCGGCCTTCTCTTGGAAGAACACGAGCAGGTTTTGGTTTATACAACACACTCTCTCTCGTTTTTTTTGCAGTTCACTCACAATAGAAGAAGTTCAAGCTCTTTGGTTTGTGAATTGCGAGATTTAGAAGGAGTTTAGGAGTGACTTACAAGACGAGTTGGCTCTGATACCATTGATAACTCCACCCTCGGATCCGCCTTGAAGCCTCGAAAACTCCTTGAACACCGAATGGATTTTGTTGAAGAGAAACACGAGAAAAGTCTCTCTAACAATGAAGAATCAACCAGAGGATAAGAACACTATGAAAAGAAAAGACCGAATTGAAAGACAATGAATTGAAGGACATGAATTGAAAGACGAGAATTGAATTGAATTGAAAAAAACGACTAAGATAGCAATGTGACGCCAATTAGCCTTGGGAGAGTATGTCTCTATCCTGGAGGCTCAAAATCAACGTCCCTAGAAAAGAGGTAAGGCTTGGCCTTAAATAAACTTAAGCGCCAAAGCCAAGGGAGCCAGCCACATAGGCACATGTGGGCCGCGCTCCAAAACATAAAATACCAATTTTATTAATCAAATAAAATGCCTAAAAATGTCATAAAATAAAGGTCCATCATAAAATCATCAATGGCCCGAGACGAGCCTAGATGGCATAGATGCTAGGCCACGGGCGCGCTGTCCGGCGCCGTGGTATCCATGAGAGTGGCCAGGGAGCATGGGCCATGGCCATCCTGTGGGGAGTCGGGCGCCGTGCTCATCCTAAGCACCAGGGAAGTCGTGGCACGAGCAATGGCCCTGGCCCGGGCGCGAGTGACTGGACCCGGGGCGCGAATATGCATGGCGTCCTCCTCCTCTGCCGGTGGCATGGGTGTGGTCACATCACTTTCGAATGAAGACAAGGTTGTACAACATGGAGAAAGTGACATCTTTGATCCTGTCTTTAAGGATGCCAGAAGGGCATAAGGGTCTTAGGATAGGAACCCTCAACCACCCACTATATATACAACCCTTTATATTTATTGTGAGGTGACTTTTATCACAAACTCTCAAGAGACAACAAGAAGATAAAGAACATCTCAAGAACAAGTGTGATAGAGGGTGTTCAATCGGAAAAGAAGTTCAAACCAAATCACAAAACAATTTGTAGTGAGTAAGAACTATAGAAGTGTTTCCGAAGGGATTGAGAAACACGTAAGGTTTGGTTTCTTTGTATCTTGCTTTTCAGAGTTAGGTTACAAGCTAGAGCTAATGGGGATTTCACTAGTAATCTATAAGGACGGAATCTATAGATTAGAGAAGAGTGACGTTTACTTTGTAATACTTCTAAGGACTCGCTTAATAACAGGTCAAGGAAAGTCATTCAAAGGTCTCTTCGAAGCTAGAGGCTTACCCATCTAGACTAGTTGGTATAAGTGAGGTTCCTCTATAAATCCTGAGTTCGTTCCTTTGCTTGTAATATTTCTGCATTTTACGTGTTAATTTATTTTCCGCTACATAAGGACGCCTTCGTAAGAAGCCTTCTTAGTCTCTTAAGCTAATAACGGTCCAATAATTGGTATCAAAGTAGGCGCTTTAAATTCTTAGTAGTTTGCAGGTAATCATGACGGACATGGAGCCGGTCAACATTAGCAACAACAAGCCTCCGTGCTTAGTAGATGGAAACTTTGACGAATGGAGAAATAGAATGATAAACTAGTTCAGAGGTCAGGACTACAGTGCTGGAAAGTGATAAGAGATTGTGACTTCAAGGTCTCAGTTGACAAGGCTCGCGATGAAAAGACTTAGGGACCAGACGAGTTCAATCTCATGGAGACGAACGCTAAAGCTATCTGTCTTCTCCAAAATGCAATGTGCGAGAGGGATGCTACCAGAATTAGAAACCTCTCAAGTTCAAAGGAAATGTGGGAAGTTGTGGAGAAGTTCCATGTAGGAACTTCAAACATGAAGCAAGACCATTAAATGAGTGCAAAAAGAGAGTTCTTTTGCTTCAAGATGGAGCCAAACGAATCTTTCAACGCCTACACTTTTCGCTTTGAATCCCTATGCAACAAAGTTAGCCAGCTAGGGATCACATAAGTAGAAATCACCCACAAAATGAAAATCTAATATGTCATAGATGGGCTGACTGGTGAATGGAGCTTTGATCGCATGTCTTTCAAGGAGAATGCCACCAACAAGGGACTTCCCATGAGTGAAATCTTTGGGAACTAAAAGCCTATGAAGAAAGGAGGGAGAAGGACAAAGCCGATCTAAAAGAGAAAGGCATTACCCTGAAGCTAGGAGCATGTCTGAAAAAGGAGAGTGCTAGACTTGAAGTCCCTACTTCAGAGGACGAAGGTGGAGAGGATGATGAATTGGTTCTCATCACCAAGGCCATCAATGTGATGTATAAGGAGGGAAAGCTGAACAAGAAGAACTTCTCTTCTCTCTCAAAGGATAAGAGTTCCAACCGAGTGACCGAACAAGAAATGAAAGATGTAACCTACTTCAGATGCAATCAGAAGGGACATTTTGCTAAGAACTGCTACTCTAGAGGTAGTTCAAACTTCAAAAGAAAGGAGAAAGCTTATGTATTTGCTTGGAACGACCTCGAGGAAGATCCTGAAGCATGGAGTTCCCAAAACAACTGCTTGATGGCTATAGGGGACGACGCTAAGGACGTAGAGGAAGAAGAGGTAACTGACGAAACCATCTTAAAGTCCCTTACTAATTACTCTAAGCGTCACCTTATTAAACTCTTGTCTAGAGTCTTGCATGATAACGTTTAGCTAAAAGAAAAATTGGATAGTTTGGATGAGGAATCTAAAACTCTTGTTGAAAAAGACTGTGTGAATTGTTCTTTGTGGTCATTTATGCTAAAGTCCTTAAATAGCTTAAACGAGCCTTTAAAATCTCAAATTACATGTCTAAAATCTGAAAATGAAAAGCTTAGAGAGGAAGTGAATCAAAGCAAGCGTCCTTCTCTAGAAGCGATCAAGCCAATCTTGTTCGTTCTTGCTAGAAAGGGACTTGGTTATGATTCATCTTCGAGTGGTGTTAAGGACTCTCTGCCTAGTAATTTCCAAGCTAGTAAACCAACTGAATTACAACTTGAGAAACAAAAGAGCAAAATCTAAAAGAACAAATTTGTGTGCTAGAAAGTGTTGGGACGATGTTAGGGACTCTCTTGTACTTAACATTGTGCATATGACAATCGTCCCTTAGTTTTGATATGACAAACTTGCTTTGATCTAAAAATTGTCCAAGTATATCTCAGGAACGCAGGTCATGGAAAGGACAACAAGTGGTAGCAGTCCCTAAGAACAACACGAGTGAGTTTCCACGAGAAGAGGACGCAGTCCACGACGCGTTGGAACGCGAGTACAAACGTCAGATTTCTTCCAAGGTTGGCGACAAGATGACATCACCCGACAAGCCTTAATCATAATGTACACGTGGAAGCAGATCCTGTTGATGAGTTCATCACCACGTGGAAGCTGATCTTGTAGCCAAGCTCTACAGCTGTTGCTAGGAAGCTTCCTTCATCACCTCCAAGGACACGTGGAAGTTGATCCCTGTTGCAACGTACCAAAAGGGCATGATCGTCCAGAGGAAAGACGCCCTTTCCAAGCACTATAAATACCCCTCGGGTATTTATTGTGACTCACGCTTCTCAGAGAAGATTCAGACCATATCGTCACAATCACGAAGAACACTAAGAACTCACCAAGAACAGTGAAGAACTAGGTGTAAGATCGAGAGAGAAGCAAAACCCAAACACAAAACAGTTTGTAAGAAAAAGAACAAAAAGAAACAAGTCCTAAGGGACGTAGGGATAACGTCCTTAGAGTATTGAGTTAGGATATAGTGAACGGCTAAAAGGAGTGTTACTAGTGGACATAGGGACGGACACTTAAGTGGCAGAGAATTGTAAGACTTGCCTTGTAACTGTAAGGACTCTCAATAAGTAAAGGAAAGAAGTTATTCGAAAATCCTCCATGGAGGTAGAGGTTTACTCACAAGGACTACTTTGGTCTTGTGAGATTTCTCTATAAGTACCTGAGTCCTTTATCTTATTGTCTTACCTGTTTAATATTTCAATTACTTCATTCTGCTGCCCTAAGGACGCCCTTAGAACTTACTAACGTACTTGTGCGATTCAACAAAAAGTGTAGATCTGGTGATAAGGACTAGTACATAAATTCTAAGAGTCACAGAGTATATGTGAAAATTGCTAAAAGTGAAGAATCAAAAGTTGTCAACAGAGAGCAAATGAAAAAGAATAGGATTCAAAGGCCAAACTATAAGTACTATCTTGGTGAATATTATAAAACATCCTGGCATTAAGAGAAACATGGACACCGCCAACTTGAATGTTCTAAGCTTGAGGACGATGTCCAAAAGATCAGGAAAGGCTTGGAATGAAAAGAAGAAATTTGTTAGGTCTAGGAACTTCAAGTCTTCTGTTAGGACGCATGCTAGCTTGTCTCATAATGCTAAAAACTCTGTGAAAAAGCATGTTACATCCTCAAATGATGTGAACTTTAGTGACTATTTGCCGCAAAAGTAAGTGTTTTATTTTTCCATGGATCATCGATAGTGGAGCTTTAATCCATATATATGGCTAGAAGCAAGATCCATCTCACTTCTATCCAGACATATACCTAAGGAGGGATTGTCTCCTTTGGAAACAAGGGAAAAGGTAGCATCAAAGGGGCTGGCATTGCAAAGATTAAAAAGTCAACCAGAGTTTCAAATGTTAATCTTGGTGAGGACTTAGGTTTTAAAATCTTGAGTGTCTTTCAAATGTGCGATCAAGGGAACAACTTGGTCACATTTAACTCTCATGAGTGTTCGTTCACCAACAAAAAGACAAACAAAGTTCTATTGAAAGGAGTAAGGAAGGACAATGTGTACATCCTCAATAGCGAATTCGAGCCTCCATCGAAGTTGTGCTTAACTATATCATCAGAGGACACTAAGCTCCGTCATCGACGTCTAGGACATGCTGGACTTAGCATCATCCTCAAGTTGTTCCAACAAGATTTTGTCAGAAGACCTCCCTGAATCATTCTTGATCAAGATGAAACATGTGAAGTATGTATTCAAGGGAAGAAGACAAGAACTTCTTTCAGATCAAAGAATGAAGTCAATTCAAAGAAGCCATTGGAACTCCTCATATGGACTTTTATACATGGACCAATGAGGACAAAGAGCTATGGTGGAAAAAAGGTACATGTATGTTCGTAAGGATATTTTGATTGTCCAAGTCTATGTTGACGACATAGTCTTTGGAGGCACTAACCTTACACTTGTAGAGGACTTTAAGACCTGAATGAGCAGTGAGTTCAAGATTTCCCTCATATGAGAGCTCAACTTCTTCTTTTCAAAAGTACATCAAAGCCCATTGACACACCCATCCATCCAAACACACGCCTCGAATCTGATGAGAATAGTAAGTGTGTTGAGCAAAAGCTTTACAAAGGTATAATAGGCTCACTTCTATATATGATTGCTAGTAGACCAGATATTATGTTTGTAGTCTGCCTTTGTGCTTGCTTTCAGGCTAACCCAAAGGAGTCCCATATGAAAGAAATGAAAAGGATTTTCAGGTACCTCAAGGGACGAGATGATCTATGTCTTTGGTTCCCAAAGAAGCCGTCCATTGACCTAGTAGCATACTCAGATGTTGATTATGTTGGACATGTTGTGGATAGAGAAAGCACCTCAGGAATGGCGCAGTTCCTACGCTCATACCTCGTGTCTTGGGGATCAAAGAAGTAGAACTGTGTAGCCCTTTAAACAAATAAGAAATATGATGATATTTGTAATAATTATACTAAATCCATAAAGAAAATAATAAAAAATTAAATAATGCCTGCCTTTGAAAGCACGGTTCATTTACTAGCTATATACTAAAGCGGAAAAACAAAAGCCTACCATATTGTGTCACATCATCACTTTATTAGAAAAATATCTTTTAAAATCTTAGAATTGTCATAATATATAATATTAATCTTTTATGTGTTTAGTTAAAATTTTAGTTCTATCTTAGATTTTGAGTTGCTTAATTGCTAATTTATCCTACTATATATCTAAATTTTATCATTATTCCCAATTAATAAATAATCACATCTATCAAGACATCTCAAACATGTCAGTTCAATTGGATTCCGGTTCGATCGTTTTCGGATTCAGGTTTACTGCGGGTTAAGGGTTAAACCATGTCAAGTCATGCAGGTTATCTTGCTCAATAGTTCAAGAATTTCAAAAAATTTATGACTCTTAAAATGATATCATGATTAAATAATAATATTTAATAAAAATATTATTGTTTTGCATTTTCTTATAGTTTTTAATACTAAACATATCATAATTTGTAAATTACATAGTAATAGGGTTGACGTATCGGGTTCAAGTTTTAACCCAATAGCATGCGAATTAAGCGGGTTTGATTTTTATCGGGTTTCAGGTTCACTTTCATGGGTGTCAACTGTCAACCCACTAACTTTCTGGCAATATCGGGTAGTCTTTCGGGTTTGGTCAGATTATGACAATTCTAGATCTATTCTAAATTTTTATTTTATTTTGTTTTATTTTTTTAAGTCATAATATGTAAATTATAATCTTATCATATTTACATATTCAATTAAAAATATATTAATTATAAGTTATTTTTCATAGTTTTATTATTATTTTTAAATCATCAATGGTAGAAAATAATACCACTATATTTAAACCATATTTTTCTTTTCATTAAAAAATTTACTAAATATATTATTTACTATCAAATCAAATTGAAATCCCAATAAAAATCTTACTAAAATGATTAGATAATATATTTAGCCTAACTATATTTGTAATATTACATCTTGATTATGTTATATATTTCTTAATATTATTTGATATTTATACTTCTTATTTAGTTATTTCTTGACAACATAATAGCCTATACACATAAGATAATTTGGTTTTTTGTTTTTATTAAATGTTCTTTGTATGTTAATATAATACTATGTTAATCCAATTTTTTTATTTAAAAATATTGATTTCTTCATATAAGCTAGTTTATGCAAATTAATTTAAATGTCAAAATATTTTACTTATCAATTTTTAATTGATAATGCTTCTGATGTCATTTTTTTCTCGATCATTGAAATTTATGTTCATATATCTCTAAAAAGTTAATACATGAATACAATATTTTATATTAACATATGATGATATACAAGAATTATATTATTTTATAATCTAAAAGTTAAGCGTCATTTTAAAACACACACTAGACATATGATAATATTTATGATCATTATAAAATTTCATATACAAAGTAATAACTCATTAAATAAAGCCCCTGTATAGGGTACGAACGGGGTCATTTGCTAGTTCATTTCCTATAGCACAAAATAGCAAAATTGCATAACAAGAGGCTATAAGGGGCTAATTAAGACTGATTACTTATTTATAAGTTTTTCATGGTTTCTCCTTTGTTGGGTTAATTGATACTGATTGATTTTAGGCCTCTTGAAATAAGTTTTTCATGGTTTATCCTTTGTTGGGATTGTATCATGCTCTTTGGAGATCCTCTCCATTGAGAATGGCTCTTCCATTGAAATTTATGCCCTTTTTTAAAATAATTCTAGAGAGTTGAGTGTTTGAGTTTGTTCATCCTCCTAACTAGGATAATGGGAAAAGGAAAATATGATACGGACGAGATTATCATAAAAGTAAAGAATTTGTATTGAAAGATTGATAGAAGTGCCAAATCGGTAAACTTTGATAATAAATCCAACCATTATTTCGTTGGTGGCTCTTACAATCTTTCTTCCCATGCATACAGAAAACCAAAGCAACATGAAAACCACATTACATACTTATTCCCATGTCATGCAACTCTGAACTCCAATGCAACCAAGCACAAGCTTTGTTTTTTAGGTCACCAGAAGGGAAACTGCAAGTTGAACTTGATCAATCGGGCATACTCGATCTCTTTAGCTTTTTAGTTCCACTTCAATCTTGAAGTTTTTACCAATGGGCAATTTCAACTTTGAAATTTCAACTTGATGAAAATCTCCTTTGTCCTTGGAGGAGCCACTCGTTCCTTGCATATTGACTAGTTGATTCATCCCCATACCAGCACGTACCGTGTAGCCCTTCATTTTTTGTTCTTTCTTTAGCCCTAAGATGGTGATCTTATTAATCACCCAACCTTTCGACAAAGCGAATCTTCCATCCACAACATTTGATGTGATGGCTAGCTTGTTTTTCTTTTCTAATCCTGCATTGAAGTGGACCAAAGTCCATTTGCCAGTCATTTTGCCTCCCATTTCAATATCAACTCCATTGTCCAAGAAAACTGATCCAGTGCTGTTGAGTTTGCCATGGTTGTTGCTCACAACGACCAACAACTCAAATGGAGTAGTTCTTGCTTCTTGTGTAGTC
This sequence comes from Polygonum aviculare, assembly GCA_934048045.1. Taxonomy (NCBI): domain Eukaryota; kingdom Viridiplantae; phylum Streptophyta; class Magnoliopsida; order Caryophyllales; family Polygonaceae; genus Polygonum; species Polygonum aviculare. The sequence continues at coordinate 25,753,182 of OW204030.1, read as the reverse complement.
ATCCCATGTCCTTGCAAGGGTAAGATGTGTCCTTCTCCAATGTGAACATTGATTTCATCCCACGGAGCATCAAGGGTGACTTTCTTTCCCGAAGACACACTAACCGAGCTAGTATAGTCAAAGAGATTGAACCAATTTCCTTTCGGAAAGTATGCATCAACTGACGTCTTCCCTTTCTGTAGAACCGGAGAGATCAAGAGACCCTTTCCAATTAGGAATTGTGAATCAATGTCATAAGTGTTGCGGTCTTCTGGGAACGAGAAGAAGAGAGGGCGAGCAATTGGAGTTCCTTTGATGTGAGCTTCATACATAAGTGTGTAGTAGTATGGAAGTAGGCGGTAACGTAGCGCAAACACTTTCTTTGCGGTTTTAACCACTGATGGCCATTGGTAAAGCTCGTGTTGTATGACATTTATGTCATAGTGGTCTCTAGCAAATGGATAAAATGCCCCAAGCTGCAAGATTCAAAGGGCAGTTAGTCATATAGATAGAAAATAAGTAAGGACATTTATAGATTATGCAAACATAACGTAATATGATCGAGTTTAAACATGTATATAGTTTTAGTATTATAGGCATGAAACTAATATCAAAATTAAGGTGTAGTATGGAGGATCTTACTTGAGCCCAACGTTGGCACAAATCTTCGGTGACATTATCATGAAACCCACAAATATCAGATCCAACCATTGGGATTCCAAATATGCCAAACTTAAGAATGGTAGGGATGGTGTAAGCCATATCATCCCAACTAGCAGAGTTGTCACCAGTCCAATGAGCAGCAAACTTTCCAGACCCTGGAAAAGTTGACCTTGCAAGCACAAAAGGCCTCTCCTTTGTAACCCTAGTGAGGGCTATATTGGTAGCCCTAGACTCCATGTGCCCATACAGATTGTGCACATTGTATTCGGTTACACCGTTGAAGTGATACGCACTCATCGGTATAGTATGGTTAACGATAGGTCTCTTAACCCCTGCATTGTTGATCTTGTACGGAGGGTTGTCAAGTGGAGAGTCACTCGGTGTTGTGAGGAAGTCGGTTGGCTCGTTCATGTCGGTCCAAAGGCCATCCACTGGGACCATTTCCCTGAATCGTCTAATCTCGTCGGTCCAATAGTTTACGGTAACAGGGTTGTGGAAATCAGGAAAATGTACAGGGCCAGGCCACACTTTTCCCTCGTATATATGTCCTCGGTATTTCAAAAAGGCGTCCGCTTTCACCCCTCTTGTGTAGGTTCCGTAGCTGTTGTTTATGCTTAGCCCTGCAATGAAGAAATTAATCACATGTGGCTTACAGAGATCGAAATGGAGCAATTCAGAGGCAAATGTACATAACGTACCAGGATCAATGATGACAACATATTTCTGACCATTTTTGTGAAGTTTGTTGACAAACTTTTTCATCTCGGAGGCAGGAAACTTGATAGGATCAAATGTGAAGTCCTTGTAATAATTCATGTAGTCAAGGTCTGTCCACATTCCTTCTAGAGGAAGCCCAACCTTCTCATACTTATCTACCACACCCTCCACCTCTTTCAGGTTCTTGTACCCGTATCGACATTGATGGAAACCTGCAACAATTTAACCAAACAATGCAACAATATTTCAATTATGTTCCAAAATAGACCCTCAGTCGGTTTATCATTTAAATACATGTACATAGGAGGAATTAAAGTAGTACTACTAACCAAAGGACCAATAAGGCATAGGAGCCGGCTTGCCAACGAGATCAGTATATTGTTCCATGAGCTCTTCGGGTGTGGGACCAGCAAACAAGTACAAATCCACAATGCCACCAATCGTCTTATAAGTGATCCTATCTCCCGTATAGTCCACATCCATACCGTTACTATTCATGAACAAGACCGTGTGGGCCTTTCCCGTGGGGGCCCGCATGTCCATGTAGACCGGGTGGACCCCATACAAGTTAACGTCAACCGTGTTGCTACCAATATCTGTGGACCAAAGCGTTATGGTCTGCTTTGGGGCTACCTTAAAAGTGCGCTTGGTTTCTTCACCGAATCCATAGAGGTTGGCTCGATCCGATGGGAGGGACGAGGAGAGTTGAATGAATTGGTCCTTGAATATGAGCCCCATGGGCTTGGAGTCGTCACCCCGGGTGTCGAAGAGGATGTCATTTGTCGAGCGGCGCATGACCGTGAAGGCGAAGGGGGTGGTGTGGTGGAGGGTGAACACTAGGTCGGATTTCGGTGGGGAGAGGACGGTTGTTGATTGCCCATCGACGTGGACAGGTTTGAGTGAGTTTGGGTTTGCTTGGTATTGGACTCCTCGGTAGACAATGTAGTCTGGGATCTCCCATCGAGGTTTAATTGCGTCAGTTATTTTCACCCTCAATCGAGAATCTTTTTCGAACCTGTGTATTTAAAAACGCAATTGCAAGGCATTAAATGACTGGGTTAGTCTCTTCATAGTATCACACTAGAGAACTTTAATATATAACTAGTGCAGTTTCCCGCGCATGCACGGATATTATTAAATTTTGATGGGACTTAATTTTAGATCAAAAAATGTATCATATCATATATTGATTTCTCAAATCATATTAATAAACTCATTCGTTTACAATATTTTTAAAAAAATAAAAAATAATATAATTAAGGGTTCACTTTTTTATAGTGCCTAATCAAAATTTCTAAAAACTAAGACTTCTAGAAATGACGATAAATGATTAAAGTAAATAATAATGATTAGTTTATTTTAAAATATATAAGAAGAATCTTTAATTTTTGATATTAGACATTACATTAAATTAATTATACCTTTTAGGGCCTATTTTGTATAATAGTAAGAATCCGGTGACAATTAAGAATGGGGTTAGGATAAGAATGACATAGGTATGGCTCATACACCCTTCCATACTAAGATAAGAAAAGACTACCCAAAAGGTATCAATTAATAATACTTAGAGATAAAAGTGGGATTTTAATCTTTAAACAATATTTAGAGAAACCCAAAAGATCTCGTAATGCAATGAATAATTTGTTATCAAATCGTTGACTTAGAATATTGTTACCATTAATAGTTATTCTATTCTTAATGGATCAAACTAAAAAGGCATCAATTAATTTAATTTTTTTATATAATTATAATTAAGTTCATATGGGTAACTACTTAAATTTGTTAGATAGATAGAAGATATGGATAACATTTTTACTAATTAATTATTATAATTCACATTTACATGCCCATAAAATCCAATGAAACAAATCCAATGAATACTCAATAGAGATCCCTTGGATAGATCGGTGTGTTCATCGAGTCTATCAAGAGGAACTCCTTTGCCTGACCGATCTCGACATCATCGGCTTCTCACATTAGAGAACCTTAATATACGATTAATGTGCTATAAATTTATAATACATTACTGATATAATAATAACAATAATAGTATGATATATGTAACAAATAATTTATAATACATTACTGACATAATAATAACAATAATAGTATGACATATGTAACAAATGATCGAAAAGAGTGGAAGATGGAGACGACGTACGTAGCAGTGAAGGTGAGAGTGGGGATGTCGGGTCCATAGACATTGGAAGGCTTGATAACATGAAGAAGGGCAGTTAGCGACCTTCCATGAGGATCAACCTTTGCACTATGAACCTTGTACCCATATCCGACCTCTTTATGGTCCGCATTCGCCTTCTCAGCGACCACGAGGCAGAGACTCACCATTAGCATTGCCACCAGAGGCAGCGATGTGGCTCGCCTGCCATGCGCATGGAGACTCATTTGGTATTATGTACTCAAATGTTAAAAAGGGAGCAAGTTGTGTTTGTATTTTTTTTTGTTGTGTTTGTGTTTTTGTGGTTTTTTGTATATTTTTTTTTTGGGTTTTGTGGGAGAGGTGAATGAGTTTGAGTTGGGAGAATGTGAGAGTGTAAAGGGGTGTTTATATAGGGGAGAATTCAAGCTCCAAGAATTTTTAGTATTTAATTTTTTTGGTAAAATGAGATTCGGAAATTTCGGGGATGGGTTTGATCAAGATTAAGGAGAAAATTGAGAAAGTCATGCTGACGAGGATTAAGAGGATACTACCCATAGTTTTAGAAAATGAGCAAGAGGATTGGAATTGGAATATATATTTCCAGTTTTAGAAGATTACAATGTATATATTTCAGTTTTAGAGATTACAAGATACATATCCCCAATTTCAACAAAAAAAAAAAGATACATATCCCCAGTTTTAGAAAATTACAAGGGGATTGGTACCAGTTTTAAGAAATTAATTACAAGAGGATTCGAATATATATATTTTTTCCTGGTAAAAAGATGATTCGAATGTATACATATTTTTCTTCTGGTCAAAGTTAAAAGAGGATTCGAATATTTTACAAGGCATATTTTGCCTACTATAAATCTCTTCTTCTCCCGGCCTGTCTGGTTGGTGGGCCTCCGTTTGTGGGCCTGTGCTTCTTTTTGGATCATGTCCTTGTTTCCCTCATCATCCTTCTGTTGTGCTTCATCCAATCGGATAGGATATTAATAAGTCATGTTTCACATTTTTAAAATTATTTTTATTATAAATAGTATATTAATAAGTGAAAACATATAATATAGTGAACATGTAGGCATATGAAAATGTTATTTTTTTCTAGATGAAAACATATTGTAACTATTGAACAATTTAGTAAATAAAATTTACTTAACTTTTTCATTCTTCAAAGGTTAATATATATGATTGTCCCTATTTTCACAATTTTGAGATATTATAAGTCAATATAATATAAAATGAGATGTTTTAGTTGATTATTTTGGTTTGATCTTATTTTATTATTTTAATACTATAATTCATTAGTATAAGATATAATTACTATAAAGTTTTATTTAATTAAAAATAGTAAAATATAATATCAAATTTTAGAGTTATAAAATGAGTCCAACATGATTCTAATAACTTTATATATTGAAATATTTTAGACATATTAATCAAGAATTATTTTCTTCTGCAAGATAAAATCTAAGTTATTATTAAAATGATAATATATAAGTCAAGTAAAGGATAGTAAATATAATTTGATTTAATATTAAGGATAAGAATGATAATTTAATTTAAAAAAGGGCTTCTATTTTTAAATTTTTTGAATTCAATTTTTTTAAGTTACTTCTTATATAAATTAATTAAAAAGATAACTATTATATAAACAGGATATAATATCTTATCAAAACTCAAAAAAATATCTCTTACATAAATTGATAATAAAGAATGTAATTAGATTAAATAAAATACAATGAACAAAATATTAATTGTAAAATTATGAGAGATAGAAGCTAAGTTATTAGGAACATGATAATATATAATTTAAGTAAAACTTAATAAATATAAATTGATTTAGTTTAAAAGATAAGAAAATAATAATTTATTTAAAAACGGAGGCTTCCATTTTAAAATTAGTTTTTAAATACAAATTTCTTATATTGTTTCTTACATAAATAGATCAAATGGTAATTAAAAAGATAAGTTAATTAAATGTATCTTTTATAGAAGGAAATTTTAAAGATAGATAATATTGTTTCAAAGATAAATGTTAGATGAGTACGAAAAAGGATAAATTTACAGATTAGATAATTAAGGAAATTTTAAAGATAAATAGTATATTTTCAAAGATAGATATTAGATGAGTAAGAAAAAAGATAAAATTAAAGATTGAAAAAGAAGAAGATAGATGATAGATAATTATTAAAAATAAGAGAGACTTTAAAATTAATTTTCTAAATTATATTTTTTTAAATGGAGTGGGGCCAAAACTAACGTGGAGACTCGAAATTCCTCAGTTTTAATAGGTAGTATAGATCCTTCTATGCAAACTTTTCACTCATTTCCTTAATTGGGTACATGATACAACCCGGATATACGAGATCACCGATATAGCTTGGAATCCAAGCTTGGTTCGAACCAGTGAAGAGGCTAAGGGCCTAGGGGGCGAGTGACAGTAGGAAAGGAGGGAGAAGAGACTCAATTAGGGCAAACTAATTTCTTGTTATTGAATTATGTAATTAACCAGATATATATCTTAAGCCCTAGCAGTTCAATAAAAGACGACCCAGGAATGAACCGACAAAGAAAACCGGCAAGGAGTGACTCGCTCACCTAAGAAAATCTAATAAAAAATATTAATCCAAATAGTATCCATAATGTTCAAAATATTAATGCAGAAATTATCAATAATAGTCTTTTAAGTGTGCAGGCCGTCGTCGTTCCCGAACAGGCCGTGAAGTTCCTGAAGGGTTTGAGCCCGAAGTGGTCGTGCTCGACCCTAAAGGGGTCAGTCCTGAGGTTGCCGGGATCGGTCCTGAGGCTGCTAGGGTCGGTCTTGACGATCAAGCTGTATCAGTACATCCACTCCTTTGTAGGCCATGTCTGTAGAGTTGAGTTTTTGTGGCCTTGTATGGATTGGGTGAATGAGACCTCAAATTATAATGAAATATACTCATAATACATCCATTTGTGGACTTTATGCCTCTCATTATGTTTTTTTGTGGTACATGAGTTGTTTGAGCCTTAAGGTGTTGATGTTGTGGTTTGTTCTACCGTACCTAAGCTGCCAGAAATTGGATGTCTTCCTTGGTGCTTCCACTAGGGGGCTCCTTTCCTTTTGTGAATGAAATTGTGATATTGCTTCATTGAATCTCTTATGGGTTTAAACCATTCTAAGCTTACTAAAATTGGTTCATTTGTTATCCTGGATTACTAAAAGCAACACTGTCAACATATTGAATTTGAAGGAGTGGATGCACACAAATAAGTACATATATAGGTGTCATTTGTGATTCTTCTAACAATTATACTTGTGTATTGCACTTGCAAGTTGGATTTACTTTATCTCTCAACTCGCATCTTCATTCAAGGCCCTTTGTAAGATTCAAAATTGTGCTTGTGTTTTACGTACATCTATGATGGATACATGTAATAAACCTTTAGAATCAGCTATTTCTGACTCAAACCATCTTATCTATTATCTCTTTCAAATTAGCAATGTATACCATTTATTAATGATGCTACGATTATATCTCTCTGTCATGTATGCTTTGGGTATTCTGGTTCATCGCTTTATAATCCAATTCAAAGAACTATACTTCATATTACTACCATTTTTCTTTTAAATCCATTTGACCAGTTTCTTTTCAATCGAGTTTTATGAATATAGGATATTGGAACATAAGGGGTATCCAACGGCCCAATTTTTGGGAAGGAATTAGGTTCATAAGAAAACATAACACATTGAACTTTAATTTCTTTGTCTAGTTGAGATTATAACAGATTTTGATCCGAATCTATCCTCTATTAGAAAAACCAGGTTTCAAGAGGTTACTTTCTACCCTTCCATTGGTACTAGGGGTGGTTTGTGGCTTCTATATACTCATAACAACATTACTCGTAACTGGTTCACTATTTACCAATAGTCTAATACTATATTATCATGAAATGTGACTTTCTACGTACCGTATTTTTGCTAGTCTTTGTTTATACCCTCCAAGAAAGACGAAAAAAACCAACTTTGGTCTCATCTCTGCTCTACTATTTCTTCTCTGAATTTACCATTCTTAATAACTGGCGACTTAAATGAAATTTCACCCTCAAATGATAAACTTGGTGGAGTGTCGCCTCATCCTTCTAGATTTAATAAGCTTGTAATTTTCAGAATTCATTTGGCCTTTTAACTCTAGTTTTACGGGTTTTCCGTTTACTTGGAGGAAAAAATCAACTTCAACTGATACTATATTTGAAAGTCTTGACCGAGTCTTAAATCCTCATTCCTTAACCTTGATCTTTCCTAGCTTGGAAAATCATGACTGAACCTCAAAATCACTAAGTAAGAATAGTTACTGAAAACGCACAATCGGTATTTCAATATCAAAAGAATAATTGTTCCTAACAGTTTGGGCGCCTATTGAATATTAGAGACAAATTTGCTAAGGGTATCCTCTGGAATGTTGGAAATGGGCCGTCTATAAATTTTTGGACTGATCCTTGGCTTCGGAATGTAGATCTCTCTCCTTATTTTGATAATATTGATATCACTTTACAATATTCCTCCTTTATCTTACCAAATCATTCGTGGGGTCGTCATGCCTTAGAGTCTTTGATAGCCCAACATGTTGCGAACATGATCACGTCTATCCGCATAGCAATGTCCAATCTCGGGGATCGTCTCGTTTGGGTCCCTTATTGTGATGGAGATATCTCAGTCAAATCAGCACCATCTATGATCTCAGCATCACAGATTCTTTCTTTTGATATACCTTCTCCTGGATCTTGAAAACCCACCTTCCGCCAAAAATTCAATTTTTCTATGGAAAGATTGTGTTGATTGTCTTCCAACCATTGACCACCTAAACCAATATTATAACTGTGTCCCTAACTGTTGTTCTTTGTGTTAGAGTGAGGATGAAAATCTAAATCACCTTTTCTTTTGTTGTCATTTTACCCTTAAAATGATAGCTAAATATGAATGTTATTTAAGGTATACTTTTCAATTTTTTTCTAAAGAATGATTCACTACTAATCTAATCCCTACTATGAATATTAACCATAATAGTACTTCCTTCATCCCATTAAGTTTGTCCGTCTTTCCATTTCGGCCATCTCAAAAAGTGTGTCCACTTCTCAAATCTTTCCATTTTTATCTATACATTTTTACACTTTTACCCTTATTTAAGCTCATGTATTACATTTATTATCCAACTTTTTCATCAACTTTATAACTTTTTTCTATAAAATCACAAAATTATCCTCATCTACTCTTATATATTACATCCATTATCCAACTTTTTCATCAACTTTATCACTTTTTAACTTTGTACCTCTATAACTTTTTAGCCTAATCATTCAACTTTTACACTTGTATTAATTATTGTGCAAACCGTCCTTTATGGACAAACAATTTGAGACGGAGGGAGTAATATTGTATGCTTCCTTTGGTGGTACATCTGAGGTCATCGTAATTCGCTCATCTTTAACACTTCTTGTATTAACGTTAATCTTCTCTCGTATGATCTAGCCATTACTCAACTTATGCAATGACTTGTTGCTAACAATGCAAAACACACAAAATCCAATGTCAAAAGGAAAAATCAATACTGCTTGGCTCAAACCTCCTATCATTGGCTTAAACCTTAATTTTGAGGGGATAAGGCTTATGCATTATTAGAAGGAGTCAAATTTGCAGCTAGTATGAATATTCAAAATATTAATATTGAGGGGATAAATTAATGGCCATGAATTTTGTAAAACAGATGTATAAGGTTCCTTGGGAAATTCAATCACATTTTTTAGCCAGAGGACATCTAGATATACTGCAACTTCAATTTTGCTTATCTTCCTCTATATCCCAGTTAAGGCTCTTATTGGGTAAACATCCTTTCTTTTTTGAGTTTTGTAAGATCATCTATTATGATGAATTACATTAGCCTTGTAAGATTTAGGTAACCTAATTCTGGTCTTGTAATGAGCCAGTAGCTCAGTGTTCCAAAAAAAAACTGCAAAAGATAACATGGGCAAAATTTGGACGCGTCTATTCTTCATCTTTGAAGCTAATAACATTAGGTTTTGATTTTGTTCGTTTGGTTATGTTACTTTTTGTTGTTTAAATCCTTCCATCATGCTTGTGAAACTTCAAAAAAAAAAATCATTATAACACAGACTAGAGGAAATAAAACCTCCATTCGATCTGGGGATCTTGATCCCAGAAGAATCTTCATCTCGATTGAAATTTACTTGCAATAAATCATAGCTGATATTTGATACGGCCATGATTCGCAAGGGAATGCAAAAGGGAGACGAGTGTTTTGTTTTTTTCATAAAATTGTCAATCCAAATCGTTCCTTTAGAACAAAAGCATGGAAGCCCCAAAATTAGCACTGCTAACTTTGTAGCTTCACCGATCATTCATCATTATCTGAATAGTTGAACTTGACTGAGTGAGATTGTAGGTCTATCAGTCCTCCTCTGTAGCTTCCACGCTTCTTCTTAGTCTTCTCATGGCGAAAATCCCTATACCAAAACATAAATCCGTGTCTTTAACCAATCACTCAAGCAAAAGGATAAAAAGATGCGTGTATGAGCATGCACAAGAGCTTCAATGCAAAGAAAACAACTCATGCACCAACGGAATTATGCAGGTTATGGTGTCATACCTTCCACGAACTTGACCCAAGACTTCCTGTGCTTTCGCACCATACCCAACTTCCGCACCATCCTGTAGACATTTAATAAAGAAATCAAATAAGCAAGACTCCTATGCTTGTGAGAATCAGAACACTCACTCATCTCAAATGCCATAGTTTAGAAGTAAGACCTTATGTTGCATGAAGAAATCCTCTCAAATAATCGAAAAGAAGTAATACCTTAGCCCAGTAAGAATTATCTTGAAGTTTCTCATCTGCAAATTCCACCTCATCTGCTTTCACCCTTTGAAATGCATTCTGTGTCCTTGGCTGCATATATATCTCACAAAATAAGAAAACGCTTGAAAGAGAGCATGTGTCATACAAATTCCTAACATTTGCTAATCAACGGGCATTAGTTACACCTTTAGCATAAATATATTTAGTTACAAAAAAAATACAAAGATATATGTCAGTATTAAAAAGATATAGTCAAGAAATGCCAATGGTATTTCATTGAGAATTTCATCTACTACATTAAAGGTTAATAATAGCAACTGCAAATCCAATGTGTGATATCAAAAGCAATCACTTAAAAGGACCACAAAAGAAAAGAATAACCACTTGAACACGAAGAAAATATACCTCGGTAGATCCATTTTGCTTCTTTGCTGAGCTCTTCTTCAAAGCAGATTTATCTTCAGCATCATCTTCTGCAAGCATTTCTGAATGTTTCCCAATGACAGAGGCCGGTGTTTGCGAATCCATCTGGCCATTTTTCAACTGGCTACCAAGATTATCATCTGAACCAGCGGTCTTCCTGCGCTTTGAGTCTTCAGGTGCTGCCCCAATATCATCACTTTTGTCCTCCTCAGAAGAAGACTTCTTCCTCTTTTTTGAACTCTTCTTCTTATTTTGTTCAGCTCCTTCCCCTAGCCCTTCTTTAGACCCCAAGCCTTTGTCCTCAGCATCATCAATTTTCCCGCCCTTGTTCTTTTTTCGTTCAGATTTAGATTTCATGCTCTTTTCAGCCTCAGTTGACTCCTTAGTCCCATTCTCAACACATGATGACTGTAATTTCTCTTTCACGGACTCATCTGCAGGTTCACTTCCCTTTTTCTTCTTCTTGTCTTTAGCTTTCTCATTCACAGGCTCAGCTGCAGGTTCACTTCCCTTTTTCTTCTTCTTATCTTTAGCTTTCTTTGATGATTTTTCATCACGTACAGCGTCTGCTGAAGCAACTTCCGATTCTATTGAGTGAACTTCCCCATTTTGTGTAGAGGAATCCTTTCCACTTTTCTTATTCTTTTTCTCCTTCGATTTTACATTAGCATCATCATCTATAATCTTTTCTGGTCCTTTATCAGAACTGATATTGTTCTCATCTGCTTCATTTTGTAGACTGCAACATAACACGAAATATACATTACTGAAAAAGAAACAAAAACATAATGATATTATGTTTATTACAAAGATATCACTTGCCCTTGGAACTAGGATGCAACTAATTTTCTTGAGTGGGAGATAAAACATGTTAGTAAGCAAATCTTATAACCTGACACAATACGCAGGCAGATATTGAAATTACTACAGCATAATCACAGAACAAACTAAGCAAGAGACAAGCAAATAAATCGAAAATATATGCAAGATTCATATTTGCGAGACGAATATAAGTAAGAAGCTCCGCACTCCTCAAAGCTATGAACTTGTACTAAAATAACAATCACAGGTCTACTTTGACTTCGAAGATTATTGGAGGTAAATACAGGGTGGCACGGACGGTAACATCAACTAACTTAGAACAGAGGATTGAGAGACATTTGCCCAAAATTGACCAAAATAGTTCACCATGAGACTACAACAGCACAAGAAGACAACAGCATCCTTATCAAATAAAGCTTTCCACTTCATGTATGTATTCCCATTTACTCAACTAATGGAATATAGGTCTGCAACCTACCGCGCATCCAAATACATACAGCAAGCATGTTCCAGGTTGAGGATACAATTCTTCGAACTGTCTCTCTGCAGAAAGCAAATATAAAGGAAACTTAGATTGGATTCGAGCAGCACAATATTACTTGTCAACAAAACTATCTAGAACAGCATAACGATATCCATGATTAAAGGCAGAAACAAAGAGGAAGCTAAATTACATATATGCAGTTATTTGAAGAATAAAGTAAGTATCTTGAGCACCAATTACTACGGCGCTAGGGCTAAAAATGCTCAAAATTCATGGGAAACAGACCTCGAGTGATGCTTCAGAGAGAAACTTCTTGAGAGTCTTGGAGAATCCATTGGATTCGAGGAAGTCACAGATGGCTTGGAGAAGAAGAGGCCTTTGCTCAGCAGTAAGGGAAAGAGGCCTGCCCCCGGAAAGGGCTTTGGCGGAGGAACAAGACAGAAGTACCTGGCGAGGTTTCATGGCTATTAGACCTTGCACCATTGGAGCGTCTTCCTCCACCTTTGGCTCCACAGATTTCAGCGGTGGGAGCCGAGAGGGGTAAGACGGAAAGGGCGCAAGAGAGGTTTATAGCAGCCGTTAGGGTTTTGGCCCTTTGTTTTGGGAAGTCTACAAAGGAAATACAGTCGGAAAATGCTTGGCATAATTGTGTAATGGCTGGATTTTTAATTTTTATCCTCCTTTCAACGTGCTCAATTTTTGTTTTTCTTTTTAAAAAACTAGCTTATGTTAGTCGCGTTTTAACTTTTTAAGTATGAGATAAGGCTGAATAATTTTGATTGATTGTAACTAATTAAGATTTTTTTAGACTACGATAACATCCATTTTTAGTTTATGTTTGGAAATATTCATCTTTAAATAGCAAAACTAATCAAAATTATTTTTGATAAATTTTTACCGCATATATTGTTTTCTAAAATGGATATGGATTTAACTTCTATATTGTCATTATATATATCCTGCATAAGTGTAAGCCGCTCTTTTAGATAGTAACATGGTAGTTACGAGAAAGAAAAATAACTTGGAATAATCTCAAGTATCAATAATCTATCAAAAATAATCTCATGTTTTGATATTGCATTTAGCAATCCGAACTATGTTGATATTAACCGAAAACGATTTTCCGTTGAGTCCTCCGGTAAACTTGATGATGTGGCAAACGGAAATCTGACATGGCAAGTTAATATATTACACTTTTATTTTTTATTTTCCATGTCACTAACAAAAATATTCAAACCAGTACAGTAGCTCGATTTGATAACACGAACCAGACCTATTACGATTGATTTTTCTAAGATTGTATAAACAACAAATTAAGAGACAAATGGAAGATTAAAAGAAAATAAAGGAGTGAATAATCTGCTGCTAATCGGAAGAACAGGAGAGAAGCGGGTTGCCACATCATCAAGTTTACCGGAAAGGTCCGCCATTCCAATCCGAGCATTGCGGCTGAAGCGGGTTCATGATGATGGTAGCAATGCACGGGCACCGATGTAGTCACAATTACCTAATCTGCGATGATCGGTCATTCACCAATGAAGAGGTTCTTTTGCTCTTGGCTAGGCGATTCCGAGGGGTCAAGAATATTATTGACTCGTACCGTCAAAACTTGGAGCAACAACTCTAGATAAGAAGAGACAATGCTACCAACAATGATGGTGCCTCCTCTGCCCAACCATGAGTGATTTTAAGCCTACGGTAGTGTTCGTCACTCGTATATAACTTCATGTTTGTAGTTAGAATTTCTTCTAATAAGATATTGTTTGGTTGTGGGTTAGCTTGTGTACATGTTTTATTCATCGGCTTAAAACATATCTGGCCCCCCGAACTTTCGCAAATTTGCCACTTAGACACCTCACCTTTGATTTGGACCTATTGAGTACGTAAACTTATTTTTTTTACCTATCAAACACTTGTTTGCTGACTTGTGCAAAAACATTTACCACCGTGGCGCCACGTGTACGTCACCTCATTCTTTCATTAAAAACAATGGCCTAAAACATATATAGACACTTGAACTTGTCCATTTTAGTCAGTTAGACACCTGACCTTTAAAACGGACCTATCAAACGCCTTAACTTGACAAAAGCTACCTATCGAACACCTTAAGGCTGATGTGGCCTTGCGCGTGTGGTATAAGGTACCATGGGCGAGTGGTGATTTAATATCACCAAAATCTGAGCTGATGTGGAAATCGAAAAACAAAAAAAATTAATAACACATTTTTTTTTTTGTCTTCCTCCCCCAACTTATCAACGACGAGGACGGTGGGCTTGGCGTCGAGGGAGGCGACACGATGGAGGATCGGCGGGGTACGGTTGCGGAGAGGTTGAGATGGTTTAGGCGGCGGTTGGTGTGGGAGAGGAGGGAGAGGGTTGGGGAGATGGAGTTTTCGAAGAAAGCGAGATCTGAGAAGATCCGACGCCGGCGAGGGCGGAGACAGGCTTTTGATTGATATTGGTGGCCAATCGGGCGGAGGAGGAGGCGGACGATGCCGGATCTAGAGCTGACCTCGTGACGGGAGTGAACTCGTCGAAGCCGGTTGGTGCCGGATCTGGAACCATCAGCGGAGGAATCGCGACGGGGAACGGGACGCGACGAGTCTGGAGACGGCGACCGCTCGGATCTGGAGGGCGGAGCGACGGCGGCGATGGAGGCAACACTAGGAACCACGCCGCTGTCATCGGCGGCCACGCCCTCAACGGCTGCTGCGAGTTCATGCCGTCGCCCTTGTTCTCCCCCTCCGAACCCAACTGCCTCCGCTGCTCCGCCTGCGGGTCCCACCGCCACCACTCGCCTCCTCCTCCGCCGCCCTTCCCGGCTCTCCTCCCGCTTCCTCCGCCGCCTGCCGACTCCCCGTCCTTACCTCCTACTCCGGCGACGCTCTCCTCTCCGCCCAAGATGCCGGTGTCCTTGCGTAAGGGCGGCGAACGATGGTAGATCTGCCAAGATTTTTTTTTTCTTTAATTTAGATGCTGAGCCAGCTGGACGTGTGGGCCGAGATGCATATCTGGCCAAATTGCCTTGTTCTTCTTCAGATGATAATCTCATGTGGCATTAGGTGTGTTTTAATTTTTTTTTTCTATTTCCACGTATCAACGCGTGCGTTTAACGTACTTTCATCAACATGGAAGAGGTGTTCAATAGGTAGCTTTTGTCAAGTTAAGGTGTTTGATAGGTCCGTTTCAAAGGTCAGGTGTCTAACTGACTAAAATGGACAAGTTTAAGTGTCTATATATGTTTTAAGCCTAAAAACAATAATTTAAAGTAATAAAACCAATTAAAAATGGGGATATTATCATAATAATAAAAATGGGGATTAATGGGGTCGAAGCATGGCCGGTGTGTGTGGGACGTGGCAGTGGGTTGAGTCGGCGTCGTAGGCCGAAGCCGCCAGCGACAAGGAGGCGGCGAAGCCCCTGTCAAGAAAAGGCGGAGGAGGGAGGGTGAGCTCGAGAGGGGCCAGAGGGTTGTAGGGTTATGCAGGGGTCGGCGAAGTCGAGAGGGAGAGAGGAGGGCTGGCCGCCGATCGGGAATGGCCGGTGAGCGAAAGCTCAAATTTGGGCAAGGCGAGAGGGACAAAGGGAGATGAGCGGTCGGCGGTGGCTCAAGATCTGGGTCGGAGGCGAAAAGGGGCGGTCAGGCGGGGACGAACGAGGGCAAGAGTAGTCGTCGGCGTCAGTCTCCAGCCCGGCAAAACAGAGAGGATGGGGTGTGAGTCGCAAGCGGCGGACAGGGCAGAACCGGCGAGGGAGGAAGAAGGAGGCCGGTGTGGTTGACGGGGGTGGTCGGAAGCGGGTCGCCATTGGAGTCCCAGATATGGACAGAGGGAGAGGGAGTGCGAGCAAGGCATGCCCGATGGAGTCGAGTGGCGCCGACGAGGGAGGAACTGCGAGTGAGAGAGAAGCGGGTGTCCGCGCAAGGGCGAGAGTGCCGTCGGTGTTGGTCTGCAGACCCGAGAGAGAGGCGCGAGGGAGAGGCCGGAAGTCGGGGCTAAATGGAGGGTGGTCGGTGAGCGTGCCGCCAAGCGTGGCGGACGATCAGGTGAAGGCCGATTTATGGAAAAAGGGGGCTGAGTAGGTAGAGGAGAAAGTGTTCATGGGTGACTGACCATACAAACATTTTTAATTATTTATATTATTTTAATTTTTTTTTAATGAAATAATGAGGTGGCATACACGTGGCACTACGGTGACAAATGTTTTTGCATAAGTCAACAAACAGGTGTTCAATAGGTTAAAAAATATAAGTTTAGGTACTCAATAGGTCCAAATCAAAGGTGTTGTGTCTAACTGACAAATTTGTGTAAATTCGGGAGGATAGATATGTTTTAAGCCTTTATTCATCTATATGAGGAGTATTCAGATTCTCTTTCATCATAAGCCTATGTTCTTCCGTTAGCTTTTAGTTTTAATTGTGATTTGATTAGTTCTTTGTCCGCTCATTCAATATATACAAACCAATACTTTTATTTAAATGTGTTCATTATTATACACTAGTACAAGTCTGACTTGTAATGTTTCAACCAAAAAATTGAATATATCATAACATATAATATAAGTTTTTAAATTTTTCATATGTTTCAATTGGATATCTATTTTATTATATTTAAGAAGAATCATCAAATCAAATGAATATATAGATTAAGTTTTGATTCATTTATTATGAATGTGGCTTACAATCTACATAATTTTTTTTTGTATATTTTAACAATAATTACATGCTAGACATGAACTAAAGTATAATAATAAATACCTTCAAATAAAAGTAGTGGTTATGAGTATATCTTGAATGAGTGGCCAAGAAGTTAATCAAATCACAATTCAAACTTGAAAACTAAATGAAAAACATAAGTTAATGATGAAAGACGGTCTGAATATACATCTGGATAAACAGGTGCACAATCTATCCCACAAACACAACAATCCTTATCGGAAGAAAAATTATAATAAATGAAGCAAAACTTTATCTACAAATTCATTTTATTTGATGATACTTCTTAAATATAATAAAACAAATATCCAATTGAAACATATGAAAATTTAAGAAACTGATATTATATGTTATGATATATTCTATTTTTTGGTTAAAACATTACAATTCAGACTTGTCTTACTGTATAATAACAAACGCCTTCAAATAAAAGTATAGTATATCTTGCATGAGCGGATGAAAAATTAATTCAATAAAAATTAAAGTTGAAAGCTAAAACAAGAACTTAAGCTTATCATGAAAGACAATTTGAATACTACTCATATAAATGAATAAAACATGTGACAAGCTAATAAAAAAACAGAACAATACCTTATTAGAAGAAATTCTAACAACAAATAGGAAGTCATATATGAGTCATGAACACTAGCACGTGCTTAAAATCACACGTGGTTGGGTAGAGAAGACGCCATCATAGTTGGTAGAACTTTCTCTTCTTAATTGGAGTAGTCGCTCCAAGTTTTGACAATACGATTCAAGATTATTCTCGACCCCTCCGAATCGACTAGCCAAGAATAATATTACACCTTCATTGGTGAATGAACAATCCTCGCGGATCATGCAATCGTGGCTACGTTGGTTCCCATGCACTACTGCCATCGTCGGGAACCCGCCTAAGTTGTAGCGGTCGCACTGGAAGGGTGGGTCTTTCATCATGATGGTCAACTTCTTAATCTTGCTCCAACACTCATTTGTTAGTCCTCTATATATATATATAGTTTCCACTATTTTTTATATTATTTTTCTTAATTATTACAAAAAATAAAAAAGGGTATGGGGAAATGAAGAAGTGTAACGGATGCACGGTTTTCTATAGATTTGTGTAAGATGGTTGTTAGAGGATCGAAGGGTAGAATTTGGCTAAACAGAGTGAAGGTTTCCAAACTAGTCATTCATATGTCAGGCATAACATGTTTGCACTAGTTGATTTATGCACTTTATCTACTAATTTTCAGTGTAGTTACCATGCCAAATATTGAAAAATAACAAAGCCTTAAAAATGAAAGTTTTTTGTATAGAAGATTAGATCAACTTGAGTTTTTTTTCATAATATACCATAAGAAGCTATAGGAGTTTTGAGTATAATTTCAACAAAATTTCCATTTTATTAATGTTGTTGCATATTTGGAAACTTCTATGAATGCAATGTAAAACGTAAAATGGTAAGATGATATTTCATGTGATGATTGTAAACGGATCGTAGAGGGAGAAAAGACTAAAAAAATGGGGGTAGATTATACTTTCATATTGACTAATTAGTTAAATTTGTAAGATGAGACTACTTGATATATTTAATGATTGAGAACTTGAGATTGTCCTTCCCACATCGTTCCCTGTAATAATTATTGATACAATATACAACCAGCGTTTTTAGAAATTGTAAATTGCAATCATAACAAATAATAACTAAATAAATAAATATAACCAACCATTATGATGAAAGGCCCGCCTTTCCAATGTGAGTATTGCAGCCTAAGTGTGTTCCCGACAATGGCAGCTATGCATGGGCACCGATGTAGCTACAGTTTCCTGATCCGCGAGGATCGGTCATTCACTAATGAAGAGGTGCTTTTGTTCTTGGCCAGACGATTAACTTATGGTTTGGTAGAGGAGACACCATAATTGTTGGTAGCTTTTGTTGCTCCAGGTTTTGACGGTATGAGTCAGGAATATTCTCGACCCCTCTGAATCGGTTGGCGAAGAACAGAAGCACCTCTTCATCAGTGAATGACCGATCTTCGTGGATCAAGCAATCGTGGCTACATCGGTGCCCGTGCATTGTTGCCATCGTCGGGAACTCGCCTAAGCCGCAGCGGTCGCATTGGAAGGGTGGGCCTTTCATCATGATGGTCTAGTTCTTAATCTTGCTCTAATGCTCATTTGCCAGTCCTCTATATATATAGTTTGAACTATTTTTTCTATTATTTTTCGTATTTATTACAAAAATAGAAAAGCTTATGGGAAAATGAAAGTGTAACGGATGCACTGTTTTCTATATAGTTGTGTAAGATGGCTGTTAGAGGATGGAAGGCTAGAATTTGGCTATGTAGAGTGGAGGTTTCCAAGCCATTCATTCATATGTCGGACATAACATGTTTGCACTAGTTGATTTATGCACTTTGTGTAATAATTTGCAGTGCAGTTATCATGCCAAATATCGAAAAATAATAAAGCTTTAAAAATGAAAGTTTTTTTATTATAGAAGATTAGATCAATTTGAGTTTTTTTCATAATATACCATAAGAAGCTATAGGAGTTTTAGGTATAATTTCACCAAAATTTCCATTTTATTTATATTGTTGCATTTTTGGAAACTTTTATGAATGTAATGTAAAACGTAAAATGGTCAAATGATACTTAATGTGATGATTGCAAACAGATCGTGGAGGGAGAAAACACTAAAAAAAGGGGTAGATTATACTTTCCTGTTGACTAATCAATTACTCTTTGAAGACTACTTGATACATTAAATGGTTGAGAACTTGAGATTGTCCTTCCCACATCCTTCCCTGTAATAATTATTGATAAAATATACAACAAATGTTTTTGGAAATTATAAATCACAATCATAATAAATAATAACTAAATATATTCAATTTAAACATGAAAATATAACTAAATAATTGAATTATAAGTTACAACATATTCTATTTCTTGTATGAAACATTACATTTCAAACTTGTACTAGAGTATACATAATTAACATCGGAATAACCTATAAGCTCAACAGACGTCTTCTTTGGATACCAAAGCCACAGATCGTCGTGTATCTTGAGGTACCTGAAAGTTCTTTTCACATCTTTCAAATGGGACTCTTATGAGTTAGCTTGAAAATGAACACATAGACATACAACAAACATGATGTCAAGCCTGCTCACAATCAAGTAAAGAGTGGAAATAATAGAATCCAACATTTGGTCTTGGAGGCCCAAATACTACGAAACACACTTCCAACACTAGCCATCCTTAGACAATGCACAAATTAATTTTAATTCTCATTTTCAATAAGTTTAACTTTTACCAAATTTATTTTTATAATGAATTTTTGATTTAACTTTTATTGACCAAAACAAAAATTAAAATTAAATAGGTTAAGTTGTCTTCACAGATCAAATTTGTCCATGGTCCAAACCCAATCCAACAATAGAAAATTAATCAATTGAATAGGTTAGCTACTCCTAGAGAAACAATCAACATTCATAAGATGAAGCACAAGAGAATTAATATTAACCAAATGATAGAAATCAGTTACCAAAATCTCACGAGTTCATACATTAGAGCTTCTCCCTTAAACAAACCCTAGAAGACTTGCTCTACATAATACAAACTAAACTAAAGAATTAATTTGATGTGAATTAAAATCTAAGGTAGAAGGTATTCAAAACCTAAGCCAAGGCTCCCCTTATATAGACTCGGGAAACATGCTTCCCTAATCTAGTTAGGAAAGAGGAATGATAAGAAAAAAGAAAGAAGATAGATTTTCGCCCGTCTCGGACCAGGCATGCACCGCTGGTGCGTCGGGTCCACCGCGCCCGCGCTTTCGCAATAGAATGAAACTTTGTCTCTAGGCAGCCACCGCGGGTGCCACATCATCAAGTTTACCGGAAAACTCATCGGTAGATCGTTTTCAGTTAATATTAACATAGTTCGGATTGCTAAAGGCAATATCAAAACATGGGATTATTTTTGGTAGAATGTTGATACTTGAGAGTGTTCCAAGTCATTTTTGTCCTTACGAGAAGTATATAAATTAAAAACGTTAAGATATGAACATGGTAGTTACACCAATTTGAAAATAAAAAAGTGGTTGAAAAAGTAAGTTTGAGAGAGGTGAAAAAAGTGATTTGTGCAAGTTAATAGAAAAGTGGATTGAAAAAAAAAGAATTTGTAAGTTGAGAAATAAAAATTTAGAAAAGATAAGGGAAATAGAAAAAAAAATTAAAGCTTGAGATTATTTTTGGTTGAAATTTGATACTTGAGGTTATTTTAAATCGTTTTTCCTTAATATAAAAGAAAAACTTTTTTTTTCATTTATTTGTTTTTTTTTTTTCAATGTCGATTCAAATTCTTCCTTTAATATAATAAATGTCATAATATAATTTCTAGTATTATACTAATAGATGGGACAAAAAAAAAGGAAGAGATTGATTTAATATGATAAAATATCTAACTTTTATTATAATAAATGACAATTTATAAAAGATGCAATTTTCAATAATAAAAGTATATTTAAAATGGTGACATGTAATTATGATTTTTTAAACAAACTTAGTACATGCAAACCTATGTTATGTTATGTTATTTAAACAAATATTTTTAGTTGTATTTGCCCTAAGTATATACAAATATGAAAAACTAAACATTTCTAAATGTAATATTATTTATTAATAAAACTAAGTTCTATGCTACTCCCTCCATCCCATTGAGTTTGTCTCAAAGAACAAATTTTGCGGTTATACGAAGTATAAGAAAGTGATAAAGTATGTATTGTGATATAGGAACGTGGGTAAAAGTTGAAATTGAATGGGGGTAGTTTTGTAATTTTATATGTGTAAAAAGTTGAAAAGGGATAAAGTAGAAGAAAAAGTTGGATTTTGGGTGTAAAAAGTGAGTTTGAATAATGGTAATATTTTAAGAAATTGTTGATATAAAATGAAAGGAGACAAATTTAAGGGGATGCCTAAAATAGAAACAAGACAAACTCAATGGGACGGAGGGAGTATATTACAAGTAAAGACTTAAATATCTTCCTCAAGGTTAAATAAATGTTATATTCTTATGTTGATTTCTAGTTACTTAAAACATATAATTTTACAATCTTAATGACTTTATTCTAAAATAAATTGACACATAATATATATATATATATATATATATCACAAAGACATTTATGTCTTCCCTATAGATTTTTACCCGTATAGCAGAAGGGCTATACACCCCTCGTGTATTTTAACAATTATAAATATAAATCAATTATATTTGAACAGGCCTTGGCCTTGCAGGGTAGAGTAGAAGAGGCCAAACAAAGCAAAACATGCAATTTAGAAATAGAAGGCGATAATGCGACAATGATAAAAGCCGTGAAGGGGCAAAATAATTATTCATGGGAGATAGAAAGGATTATTACAGACATTTTCGCGTCTCTTAGGGGGTTCGAGTCATTTCGTTTTTCTCATGATAACAGATAGTGTAATTCTCTGGCCGATAAAATTGTGAGTTTGGGTCATAGTCTCTCATGGGAAGAAATCCGGAACCACCACGAGCTTTAAGCTCTCATCCGTCTGGATATTCTACGATACCCTCCTTGAGACGGGATCCTAATCCTCACTATAGTAGTCGTTAAGGTTTTGGCCTTTTGGGAAGTTTTCAAAGAAAATAATCGAAACCTTAGGGTTTTGGCCTTTTCAGAAGTCTTCAAAGGAAATAACCGAAAAACTAGTATAATCCTAATACCTTGTACGCAATTTGAATAAAAATTCAAATTTAAGATTATTTAACTATAATAGTATATTGCTCTCATATATAAATAAAATTTATATATAACTAGTAGTGCAATAATTTACATATTTAGGAATTTTTAAGGAAATTATGATTATATTCATTTATATAGTCATTTTCTAAATAATGATTATGATCATATAAAGAATTACAAGAATAAACTGTATACAATCAAATCTTTAATTAAGAAATAAAAACTAATCATTACATACTTCTAAACCTTAATCGGTTAAGGGCAGTTTTGGTATTAAATCTTTATATCCCAACCATCTTATTTTTTTACGGATATTTCATATAAATTTTTTATCGATACAATTAATCATCTTATCTAATCAATACATATCTTTTTATCATATCTAATATCAAAGTTTTTTAATAAAATATGATTTGTAACAATACTTATATAATTATTAATTAGTATTTCACATATCTAACACCGAATCTTTAATAATTAGTATTTTAGTCATCTAAGTTCGAATACGGGTTCAGATAAATTCAATATATATGTCTAAATCTGAAATAGTTAAGTTTCTTAAAATAATATGATAGTTAAAATAATATTAAAAGTAAATTTCATGGTATAATAATAATTTATTATGTTATATTATAATAAAACTAGATTATAATACTCAAAAGAAAATTTATTTATTTTGCAAATATAATAACTCAATTCAAGTCAGCTGGTTTCATGTTTCAAATCAATCGAGCACGGGTCAATCAAGTTTAGTTTTCTTATTGACCTACTAATTTATGGATAAGGTTTCAACTATAAATCATTTGGTCGATTTAAATTGGTTTATCAAACTGAGTTAAATTGGGATTGTTCTAATTTAAAATACATCTGTATATACGATTGTTAAGTCAGTTATTACCCTATTAACTTTTTACTATTTAAATTATAATTCATATAGTATATAAACCAATATTATCATTTTTATTTAAAAAGTTCCCACGCAAGGCTCGGGGTATAACTAGTTAGCATATTAATTAAGAAACAGCCGAAGATGATGCACCAAACACAGATTGAGCAAAGCAAGAGTTTCCTCCAACACACTAGTACTGAAGGTTTTGCAAGCACCAGGAGCAGAAAAGTGAATACACCACAGATTTTTTTTTTTGGTCAGCAAATACACCACAGATTGGCCAAGTAAAGGTTGACAACCTTTATAGAGGCAAAACAAAGGTGAAGTTTTCTGCTAATTTCGGTTTTCTGCAAGCTAAGAATAGATTAAGATGTACCAAACAGCCCCAAATAATCTTTACCAAGAGATGATGCGTGTTGGAAGAATAAAGAGAAAAAAATGCACATACGGTTTCTCTTGGCAATGAAACTGCATGATCCGAAACTAAGCAAAGGCACATGTCCAAGACAAAAAGATTACACCAGGATTTCATGCTAAAAGAACAAGAAGGCATGAAGTACTCATATGCCTCCCCTCTCGTGACTACTTACATATCCTCGTATAACATATTTCTATAGACGTGTTCAGCTGGTTACCAACAGAAGAGATCGAGAACTCAGAGAATAAAATGGACTATGGAAAAGGGAGGAGTTAGAATAATCACTGCTCATATATCCAGATTGGGGTGCATCAGTAAAACATACGTAATTTTCAACAATATGTAAAACACATGGCTATCTGGATACAAGCCACCCCGGCTTAAATAATATATCCCTCTTGAAGTCACGCCCCGTAGCTGATGTGGACTCTCCTTGACGACGAAAGCACTGCAGAGCATGAGATAACATTAGAATAGATATGAAATGAAACTTAATGATCTTTTTTGATGATATATAAGCTGGCTAAGTGTCCAATTTCATGACACATTTCAGCTCATCAAGTACACAAGTGGCATGAAACCAAGTGCCTCTGTTTATTAAAAAACCTAAAAAGAGAGAGACAGTTCACTCAACAAAACCTAACTCAAATGGTGGTAGTAGTAGTAGTAGTAGTAGCAACTAACAAATTTTACCATAACATTGCAGATTTAACAGATTTTGCCAGCAAAGGACAGTAGTAGTAACAATTGAGTGAGCCAACCTTGTAACAAACAACGGAGTCATCAGGAAACATTGCAAAGAGCTTCGTTCCAAGGCGAGCATGACAAGAATCACAGAGGCTTTCGTCATTTATTTGCACATGACGAGCTCTCTCCTCCAATCTCGCCAACTTCAAATCAACATCCACTGCACGTGACATATTATGCACCACCTGAAGCCAACCATCATATATGCTTTGTCATTCAACTGAATTCTGCTAACTAAATACACAAGCTGGCATAGCAAATGTTCAAAGAATCAGCGAGAAAGAGATTTGATTCAGCACTTCATGTTGTGAAATCAACGAAGAAATGTATGCTCTTTCTTGGGTGATTGCTTATCAAATAATATGTGATAGCAAAACCCTCAAGAAGCCTTTGAAGAGCAACATTACACAAGGAACGAGCTCCTCAAAAGTCCAAAGACTGCTAAATTAAAAGATTCCTAACATCTTCATGTGAAATAACGAACTGCACGAGTGACCACAATTAATAATCTCATATTGAAAAAAGGTTAAGATGTAAGGGAATGGCATGCCATAAGGATTATAGATGACATACCTGTCCTTGTCGATGATGATGAAGTCGAGCCCTGAACATTCTTAAAATTGTTTCAGAAGCTAGTTGAAGAGGCATATCTGGAGATAATCTCTACATAGAAGATTGAGCAAAGCAGATAAGAAAGTTTGACCCAAATACTTAAGTTTATTGCAAGAGCAGAAAACGGAACATAATTAAACCAAAAATCGAGTATAGATTAGGTATATTGAAGGACAACTGGTTTCTATTTCTTGTCTGGTTTAGCTCATCAATTAAGGATCACTATTGCACAATATATTTTTCAATAAAGCTAGTTAGCAAAGAGTGGTAGAGAGAAAGGCCTAGATGAACATATTATAGGGTAAATAAATAAAAGCAGATATAGACCAGTTTATACAAACCCACCCTTGATAAGCAAAAGTGTATTTACTAGTCAAGATCTTTCTATCCATATTTTAGCAATGAGGCACCCATAACCATTCCTACATGAACATATTATAGGGTAAATAAATAAAAGCAGATATAGACCAGTTTATACAAACCCACCCTTGATAAGCAAAAATGTATTTACTAGTCATGATCTTTCTATCCATATTTTAGCAATGAGGCACCCATACCCATTTCTACATAAGTAGAGTGTTAGGAAATTCCTGAAATGTCAAAAAAACAAATTTATAGGCTATTTCTTATGTTCGTAGTATAAAAATATAATAAGATTAAAAGAACGCTATAGGTCCCCAGTTGCAAACTATTTATGGGTATTTAAATAAAAAAAAAACTGCTTATGAAGGGTGATTCGTGCTAAGAGGACTTAATTAGGTGTAATCTTGTGCAATTACCCTATATCAAATTTGTATTACTCCCTGTCAGATAAACGGCCCCGGGACCATGAAGGAGCAAAAGAAAGCAATGAGAAATCAGAAGCACATATAAAAAGAATGGTCAAGACATTTCATTTTTTTTGGTCGGAATGGTCAAGACATTTCATAAAAGTACCTCCAAGACTTGTAAAGGATCCAATGATTCTCCATGATTGTGCAGAAGCCTCACTGCAGCTTTAAACATAGGTTCCTTGCCATTCTGGGGGTCCAAATACATGTCAAGCAACCTGATCCACCGACATCATAACATAAACATGAATATATTACAGCTAGATCTTTTGCAGAAATGTTAGACGAGAGGATAGATAACAAACTGCATATAAGCATCTGGTCGTCCAAGCTCAGCACAGTACTGCTCAGCTGCTTCACTGTCCTCCAACTTCCTGATATGCCATTAGATAGATCAGTTTAAGCCAATAACTAGAAAAACTGGATAATAGGATGGTTGTCACATTGCTAGAGCATCCTTATCAAACTTCAATTGGTACCACAGATTAGCTACTTCAGGATCAATACCATGTTTCAACAACACAATAAAACCTTAACCTAGCATATGTCAATACACAAGTTCTGTTGCATTATTTCAGGTATCAGCCCAAGCTTTTTACAACTGTAAAGAATTAACAGAATGAATTAACCGTTATAAGTTTGTTTTTGGTCGGAACATGAAAATATTAACTGTAGCTATAAATTTCAGAGTGGTGCCTTGAACAGTAGATCACAGACTCATGCTTACTTACAGAGCCAAGATTTGAAGGACCAAGGATTCATGTCCGAGCTTTCTATATAAAATAGCCTACACGTCACAAACAGCATAGAAACAAAGGAAATCAGCACTTAGAATCTCCAAATTAAGGTTTGGACCATGGAAAGTGTACATATGAATTCAAACGAGTTAAGGAAAGCACTCACCTTTTCCAACCATAACTCCGATTCTTCAATTAACTCAAGGATTTCTTCTGGGTCATACAAATCAGAAGAGTTCAAAAAGATCTGCAATCCTTCCCTGACAGGGCTTTCAAACATCTTATTTCTTTCAGAATTGCTATGAATTGCCACCTTCAGCTTCCTGTCATTTGCATTATCCAGGGAAGCTCCTATTTCAACTTCCTCAAGAGCTGACTTGGCAAGTGAGAGAGCATATAACGTATGAAACTGAGTGTCATTAGAATCTTGATCCTCTATCAACCATTGAAGGTATCTGTAAATGAAGGCAACATGAGCACAGAAATGAGATTTCATAAGAACACATAAGAAGTTCTAGAGTTACTGCACCAGGGCCCAAGGCCAAATAATGATAACACAGTAAATTCAACACCAGATTAGAAAAACAAGGTTTGATAATTACAAGAACAAATGAGCAACATTTACAGCCAATTTCTTCTTGCTTTCATAATCCAGCTCATTCTTCTCAAATTTGCTTATCCTTGGTCGTCAGCCAATATTTTGATTTTCTATTATATGATTTACCCTAAACATAGTCTGTCTCAAATATTATCTTTTGCTTCAATGCGGAGTATAACATGATACCTTTGAAGAATTTCAACCTTCCTCGGGTCTATAGCTGCAATGACATCCTCTGAATCCATGAAAGAAAAGTAAGGACATAGGTTATACAACACCAACAACATTGACCCAGTGCAATTCTGCTCAAACAGAATCTGGGTTGTCAAGATGAGATAGGTTATACAATACATCAAAATAAAATGGATATGTGACAACTATCAATAGTGTGGCAATAATTTGAAATAAGGAAATATGGATATGTGACAACTATTAATAGCGTGGCAATAGTTTGAAATAAGGAAATTTGAAGCACAAACCTACCTGGCACAAGCTCTTCAGGTCTCTTTCCAGATGTTAAAACTTGAACAGCAAGTTGCGGGTCAATTTCTGAAATCTAAACATGAAGATACAGGGTAAATAGATTGAAAGATTTACATAAGCCCGTAAAATAGATATTTACAATTTTAAGAAGCATTATATACCCATCCTAGATGTTGCAAAACTAAATCTTGATCAGAGGACTCTTCAAGAATTTTCGATGCCTCTACTGCAGCAGTTTTCCTCTCGGATACAATAGCACCAGACAAGTCCATTGATTCATTTCCCTCCGCAGAGTCTCTCCATATGCCAGAAGAGTAATTTCTAGCTAAAACACGCCAAATAGCAAGAGCTTTTGAGCTCATCCCCTTCTTTGCATAGAGAAAGGCAAGTGTCCTTATATGCCCAGATTCTTCTAACAGAGTTTCCAGCTCCTGCTGCTCTGCACATGCAATATATAAGAGTCATCCTTCAACAGAAAATGCATCTTCAGCTAATATTGGCTACCAAACAAAATTTGCATTACACTGAGGCCTACAAAAGAATTCAATTTTACAACATAGTAATGACTTTAAAAGCAAAACAACAGCTATAGGGGTGCAAAAGATAAGGTTCATACTGCCAAATCAAAACTAACGTAAGTGTCAATCATGATATCTAATTCCAAGCAATAGGGGAGCAGAAAAAAATTAAGGCACCAGCAAGAGTGCGTACGAACAGTCACCAAAAGTAGAGCTTGTTTACAGAATTAGCCCTCACTATATGGAGCATCAGCCAACTTACTGTTATGCCAATGTTAAAGGCGTGCTTTTAAAAGATAATTACCTCGGGCTATTGCAACCAATTTCCTTCCTAATGAATCCTACTCCCATTCATTACACAATTTGTTTTCTGGGAATTAGTCTGACGAGCAGGCAGAGATTATAACGACAGGAAAATCTAAAATAGACCTTTCAATAATACACCATTCCCAAAAGAAAATAAATATTCACAATGAAAAGGTCAAGTATCCCTTGAAAAACAAATGATGTGAAGATTAAAACAGCTTAAAGGCTCTCCAACTAGGTTCAATTCTATGAGCTCTCACATTGAGTGCTTTGCCAAAGTTTGGCTAAAACCATCTCTTACAAGATCCCACTAAAAGCATCTTCTGCATATTCATAAACCTTGAGTAGCACAACAAAGTTCTTGTGGAACAATGAACTTTCAGCCCATTTTCATAGTAGAAGGGGCTTTAGCACATGATCATGGAAGTTAGTATGTAAGATGACTAGCTTCAATTTACAATATTCTGAGTATCCCGCCATCAATGTGGCAATGATGCAGAAGATTCAGTTCTCATACTGAAAGATACAAGCAATACGAAAACATACCACAACACAGTTATTGTCTGAAGATGCCAGCCTCTCCATATCCTCAACCAAGTTTAGAGTTCTATAAAGGTACATCAATAGTGTGTCAACTCCTTCTCTAATGGGAGTGGTAATTTCTCGGTGCCGAGTAGAATCCAGGTACCTGCAATATGGCAACAGGAAAATCCAGGCACAGATAATTACTTATTTGAGAGCTTAACAAGTACTTATAGTAGTCAGGTCCATGTATAAGAATGGTGCATCCAACGAACCTTGATAAAAACACAAAAGAAAGGTCCATCTCTACTTATATAAAAAGAAGGAAGAGAATGAAAAAGACTATATAGAGTCCTAACTAGTTAGCACCTGGCTTCCACCGAGCAAAACAAACTATTTGGCATAATTTTGTAGCACAAAAGACACGAATATGGAATTGGGTATGGAATGCTATTGTCTCAAATGTGGAGTAGACCGTGTAAATGATAAAGAGTACGACTTTACAATTTATTTTTCAACACCAGATGTAGAAGTAAAATTTAACGCTATCCAATATCACAGAAACATAAACAAATAAACAGACGCACCTAATAAAGTTTTTAAAGGCCGACTCAAGAAGTTCAGCTCTACTTGGTGGATTCAGAAGAAACTCATCTTCTATTGCAGTCTCAACACCCGCTTTCCTCAAGAATATGGCTCTTTGGATAGCCAACAACCCATCTTCTACAGCATCCTCAATGTGGGTTGGAGGCGGGTGTAAACCCCAATAACGATTTCTGGGCACCTAAGATGAGTTCAAAATATAAGCAGAAAAGCAATTGTAGAAGGCACACAACTAGATCTCACATAGACATGTACATAGATATCGATAACCCTATACACATGCATCCATTAAGGCATATTGAAAACAGAAGGAAAAATAATCAAGGATGAAAAAACAAGTACTGCCACAAGAACGATTAATTCTTACGACCAAAAGAAGAATAATGATACAATGACTAGTCAATCCCACATAGTGAATATTTAGACAGAGGGATAGATTGGTGTGGCATCGGTTTTAAAGTTCAAAGCAAGGAAGAAACTCTTCCACAAGATGTGAAGTGGGCTACTGCAAAATTAAACATAACCCAAGGAAACTGCACAAAGAAGGTCGATTTTTCCGTTTCTACCATCCTAAGCAGCAGCAATTTAGCATGAACTGCAAAGTTTAATTGAAATGAATGAAACAGCAAAAGACCTATTGAGAGACATAATCAGAAGTTTTTCTTTAACAGATGTTACAATAGTAAGCAATGGAGTGACCGAATGAATTTATCAGATATCACACCACGAAAAAGAAAAAAAGGGAAGTAGTTACCAGCAAAGACCAGCGATTAGGGTCTCTCATGATAAATGGAAACAGCTCAGAAGGCAGCATAGTCTCTGACTGTAAGAAGTGATCCACGGCTTTCTCAAAGTGCAAATCAAAGAGCAAAAGAAATCCCACTTGAGCATGAACAAACGACAGCATTTCTTTAGTAATTTCACCTTCACTTTCTAGTTCTTCTGCTAAGGAGATCGCTTCTTTGATATTCTTCTTTCTTAAGAGGTCTTTTATTTGTTCTTCAGAGGGAATTTTCTGAAAGCATAACACCTACTTGACAGCAATGA
The DNA here is from genome assembly GCA_934048045.1 of Polygonum aviculare. Lineage (NCBI taxonomy): Eukaryota > Viridiplantae > Streptophyta > Magnoliopsida > Caryophyllales > Polygonaceae > Polygonum > Polygonum aviculare. The sequence continues at coordinate 25,722,301 of OW204030.1, read as the reverse complement.
GAAATAAGTAAGATACGAAATATAATATTAAGCCTACAAGTGCAACCGATGTCAATAATTTCTACAAATATGAAAATAAATCTCATTTGTCTTTTCACCTTTTCAGAACACTAAAACATCTTAGTTTTTTACATGTTCATCGGATGATGTTGTCGCACGTTACAACAAATCTGTTCTAGACTTCAAAAAACTCCTAATATATGCTATCCCGAATGTGCAATAGCAAGTCTGTCCTAGACTTCAAAACTCCGCTTTAGAGTCACAGCAAGCCTTATTTACTTTGTTGAAACTAGAGGACAACATATTATACCAGAGGGTTTATTCATATTCACAGAAAGCATTTGTAAGTTTTCTGATCATCGAATCAAGAGGAAGCATTTTTAAGTTTCCTGCCCATTCCTATAAATTTAATGGAACTCTAGTCTCTCCTTTCCCACGTAGTAATGCCTTCTGCTGCAATAAGAAAGCTAAGATTGCAATTCAACAAAATCATAAAATACAACAAAATACCTTGGACTGGGTTGCAATAGCAATAAATCTCGAATGACTATCCCCATCATCCGCGAGAGCATACTGACCAGATCTAACACCACCAAGAGAGATCGTTTGGACGCAAGCGCCTGATTTCTTGTTGTACAGATCTATTTTCCCATCCCTTGCAACAACCACATACAAAGAAAGCTCGGCAATTGCATCAGGAGCAACATGAAATACCAAACTGCCACTCACAGGCTGCCCATTAGAATTAGCAATGATCCCCACATTATCAACTAACAGCAAAACTTTATGATTCCTAGGCAGTAACTTGAGCCGAGGAGGACTGGACACATCAGGTAGAGCGAAAATCACATCAGTCTGACCGCTAATGCAAGAAATTAAAGAGTATCCGTTGACAGATCCGACAATTATAGAATCATCAATCCACACCATGGTCTTAATTCCCTCAATGCAAGGAATCTCCTTCAAAACAACAAAGGAACCGTCAACGAGCAGCTCTATGAGCATCAATTTTCTCCTACATGCAACCGAAAAAACGCAATTAGCATCGTCCAGATCCTTCGTCTTCGTCCCATTTGATCGAATCCCGCCCCCTAATTTCTTTAAAAGCCTCTGACTGGCGCTAGGGTTCCCATCTGAAACCAAATGCGAGCTCTCAGAGCCACCAACGCCAACACTTCGCAATCTCTTGGAGGCTACCGTAACCGCCTTCAAACCGGATAGCTTCTTCACCGGTTGAACCAGCAACGAATCGATCGAGAACAGGCAGCCATCGGAGGCCACCAGAATTCTCCCGATTTCGGGGACGACGTGGATGGAATCAACCAAGCTCCTGCCGACGGAGACGAATCTGAGGAGCTTGACCTTGTCATCCGGAACGGCCGGCGACGAGGACGGGGTCGAATTAGGGTTTAGGGAGAGCAAAAGGACAGCGCCGATGTTGGTGCCGACGTGGATTAGGGTTTGAGAGTCGGAGGGCGATGAGATGGCGAGAGAGGAGAAGGTAGGTAGGGCTGGGAGAGAGAAAGAAGGGGCCTGAGAGAGGTCGAAGTGAGAGAGAGGCTCCAGAATGGTTCGGGACTTCGATGGCTCCAGCTTCGCCATCGAAGGAGAGTATGGATCATGTGGCGGGGAGTTTGCTCTGCTGAAATTCGGGGAATCGCTAGAGATGGACTGCCATGGACGAAAGGGGAGGAAGATCGTCAAACCCAATGTTCTTGAAATTGTGAAAAGAGAAAAGCTCTTTTTGTATTTTCTTTATATGGACCTCAGAATTTCAGAAATTATATATGATGCCCACCAAACTTATCATTTTGTCAACAGTAGACAACACAATGACAAAACCTATACAAATTTTCTATCCATAAAATAAAAAATGTATGCAATATTAGGCTCAATTTAAAGACACACAAAAGTTGTAGGAATTTTTTTAAAAAACATTGTCATATTTTTAGTATTATTGTTATTAATTTTTCAATGCTTAATTGTAATGAAAATAAATTGTTGTAGTTGATAGATGAAAAAGGTATGCAATATTAGGCAATGGCTAGCGCCCAGTGATATACACAATATATTGTGTATTTAGATGGGGTTTTAGCATACTTTTAGTGATGTTTTAGGTGTTTATGATGGAGTTCGGAGCGTTGAAGAAGGAAGAGCGGATGTACACTAAAGACCACTTGAAGCTGAAGTGAAGAAAAGACGAAGAAAAGTGATCCGTTGGAGGTGGTGACGGCTGCCCCATAGGCGGCGACAGATACCGGTGCCGAGGAGAAATCCTCCATTAAACAGTATGTTTTATTTATTAGATTTATGAATATTGTTTTTGTTTCGGTTTTTATGTATTTTTGGATAGTTTGTTTTCTTCTATTTAAGAAACTTTAAACCTTTGTTTTGGCGAATGCTCAGCGCCCCGGTCAGCATATGTTCGCGCCCCGCATTTTTAACTACGAAAATCTCGGTCATAGCAATTGCCTAAGGATTGCTGAAAACCTTACTACGACTACAGATGTCGTTGCCGAAGTGTGTGTTAAAAAACATTAGAGCGACCATGGCCACCGTGTGTGGTTTTTAAAAAAAATAAAGCGACCACGGCCGCCGTGGCTGTAGTGCTGAATTATGAAAAAAAATGCCATGCATGTTGGCTATATGCAAGGTAAATGCCAAAAAAATTATTGCCGACATTGCAATCAATGGAGGAGATGGAAAGCGAAGCTACGAATAGTATCATGAAACAATAAATACACTAATATACACACAATGGGAAGCAAACTTTTATGGTACATACGAAGATGAGATTTTTATCGAAATTCAACGTGTGTTTTTCACTCTCTTTTTCTATGTAACTATATAATTTATTTGGAAATTTAGTTTGTAATTGTTTAGTTAAGAAAATTCTATATGATAGCCACATATTTACACAATATTATGAGATAATGTAGTAGTAATTGCAAATTTTGTTATGTAAATAACCATGTAGTTAGTATATGCTAAAACGGTTAATTTTTATTAAAAAAATATAAGCAATATATTTTCAATCTTGTACATATATACGTAGGAGTATAAATAGATTTTTAAATTGAGGCTGATTTTGATAAAAACTCCTCTTAAGATGTAAACTAAAAACAAATAACAACCGTTAGATTCGAAGAATCTACGGTTGTGATTGAAAGGGGAAGTTATATTGAAAAATTGGGGTTTAAATAGAGGTGGTGGCATTTTTTGCAATTACACAAAAGTTTAAGGACAACCTTGTCTTTGGCTTCAAAAAAGAAAGAATGAAACTCTTCAGCGTTAATGGCGACCGCTTTCTCATCCTCCCCTCGCCTTCCTCTCACGCCATGCCTAATTCCACCTCTCGCCCAACCTCTTTCCCAAGACCCAAGCCCTCCAATTCCCCTTTCGCCACCGTTGTTCCTCCTCCCACAAGTCCTCCCATATCCGCCCTCTCGCCGTCGTCGAGGCGCCGGAGAAGATTGAGAAGCTCGGCTCTGAGATCTCCGCCCTCACTCTCGAGGAGGCAAATGATCCTCGTGGACTTGCTCTAGGACAGGTTCGGGGTTTCCGCGGCGAAGACGAAATTCGACATCGTCATCAAGGAGGTCCCTAGCAACAAAAGGATCGGGGCGATTAAGGCCGTTAGGGCTCTGACGATCTCGCGCTTAAGGAGGCCAAGGAGCTCATCGAAGGCTTGCCGAAGAAGTTCAAGGAAGGAATCTCCAAAGATGAGCCTGAAGAGGCCAAGAAGCAGCTCGAAGCCGCTGGTGCTAAGGTCTCAATTGTTTGATGTGTTTCCTTTCTTTTTCTACTTGTTTTGTTGAAGCAATTTGTATCTTTCGGGAAGTTCTTCCTTCCTTTAGTATATAGAAAATGATTGGTATGATGAGGATGCTGGTGTTGTTTGTTACTATAATCTTTTGGAAAAGAAAGACCCCAAAAAAACCTTGTTGCAGCTATGATGTGTTAACTCAATGCTATTCCACTGTGGTGTTGTATCAGTCTTTTGAAGGTGGAATTGCCAAATATAGCATTGAAATGAATTAATATTGAAGCTCAAAGTTCGCGTTGGATTCAATACTCTGACCGACAAACTGCTGAGATGATCATATATTCATATGGTCAATGTTTGATCAAGTATCTGTGATTTGGAAGTGTCATGATTCACTTTGTAGGATCTCTTCTCATGTGTGTGCTATAGCTTGAATTACTGATGGAAGGTTTTTTTTCCCATATCATGCTGATTTTCTTGTTCAAACTTGAGATGGTCTAATGAGCTTACTTGATCAGTATGATTGTTTCTGGTTTGTTTTGATTCTTGAAGTGGGTTTTATGGTGTTGAGCCATTACTCATTCTTGCACCTGTTTGTGAAAACTTTAGCTCTTTATAATTCTGCTTAGTTTTATCTGGAGTCTTTTGTGATCTGTATGATTGGTCTGTCAAGCTTTTGGCGAAATATATGCCTTGTTTTCAATCAGATTCAATTATTACAAAGGGATCTAACATTCATTGTGCCATCTTTAGTTGCATACCCTACGTGTGTCAATCTGCTACTTATGTGTTAAACACACTTGCTATTCTTATGTCTTAATCCTCCGAATTAACCAAAATGATTTGTTTGATGGTGGTGTGACTCCGCTCGTTGCCCACTTCCTCATTAACCGTTGCCTCCATGTCTATGAGAAAGTTGCTCATCATGGTCAGCTCCTCTTGCAGGCTCTTAAATTCGTCTTCCACTCCATACAACAACTTGGCTTCTCGAACCAAAAGCTCCCTGATTTTTCCTCAAGCAACGTCAACAATAGAGGCCATGCTTACTTACTCTTTTTTTTTTCTTTGTGCTTGAAAACTACTTCGTACTTCAAAGGGGATGTTTATAAGAATAGATGAAGCACATTTTTAAGGAATCTCCGTTTTGGATAGGTTTTCTTTTCTTTTTTATATTAATGGAATCTTGGTATATGTGAGATATGTCTTCCTTTTATTTTAAGGCTTCGGTTCAAATGAAAACAAAAGTTATCCTAAAAACTGCGAATGATTATGGACCGTCCGATTAGGCAGATCTACGGTCCTGATTAGAAGTTGCTTCTCTTTTAAATTTTAAAGACACGGGGGCTCTTTGGTAATTTTGCCTCTTTTCACATGAAACATCCGTCTCCTCATTACTCTCTCAGGCCCCTTCTTTCTCTCTCTCCCAACTCTACCTTCCTTCGTCTCGACCGAATCAATCGATCTTCAAAGCTCGCGAATTCGATCCTGCTTCGAGCTCATTCGCCGAGGCGAGGGAGGAGATCGAATCGACCATGGATACCAAGGAGACGGTCTACTTCAACAAAGAGGCCGAGTGCGCTAGGGATTCCACTAAGGAAGTCCTCGATTTGTTCAACGGTTTGCTGAGCAAGGTGGAGGAGAAGAGAGGGCTTCGTTGCAGAGATCCATGGGCTTGAAGATGGAGCAATTGAAAGGTAAGCTTCAGCAGCTCAATGATTGAGCTTCTCATATGGTAATATCTTCATTTCTCTTCCTAGGGTTCGCATACTAAGGAAGAGCTGACAGCCGAAAGTGGATAAACCGACAGTAAGAACTTTTGGCTTTGCGTAATTGCGTCCATTCTACTTCTTACCTTGGTGTCGTTTTCGTTCCTCTTTTGGACTAGTATTTTTTTACACTTAGTTTTGATGGTGGTTGTTTGATACGGGGTTGGTGCTAGAAAGGTTCTCTGCAATGGCGAGTTCGGCTGAGAATAACGCTGCTCAAGAAGAATTGGTCTAAATTGAGCTCTCTGCCCCTTCTGGTTGGAAGAAAATGGTTTGTCTTTGTCTCTGTGTGTCACTAATTGTACAAATTGAGGAAACTGGGATGTTGATTGTTTGTTAATTTGGAGCTGGAAATCATGAAATTGTGTTGTTTGCTTGGTTTTGCTTGGTTAATGGTTTCTCTGAATCTGAGTTTTGGTTTGATTTTTGCTCAATTTCATTTATGGTGGGGAACTCTTTTGAAATAAGAGAATTCCAATGGCAAAACTATGCTTACTATTATTGCTCTGTAGTTAATAGTGTTTGGCTCACTGAATTTTCTGTTCGTGAAGCGAGTTGTTCACCCTATCCATGATCAAGCCTTCTATTTGACTGAATCTCATAAGAGGAAGCTCAAGGAGGAATTCAGGATTGAGCCATGGACATTCGTTCAGAAGCTCGGGGAAGCCTTATTCATTCCTGCTGGTTGTCCCCACCAAGTCAGAAACCTGAAGTCTTGCATCAAGGTTGCGGTGGACATTGTCTCACCGGAAAACGTCCCCGGGTGCATTCGTTTGACTGAAGAGTTTAGACTTCTTCCACCAAATCACAAGGCAAAGGAGGTCTTCTGTGTGGTTATGAAATTTCCATGGATGTAATGTAATCCGGAATATTATGGGATTTTATTTTATTTTATTTTCAGTGTTGATATTTTCGTTTGTTTAGTGTTTGTAATGGTGTGAGTGGGTGTCTGGGGAGATCACATTTCTCATTTCTGGATTGTGAAGAGTTTGTTGGGGTTGATTTTCTTTGTAAATGAGTGGTTCCCCATTTTCTACTTGAGCTGACAATAATGTATATTGATCTCCTGATCTCCTCTCCTATTAATGACATTGTATTGCTATTGTAGTATTTATTCATAACGATTATGATTATATTGATTTTGCTTTAGTAGTGACATTTGTTAATTAATGTATGTTATTGGGTTCCAATGTTTGAATTCAATACGTTTTTTTGATCGAGGGTCTACTTTGGTCAAGGAGAAAAATCCATTACAAATTTCTTATACTAGGACATTATTGACTTTATATGTGAACATAGACGTAAAATATGTGAACATAGGTGTAAAATATGTGAACATATTCATATATGAAATATATGAAAAACATGAAATATGTGAACGAGATTAATCTACAATCTTTAATAAGACGTGAACCACGACATAAAATATGTGAACAAACTCATCAAATATGTGAACACCTAAAGAAAATATGTGAACATCAAACCGGATATAATAAATTGTTTTTTCTTTCATGTACCATCTTTACTAATATGTGAACCACGACATAATATATGTGAACACACTCATCGAATATGTGAACACCCAAAGAAAATACGTGAACATGAAAACAGACATAAGAAATTGTTTCACCCATTGAAACTTATTTATACTTTTTTATGCGTCATATGATGCATGAACTTGAATGTGTTAGAAATTTAGCCATCAACCTTTTCCTCTATCTCTACTTGCTATCTCCATCGAATTATCTTACAAATGCAGCTTGCTGCATTTGTTTGTACTATAGCCCAACTTATCATTTTATAATTTTATATAGAGAGAGATCATGCTTTATAATTGTGTAAATTCGAAAGCTTTACATATATGTTGAGAGAATTTGACAGCATTAATCTGAACATACATCTAAAATACGTGAACACAAGTACTTCATATGTGAACGTACGTCTAAAATACGTGAACGTGTTAATCAAATATGTGAACACAACTTCTTCATATATGAACGCACATCTAAAATACGTGAGCATGATACTCAAATACGTGAACATTATACACAAATATGTGAAGGCACATCTAAAATACGTGAACATGATACTCAAATGCGTGAACATTATACTAAAATATGTGAATGCACATCTAAAATATGTGAACATAAAAAATCGTTTGTGCACTCATATACCATCTTTTATTAAGATGTGAACGCCGACATGAAATACATGAACAACTCCATCAAATATGTGAACATCCTGAGAAAAAACGTGAACAAGATAATGAACATAAAAAATTATTTTTACATTCATATACCATCTTTTACTACGATATGAACACCGCCATGAAATATGTAAACATCCAAAGAAAAAACGTGAACAAGATAACGAACATAAAAAGCTTTTTCTGCATTCATATACTATCTTTACTGATAAGTTGTTTCTTCGTTCATGTGTCATCTTTACTAATATGTGAACCACAACATAATATATGTGAACACACTCATCAATTTTGTGAACACCCAAAGAAAATACGTGAACATGAAAACAGACACAATAAATTGTTTCACCTAATGAAACTTATTTATACTTAATGCATGAACTTGAATGTATTAGAAATTTAGCCAACAACCTTTTTCTCTATCTCTACCTGCTATCTATTTCTAAAGTACGTGAACATGATACTCAAATACATAAACATTATACTCAAATATGTGAACGCACATTTAAAATACGTGAATATTATACTCAAATATGTGAACATTATAATCAAATATGTGAATGCTCATCTAAAATACATGAACATGATACTCAAATACGTGAACATTATACTTAAATTAATGAACGCACATCTAAAATACGTGAACATGACACTCAAATATGTGAACGCACATCTAAAATCAAATCATAGGTATTAAAGTGTAACAAGCCCTAAAATCAAGAATAATCAAATTGAAGGCATAACAAATTGAGGACATTTTTTTCATGGGCTATATAGCTAGCTAGCTACGCATGGCCTAGCTGGTTTACAAATGAAATTCAAATAACATATATAGTATCAATGCCCTGTAATATATAATTAATGTACGTACGTACATTATAATCCTATATACATATAGAGTTCAATTTACAAGGGCTGCCATTTGTGTGCAAGTAGCAGCATGATAAGATTTCAATTAACATAAATAGTTCTCCATCCAACTTCTCCTGTTTGACAATGCTCATCAAGTAGCTAGTCATGTGATCGCTGAAACATTGCCTTGAACCGGCCAGTTTCTTTTCAACTAGCATCTTCCAAGAAGCCAGGTGTAGTCCCCTATCTGCGGGTTTTGAATACTTCCGATTGACCCTTTCCCGCTTTTTACTCAGCAGCATATTGACTCTCAACCTACATATGCAAAAAGAATGAATTTGAGTTTGACAGACATTAAACCAGAAGCTATATTTTTAAATAAAAATTAGGTCGCCTTAGCATTCTACTCCTTCTCCCTCTCAAGGTCCACATCAGTGACACAATTTTTGACTTTATAGACCTTCTTATGGCGTGAGGCAACAAGAGCAGTCAACAAGCAATGGGAATTTGATGTCAAGGATGAGGGCATAAATCTCATCTTCCTCATAAGCTTCCCTTGTGATTGTAAAATACCCTGACTCATATATAACAACATCGGATTCCTAACTCCATTACCAAATTATGATCATCATGCAGATTTCAGTGAGCATAGAATAATTCAACATCATATATGTACAATATGGTTGCCTAGTGGCAAAGAGAGGAAGCTTTAGAGATCCACTGCTACATCAAATCCATTTGTGAGATTGAGCTTTGTACAACACTCACTGACATAAGCATATACTGATGAGCTAGGTATATATCTATAGCATGGCAACTCCAGGAAATTCCAAATCTAGAGAGCAGTTAAGCCATAGTAGTAAATTCTAGTGACTATTTCAACATCAGATTAAGGGCATCATGAACTGAAAGGTCCACTCTCGCCTGCCTCTTCATTGAACTGAATACTAGAGCATGTGAATAGTTTGCGCCACATCATATCATTCCCAAGATGTAAAGCTGGCAAACCCTAAGAAGATGCATTTGGCATCTTCAACAATCATTTGGACAGAGCATAAATTCAAAGGCCAAAAACGGGATTTCAGAATAAACTTGTCTATTTGATGGCATTTAGCCTAGTCTTCCTACAACATAAATACAATCTCTAAGCTTTATATCATCCAAAGCTACGTTCGCCATCTCAACAAGCATCCTACTCACCAAATTGCTCGACAATACAAAAACTAATAAAACACCAACAAGCGCACAAATTGGAAACCCTAGGTTGGCCAAAACGAAATCATTGGATCACAAAATTACCTAAACGCGTTGTTGGAATTAGGGGATGTCTTGACGCTAAGCAACGTATAAACTCCGAAATCAGCGCCGATCTGCCTATTGCACACCTTCGAAGCGAGCTCGACGATACTGATTAAGCTGATGGAGTTGCACAAGTGCGAAAGTTGCTGACCTAGCTTGATAGTGGATGGACGAGAGTACTTGACAGTGTGATTGTACGCCGAGCTACTTTCGACGTCCGATTGATCCTCGATGACGATCTCCGATCGATTTCTAGGGCACACGGCAGAGGAATCGTGATTCGGAGAAGAGAGAGAGGAGGCGAATTGAGTAGCTATCAGACGTCGCAAGATCAAAAAGCCCGATCGATCGAAGGAAGAGAAGGAGGTGACCTTGAGAATGTTCTTACCATCGTCGTTTGGGAGGAGAGCAAGTTCGCGTGCCAGAGGAAGCAGGAATCTGCGATATGAGACTCTGAGTATGGGCGGGGCAAAGGTCGATTATGCCACAATGTTTGCTATAATTACAAAAATACCACCGTCTGAATTTAAGCCTTAATTTTCACATCTACCTTCCACTTCAATCTCAACCGTTAGATTCTCAAATCTAACGGTTGTTATATATTTACAATTTGTATCTTAAGGGATATTCTCATGTGAATCACCCTCTTATTTTAATTGTACGTTGAAATATCAATCACATGAAAACTAGCAAAAAAACCCAAAATAACTCCCGTAGAAAGCGAACGGGTGAAAACCCTAGCAGCCCTTCACCGCCGCCACCAACAAGATCCGCCTCCGCTTCCGACTGGCGCCTTCACCGCCATCACCAACAAGCCTCGCTTCCGACCGGCGCCTTAGCCTACAAATGCACTGTCAATCTCACCCAACAAGTGTTCGTCGATCCTGGCTTCCGCGCTTGGTGCAAGGGTCCGTCGACCAAACCGCTATTAAGCTCACCCAACAAGATTGCTTGCGTATTTTAGATGTGCATTCACATATTTAAGTATCATGTTCACGTACTTTAGATGTATGTTCAGATGTTTAAGTTTAATGTTCACGTATTTGAGTATAATGTTCACGTATTTGTACATGTACATTCACATATTTGAGTATAATGTTCACGTATTTGAGTATCGTGTTCATGTATTTTAGATGTACGTTCACTTATGAAGTAATTGTGTTCACGTATTTGAGTATCATGTTCACACATTTTAGATGTACGTTCTCATATGAAGTACATGTGTTCACGTATTTAGATGTATGTTCAGATTAATGCTGTCAAATTTTTGTATGTATATATGTAAAGCTTTCGAATTTGCACAATTATAAAGCATGATCTCTCTCTATATATAAAGTTATAAAATGACAAGTTGGACTATAGTGAAAACAAATGCAGCTTTGTAAGATAATTCAACGGAGATAACGAGTAAAGATAAACAAAAAGGTTGATTGCTAAATTTTTAATACATTTAAGTTCATACATTATATGACGCATAAATAAGTATAAATAACTTTCAATGGGTGAAACAGTTTATTATGTCTGTTTTCATGTTCACGTATTCCCTTTGAGTGTTCACATATTTGATGAGGTTGTTCACTTATTTCATGTCTCTGTTCACACATTTCATGCCTCTGTTCACGTATTTCATATATCTATATGTTCACACATTTCATGCCTCTATTCACATAGTTCATATATCTATATGTTCACATTTCACGCCTATGTTCACATATTTGATGCCTATGTTCACATTAATCTTATGGGTGTTCATATATTTCATACCTTTTTTTACATAGTTCACATATCAAATAACACAATGTTAACTCAAATAAAAATGTGATGTCTCTGTTCACATATTTTAGATTTATGTTAACATATTTGAGTATCATGTTCACGCATTGTAGATGTACGTTGACATATATGAGTATAATGTTCACGTATTTGAGTATCATGTTCACGTATTTTAGATCTACGTTCACGTATTTGAGTATCATGTTCACGTATTTTAGATGTACGTTCACATATGAAGTTTATGTGTTCATGCAAGCTCAATGAATCTTGTCTTTCTTCTTTGGGCATTGGAGAAGCAATTTCATGTTGTTCTCAGACTTCTCCCTATCAGTTAAATATAGGTAAAATCCAAAAAGAGGTAAATCCAAAAATTTGATGTTCACATATTTCATGTGGGTGTTCACATATTTTATGCGGGTGTTCATATCGTATTTCATATCTTTTCTACATGGTTCACATATTAAATAGCACAATGGTAACTCAACTAGAAATTTGATGTCCCTTAAAATTACAAGTATCATAAACAAATAAATCCATTTTTTTGGAAAAATCATAAAGAATGTGTTGTCCCTTTTTCAATTAACACGTATTTTGATTGTATGTTCACGTTAAAATGAAGTATGTTCACATATAAACATAGAACGTTCATAAAATTTCAAACTCAAAACCATAATGGTCATCACTCAGGACTTTCATCGAATATGTTATGTGCATAAATTAGGGCATAAAAACACAACCAACAAATGGCTATATAGCACACGTTGAATGTTACATCAAAGGTTGAAGTTGGGACATGAGCTTGGTGTTCCTGTTTAAAGCAAGCAAGTTTAGACCTTGAGCATGACAATGGTGCTCATAAATAATTGGGGCACGCTTGATACTCCCAAAAGATCAACAACGGCTAAGAATCTAGTTCAAGTATACGAGGTGAAGCTTTCAATCTATCAATGTGGGCAGAATACATTTGTAGACCCTCAAATTTGTCACTTTTTTGCAAATGGACCCCCCAACTTTGAACATTTCTTATTGAACCCCCAAACTTAACTTTTTTTTTGCCTATTGAGCCCTCTTTCTGCAAATTAACCCTCTTTTTTCGTAGTGTGAATAACACGCGCTGATCGAAGCCATTTTCATTCCACTCAGCAGCCACGTGACATCCCAGATGTGAAAATTGGGGAATTGTAGATAGGAAGAAGATGAAGAAGAAGATGAGGTTTGGGACTCCACATGACATATTTTTTTTGCCATGTAAGTAATTTTGGGGAACTTTTACAACCAGTTGGAGGAGTGACTTGCACGCGCCCCATCAGGTCAGCAAAAGGGGCTCAATAGGAAAAAATGTTAAGTTTGGGGGTTTGATAGGTAATGTTCAAAGTTGGGGGGTCCATTTGCAAAAAAGTGACAAGTTGGAGGGTCTACAGATGTATTCGGCCTATCAATGTGTCTCTAAATGATAAACCATCAAATTGCTAGTAAAAATCAGCTTTATAACTTGCATTATATTAATCAATGCTCTAACTACACCATTTTGCATAACACCAGTTGCAAAGAGACCCTTAAAATGCACTTAAAATCTCAGTAATTCAATCGATCACTACAAAACCAGTAGAGCACTTGAAATCTCAATTCCCCTACCAAAACATAATCTGTTATATAATAACAATCCCATCAGTCTAACAATGGCCATAGTTCATCTCAATCCTCTTGATAAAACTATATAAAAAAATTAGATCAGAATGGAGAATTCTCTACAAATACTTCTCTTTTGTTCAAAAAGGGGGAAATTCAAAAACTGGCATTAAAACTTCTCTTTTGTTCACCCTCCATTCCACCGTCTACCTACAGATTCCGATTTCTTGCACAACAATCCATCTCTCTCAAACAGAGACGACGAACGGCGACTCCTCCTCCCTCAAAGACCTTCTGTGTTTCTCTATCACCAACTCGATCTTCCGCCGAAACTCCTCGCTGTTGAGATCGTCGACCTCCAACTTCCTCCTGACTGGCGCTGTCAGCGAACCCCGGCAAGGCTCCGTCTCCGACCGCGGGAGCCGGATCTGGATCTATATCCTCTCCGCCTTCCTCTGATCGCACACCCTCGATCTCGATCTCCTGTACCTCCTCAACTCCGACGACGGCTGCTCTGTCCTCACAACGAGCAATTCCGTCCTCTATTCCGCCGGAAGAATCCGTTTCTCCTCGGGAATCGCATCGAGGGAGAAGGCGGAGTCGAATTGAGGCCCGATCTCGCAGATCTGGAACTCGGAGGTCCCGATCTCGGCGTTGTCGTAGGCGAATCGGCCGAATTTGAAGAAGAGAGCGACGATTATGCCGTGTAACACCCCGCCTTTCTGACAAGGCGTTACTCAGTAGTAGACCTCACGAGGCACTACCAAGCTGGTTCGACAACGGACATTCGGATCTTGCAACGCGGGCACGGCGAGAAAACATAGAAAACATCCAACTTGTATTTGAATAAAATAACATTGGTAATTTAAAACAAGTTAACATGCATTAATCCCCAAGATCAAATTCGAATCCAAGTACTCAAATTCCAAAACTCATCCTAAAAAACAAACAAACATCTGCAAGAGCACTTAATATTCCAAGTCAAATAATGATAAAACTAGCAATATAGTAATAACCCAGCCCCAACACTATGACACGCGCTACTGCTCCGTACCACCATTGCGCCGAGGCTCGGTCACGGGATCCTGATTACCTGGAATGAAAAATAGTTCCCCGAGGGGTCAGATCCTATCCTATCAAGTTAGAATTAACATGGAAGCTACGAGACGTTTCAAAAAAATTTTACTAAGGTCAGCAAACAAGTCCACAATCACATACATATCTCTAGTCCAGTCCTAGGTCCAGTTAGTCAATCAGATATCACCATATACGACGCACAATCAGAAACTCTACCTACGGCATGCAGCACTGCCCCTATAACACTGCATACCATCACACTACCTAGACTATGCGGCACTGCCCCTATAACACCACATGTCATGACAACGGCGTATCGATCCCACGCCGGACTCAGAGACGGGCCATCTCGTAACCATCCATCCTCAATCCAACCGTCAATCCAACCGTCCATCTCATCACAACCATCCACAATAAGCCTCCACTAGAGCGCTGCCCATCACAGAGAAAACGACGACGAAAATGTGCATAGATAACAACTTTCAAAGCGGGTTTCCAAAATCATTTACACATAGCACACATATCAAAACACTTTAAAAGATCGATCGGGACTAGTTCCCAAAACCAATCCCATAACTACCACGCAACCCTAACAGGCTAGAACAGGACTGAGCAAGTCGAAAATCGACTTACCTGAAAGACGAGGGAATTTCGCTACGCAGGAGGAAAGTAACGGGCTCGGAAAGATCAACCACCTATAATTGGTAATTAACGCGCTCTTAGGACATAACAATTATTATTATTTAAGAGAATCTACAAAGAACCCGGGACAAAATAAAATCCGGAAAACGAACCCGACTTAACACCGAAACGGAACCCAAACCTACTCTAACTATTGAATAATACTATCCTACATGACTAATCTGGCAACGTCTTAATTATACCCGTGACACTTTGGCTAGCTAGTTTAACTCTACCTTGGTCAAACGATTGACCAGACCCCACCCTCCAACTCACCTTTTCCTCAAAACTAACGAGATCCCACTCTACCTTGGCTAACTAGTTTAACTCACCTTGTGCACAATTCCTTTAAACGATTGATCAGTCCTAATTTTTGGCTCTTTTGACTACAATTTCTCACAAAAGCCCCCTGGAATGCCGATTGAACCCGCCCCCGACGACACACCGCAACCCCTAGACCACCAAGGTCGTCCCGACTCTCCTTACCCGACTCTAACAACCCACGACCCAACTCCGGCGCCGATCGTATTACTCCCTGGACCAACGACGACGTGAAAGAACCAAGACCGGAGGACTCACAGGTTCGCTCGAAGATACACCGCCGATGACGTCAAGGCGTGGCCAACATGGAAGAGCTTCGATAATCTGCTAGGAACAGGGGAGGCTTAAGAGAAGAGAATGAAAACAATTCCAGGGAATGGAGATGGTTAATTACAATACTACGGGGTGGACGACTGAGAACGAACGACAACGTGGGATTGGACGAGTAAACTCACCGGATTTTAGGTCGAAGAAACGAGGCTCGCTTTATACTTGCTTACGATCGAAACTACGGGGCTGAATTGACGGCAGAGTTGGGAGACTCCCGAAGGCCTTGGGTAATTAAGGGTTAAATAGGCTCTAGGTTTGCTAGAGATATAATAATTTGATTTGATAGATTACGCTTGAGTTGGTTAGTGATATCCGGAGTTTCACCCAAAATCAGTTTAGTGGGAGCCCACTTCCCCAATATTAAATTCTATTAGAACTTAAACTTTATTAAACATTTTAAGGCTATTTACTTTACTCCAAAGACTCCGAAGAAATAGCTTGCGGGTCAAGAAAACGGGACCGAACCGAGACAGATTAGGACCGAGTATTACATACTATCCCCCTTAAAAAAAAGTTTCGTCCCGAAACTTACGCGAATAAAGAATTCGGCGAACTACAAATTGGATCTATACGAGATTATGAGACCCGAGGTCTCACAACCTCTCCTCCTTAAGAAGGTTCGTCCTCGAACCTAAATCGAACTACTAAAATGAAATAAGATTCCGACAATACACATATGAACAAAACCATACTCCTATAGAACGAGAGTCAAACATGTCTAATCAACTCAAACAAGCAAGGTCACACAAACACACGAGTCAACAAAGTCAAACAAGATCACTGTAGTCTAACACCTATGATCTACACTATCACTCTCCACCCTGGAAGGCCTCTATCAACCCCGGAAATAGCTCAGGATAACTCTCGCTCATCCTCGCCTCGGTCTCCCACGTCGCCTCCTCGACACCTCGGCGAGACCACTGAATCAAAACCAGGGGAATCTCCTTGTTCCTCAGCTTCTTCCTACGCCTGTCCAGAACCTTCAAAGGCTGCTCCTTGAAGGTGTGATCCGGCTCGACTACTAACTCCTCGTAGTTAAGCCTATGACTAGGATCGGGTACATACTGCCTCAACTGTGAGACATGAAACACGGGGTGAACTCCGTCTAACGCTGGCGGCAATGCTAACCTGTAGGCTACCTCGCCCACTCGCTCTAAAATCTCAAACGGCCCAATATAACGAGGACTCAACTTCCCCTTCACCCCGAACCTCCGGACTCCTTTGGTAGGCGACACTCTCAACCAAACATGTGCGCCTATCTCAAACTCCAATGGTCGTCGTCTCTTATCTGCATATGACTTCTGACGACTCTGAGCAGCTAACATCCGCTCCCTGATCAAGGCCACTTTCCCCACTGTCTCCTCAATCATCTGTGGCCCTACTCTGACGACCTCAGCTGGCTCATCCCAACACAAAGGCGTCCTGCACCGACGGCCATACAAAGCCTCATATGGTGCCATCTGAATCGAGGAGTGCCAACTATTATTGTAGGCAAACTCTACCAAGGTCAAATGATCCGACCAATGGCCTCCCCAATCCAGTACACAGGATCTCAACATATCCTCCAAGGTCTGAATCGTCCTCTCCGACTGACCATCGGACTGCGGATGGTATGCTGTGGTGAAGTGCAATCTCGTACCCAAGGCCTCATGCACCTGCTGCCAGAACCTCGAAGTGAAACGACCGTCCCTATCCGATACAATCGTCTTTGGCACCCCATGAAGTCGGACGATCTCACTCAAGAACAGCTCTACCAGTTTGCTCACTGGCCACGTCTCTCGGATAGGCAGGAAGTGTGCGGACTTCGTCAACCTATCCACCACCACCCAAATAGCATCATGACCTCTACTCAGTCTCAATCCGGTGACAAAATCCATAGAAATGTCCTCCCACTTCCACTCTGGGATAGGAAGTGGTTGGAGCATCCCGCCAGGTCTCTGGTGCTCAATCTTCACCTGCTGACAAACCTGGCACCTGGCCACATAACGAGCTACATCCGGCTTCATGCCGTCCCACCAATAATACTGCCTCAAATCCTTATACATCTTACTCGCCCCCGGGTGGATCGAGTAAGGTGTAGCATGAGCTTCCTGCAGTATCCTCTGCCTCAACTCCTGATCTCGCGGCACACAGACTCGACCATGGAGTCGTAAAACACCATCGGCACCCTCTGAAAAGTCAGGTGCCTCACCTCGACTACATCTCTGCCTCAAGTCCCGAATCATCGGGCAGCTCAACTGCTTCTGTCTCACCTCCTCAAGTAAAGTCGACTGACACTCCAGCATCCTCAATCGACCCTGAGATCCCTGAATCTGAACCTCAATGCCATACCTGATCAACTCTTTCTGCAACTCTGGCT
The DNA here is from genome assembly GCA_934048045.1 of Polygonum aviculare. Lineage (NCBI taxonomy): Eukaryota > Viridiplantae > Streptophyta > Magnoliopsida > Caryophyllales > Polygonaceae > Polygonum > Polygonum aviculare. The sequence continues at coordinate 25,704,245 of OW204030.1, read as the reverse complement.
GAGCAGTCAAATGAGCTAACACTCGCTCCTGAGGCGTCTTCCTACTCAAAGCATCGACGACTACATTCGCCTTCCCCGGATGATAGAGAATCTCCAAATCATAATCCTTGAGCAGCTCAAGCCATCTTCTCTGCCTCATGTTCAGCTCCCTCTGAGTGAAGATGTACTTGAGGCTCTTATGGTCAGTCATAACTTTACACGTACCCCCGTACAAGTAATGACGCCAAATCTTCACGGCGTGCACTACCGCTGCTAACTCCAGGTCATGGGTAGGGTAATTCAGCTCGTTCGGCTTCAGCTGCCTAGAAGCATATGCAATCACCCTGTCTCTCTGCATCAAGACACATCCCAGCCCTACCTTCGAGGCATCACTATAGATCACAAAGTCCTCATTCCCTTGAGGAAGGGCTAGTATAGGAGCTGTAGTCAATCTCCTCTTCAGCTCATCAAAACTCCGCTGGCAGTCATCTTTCCACTCAAAGCGAGTGGTCTTCCTCAACAAGTTGGTGAGTGGTTGGGCTATATGAGAAAACCCTTCCACAAACCTCCTGTAATATCCAGCCAATCCCAAGAAACTCCGAACTTCTCTCACATTCTTCGGAGCTTCCCATGCCTTCACAGCCTCAATCTTCGAGGGATCAACCATGACTCCCTCTGCTGACACCACATGACCCAAAAAGGTGACTTCTGATAGCCAAAAGTCACACTTGCTCAGCTTAGCATACAACCGCTGCTGTCTCAACACTCCCAACACCAATCTGAGGTGCTCAGCATGCTCCTCTCGACTCTTGGAGTATATCAAGATGTCGTCAATGAACACCACCACGAACCGGTCCAAGTAATCTATGAAAACCCGGTTCATCAACTCCATGAACACTGCCGGTGCGTTCGTCAACCCGAACGGCATAACTACAAACTCATAATGCCCATATCTCGTCCGGAAAGCCGTCTTGGGGATATCCTCATCCCGAATCCTCAACTAATGGTATCCTGACCTCAGATCCACCTTCGAGAACACAGTAGCACCCTACAACTGATCCAACAAGTCATCAATACGAGGTAAGGGGTACTTGTTCTTGATGGTGACCCGGTTCAACTCCCGGTAATCAATGCACAAACGCAAAGACCCATCCTTCTTCTTCACGAAGAGCACTGGAGCTCCCCATGGCGAAGCGCTCGGGCGCACATAACCCTTCTCCATCAACTCCTCCAACTGAGCCTTCAGCTCCTGCATCTCCATCGGAGCCATGCGATACGGGGCTCTCGCGATCGGTCTCGTGCCCGGCTCTAACTCTATACCGAAGTCTACCTCTCGCTGAGGCGGTAACCCTGGAAGCTCCTCAGGAAAGACATCCTCAAACTCTCTAACTACCTCAATCTCCTGAATACTGAGCCTCTCCTTGTCCCCTTGTAGGACATAACACCAATATCCCACACAGCCATCACTAAGCAACTTGGCCGCCTTCACCATGCTGATCATCGCTCCAGGGCCATCTCTCTCCAACTCCTGACACACGTGTACGGTCCCATCATCTGCGGTCACTGTGACCGTACCATTGTGTGCATCGAGAATGGCCTTATAGCGCCTCATCCAGTCCATACCAAGGATAACATCATCATCCTTGGCTAACTGCATCACAATGAAATCGGCATACCAATCCCTATCCCCAATCCTAATCAGACACTGGCGGATCACTCTATCACCCCTCACAGACCTACCATCAGGCAATCCTACTATGAAAGATGCTCCCTCAGAACAAGCTAGACCTAGTCTATCAGCGCATATAGAAGACATAAAAGAATGCGTAGCGCCAGTATCAAACAAAATATGCACAGGTCTAGACTGGATCCAAATCGTACCTGTAGCAGTAGGCGCATCTAAAGCATCAGGTCTCCTCATCTCGAAAACTCGGGGCTGACCGCCCCCAGCTGTACCTAACTTGCCACCTCCACGACCTCTACCCTGCCCCTGAAACTGCTGAGTCGGCTGAAACTGCTGGTGTGGCGGAGGAAGGCGTCGAACTCCCTGGTTCACCGTCCCTGGTGAGGATCCCTGGGACGGTGCTCCAGTCTTGCAGAACTGCGGCATATGACCTGGCCGACCACACGAAAAGCACTGACGCGCCGGCCTTGGACAACGCTTGGTCATGTGGCCAGATCCGCCACAGTTGTAGCACACCAAGGCAGCACCCTGAAACTGACTCGGTCGAGACTGGTCCTGACGACCCTGAGACTGAAATCCAGACCTACCCTGCGGCTGAAACCCAGACCTGCTCTGCTGCATCTGACTCGACCGACTATCTCTCCTGAACTCACTCGGTCCAGCCACCCGCTGCCTCTTCGCTCCCCCTGTCTGCACATCTCCTCCCCCAGGTGCGATATTGGCTGCCGAGTATGCCAAGGCAGCCTGCTGAACCTCCATCAAAGTCTCGTGCCGAAACCCAGCGACATAGGCTCGAAGATTAGGTTGCAACCGCTTCAGGAAGGTTGCGATCCGCAGCTCCTCTGTGGGGCAAGCCTCGGGTACTGTTGCCAACCCGTGCTGAAACTTAGTGATAGCCTCAGCCACAGTGATGTTCTCGGGCCCAGCATCCCGAAAAGCAGCCTCTTTAGCAACCCTAAGGGCTCGGGGATTATAAAAATCCCGAATCTTCTTCTTGAACTCCTTGAAGGTCATCCCATCCTGGCGATAGACGCTCCACCAGTCGAATGCATGCACCTTCAAGCAGGTCTGCGCCAAAGACACCTGCCGCTCTTCCGGCGCTCCGATCGCCTCCAGCGCAAAAGTTACCTGCCTGAGCCACTGCTCCACATCCTCCCCCTTCTCGCCCTTGAAGTCCGGCGGCTTCATCTTGTTGTACTCCGCGAGCCATTTGTCAGGCTGGGGGCCGCGGAGTTCCTTCCTAGGCTCCTCAACGGTCCGGGCAGACCTCGCACCTCTAGGGCCTGATGCCCCTGCCCCAGACATCTGTTGCACTGCTGCCATGCTCTGCTCTGACGGAACTCCTACCCGCTCCAAGAATGCCACCGGGTTGGCTCGAATAGCTGCAATCATCTCAGGGGTCATGTTCAACGGCGGTGCTGCAGATGCCCCCCGGACTCCACCCCCAGCTCCTACGTTAGCCCCTACAGCAGGGGGCCCTCCGCCCACAACAGAAATCTCCACGTCGGGCTGGTCATTCTCTACCGGCCCAGCACTCTAAGCAACTTCCTCTTGAGGAGGAGCATCTCCTTGGCCAGCAACTCGGCCTCTGCCCCGACCTCGGCCCCTACCTCGGCCTCTACCTCTACCCCTACCCCTACCTCCAGCATCAGCAGCACGAGTTTGTGGGGCCATCTAAAATCGGAAACCCACAATTAGAAACTACAACAACATGAATCGATCATTTAACTTACTAACTACGTGAGATCCTTCGGCTGATGGTAGCGGAGTCGCGACGTGTCACCTACCCCTCCTATATGCAACATGACTACCCAATGAAAATGTTTGAAAACACCGGCCGGATTTTAGTTCAAGTTGGACCTCGTGTACACTCGTTGGTCAGTTCCATGAGCCCTTGTTGTCAACCTGGCTTTGATACCAATTTGTAACACCCCACCTTTCTGACAAGGCGTTACTCAGTAGTAGACCTCACGAGGCACTACCAAACTGGTTCGACAACGGACATTCGGATCTTGCAACGCGGGCACGGCGAGAAAACATAGAAAACATCCAACTTGTATTTGAATAAAATAACATTGGTAATTTAAAACAAGTTAACATGCATTAATCCCCAAGATCAAATTCGAATCCAAGTACTCAAATTCCAAAACTCATCCTAAAAAACAAACAAACATCTGCAAGAGCACTTAATATTCCAAGTCAAATAATGATAAAACTAGCAATATAGTGATAACCCAGCCCCAACACTATGACACGCGCTACTGCTCCGCACCACCATTGCGCCGAGGCTCGGTCACGGGATCCTGATTACCTGGAATGAAAAATAGTTCCCCGAGGGGTCAGATCCTATCCTATCAAGTTAGAATTAACATGGAAGCTACGAGACGTTTCAAAACAATTTCACTAAGGTCAGCAAACAAGTCCACAATCACATACATATCTCTAGTCCAGTCCTAGGTCCAGTTAGTCAATCAGATATCACCATATACGACGCGCAATCAGAAACTCTACCTACGGCATGCAGCACTGCCCCTATAACACTGCATACCATCACACTACCTAGACTATGCGGCACTGCCCCTATAACACCACATGTCATGACAACGGCGTATCGATCCCACGCCGGACTCAGAGACGGGCCATCTCGTAACCATCCATCCTCAATCCAACCGTCAATCCAACCGTCCATCTCATCACAACCATCCACAATAAGCCTCCACTAGAGCGCTGCCCATCACAGAGAAAACGACGACGAAAATGTGCATAGATAACAACTTTCAAAGCGGGTTTCCAAAATCATTTACACATAGCACACATATCAAAACACTTTAAAAGATCGATCGGGACTAGTTCCCAAAACCAATCCCATAACTACCACGCAACCCTAACAGGCTAGAACAGGACTGAGCAAGTCGAAAATCGACTTACCTGAAAGACGAGGGAATTTCGCTACGCAGGAGGAAAGTAACGGGCTCGGAAAGATCAACCACCTATAATTGGTAATTAACGCGCTCTTAGGACATAACAATTATTATTATTTAAGAGAATCTACAAAGAACCCGGGACAAAATAAAATCCGGAAAACGAACCCGACTTAACACCGAAACGGAACCCAAACCTACTCTAACTATTGAATAATACTATCCTACATGACTAATCTGGCAACGTCTTAATTATACCCGTGACACTTTGGCTAGCTAGTTTAACTCTACCTTGGTCAAACGATTGACCAGACCCCACCCTCCAACTCACCTTTTCCTCAAAACTAACGAGATCCCACTCTACCTTGGCTAACTAGTTTAACTCACCTTGTGCACAATTCCTTTAAACGATTGATCAGTCCTAATTTTTGGCTCTTTTGACTACAATTTCTCACAAAAGCCCCCTGGAATGCCGATTGAACCCGCCCCCGACGACACACCGCAACCCCTAGACCACCAAGGTCGTCCCGACTCTCCTTACCCGACTCTAACAACCCACGACCCGACTCCGGCGCCGATCGTATTACTCCCTGGACCAACGACGACGTGAAAGAACCAAGACCGGAGGACTCACAGGTTCGCTCGAAGATACACCGCCGACGACGTCAAGGCGTGGCCAACATGGAAGAGCTTCGATAATCTGCTAGGAACAGGGGAGGCTTAAGAGAAGAGAATGAAAACAATTCCAGGGAAAGGAGATTGTTAATTACAATACTACGGGGTGGACGACTGAGAACGAACGACAACGTGGGATTGGACGAGTAAACTCACCGGATTTTAGGTCGAAGAAACGAGGCTCGCTTTATACTTGCTTACGATCGAAACTACGGGGCTGAATTGACGGCAGAGTTGGGAGACTCCCGAAGGCCTTGGGTAATTAAGGGTTAAATAGGCTCTAGGTTTGCTAGAGATATAATAATTTGATTTGATAGATTACGCTTGAGTTGGTTAGTGATATCCGGAGTTTCACCCAAAATCAGTTTAGTGGGAGCCCACTTCCCCAATATTAAATTCTATTAGAACTTAAACTTTATTAAACATTTTAAGGCTATTTACTTTACTCCAAAGACTCCAAAGAAATAGCTTGCGGGTCAAGAAAACGGGACCGAACCGAGACAGATTAGGACCGAGTATTACATACTATCCCCCTTAAAAAAAAGTTTCGTCCTGAAACTTACGCGAATAAAGAATTCGGCGAACTACAAATTGGATCTATACGAGATTATGAGACCCGAGGTCTCACATGCCGTTTCCGAGGCAAACTTGTGAGGCATGCGATTAAAGGGAAGCGAAACATTGCAGATCCATATCCGTGTTTTCTTCTTCTTCCATCAATAAAACACATAAAATGACAAATTTACCCCGTGCCTTTAAAAGTCAAAGGAGAAAACTTTCTAATCACGACCGTCCATTCACATGATCAAACGGCTCTTATTCGTTTTTAGTTTGTAGGATAGAGTGAGTTTTTATTTGAACCGGCTCCTTTTAAATTTTGCAAATGTTTAACTTTACGAAGGGATAGATTGGAACCGTTATAAATAAATATAATACAAGAGGTGGGTGAAGATATTATTTAACTTTAAATTACAAATTTTAAAATTCTAAATGGTAATGTATTACCTAATTTTGATACAAATTATAATACTTTGTCTATACATTAATGTAGTACAATATTTACACAATATTAAATAAGTCAAGAAATAAAAATATTATTATGCACTGTATTGTAATGTGAACGTCATAAAAGGTGGCATATGATATATACAATATGTCGTACATAGATTCGGCTAAAACTAGGAGTAGGTGTATCTTACGAAAATCGGATATGATTTAATTTGTGACCAAGTATAATTAAGCGAATCAATTTACGAAGATATATAATGTCAAATAACATTAAATAAAAAAGATATATATTAGACTGCTTTTCGTCGTGCTTTTATAAATTATACAGTAAAATCATTTGTATTATTTATTTCTACAATTAGTTTTTAATGATCCGGGGAGTAAGTCTCCACAACGTGATGTTGATACTCATTCTACGTTGCCATCACGAACGAATCCATATAATTCGAGTGAGGAGTTGGTGGAAGAAGACTTGGAAGAAGAAGTTAAAGAGGCATCGCAAGGAAAAGAGGATGGTCCAACTTAAAAAGAGGTGATAATATTTAAATTTTTTTATTAATTATAATTATTAATAATTGATTTTGATTTGTTTATTTATTTATCATGTGCAGTTCATTGATTACTCTAAAAACTTTACATCCCTTATATTCGACCATTATATGGCCAGATATGGATAGTATGGTGGATTGGGCCCTTAGAGAAGGATATAAAGTGAATATAGTCTTGGTTAAAGCAAATATATGGGTGTCAAAGGTGATACTAGCATGCGAGTATCATGGTGATTATGCACCGAAGAAAAAGGGAACATCGCACAAAATTACGGAGGATCCAACATTTCGTGAACTAGATTTTAAAACGCGGAGTAGGAAGACAATTTGCCCATTCAGATTCATTGGGGAAAGGGAAAAAAAATAGTGACACATGGGGTTAACGGTGGAATGCGGTAAGCACAATCACGCACTTCCATCCAGCTTATTAGGTAATCCCTTTGCCGGTAGGCTTACCGCGGCAAAGAAAGAGGATTTAACCCAATTGACTGTTGGTGATTTTAGTGTCATCAGTGATTGATCCCTGAAGAACCAGTGATGGTTTCTGAGGGATCAATGACCATTTAGTGTTATCGGGATTCATGCGACTTTGTGAGGTCTCATTTAGCTTATCACAAGTCAGGGGGTGTGGAGTACACGCTTGTGTGAGTATATTTGGGATCTAGTGGGACTATTAAGGATATGTTACTCTGGGACCAGTAGTTTAAAGAACAAGAGTTTTAGTGGACTGGTACCAACTGGATCAGTCAGTTTAGCGGTTTTGAATATTGGCCACGTGGGTTAACTGCCAATATAACCGTTGTATAACTTCTTGAGTAACCTCCTTTTATCATTGGTTTCAGATGGGTCACGTGTCTCTCCAAGAGAGAGCTGTTGGAGGCAAAGGATCAGCGGTAACCACTGGTAACCGCCCTAGTAACCGCCCATAACTTGTAGAAACCGCTCCCAAGGTTTTCCTACAGCCTATATAAGGACGAAAGGGAGATAAGGTCGTGGTTACTTGGTTAGTCACTTGGTTGGCTGGTTGATTACAGAATCTCTCGAATAGATTCAACCAAGTCGAAGTCATACATCCATCATACATCATTCTATAGTTTGATCCTTACCACAAGCCTTGGAAAGGATCAGCATATTTGTTTTATCTCACTTCAGATTTTGTGGATTCCCTAAGGCATATAAGGGGCAAAATTCTGATTTCGGAAAGTGTTTACACGACTCAAATCTTATCCGAAGACAAACATCATTGATTCTTCCCCAGGTGTTCTGCATTGAAGTGAAGACGGATCAACAGATGCAGCAGCACTCGCTGGATCAACGCAGGGATCAACACTAGAATCCAACAGTCGAAATCAGAATTTTATGATCAATGACGTCTGTGCGTGAGATGACAATCGGGTTGAATTGAAGGGGATCAATGGTACTTTGATCGTCCTACAAAAGAACCCGATCCTTTGGTCATGAGAAAGAAAAGATTTTGGTCTTAATATCGTTTTGAAAAATGATATGTAATGATGGATTTTATGCCATGTGTGATCCTGTGATCATGAGATAAGAAAATCACATGAGTGGAAGTGTTATGTACACAAGTCCGTGTTTTCTTGTTATTTCGTAATGAGAATGGTTTAGTGTGATACCTAAGGATGTGATAATCATATAAAAGAGATTATTTTATGATTATGTAAGGCCAAATGGATTTTTAGATCAAATCAAAATTCGGATGAATGTTCCCGAGAAGGGATCGATGTGTGTTGTTCCCTAAAAGGGAATGTGTTTGTTTTGTTATCTAAAACCAAATGGGTGTATTGTAAGGTTATATTTATCCTTAAATACGGATAAAGAATGATTGTTTTCATTGAAATGTTGTATGACTTCATGTAAGTCATTGGGTAACAACGATAGTGGTATCTACACCACTGTTCCCTCGAAGGAAACTGATAGTTTTTCAAAGATAAATTGAAAATTAATGGATTATATTTCTCAAAAGGGGGAGGTTTCCTAATGGGTCTACTATACCTCGTGTGTAGATTACTCATGTTTAAATTCAGATTACTCAATATGAGTCTACTGTTCCCTGTTGGACAGATTACTCTCTTGAGTCTACTGATTAAGGACCTACGTACTGTGTTTCACAGTTTGGATTTTCGACTCTACTGTTCTGATACAAATTAGTTGGTTTTATTTCATTTTGTTGATGCATTTTGTTTGAGTTTTATACTTACATTTGATTAATTGCAGAATATTATGATGAAGCAATTGAACATGTTTAAGGTTCAGAACCATGTTCGGATCAACAGACGCAGCAACGCTCGCTGGATCAACGTAGGGATCAACACTAGAATCCAACATTGACTATGGCGGGCGCGGATCCAAAGACTCTTTTGACATGTCTTCATGGAAAGTTCTCAAAAAATGTTTCATCAATGAAACATATTTCAATTCCAAACAAAAACTATTGAGAGAAGAATTGGGCTCTATGAATGTAACCCAATTTGCACTAAACGTTTTGAAGTCTAATGAGTATTACCTTGATTGGCGGGAGGTGTTTGGCAGCAATGCGATACAACACTTGTTCTTTGCACATTTCAAATTCATACAAATGCTGAAATTATTTCCGTAAGTCGTGATTATGGACAATACATACAAGACTAACTTGTAAGCATTCATAAATCGTCCTTTGCTCAATAAAATTTATTTATTTGTTATAACTATCTATTTTATTTTATTGCAGGTTCAACATGCCTTTAAATGAGATGGTGGGATTCACTTGTACGGGACACACAGTCAGCAATGCATTTGCTTTTATGGCAAAAGAGAACCAACTACATTATGTATGGGTGTTGGGCTAGTTGGACTGGTTGTACAGATCAAAGGTTGGAAAAGAGCCAGAAGCAATTGTGACTGATCGGGATATTGTTGAACTGAACGGCATCCGTAACCTATTTCCAGATTCACAACATTTGTTATGTTGTGTGCATATAATGCGCAACTGTTATTTAATTACATATATTTTGGAATAATATGATAGTATTTTATCTATACTTTTTATTTAAGTCATATTAGAGAATAATAAATATTACGTTTATTATTTAACATCACATCACAATTTTGGATTAACAAAATATTGTAACGATTATGGATAAAAAAGGCGATAATATTTATTTTTTAATAATAGAGAAATTTGCACTAAACCACCCGTTAAATAGGCGAATTTACAAATAACCACCCGTTATACAAAAATTTGATTTAAACCACCCAAAACTCTCATTCCGTTAACAAACAGCCACCCATGAGCTTATTCCGTCAAAAAATCCATTAAAAGCCCTGATTTGACCATTTTGCCCTCAATAAATCTGGCCTCCCATGCCAGCTCACCTTCTTCCTTCTGCTCACCCTCGCCGACCCTTCTTTGATTTGCCCAGATCTGTTCCGCCGGATTTGCGGACGCCGGCCATCCTGCCCTTCCCACTCTCTCATCCCCAGCCACCTTCTCAATCTCTCGCTCTCTCTCATTGGCTCGGCCCACTCGCCGCCGTGACCAACACCACAACCTCCCTGTTCTCGCCCTTCTCTCTCTCTCTCATCCCCATCCACCTAAAATCTTTTCCTTCTCTCTTACTACAAAAGCCTGGACCCCAATCGGAGCCGCTCCTGCCGAATCGGGCGCCGACGAAGCCGTGGAGCCTTTGGAGATCGGGGCGAGGGCTCGGCAAGTGGCGACCAGATCTGAACAGGGGCAGAGAGGAAGGACGAATGTCGGCGGGGCAGGGCTGCACAACTGGAGAAGACGAGGTATTGCGCCAGGGAGAGGCTGGGAGAGTTAAGAGAGGGGTCTAGTCGAGGTTGGGCGGACTTATTTGGTTTCCTCCGCCTTGCTTTTTCCGGTCATTGGAGGTCGAGATGTGTTTCTTCTCAACGATAAGGCTCGCAAACTACCGGAGACCCACTTCTCCGGTAATCTCTCCATCTCCATTTTGTAACATCATGTGGGGTTTTCTGTTAGTTGATTATTAGTGTTGTGTGTGTAATTTTGCCATTGATAAGTTGCGTAATCTCTTCTTTGCAATTTCTGCAATTTATTTTTGTAGAGGTAGAGCTGATGAAGGAACGGTTTGCAAAGCATTTACTTAGGGAGGACATGTTTGGAGGGGACAAAGGGTTTTGTACCACTCTTGCCATTTCAAATGCCATTACTAATCTTGCAGGTAAAACTGTTATTATTCAGTTCTTTCAATGATTTGTGGGTAATTTGTTGCTGGAATTTATCATTTGATTGGAGGGTTTTTTTTCTATTTTTGTTTTTTGAAAAATGGTAGCTAGTGTATTTGGAGAACTGTGCAGGTTGGAGCCTCTTGCTGCACAAAGGAAGAAGATGTGGTGCAGAAGATGGAGTGGCTGCTGTGTGTTAGTGATTTGATTGTAGAACTCGTTTTGGAGATGCAAGAAATTCAAAGGGAGTGGTCAAAGTTGACCAAATAAAGGGCAAAATGGTCAAATCAGGGGTTTTAACGGATTTTTTGACGGAATAAGCTCGTGGGTGGCTGTTTGTTAATGGAATGAGAGTTTTGGGTGGTTTAAATCAAATTTTTGTATAACGGGTGGTTATTTGTAAATTTGCCTATTTAACGGGCGGTTTAGTGCAAATTTCTCTTAATAATATTATTATGCATTTCTTTATTAGTTGAATAATACATCAAAAAATTATCATCGATTGTGTCCCATACAAAATACGAACAATAATCTAATATAATCAATACCGGATCGCATATGAAGAATCATCGATCGTGTCCATGCAGGCCACTAACATGCAAAGCAAAATTGCCTACTAGTAGACAATTTTGGCACATACTTGTGACCTGTAGAATATAATCATCTACATGCACCTCACCTCACCTCCTTGAGTTGACAAGGCATATTTGCTGCCTGACATGATCGTCCGTGACATGCATGGAGGGACGTGGCATGGACAGCCACGTGGCATGGTCGCTACCACTTACCACGTCCACAACGTCCATGGTCGTTGTATACTAGCATAAATGACGCAAATTTATTTGCCCATAAGGCCCATCATATCGTTTCACTTTCGTGTTCATCTGATTCTTCTCGCGTATGTGAAGCTCCCCCTCCCATTCTCACTTTGATTGATTCCGACGAGTGTAATGACGCCTAAACAGAAGAAAATTTTACTCGGAAAGGCAGCCGCTGGGGTTAAGGTAGGTTTCAATAACGAATTAATAATATAAGATAGCTAGGGCATTAATTGGTTTTACTATATTATTTGAGATCAGAATTTATAAGATAAGATTTAAAATGTTATATTTTTAAAATTAGTCATTTCAATAATGTTGATCAAACATTACTTTTAATTCAAATCATGTTAAATCCATTGAATTCATGTTATAGATTGAGATTATATATTACGTTTAAGTCGAAGTTATATATTCAAACTAGTATATCCGGCCCCTGCCTACGGCAGGGGGCAACGTTCTATTTATACGGCCTTCATGTAATTTGATTTAAATGTAGAAACACATTTGATAGAGTTATAATGCGTCTTAACTCTTAGGCCTTTCTTATTACGGAAGCCATTCAAAAATAATAACTAACGGGTCAACGGGTACCTTGCATGTACTAATTATTTTACTGAGAATTTGTTTGGATATATAAGTAAGAAAGTATGTAGCACCGTAAGTAACTTTCGATGATGATAAAATATTTCACTTGAGATTTCATATAGTATCACATATGATTTTTTAATTGATCAAATATATTTTGAAATAAAATGATAGTATTTTATCTATAACTTTTATTTAAGTCCTATTATATAAAATTCAAATTCAAATTTATTTTCAACATCAAATCACGATTTTGGATTAACAAAATATTCTAATGATTTTGAATAAAAAACGGTATCAATGTCTAATTCCTAATAATATTATTATACATTCTTTTATCAATTGAATAATACATTGAAAAAATATTATTGATCGTGTCACATACAGGGTACGGGCAATAATCTAGTTTTTTTTATACATATTATGGATGTGTGAATATAAATATATAATAGAAGACTAATAATCATTTTTGTGAAATATTAAAACAAATTTGAACATTTTGAATACTAATTGTATCAAATAATTTTGAAGAGTTTTGTAACGTCTATAAGAAGAAAGTGCATTAATTGAAGCTTTGCATCAATTATTTGAGGTGTCGGCGATCATTTAATTAGCACGAAGCTTAAGATTTATTTCAAATTAGACGACACCTAATCATGCCAATACGTAAGACCTAGATCTTTGGCTAGATTAGATCGGTTTAACAAACCAAGTGTGATCCTCACAAACTATGTACAAAATGTCTAGATGGAACCAGAATTGCATCTTGAAATGGAGTGAGATATGCATTATCAATGTATGAACTTGTATTACTTATGGACCCATATATGGGATTTTTAAAATTTTTTACAATTTTATTTTATTATTATTATTTTGATAATATTAAAAGTTATATGTATTTATGTTGGTGTTTGATTATTTCCTTGTTATAGAAAAAGAGAAATGGAGTGAGATATGAAGCTATTAGGATAGAACCTATGTCCTAGTATTTTGTTTATATTTCTAACTTGTTTTAGATTATTCTATCTCTAGTATTAGATATTTTAATATCTTGTGCTCTAAGATAACTTGGGCTTCAAAATATTCTCTTGTATAAATATACCTCCTTATTCATGAATGAAAGTTACAAACAGTTCCTACAATATTACTCTCTTCATAGAAGCAGTATTTATGGAAACATTTAAGGTGAAAGCGAAGATGATACACGTCAACATTACTATTTTATTTGATTTTATTGCATTTAACAAATTTTTCCGTTTCTTCTTCATCCGACCATGGGCTCTAGAGAAGATTGATGCAGCTTTGGATAGTGTAGTGCACATTTTTGTTCCCATGGAATGGTAAAAGTGGTTGTGAGGTGTTGTCTACATCTGACACGGACGTTTAGCCTACACATATGTAGCACAAAGGAAAGTGAGTGTATAGGATTTAGAAGCATATGAAACATACTATCTACCAAAATAGAGGGTGAGCACATGGATTGAAAGAGTGAACATGGTCATTAGCAAATTCAGGACTAAAAGAAACAAACACAGTAAACAAAGCAAGTAGAGATTATTGATACCCACCTTTTGTACATAACCTTCAATATACCGCAGCATGTTGTTTTTCTACAAATAGTGGGTCAGATCAGGCACAAAACCAAACCGATCACAAACATTAATTAGGGGATGTGAATCTGGGAGTTTGGCTTCCATTAAGAAGTTCTTTGTCTTTTCAGCATCATAGAAGTTTGACTCCCTAGTGACACGTTCCACCTCCTTGATTTGTCCAGTCTTGGCAGCTGCCTCAATGTACTTGAAGTGCAATTCAGGATCCTCACTGTTACAGAAAGCAGAGCAATCAGCAGCCCAAACAGCTCAAAAGCTGCAAAAGGCAGCAACTGTACAGCGGGGAGCCACATTTAATGAAAATATCACCTGGAGCTCAAGAATGAGCCCAAAAAGAAATTCACTTCAGTTTAGAAAGAGTGGCAAAACCGAAACCTGATCAGGGTCTTAACAACAGCTGTAACTACTATTAAGAGAAATGAAGTGATAGTTACCTCTAGGTTCATCATCATCTGCTCACTAAAAGCATCATGTGGTAGGATCTGCAAATGGGTCATACCAGAGGTAAGACACGCCATAATGCAAGAAAATTTGTTGCCTATTTCTTTTTTCAGTGCATGATTTCAGGCCTCAGAGATCAAATTTACCTTCTTTATTTGAAGGCGATATTAGGTTATCTCAGGCCTCAGATTTAAATGAGATCATGTACCAAGTAAGGAAATCCCAAATGAGCAACAACAACAACAAAAAGCACATATAAATTCTACATGGAGCACACCCTACGAATAGAATATATTGGAAAAACATGATATAATGAGCACAGATTTTATTCTACGTTCTATTGCAAAGTGGATTTAAGCATCAAAAACAAAATTCAAAACCATTAACACAGACTAAGTTCTAAATGTCACAATCACTTTTCTTCATGAATACAAATCGATCATAACCACACATGAACCTGTTCTTGTCATTTCAAATATGCCAGATTATAATCAATACATGAATTTGTTTCAGTTGAAGAGTCTACATTTATGACAGGAATTTCATTTACAAACTTGGCATCTGAATGCAAATGCAATAATACATCTAACAATGCATCCCAAATGCCATTGCAAGGGTAAATGCAATGTCATTCATCATTGCATGAAATATTCAATAATCAACACAGGGGTTAAAAAATCACCTACCTTTCACTAAAGAACTTCGCACAGCCGTGAATACTCTCAAAACTTTTAGTGATAAGTTTGACATAACTTCCTCAGCGTTAGACCCCATCAACTTAGATAGAGAAATGGAAATCAGAGGCATCCCTTTAGACTTCTGAGCAACGAACTTGGCAGATGTAGCACCTGCAATAGTATTTTTTATTCATCCAAATCAGATTAATTTAGATTTAATAAAGCGTTGTTGCAAAAATTAATAATAGGCTAATGTTAAACTAAATCTCCATAAGATTCACAAATTTCCAAACTACATTTTGAACTCTTTAATGGCATGACATGCACTTAGAAGTTAAGTAATTACTTTCTAAGTTAAAGTTATGTTATGAGGGGAACAAAACAGAACCCATGCCACCCTGCAGTGTGCCCTCTTCCCCCCTTGAATGATTCAAAAATATTACAATTACATTAGAAACTTAGGAAACTTTCTCAGATTTGTTTCGTGGCCCCTATAGGCTCTAAAGTATGTTTGTAAATCCATAAACCAACACAGGAAATAGGCCTGAAAAGAAAAAATTCAGAAAAACATCACCAAATTCTAGCAGCTGGATCAAGAGAGACCTGTCACGATAATAATATGGTGGTGGATAACATATGAAGGTTTGGGAGGGAAAAAGAATATATCTAATTTGGAACGCAGTTTTGAGAAAAAATCGGAAAAGTATGAAAATAGCCATTTACCATCCGTTTTAGATTGTTCCTCCAGTGACAGAAGTGAGGTTATTCACCAGCTTGTAATCCTAAATAATGTTAAATCAAGCATGGAAATATGATATATTAAACATAAGGAGTACTAAAAAGCTATAGCCAGATTTTATATTTACCAGAGGTTTGGTTCCTCTGGCCTTCAAAATGTCATAAACATTCATTGTTCCCATAGAATTTACCATCAGTAGCAACCTAAATCATCACAATCAGTTTGCAGGGAGGAGATTGAACCTGAGAAACGAAAGGGGGGAGGAACAAAAATTCAGATCGTAATTTTGGTAGATGGAAAATCCGAAGTCATCACAATCAGTTTAATAGTTGGAAAATTCTGATCGTAATTCCCAACAAATAGATGTGAAATTAGAAACCGATTCTAGAACACATTGAAATCGTAAGTTTGATAATCGATTAACTGAGAAAAGAGAGGGGGGGAAGGAGATCGAACCTGCAAAAGCATCCATCCAGGGTTTGTGGACATATTTGGATTCGAACTTCGGATTTCGGTGCCATTCTTGATCTCCTCTGTCTCCGATTTCGCTCCTGTATGATCAAACCCTAGTAGCATCAACATATCTGCAAACTGTCAGTAACTCTTAGAATTGGGCCTAGAGAAATCAAACTTTGCAAATTGTAAAAGACGAAAAAAAGAATACCTTCGTAGTCTCCTAGAACTGGGTCTTCCGACATCAGAAGTGGCGTATCATGTCTTCCTCCTCGATGACATCGCACGCTTCTGGAGTTTCAATTGTCGGCGGCGGCGTCGTTGGAAGAAGTCGAGGACGAAGGCGAGGAAGTAGCAACGCGAAAACGCTCTTCTCTCGAGTCACCTCCTTCAACTTCTCCGGCCACTCCTTCGCCTCTCCTCCTCCGCAGAATTCGCCGTTCCTCAGATCCATCGAGCCGGAGGCCAATCCTCCGTCGGGGACGGAGAATCCGACCGAAGAGCTTGCTCCGGAACCGAAAGTAACGCCGACTGAGAGTTCTCCGTCTCTGTTCGAGCGAATGACCACGTTCAATCGCAGATCCGGTCCAGTGTGGTACGCGGGTGTGGTTGCTGCTCGGGCCGGCTGCGATGGGGGATTGGTGGTTTCGACCTCATGAAAGGGAATTCGAAGAGGGAAGAAGTAGGAAAATCGGGAGATGCAGCGTGTTGACGAATGACGAATATATTTTTGGGAAGAAAAAGGCGTTTTAATTTTGGGGAAGGGGAAGTAGAGCGCATAGGGGAGTTACAGGAACTCAAACGGTTGAAATATACACCGTATAATAAATCAGCTTTCATTCCTGTGGAGTCTATAGGTCTAAACCGAAAGTGTGTAAATGAGAGCATTCATTCTCGTTATAATATCATCAAAGGGAATATATCTAGAGGTAGCTAATATTGGATTTTGAGGGCATTAATGGGGCATGAAAAACTATAGGAAGTTGTATAAAATGCTTAGCATTCATTACTCTCCAATTCCTTTCTTTATAGGTTTTATGATTATAGATTAAGTTCATAAATGGTATTAGTTTAAGAATACCTCATCTTGTATGGGTTTTAATTAATTACGTGCATGTTTTAGGTTTATAGTTTTTTTTTATTCCTATTATTTATACTATCGTTTTTTAGATACGACTATAAAATTCGTGTAATACAAAACAATATAAAATTGTTTGTAATATCGTTTTTAGTGTGGATTCTTATAATAACTTTATAAGAAGTAAAAAGGGGAAATTGAGATATTGTAAACATATAGGTTTGATTGTTAATATGAATTGTAGTAAATTAAAATATATCATGATAGACAAAATATATCTCCTACAATCTCACTAATCCATAATTTCTTTTGTCCATTAGGTTGTAATCGGAGGAGGATCACCTCATAATTCTTCATCTCCTACCACTCCAAAAAACGAGACCATGAGAGATTTGCCGCCTCAAAGTAACTTTCAAGAGCATCGGCATGTAAGAGATCGTGGTATAAGAGCAGATGATCGGGTTGCAAAATTTCCTCAAGGGGGATCCACTTTTGGGAATAAGGATCAGCACGGTAATTCTGAACAAAACCCTCACCTGAGGAAGACAAAGAGGAAGTTGAGGTTGAAGTCGAAGTTGAAGAGAGTTCAAATGACGAGGAAGAAGTGCAAGAGAAGGGTAACGATTTCTCTCGAGTGGACGTGGAAGAGGAATCTGAAAGTGATCGAAGAGGAGGCCGAAGAGAATGTAGAAGAGGGTAGGATGTCTGTCGATGAGCTCTATATACTAGAGATGTCAAATGAGCCTCCACCGTCGTATGACATTCCCACATCACAAACGGTTCCTCCATTACTCTATGGTACCTACGTACTTGCTTGTTTGACCATTTTGTTTTTACTATATTACATGTGATGTGAGTGTTTTCATTGTTGGTAGCTTCAGCACATTCCAACTACGAGCCAAACACTAGTTTTGGTATGCCGACTTTTAGTAATCATGGTAATTTTGAGACCTTTTCGCAAGCCCCTCCGACATTCGCTTTAGCCGGTGCAATATCAAGATCCTTTCAAATATACTCTTCAAATCCCGAGTCTTCCCAAGTGCCGTTAACCTTTAATTCAACGCACGGGACTTCCCAAGTCCCATGCGTATTCTCTTCAGGGGCCGGGACTTCTCAACCTCCAAATTTTGATCATCAATCTGCTCAACACAGTGGCGAGAGAGAAGGTCATGCTTTAGGAGTTCTTGACGATGACGAAGAGGTCGGCCCCATTAATAAGTCATTATTATTAAGCTTTAACACCCATATTGCAAGGGATATATGGGTCGCACAAGGTGTGGATGGGGGAGAGGCTAGTGAAAAGGTATCTTTCTAAGTTTTTTAGTTTCATTATACTAATACTATCATAGTGTTTTAATCTTATTTTTGCTTGCAATTTCATTAGTTTAATAAAGTGTTGAAATGAAATGAGCAAAGTCAAGCACTTGATTTTTGGGAGAACATAATCGCTTGCCTTTGGGTCAACCGTGGCTCAACATTGCACAACTGAGTGGGCTGACAAGGTTGTAAGAATTGACGTTTAAGGGAAATGACGAAGCATTGGTGTCCGCATTTGTTGAAAGGTGGCACCCCGAAACAAATAGTTCCCATTTCCCTTGGGGAGAGATGACCATCACTCTCTATGATGTCAGTCTCATACTCGGTTTACGGATCGATGGGATTCCTATGTGTTTTGATATGTCAAAGTTGGAAGATTTAGCCTTACGAACACGTATCTCTCAAATGTTTGGAATGGAGTTGGAAAAGCTTAACTCACAGATCAGCTGAGGCGGTAAACACCTCTTAGATTTGATGCGCCTACTTGACAGTATGCGACAAACGGGAGATCCAAATGTGGTTTCTTCAAGGTACTTGCTTCTATTGTTGGGTACGACACTTTTTATTAACAAGTCTGGCCATGGTGTGTCATATAAGCTAATGCATGTACTTCTCAATCATGCTTTTACGGGGCATATCTCATGGGTACATGGAGCATTGGCCTATCTACATAGGCAACTGGGTATGGCATCTCGCATTGGAGCTAGGCAAAATCGGTGGTTGCTTATACATCTTATATGTGAGTATCGATAACTTATAGATTTTTCAATTCCTTTCAACACCTATTATTGTACTGGAATTGCTCATTCATTTTGTAAAACTGGATTTAGAGATATTTATCTTTGTTTAGGGGCTATTTGCCTAGAGACATTAGTTACTCTCGAGGGGAGGAGTACCAACTCAATACTCAGTCTAGACATAGGGATACTGCAGAGCTGAAAGGAATATTCATGTCACTAGACTTGTACCCTGTTGATAAGGTAATGTAGTACAAACCAATTTATTTAATAGAACAATTAAAGTATCAAAACAATATGAGAATCTACTAAACATTTTTGTAGGTGGTGTGGATGCCATATCACCTTAGACCCAACTTCGATGTGGGGGACCTCTCACTTTCTAGGTACAAGGGCCTGCTAACATGTTTGGACATCCAAGAGCTCTATTCTGTACGTACGCATTTAGAAGTTATTATTTTAATTGTTTATATATATATTGTCATTTTACTAAAAAATTCTGTTTTGTTTTCGGAAAATAACTCGTCGAGGTATGTATTGCAAAATATTCATATTTGAAATAGCTTGGTGGTCCGGTTGAAAAGTTTATCTATGAACTACATAATCACTTAGGTGTGGAATCGCCTACAATGCCACACGTCCCGAACCTAGTGCATCACCGTAGCCACCAGTCTCACACCCCACAGTTTTAGAGTGATGTTGGTTCTTACAGATAGTTGTTTAGTTTGTTATGTTTATATGATCGGAATTATTTGATTTTAAAAACTATGTGATTTTGTTATTCTTGAATTTGTAATATTAAACCTTAATTAGCGATTTTTATTATACTATATTAATTGAATTTAAATTTCATAAAGTCAAATATTTAAGATTGTGAAAAAACTTGTAATACCTTTAAAAAATAAAATTTAAACTAATAATATCTTAATAAGTGAAAAAATAAATCAATCAAACCAAATCTCCTTAATGCCACCTCACTATGGTCGGGACGCTCCCGGTCATAGTCACGGCAAACATACCACGGCTGCAACGTTCGTAGTTGTAGTGCATTTCTCTTACCATTTCGAACTCCCACAACGGCCGCGGATGCCATAGTCGTAAAACCCTACAACGGACATACTATCGTAGTGGATTCCGGGGTTCGACGGAAGTTTGACCGCGGCCCAAAGCGGGGGCGTTTGTTTTAGATCGACCTAGTTTTGAGTAATAGAGTTTTTGAGTTTGATATTAATTTGTATTTTGGAGATTTATGGAGAACTAAACATCTTTGTTTAGACAGACAATTGAAGTATTCATTCTGATTCAATTGTGAGATTTCTAATTCCTTATCTATTGCATGCATTTCATCCTTTCTCTTGCTTGATTTGACATTGACTTTTTTCAATAATTTCTAGTCTGATCATTTAGGATATATTGTTATTAGGTTATTGCTATATTTAGAGCGATTCTGGTTGAGCATCTCTATTTCATAAGTAGCAACTGCATTGTGCGTATATCTGGTTGTGTTAGTTGTATGCATACGAGAATTGATTTGCATTCTAGGATAAAAGTAGGTTGTTTTATCTTGGTTTGTATCTATTAAGATAAGGATAGTGTATTATCTTTGTAATAATTTTTTAAAGTTAGCTTGTGCTCCAAGGAGCTGAATATAACCCTAGCTGTATATAGCATCATTCATTCAATGAAGAAAGGTAACTAGCCTCATTCTCTAAACACGCACCTTTACTTTATTAACATGGTATCAGCCTAATTCGATCCATTCTCTTCCGCTTTACAATTCACAATCGCTCCTCACAATGTCTGAACATGAATCCGATCACGAATCCGATCATGGATCTGACCATGACGAAGAGATCACCCCGGCGGCTGATGGCAACCCTCTCGCTACAGCATCATCCTCCTCGTCCACTGTCAACATCAAATTACCAAAAATCACCGTCACATTGGATCATACCAATTACACCCTTTGGCGGCACACCGTTCGATCGGCACTCGAAGCTTACGATCTTGAGGGATTCCTTCTCGCCTCCTCTCAACCGGCGTCCAGGATTCCTGCATCGGCAGCCGCGAACTCCCCTCGTATCCCAAACCCGGGATACAACACTTGGCGCAAGAAGGACATGATGATTCTTCTATGGATTCGTGGAACGCTAATCGTCCCTCTGCTAGCCCATGTGGCTCGTGCTACCACTAAACACGAGGCGTGGACCATTCTTGAGTGGATGTTCTATTCTCAGACTAGGGCACGGCTCATGCATCTCAAATCTCAATTACAGAATTTCCCGAAAGGCGATCTCTCTATTCTTGACTATGTAGAGAAGAAACGCGCTTTCTCTGACTCACTTGCGGAATGTGCCTACATTGTTCCGGATGAAGAATTTGTGGAGAGTATCCTTCATGGCCTTGATGCCTCGTTCTCTGCTTTTCGGTCGGCCTACAACATGCTTCAACACCAAATCTCATCCGATGATCTTCTTGGGCTGCTCCTACGGGAAGAAGAGCGTCTCAATGCTGAAAAGGCCCCAACTTTGCCCATGACTGCTATGAGTGCTGCGAAGACCAACAAGTCAGGGCAGGCGTCCACTTCCGATCCCTCTCCTGATCTCGGCTCCAAACCAATCTGCCAGATCTGTGAGAAGCCGGGTCATGTGGCGGTTAATTGCTGGCATCGCTCCAACTATGAAGCTTTCCCTGAGACGAAGCCGCGACAACAAAAGGGCGGACAGTCGCGTCGAGGACCGCAACAACGGGGTCAACAGCGTGGTCAACAGCCCCGTTACCCTCCACAGCAACAGGCGGCTCCTCCTCAGTTTGCACCGCAGCCACCGGCCTTCCAGCGACAGGCCTACACTGTTCAGAATCCGCCTTCTACCCTTGTTGATCCGTGGTGTTTTGACTCTGGTGCAACAAATCATGTCACTGCAGATTTCGGTAACCTTTCTGTTCACTCCAATTACTCCGGTAATGAAGGATTACAGGTTGGCAATGGTACGTCCCTGCCCATAACTCATTCTGGAAATTCAACTTAACTTGCATCGCATAGACCCATTCACCTCAAAAATATTTTGTTTGTTCCTCAAATAAAGAAAAACCTTCTAAGTGTTTCTCAACTTACCAAAGACAATAACGTTTACATGGTATTCTACCCTACTTGTTGCTTTGTCAAGGATTTGCAGGGCAGGACGCTCCTCAAAGGCATCGTTGAGGACGGGCTATACCACCTCCAACCTTCTTCGTCTCACTCCTTCGCCACGTCCACTTCATCTCCTCGTGTCTTCTTGGGGGAAAAAGCATCTCTTCAAACCTGGCATCGTCGTTTAGCTCATCCTAATGAATCTGCTTTGCGTAGTTTAGTCTCTAGGTTTCATTTACCAGTCTCTAGTAATAATTTGCCTCATTTATGTGAGTCTTTTCAACTTGGGAAAAGTCATAGACTTCCTCTAAAACATTGTCATGAATCTAGTTTATTACCTTTTGAACTTGTTTATTCTGATGTTTGGGGTCCTGCTCCGGTGTCTTCGTTTAATGGAAATAAGTATTTCTTAATTTTCGTGGATGATTGCACTAAATTTGTGTGGATTTTCTTCTTGCATCAGAAATCGCAGGTTCTTAACACTTTTCAAGTGTTTCAAAAGATTGTTGAGACTCAATTTGATACTAAAATTAAACAATTTCAGTCGGATTGGGGCGGTGAATACAGGTCTGTCTCCTCCTATTTACAAACTCAAGGCATTATTCATAGAGTTTCTTGTCCTCACACTCAATCTCAAAATGGTGCTGCTGAAAGACGACATAGAACTATTGTTGAAAAAGGCCTTGCTTTGCTTTCTCATGCTAATATGCCAATTACATTCTGGGAGCATGCTTTTCATACAAGTGTTTATTTGCATAACAGAACTCTCACCCCTCTTCTTAAAAACAAGTCGCCTTTTGAATGTCTTTACAACAAGTCACCGGACTACTCTTTTCTTAAATCTTTTGGGTGTCTTTGCTATCCTCTATTGCGACCTTACATGGCTAACAAGCTTGAATTTCGTTCCTCACCTTGCATTTTTGTTGGTTATAGCTCTCAACATAGGGGCTATCAATGTTTGCATGTTCCTACTAACCGCATTTACATAGTACGACATGTTATGTTTGATGAGACTCAATTTCCCTATGCCACACATGTCTCACCACTCTCCACCATGCCACTCACACCTTCTCCAAATGTCTCCCTACAGCCCCTCCAAATCGCCTCTTCCCCACCAACCCACATCCCTACTCATCCGACCACATTCAGCCCTCTCCCCATGCCACCTCCGACATCCTCTCCCACATGCCCGACGTCCAATGTCGAGTCTGCACCACCCTCTACCCAACCAGCCACACCAACCTTGCCCATGCAGCCCACCGATTCCACATCTAGCTCGCAAACCTTGTTGCCCACCAGCCCGGAATCACAGCCCGAAGGAGCGTTCGATCCAGAAAACTCTGAGGCAAACACAGGTACGTCCCTCACCACTTCTAGCTCTTCTTTTCCATCTCATTACAGGCCTGCCTCCGACTCCACCCACCCCATGGTTACTCGTTCCAAAACGAATAACCTTAAACCTAAATCCTACACCTCCACCAAACATCCTTTGACCATCACCACAAATGTTCCATTTGAACCACAAACCTTTTCTCAAGCTTCTAAATATCCTGAATGGCAAAATGCAATGCAGGTCGAGTATGATGCTCTAATGAAAAATGGGACTTGGGATCTTACCCCGCCTCCTAGTAACTCTAACATTGTCGGTTGTAAGTGGGTTTACAGGGTGAAAAAGCATGCAGATGACACGATTGAGCGCTACAAAGCACGACTGGTTGCCAAGGGCTTCAATCAGGAGGAAGGTATTGACTACTTTGACACCTTTAGTCCTGTAGTCAAGCCTACTACTATCCGCATTATTTTATCTCTTGCTCTCACAAATCACTGGAGATTGAGATAGGTTGATATTAATAATGCCTTCTTGAATGGCGATCTCTCTGAAACTGTCTACATGGTGCAACCATCGGGTTTCATTGACCGATCACGTCCTGATCATGTCTGCCGTCTGCGCAAAGCTCTCTACGGGCTCAAGCAGGCTCCACGGGCATGGTTCCATAAGTTGCGTGCTTTTCTGCTACAGTATCGGTTTGTGCCTTGTCAGTCAGACACTACTGTTTTCATTCGGAGACATCATGGCTCTGTGCTCTATGTTCTTGTCTACGTTGATGATTTGATTGTCACTAGCTCAGCTCCTCATGAGATTGATTCCTTTGTCTCGAAGCTGAACGCTACCTTTGCTCTTCATGACCTTGGTGACTTACATTATTTCCTCGGCATTGAGATGAAGCGTTCCAGGGATTCTGTTTTTCTGAGTCAGCAGAAATACATTGCAGACCTTCTTACGAAGAGTAAGATGCATGACGCCAGGCCTTTTGTCTCTCTTGCTGAACCAGGTTCTCGTCTCTCTGCATCTGGTGATCCTTTGGCTGACCCTCACCTCTACAGGAGCATTGTCGGTGGACTCTAGTATGCAGTTAACCGTGTTGAGATTTCATATGCAGTTAACCGTGTTTGTCAGTTCATGCATGCTCCTACAGCTACTCACTGGCAAGCTGTCAAGCGCTTACTGCGTTATCCCAAGGGCACGATTACTACAGGTCTTTGCCTGCGACCCTCTACAGATAGTCGCCTGGTCGCCTTTTCAGATGCCGGCTGGGCGTCAGATATTGATGATTGTCGATCACAGCACGGCTTTGCTATCTACTATGGTGGCAACCTTATCAGCTGGGCTTCCAAGAAGCAGCATGTTGTTGCCAAGTCTAGCTCTGAAGCCGAATACAGAGCCATTGCTTTCACCTCTACGGAGTTAATTTGGATTCAGCAGCTGTTACAAGAGTTGCACGCTCCCCTACAGCTTCCTCCCATACTTCTATATGATAATTTGAGTGCTACTTATATGTCTGTCAATCCTGTGTTTCATCAGCGATCTAAACACATCAAGATTGACTATCATTTTGTGCGTGAGCAAGTGGCGGATGGATCACTTGTTGTTCGTCATGTTCGTGCTCTTAATCAAGTGGCCGACATCTTTACCAAAGCTGTAGGCAATGCCAGATTTCAGACTCTTCGTTCCAAGCTGCATGTCTTCACTCCTCCATGAGCTTGCGGGGGGTATTAAGATAAGGATAGTGTATTATCTTGTAATATTTTATTTAAAGTTAGCTTGTGCTCCAAGGAGCTGAATACAACCCTAGCTGTATATATCATCATTCATTCAATGAAGAAAGGTAACTAGCCTCATTCTCTAAACACGCACCTTTACTTTATTAACAGTATCCAATTATATTCCTGTTATTGAATGCTTCTAGTTAGATTGAATCCTGATAGTTTCATGATTATTTAACTAATTAGGGTTAATAGTATCTGAATGTACTATTAATTATACTTGAAAAGGAATTGGGATTCCCATTGCATAGGTATTACTTGAAATCAACGATCAACTTGTCAAGTGAATGTGGATATTTTTTATGTCTGAGTTGTTTCCAAATACTGATTAATTAAACTCTTGAATTCTTTTTTTTTCGATCAAAATTAAACTCTTGAATTCTTAGGATTTGCATGTTAGTGTGTGATTTACTTTATACTATGGTTTAAGTTAGTTTAGTTTTCTTTGCATAACTGTGGTTTAAAACGACTAAATCACGCTTATCACCCACCTTGTCGCCCAAGCTACCCACTATCTTGTAGGTTTCTCTCTATCTTGATGGATATTCTACATGTTTTTATTAGGCTTAAGGTTAGCAAAACGTGTGGACTTAATTAGCTAGATATTTCTTTCTTTTGTTTAATTAGATTTAGTTAGCTAGAAAGTAAAAAATATAAGATAAATTTCTTTGAGATAGACTTAGATAGATTTTTTCATTATTTAAGCCAAGCTTGTAACATAATTTTGACACGTATAATTGAAATTTTACTTTGTTTGGTTTAGTTGAGTTTAATCTCCAAACTTGTGTGTCTCCTTCTTTCGAATGAGCCAAAGCTCTTCTCTGTTAGATTCCTCACGTAGTGTTCGCACCAAGAGCCCATCACGTTGGTCTTCTCTTCTTGGTCATCATATTAATCAAGCCATTGTCTTAATCCTAACGTGGTCTAGACACCCCTCTCGATCTCAAAGCCCCATTGTGATCGCCTATCCAACATTAAGTTCACTTCTACATCATTCATAGAGACTTCCCACCTCAACCTAGATCAAGAACCTAGCGTCCAAGGCCTAGTAAGGGACTAGATCGCATCAGTTTGTTCATCTACATTGTTCCGCCAAAGCCTCGTTCGCAAGTAATCAACCTTCTCCGATCCTTCGAGTCTTTGTTAACTCACTTCCTCATACGCTCCCTTCTTCCGTCTGGTGCGACTCTCAAGCATGGTGATGCTACCATCAACGCATCACCCCTTCTAACCCAAAAGCTTCCGCCGTCACCTATCATCGGTGAACATAGTCAGACTTGTCGTTAATGCTCAATGTTAAGTGTGGAATAAGAACTCCAAGTTAATCTGGTCGGTATCTTTCATAACCCAAAGATTTTTCACTCTTGAGGTAAGTTGATTTTTGATTGCTTAGTTTTATTCTAGCTTATTAGGGTTTGCATTGTACTAATAAGACTGGTTTTGGGAACTTATCTCGATCGATATTTTGAAAAAAATTGTACTGATGCGCTATGTGTGTAAACGTGTTAAGATTGGTATTGAAATACGACCATGATATCTATTGATGTTTTCTATATGGTGGGTAAGCACTCTTAAATAAACTTTATGTGGATAGTTTGAATTGAGGATGGATGGTTCGAGTTGAGGCCCGAATCTGAGTTTGACGTGGGATGGATACGCTGTTGTGATGGTATGCGGTAATAGGGTTGAAGGGTTGCATTCTCTAGGTAGATTAAAGTAATGCAGTGATAGGATTGAAGGGATGCATATCGTAGCTTAGGATATTAAATTATGTGTGATGATGTGTAGTTGATTAAATGACTAATTGGACCTAAGAATGGACTAAAGGTTATACAATGTCAAAACCACAAGCCACAAAAAGTATTGTTGCCTCAATGATTCGAAGGAATTGAAACCGTTCATCAACAAACTTAGTCTAACACGATGTGTTTCTATGGTGAAATCTTAGGCATGTTGCTTCCAAATGCTTCCATGTTGAGAAATTAGATGATCATCGATCACCCATTTTTTTTAGGGTTGAGCATTGGTTCAAAACCGAACCAAACCGAACTGAATCGAAAAAAACTGAAACTAGGAATTTTGTGAACTGAAAACCAAAACAATTTGGTTTGGTGTTTTGGTTTTCAATAAATATAAGGTTTTTCTTTGAAAAAATTAAAGTGAACCAAAAAAACTGAAACTGAACCGAACCAAAACTGAAATTTCATGTACCGAACTTCGTTGGTTTCGGTTCAGCTCAGTCAATTTTTTCGGTTTCGGTTGAGCTATGCTTAACCCTATTTTTTGTATTTTCTTTTTATGTCGTCGCATATTGTAAGTAGTGACTACTATAGCATACAATTTCACTAATCTTTGAGCTATTGACAGATAGAATAGTGAGAGTATGATAAGAGTTTTATCTTTCCTTACTCCCATCAAGGATGATAACTTACCTTGTAAGACAAGTAGTCTGCATCAGCGAAACTATAGAAACTGGTTTTAAAAAAGATAATGGAGGATGGGTAGGACATAGAAGACGAGTTGTGTGTTTGGATAAATTAATAGAAAGGTATTGAGAGGAAGCCAGAGAAAAGCAAAGAAAAATAACAAGAGAATTGGAAGGAAAATGAATCATTCTAAAAATGGGAGGAATTGGATGGTTTATGATTTTTATTTAAAATAAAAAATTAAAATCTTGTTAGTTTTCATTAGCCTATATTCCTTTCGTTTCCTCCTACCACCAAACCATATATATAAAATTCATTCATTTGTTTTTTAACTCATTCAAACAACATTTATTAAAATCATATCATTTATTATACTTTCTATATCCACTATCCTTTCCTTTCCTTCCCTTTCTCACTTCCAGGCCCGGTCCAAGGGGTGGGGCAAAGTGGCGCAGGCCCAGGGCCCAAAAGTTTTAGGAGTCTAAAATTTTTAAAATGTAGTATACATAAAAAAAAAAAAGTGTTTTTTTGTATCACAAATTGCAAGTTGGTCTAGTGAAATAGTGTTCTTACCTTTATCAAAGAGGTCTTGGGTTCAAGTCACACCCCTTTAACTACATTACCCAAGTCACACCCCTTTAACCACATTAATTTTTAAGGGCTTGTTCGGCAGCATGGGTATTATGGATTATAATGCATTTTCTTACAAAATGGCTTATTCAAACCAAACAAGGCCCATCAAACTATGTAATAATTGAAGGAAAAATGGGCCCCTCTCTATCAACGTTTTTTTGCTGCAACAAAAGACGTGTTTGATCTAGATTATTCTTTTGAAAAATAATCCATTATTTTGCATAATGTGAAATGCAACGAACGGAGCCTAAATGTGGGCCCTATTTAATATCATTTATTTGATTTATCTTTCTTTTACTACTAATCAATTACTGTATTCATGTATTACTATAGTTATTGTAAATGAATCTTATTTATTAATTTGTCTATATTGGTTACTTTTTATAAGATTTAAAATATACGGCATATCCATTTAAAAAAAATCTTATTTCTTTTATTCATACATTGCTATATGATGATAACACCCAATTTTACGTATGTAATTAAGTTAATTTTAGGTAATTACTTTATAAATTCTTCGTATTTTAATATTATAACAAGAAAAAATTTACACAAAAGTATTATAAAATTTTACGAAAAATGTCTAAAAATTATAGAAAAAGGGCCATTTTATTGTTATTCGCCCAGGGCATCTAAAATTTCTAGAACGGCCTTGCTCAATTCTAGAAGATTCCCAAACAGGGGTCAGATCGAAACCTTTAATCATTGTTTTTATCTCGTAATGTTGTTGAGAGTGCTCTCTTTGGATGGAGGATACGTCTATCGATTTTTTATATTTGATTGATTTGTAGAGCATCTCAACACCTTTACTATTTCTCAATTTTGGAAAATATTATGGTGTTTTGTAGCCCAACAACCTCTCTATTGTACTCTTCAAAATAGAGATGGGGAAGCAACACATATCTAATCTTTCCCCAAATTTAGAGCAATGTCTTCACTACCCAAAATTTAATTAATCTCATATTTTAATACAAACTTTACAAATATAGTATATGATCTTTTATGTTTTAATATATAATTAAACATATATTCCTTTTTAAATTTGATTGTGCCGATAATGGAAAAACTATTAGAATTTATGCATAATTTTTTTAGAATTTTTGAACTTTGACTCTCCATTTTGAAGAATTTTTAGAGAATCTTCAGTGCTCTTATTATATAGGCAATACACTTCATTTCTCTTTTCATGACTAATGTTCTGAAATTTTAATTGTTAAAAGTTTGAAAAATAATCAAGCTAATTCACCGCTATATTATCATCCTTAAGTGAACCTTTTGCTTTCATGATATCATCCTCTTCAATTTGGCTTATTAAATTTTAGATGCACAGTGCATATAATTGGACCAAACTGAAACGGAAGATTGTGCTGTTAAATTATGATCATACTTTTCGGCCATGTCCAAGAATGATATCATAATTTTTCAATTCCCTTGGATATAGTTAGACCTCTCAAACGGTTCGGTTTGTTGAGTTGAACTTGGTATTTCGGAGGGGTTGACTGCGAGTTGAGGTTAATCAGTTTACGGATCGAGTTGGGTCAGGTCTAGGTGGGTTATTGGGTGGTTCGGGTCGGTTTAATGGGTCAAGGACACAATCTTTTACTCCCTCCGTCCCATAATGTTTGTCCATTTTTCTTTTCCGTCGTACCAAAATGTTTGTCCACTTTCCTTTTATATCAATAACTTTTTCCAATCTTGCCCTTATTCAATCTCTACAATTACCCCCATTATCCAACTTTTCCACCTACTTTATTTTTTTTCAACTTTTATCCCCTATAATTTTCCAAAAATACCCCTATTCAATCATATCTTACACTCACTTTATTCTACTTTTTCACTTTCCAATACTACTTTACACCTCTCATTAAAAACCGCAAAAACCGTCCTTTTGGACAAACATTATGGGACGGAGGGAGTAGTAATTATTAAAATAATTTAATGATTAAATAATAAAAATAATTTAGTTTACGGTTTTATAATAAAATATATTATAATATATATGTTTGGTTTTATTAACTATACATATGTAATATTTTGAGTCAAATCAGCAAGTTCGGATCGGCTTCGGGTTTCAATTAAATCGGGTTCGAACTTCAACCTAATCGGATTCTGTTTTTCCCTTAACCCACTACTTTCGATGTTGGGTTTCAACCCTAAAGTTTGCGATCGAATCTGATCAGTTTTTCCGGGTCAAATCAAATTTTGACAACTCCAAATACAATATTCGAAGCACCTATTCAAAATTTTTACCCGCATATCTACGTTTACTTCATTAATTTTTTTTCTATTGCTTATTTTATTTGTTGAAAAAAAGAAGATGATTGTTGAGTTTAAAGATGAACACGATACTTCTATTATCATATATATCCTATCTCAGTTACGTTTGTCCTCTTTTTTGACAACCCTTTTGTTTTATCATGTTTGTTTTCACTTTTATTTAGTGTTACGTGTTTCAAAATAGAAAAATGAAAAATGAAAAGGGACTTGTTTGTGAGAAGGTCTTCTTTAAGGCCATATACAAGTTGGTTCTTAAATAAAGTACTTGAGGGTTCTTAACACAAAGTATTTAATTTATTATTTATCTAGTACTAGTTAAGTACTTTTTTATTTCCCACTCCAATAGAAGAATTCTTACAAATGGGTACTTAAATGGTACTTTTACATATAAAAATAAATAATTTCATTAAAGTTAGACACTTGCCAAATAATTATTGTCAAGAGCTTTTAATGGGTCCTTGAATGGTGATTAAATAAGTACTTCTACAATGATTACTTAACATTTTCCTTTAAATTTTACATATATATTTAACAACCTTTTAAGTACCATGGTAAGTACTATCATTGCACATGGAATCCTAAAAAACAAAGACTACGGGGGATAGTTTCTCACTTGAATAATTGGTATTATATTGCTGTAGCCTGTAGGTCTTTTTCAAATTTCAATGGAGGTGATCTAAAAGTGCACACGTACATTAGTAGACCAAAGCTTTGGGTATGGAAGAAATGAAGCATATTTTATTATAAAAGAGCAGAAAGAGAAGGATTTGGTCATCACTTTAGCCATCATGGTGACCAAATTTTTATTTGGTCTTTGCATGAGAGGATGACAAGTGTACACTTACATTACTTTTTTTTAATTTTCAATTTACCTAATATAATAATAATAAAGCAATACAATTTTACAATGTGAACCTGTTTTTGGGTAACCACTATATATACTTTGAAATAATGATTACCATGCATTCTTTGTAAGTTTATGATTGCATTAATTACTAAGATGAAAATAAAATATACACATTTTGTTTATCCAATATTATTATATGTGCGAAAATCTTTTACATAATACAAAAAGAAATTTGACAATCTATGTAATCACTATTTACAAAATAACTTATAAAGTATGAGGTTGAATGTGAAATCATGACTACCACAATGGATTTTGGAAAGAAAGTAAGACAGCCCATAATTGTTTACATTTTAGATCAATTAGATAAACTTAAATATACTTTAAAATAATTAAAAATGAGCTATCCAAATGAAACAATCTATGCAACAAAAGAAAGAGTTTAATATAATATATTGAAAAACCTTTAAAAATGAGTAATAACTAACAAATAAACATTCATATTTTTATGCATTAGTTTCACCACTAGTATTCTTACGAGAAAGGAAAATGCATGAGCGTACTAGAAAATTAAGAGAAGTTGCGAGCGATTCATGCTGATAAAGTCTTATAAAGCAAGAAAAAACAAGAGAAAAGAGAAAAGAAGCGATCAAATTATAGATACATTTTATAGAGAGTACATACCTAGGTTAAGATCAAAATCTTGGGCTGTTAAGTACACATTTATTTCATAATTGATTTCATAAAATCTTACGAATTGTATATATAACTAGGACTTGTATACAGGATCTTATAATCTAGTTTGATCATATGAATATTTTACCTTCAATAACATTCCACCTGGATTAGTGTTGGCGTGTTATGTAGGGTCCTTAGAATAGTTAGATTTAATCGGGAATTTAACGACATTGATTGTGAAAAAAAATAAAATACTTTTTAAGTGATAGAGAAGTATCTTATTACGTTCTTTGGATTTTCCAGGCAGTGTGAATTAGCGACGTGACATCTGTTGGATTTGCCTCTAATGTCGAACGATGCCAGGGGAGAGCTGTAGTATTGTTGAGGCTAAAATTGAATTTACTTGTAGGGCACATGACCAAAATGTGGGGAGTGCAAAGCGCCACTTGGACTAGGATTGAGAACTTTTTCATGCCAAACATAGAAGTACATGGACTAGAATTGCTCATCGACGGCTGCAATCCGAATGACACATAGACCATGAGAGATTTTAGTTTTTATCATTATAACTTTGGTAGGTGAAACTGCAATATATTATATGCAATATATATGAGCATAAGGGCTTTTTCAAGTATTCTTTCATATAGTCTAGTAATAGCATCCTAGTTCATGAGCACCTCTTACTTTGCAAAACAGCCAATTGTGCAAATAACAAAGACAGAAAAGCATCTCTTCTTCCCAAAATGCCAGGTTTAGTGTACCACTATAGCCAAGATTGCTTCTAACACTAAATACTAACAAGCTTTGTTTTAACTTCCAAAGTTACTGGCAGAGAGATCAGTAATAGTAGTAGCTGAGAGATCAGTAATAGTAGTAGTAGTATATGTACCAGTTGTAGGCATTAGGCAAGCAGGTCACGCGGTCTCTAAATTTCAATATGTCGAACCCTAGTTGCTTGACAGCTTCGTGTCAAGATCGCTACGCAACTCCCGTTGATGTCCAACTAATTCAACCGACTTACATGATCCATCATCACCAGAAACAAA
Source organism: Polygonum aviculare (assembly GCA_934048045.1). Classification (NCBI taxonomy): domain Eukaryota; kingdom Viridiplantae; phylum Streptophyta; class Magnoliopsida; order Caryophyllales; family Polygonaceae; genus Polygonum; species Polygonum aviculare. The sequence continues at coordinate 25,670,621 of OW204030.1, read as the reverse complement.
ATCAGCAGCCACGTTCAGAGCACGGTCCAGCTCCAGTTCAGAGGACATCTCCCCGACGATGTCAGCATCACATCTAACATTCAAATCACAGCAAACTGTTTCACCATCAATGCTGGCATTTCCATGTTGGCCATCAACGCCAGAATCCAATACCGGATGCTGTTTGGCCGATTGTTGTGCACCACATCCAGAAGGACCAGACACTGCTTGCCCTTCATGCTTTTCAGATTCGGATGGTCTACCATCTGAGAGGTTGCTTGAAACTGACTGCCCATTGATGCACTCACTTCCAACATCAGATCCTAAATTACCAGTCGCAGGTAAAACTTGTTCTCTATTACAACAAAGGGGCGCATCTGCTTCATATGATCCATCCTGTACAGGTTGGCATGATAATGACAAGTTTTCTGAAATCTTACCAAGCATGTCATCTTTGTTTGGCAAAACCTTCTCACTTAGACTTGGTCTCACCAATTTCCTCCTCTTGCATTGTTTTTCTGCCATCATTGCAGAAGACGATTCACTGCAACCACCCTCGTCTGCACTGCGTTTCTTGTGCACTTCACTCCTACGCTTGAAATTTAAACACAAGATTTCACCAATGATCTGCTTTCCGGTTTCAGTTTCATACTCTTTGTTGTCTGTGGAAGCATCAAAAACCATTTCTATTGGTGCAACTGGTCCATAATTTGCAGCCTCAAAGTGCGAAATTTGAGGTCTCTTCATTTTCATCATATTCTTACTGTTAGTATTGTCAGCGTCATCTGCACACTTTGTCGGTGAATTAGATTCTCTTATCAGCTGGCAATAATGGCCTGACAAATTTTCCATCACCTCATTTACCATGTCGTCAATACTCTTCTGAGGATCCGTTAAATCGCACTCATCATCAGCATCCAAAGCAGGCTTCAAGCGAGAAAAGACACTCTGTTTATTTTGAGGAACAGGCTGGCTTTCCTTGCAAACTTTAGAGCCATTACTAATGCCAACAGAATTAAATGCTGTGGAGCAATGCAGTAGAGCATCTCCATGATGACTAATGCTCTGTGAAGGGTCATAGGAAGCCACAGTCTGCCTCAGGACAGAAGCATCATCAATCTGAGAGGGCAACAATAGGTTCCCAGACAAAGGCTTTAAAAGCTCCCCCTTAGTAATATTGTTATTATTATTCAAAACTCTGAAGACCTCTGGATTAAGATGGACCTCTGAAGACCTCATTTGGCCTTGAAGAGAAGTATCGGAATTAGGATCATATGAGCCGGGCTCAAAGTAACAAAGTGCTGAAGACTGCCTGAGTTCATTGACAGCCGTTTCAACACCAATCTTTGGAATAAAGTTCTGATAGTAACTCAAGGGGGCCAAGCTCCTATCACGAACATCATGCCCTGTACTGTAATGAATTTGACTAGTAACATTCGGGGCGTCCAAAATATTATCAGTGTACACTCTTCTGTCTGAAATATACCTACCATCCTCGCGAAAAAGTTGCATGTTGTTGAGCAATGGAAAATCAGGATCATATCTCTGACTGGAGGTACACGGTATTGCAGAATTCAGCCCAAAGTCATTGTTCGATTTGCAACTGTAATCCATCCTATCTCTCACTGGAGTTTCCCTATCTTGCTGAGAAAGTTCCCTTTTGTAGTTGTTAATGGGCGGATTAAAGTCAGCATCTTCATGCAGAGTATCTCCATCACCTTCCAACAATAAACTACCACGTACTTCTATGTTTGGCATGGAAAATTTCTTTAGATCCCTATTCAGCTCAAGGGCATTTTCATTCCCAGGTAAGTTGTCATCATGTAACCCAGTAGTAAATATTTCTCTAGCCTCAGCAACACTACAGCTCCTGGTGGCACCATGCATTAGAGAAGGGTCACTTGGTAGCCTCTCCTCCCATAGAAGATTATCTCTGAGCATTCTTGAATGAAACAACCATAAAAGTTCCTTAACCTACATTTAATCGCACATGCTAAGACATATATACTTAAACTCTAGATTAAACAGGGTGCCCTGAACTTGAATTGCAACAAACCTGATTCCTTGACAGGCCAAATTTGAATTTGTGTGATGTGAAGTAATTATCTTTGATGGCAGGACGAAACACATCTTCAGAAAGTGGTTTGCAGTACCAAAGAACTTTAAATTTTACCTGAATCAAAAATCACGAAAGAAAAAAAAAAGAACAAATTGAACACAATAAGTGAAACATTCCTACTGTCTTTTTAAAAAACTTAAAGAAGTAAAATGTAAGAACAGACATCACAACTCTTTACCGAAAGAAAAAAAAAACATCACAACTTCATACCTGCGCAGGGTAATCCTTTTCTGCAGAGCTAAATGCCTCGGAAGAGAAATTCATGGCACCATCACTACAAGCTTGATACACTCCATAGAGCATCCTGGTCTCATGTTCAAATAAAAACAAAAACATACCAGCCTTAACCTGTTTGACAAATTTTTCCCATGTATAAGGTAAACCAAAAGTTTTCCAGCTAAAACACATTTCCTTTGTAGCGCGGTTTGACATAAAGATTGCACCCAGTTCAGGAACTTGTCCAGTTGCATGTTTCTGTTGCTTCTGAGATGCCATCTTTAGGGTCAAGCAAGAGCTTCTAACTGATCAAGAAGAACCTGAAAGTAGCTTAAGCTGAAAGCTAAATCATCTAGAAAGAAAAAGAAAATGGAAACCACAGAAGGACAAACAAGGATGGTGCTAATGAAGAAGATAGTCATTGGAATCATAAAGCACATAATTATCAAAATGAAAAAGAACTTAGAATGTTTTGTTGAGCAATAATGCACAGACTTCATGCCTAGAAGACCTAGCTAATGCAATTGATGAGCTATATTATGGTATTCAATGGTGGGAAACCTTGGTTCCAGGAACAAGAACACAGAAAGTTGAAAAATACAGTTCAACAACAGTATGTCACGCTGTTCTCGGTTGCAAACACAAAGGAAAATGTAATTCTAAAGATATTGGATTGGTAAGCATTAAAAAATGGTAAAAGAAAACCTTGATTCTTTACTATTGCAATAAACATGCAAGACACTGACTATACTACCAGCAGTTCATTATCCTATAAAAATCTGACAACTCGACAATAGCTTTTTGCTAGTAAATACAAACGAACTTACGAACTAGAATGATATAAAAACCTAATGCCCCTCTTTGGAAAACCAAATTAGGAGAAATTAAAACACTATTAGAATCATAGGTTATCTGCACAAAAATATTGAAGTATCATCAGTATTGTCATATTAATGTATACAGCAAAAAATATGGCATTGGCTACAGGTAAAGATGAAAATGAAATACTGTGAATATAGAATAGCAACAAAAGGAATGGGTATTTAAAGAGCTGAGGAGCATGGCATACTTGAGCAAAAGGAGGAAGCTAGACTCAAGTAAGAGAAGATAAAACAGCTAAGTAACTAGAAGTAACCTTTTGTCTGGCTCTTCACAAGAATAGAAGCTGCACCATAAAGTAGACCTACATAGATGATGTTTGAACACAAAAAATACATCAATGCTTTCATTCAAATGAAGTCCCAATTTTAGTTCCACAGAAAGATTTCCCAATTTTAGCGCATAATTCTTGTGGTGCATCTCATTAATGAACTAACAAAGGACGATGCTGATGAAGTTCTAGACATACAACAAATTACAAATCGTGAGAAGACTACATGTATGTCACTGTGCAGCGCTTCTAAAGACAAACCCATTAATAACAAGTCATCTCAATATACACTCCAGGGAAACAGTAAAACTGCAATTGTTACAAGATGTTCTTTTGTCCCATATAAGTCCAGAAATCATGTATACACATGTCTATACATGGCTAAGAGGAGGTGGGATGTACTCGTGCACATACATAACACTTCTTCTACAAAAGATTGAGCCCAAAAGGCTGAGTCAATCTCTTCAGATTCAGATGTATAAAAACCGTTCACAAATAGGGAAATCATGACACAGCCAACACATGAACAGAAGCCAAGTCCCAAAGAAGCACAATAGAGAAGCAACATTGAGAAGGGAAGGTCAATAAACTTGTCAAATATATAAATTAAAAAAGACCATTGACTTGGTCACCACCAAGTCAATGGTCAGGCACCATTATCTTGGCACTTTGTACACAAAATACCAATGAGATTTCAAACGCCACGTGCATGTATATGTTACAGAAGCTAGTCATGAATTTTTAAAGCAACTTGTCTCTAACATCTATATATATAATCTATAAATCAAGCTTTTAAATCAATTTGTCCTGCACAAAGGGGCCACCATCAGCCTCTCCACAAAAGTGACCAGCACAGTTTTTCTAAGGGCAACAAATCAACGTCCCTCTCCAAAAAGATGGATGTTATCCAACTTTCAGGACAACTGACAACTAAAGCTACAAGATTTGTACTCAAAGATCGTATCTTGACCAAACAGATTACGAGTGGTCCTCTGGGAGAAATCTCGTCAGCAATATCCGATAATGATCTTTTAGGAGGAAATATAAACAGAAAGTGCAGCGTACAACAGATCAATAGCCATGAAACAAGAAATCTGAAGCAACAATCAATTTCAGAAGCGAAATAGAAAAAAGCGAATAGATGAATCGCACAACTCAGTCGTCGGGAAGCAGTTTAATCAAAACAACGCAATGATCGGGGAAGCAGTTCAATCAAGGAAGGCAAGATGGGCGGAAATTATCAAAGAATCGGCATTGACACTCACCGAAAACCTAGATTGCAACTATACGAAGTTTTCTGGAAGATGAGAAATTAGCGGCGATTGCAGATAAAAGAGTGCGCATATGTTGTATGTTTATAAGGTTTTAGTCTGGTATTTTATTATTTGGATGGATTGCACGAAAAGAAATTATGAAGAGAAAATTTGGAATCTAAAGAATGTAACTAACTTTTGTAATATTTACCAATTATAAAAAAAAATATCACGAAACGTATTTCAAGAAAATCACATATTATAAGAATAGTATATTATGTATAAAAAAATAGATATAGGGATATTAATAATGATATTTTGCTTGGACGATAAGAAATAATGATATTTCATATCTAACAAAAAAATATATTTTGCTTGGAGGATAAGAAGTATTGGGAAATAAAGACAATAATGTGAATATAAACCAATTTAATTTATTTAAGATTATTTTGACCCAAAATTATTTTTTACTTGAAAATATATCATTCAAATAAATTTATATCTTATTTAATAAGATATTGATTTATATTTTATCTATAAATAGATAGATTCAATCAATTTGATTGAGATTTGTTTCACAAGTGACATTTATTGAAATAATTTATTTTGTATAATTTATTAATACTTTTATTTATATTAGATAATATGTATATTAATACTTTATCTATAAATAAATAAAATATGATCAATTCATTTATAAAATTATTATTTTAATCAATTATCTAGAACCTTCATAAAAATTTGTTAAAAAATACTCCCTCTATTCCATTAAGTTTGTCTACGAAGTACGGTTGGCACGGTAACGAATAAAAAGTTAAAAAGTTATAATTTTATAATGTTAAATAAATTTTAATGAGATCAAGTTGATGAGAAAGGTAGATAGTTTGGGATAATATATAAGATTGATGAGAGTAATTTTGTAATTTATAGGAAAAAGTGATAAAATTGATAGAAAAGTTGGGTTATAAAGGTTTATGAGACTGAATAAGGGTAAAAGTGTATATATATTTACACTTTTACCCTTATTCAATCTCATATACCTTTATAACCCAACTTTTCTATCAACTTTATCGCTTTTTCCTTTTTCTATCAACTTTATACATACATACATACATATATATATAGAAAGGTTTGAGAAGTAGACAAACTTTCTGGGACGCTCAAAATGGAAAGGCGGACAAACTTATTGGGACGGAGGGAGTATTTTTTTATCTAAAATGAAAGAAAATATTTAAATGAAAATTACATTTTCTTAAGATATCAAATTTAGACAAAAATTGGGAAAGATAGCAAGTGAATATAAAAATTAATTTTAGAAAATATAATAAAACAGTAAAATTATTATTTCTAGGTAGAGGAAAAGGTAAGGGTCAAGTAGCTTACTTTAAGAGCTGGGATGAGGAGCAGTAACCCAGCTAGAGAGATGAGATCAATAAAAGTACAAAGTAGCGAAAAAGAAAGCAAAGAAACCAGTGGCGATTACAAAGAAGAAAGCGTATGAGAGTCTCTACAAGGCACTAGACGAATGGAGAGAGAGAGAGAGAGTTCTGTATAGGCATGCGAGGATGAGCTCAGATTCGGATAGGGTACGATGTACTAAAAATAAAAATGGAAACATACTAGTGGATAATTTAGAAATCAAACAACAGGGGGAGAGGTACTTATGCGTGTCTTCTGAATGGAAACGTACTTTTCTGAATGGAAACGTACTTTTCTAAATGATAGATGTGAGTAGGCAGAGGGTCATCATCAAGGGGGTAGGGGAGTTATCTTTTCTACGGGCGTGTTTTTAGGGAAGAAGTAAATGAGATAATCCACAAAATGGGCAGTAATAGGGCAGTGAGTTCAGATGAGATCTCGGTTGAGATTTGGAAATGTTTGGGTGTGAGAGGCTTGGAGTGGCTAGTAACATTTTTCAATGTTATCATCAAGTCGGTCAAGATGTCGGAGGAGTGGAGACTCAATAAGTTAATCTCGTTATGCAAGAACAAATGGGATATACAACACTATAACAATTGTAGAGGTATAAAACTACTCAGCCATATGATAAGTAACTAGATACATGTGTGTACCTGTGTCTTTTAACGTATGGTTGTTAAGTTTTGTTATATGTTTATGTGATCAAATGTTAAATCATGTGAATTACATGTTTACATAATAAGTAAGGCCTTGCTATAGTTTGTTGTAAAAAGTACTTTTTTGAAAAAAGTAGTTTTTGTTTGGCAAAAAAATAGAAGAAAAGCACAATTTTCAAGACAAAAAAGTGGGTACTTTTGTGAAAAAAGTATTTTTTTCCTCCAACTATAGCAAGGCCTAAGTTATTTCTAGCATACGTCATAGAGGTGGGAGGGTGTCACTTGATAGTGTCTCTAGACGTAGTCTTTGAGACAACTTGGATGAACGAATTTCTTGTTGTCTTTGTGTTTTGATTTCAATTGTTCTTTATTTTCATCCGACTACTTGAAAGGTCAAATTTTCCAACAAGATCAAAAGTCATGTAAAATGTTTGAAACAAAAATCCTCAAAGCAGGGTTCATGCATATTTGCTATAAGTTCATGTATGTAACCTATGAGGTTCACGTTTTGTATAACATGAAATGGGTGAAAGACTCGTAGGTTTACAGTTTGTTATTGTTGTTATTATGCTCCATTAAGTCTTTACCAAGGTTCAGTTTTAACTAGCAAAACGGATGAGGACCTGATTGACTCAAATCGGGTCTGAACTGTAAGTGTTGGAACTGAATTTGTATAGTAAAATAAGATTCTTATCTAAACTATAAATGCATGTCCTGTTAAGATTGCAGAACATTTAAATTGGGTCTTGACCCATGTAATGAATGATGGAATTAGTGAAAACATAAATGCTAAACATCTCCGGACTCCATCACCAATTTATATACTTGGACTTAAATACCCTTAATAAATAAACACCCACAAGAAAAAAGAAAAAAGTGGGAAAATAGAAACCCAAAAAAAAAGCTCTACCTTGCTGAGCAATTGATAAACCCAGACGATGACTACATGTGCGATGCATTCATCTTCCCCTAATCCCCTTTTCCCAGTCAACTCCCCCTCCCACCATAAAACCGGACACTAAACATCTAAACCCCGAAACCCAAACTCACCAAACCCCCAATTCCATCCCCAATCCCCCTCCCATGGCTCCATCTCCATAGATAGAACTCCAACCCAACGGCGATACCAACAACCCCCACCACCACCGCCACCGCCGTGCGAGCATGAACTGGCTCCGCCGCTTCAAATATGTATCTAGTAACATTTTTCAATGTTATCATCAAGTCGGTCAAGATGTCGGAGGAGTGGAGACTCAATAAGTTAATCTCGTTATGCAAGAACAAATGGGATATACAACACTATAACAACTGTAGAGGTATAAAACTACTCAGCCATATGATAAGTAACTAGATACATGTGTGTACCTGTGTCTTTTAACGTATGGTTGTTAAGTTTTGTTATATGTTTATGTGATCAAATGTTAAATCATGTGAATTACATGTTTACATAATAAGTAAGGCCTTGCTATAGTTTGTTGTAAAAAGTACTTTTTTGAAAAAAGTAGTTTTTGTTTGGCAAAAAAATAGAAGAAAAGCACAATTTTCAAGACAAAAAAGTGGGTACTTTTGTGAAAAAAGTATTTTTTTCCTCCAACTATAGCAAGGCCTAAGTTATTTCTAGCATACGTCATAGAGGTGGGAGGGTGTCACTTGATAGTGTCTCTAGACGTAGTCTTTGAGACAACTTGGATGAACGAATTTCTTGTTGTCTTTGTGTTTTGATTTCAATTGTTCTTTATTTTCATCCGACTACTTGAAAGGTCAAATTTTCCAACAAGATCAAAAGTCATGTAAAATGTTTGAAACAAAAATCCTCAAAGCAGGGTTCATGCATATTTGCTATAAGTTCATGTATGTAACCTATGAGGTTCACGTTTTGTATAACATGAAATGGGTGAAAGACTCGTAGGTTTACAATTTGTTATTGTTGTTATTATGCTCCATTAAGTCTTTACCAAGGTTCAGTTTTAACTAGCAAAACGGATGAGGACCTGATTGACTCAAATCGGGTCTGAACTGTAAGTGTTGGAACTAAATTTGTATAGTAAAATAAGATTCTTATCTAAACTATAAATGCATGTCCTGTTAAGATTGCAGAACATTTAAATTGGGTCTTGACCCATGTAATGAATGATGGAATTAGTGAAAACATAAATGCTAAACATCTCCGGACTCCATCACCAATTTATATACTTGGACTTAAATACCCTTAATAAATAAACACCCACAAGAAAAAAGAAAAAAGTGGGAAAATAGAAACCCAAAAAAAAAGCTCTACCTTGCTGAGCAATTGATAAACCCAGACGATGACTACATGTGCGATGCATTCATCTTCCCCTAATCCCCTTTTCCCAGTCAACTCCCCCTCCCACCATAAAACCGGACACTAAACATCTAAACCCCGAAACCCAAACTCACCAAACCCCCAATTCCATCCCCAATCCCCCTCCCATGGCTCCATCTCCATAGATAGAACTCCAACCCAACGGCGATACCAACAACCCCCACCACCACCGCCACCGCCGTGCGAGCATGAACTGGCTCCGCCGCTTCAAATATGTATCTAGTAACATTTTTCAATGTTATCATCAAGTCGGTCAAGATGTCGGAGGAGTGGAGACTCAATAAGTTAATCTCGTTATGCAAGAACAAATGGGATATACAACACTATAACAACTGTAGAGGTATAAAACTACTCAGCCATATGATAAGTAACTAGATACATGTGTGTACCTGTGTCTTTTAACGTATGGTTGTTAAGTTTTGTTATATGTTTATGTGATCAAATGTTAAATCATATGAATTACATGTTTACATAATAAGTAAGGCCTTGCTATAGTTTGTTGTAAAAAGTACTTTTTTGAAAAAAGTAGTTTTTGTTTGGCAAAAAAATAGAAGAAAAGCACAATTTTCAAGACAAAAAAGTGGGTACTTTTGTGAAAAAAGTATTTTTTTCCTCCAACTATAGCAAGGCCTAAGTTATTTCTAGCATACGTCATAGAGGTGGGAGGGTGTCACTTGATAGTGTCTCTAGACGTAGTCTTTGAGACAACTTGGATGAACGAATTTCTTGTTGTCTTTGTGTTTTGATTTCAATTGTTCTTTATTTTCATCCGACTACTTGAAAGGTCAAATTTTCCAACAAGATCAAAAGTCATGTAAAATGTTTGAAACAAAAATCCTCAAAGCAGGGTTCATGCATATTTGCTATAAGTTCATGTATGTAACCTATGAGGTTCACGTTTTGTATAACATGAAATGGGTGAAAGACTCGTAGGTTTACAGTTTGTTATTGTTGTTATTATGCTCCATTAAGTCTTTACCAAGGTTCAGTTTTTACTAGCAAAACGGATGAGGACCTGATTGACTCAAATCGGGTCTGAACTGTAAGTGTTGGAACTGAATTTGTATAGTAAAATAAGATTCTTATCTAAACTATAAATGCATGTCCTGTTAAGATTGCAGAACATTTAAATTGGGTCTTGACCCATGTAATGAATGATGGAATTAGTGAAAACATAAATGCTAAACATCTCCGGACTCCATCACCAATTTATATACTTGGACTTAAATACCCTTAATAAATAAACACCCACAAGAAAAAAGAAAAAAGTGGGAAAATAGAAACCCAAAAAAAAAGCTCTACCTTGCTGAGCAATTGATAAACCCAAACGATGACTACATGTGCGATGCATTCATCTTCCCCTAATCCCCTTTTCCCAGTCAACTCCCCCTCCCACCATAAAACCGGACACTAAACATCTAAACCCCGAAACCCAAACTCACCAAACCCCCAATTCCATCCCCAATCCCCCTCCCATGGCTCCATCTCCATAGATAGAACTCCAACCCAACGGCGATACCAACAACCCCCACCACCACCGCCACCGCCGTGCGAGCATGAACTGGCTCCGCCGCTTCAAATATGTATCTAGTAACATTTTTCAATGTTATCATCAAGTCGGTCAAGATGTCGGAGGAGTGGAGACTCAATAAGTTAATCTCGTTATGCAAGAACAAATGGGATATACAACACTATAACAACTGTAGAGGTATAAAACTACTCAGCCATATGATAAGTAACTAGATACATGTGTGTACCTGTGTCTTTTAACGTATGGTTGTTAAGTTTTGTTATATGTTTATGTGATCAAATGTTAAATCATATGAATTACATGTTTACATAATAAGTAAGGCCTTGCTATAGTTTGTTGTAAAAAGTACTTTTTTGAAAAAAGTAGTTTTTGTTTGGCAAAAAAATAGAAGAAAAGCACAATTTTCAAGACAAAAAAGTGGGTACTTTTGTGAAAAAAGTATTTTTTTCCTCCAACTATAGCAAGGCCTAAGTTATTTCTAGCATACGTCATAGAGGTGGGAGGGTGTCACTTGATAGTGTCTCTAGACGTAGTCTTTGAGACAACTTGGATGAACGAATTTCTTGTTGTCTTTGTGTTTTGATTTCAATTGTTCTTTATTTTCATCCGACTACTTGAAAGGTCAAATTTTCCAACAAGATCAAAAGTCATGTAAAATGTTTGAAACAAAAATCCTCAAAGCAGGGTTCATGCATATTTGCTATAAGTTCATGTATGTAACCTATGAGGTTCACGTTTTGTATAACATGAAATGGGTGAAAGACTCGTAGGTTTACAGTTTGTTATTGTTGTTATTATGCTCCATTAAGTCTTTACCAAGGTTCAGTTTTAACTAGCAAAACGGATGAGGACCTGATTGACTCAAATCGGGTCTGAACTGTAAGTGTTGGAACTGAATTTGTATAGTAAAATAAGATTCTTATCTAAACTATAAATGCATGTCCTGTTAAGATTGCAGAACATTTAAATTGGGTCTTGACCCATGTAATGAATGATGGAATTAGTGAAAACATAAATGCTAAACATCTCCGGACTCCATCACCAATTTATATACTTGGACTTAAATACCCTTAATAAATAAACACCCACAAGAAAAAAGAAAAAAGTGGGAAAATAGAAACCCAAAAAAAAAGCTCTACCTTGCTGAGCAATTGATAAACCCAGACGATGACTACATGTGCGATGCATTCATCTTCCCCTAATCCCCTTTTCCCAGTCAACTCCCCCTCCCACCATAAAACCGGACACTAAACATCTAAACCCCGAAACCCAAACTCACCAAACCCCCAATTCCATCCCCAATCCCCCTCCCATGGCTCCATCTCCATAGATAGAACTCCAACCCAACGGCGATACCAACAACCCCCACCACCACCGCCACCGCCGTGCGAGCATGAACTGGCTCCGCCGCTTCAAATATGTATCTAGTAACATTTTTCAATGTTATCATCAAGTCGGTCAAGATGTCGGAGGAGTGGAGACTCAATAAGTTAATCTCGTTATGCAAGAACAAATGGGATATACAACACTATAACAACTGTAGAGGTATAAAACTACTCAGCCATATGATAAGTAACTAGATACATGTGTGTACCTGTGTCTTTTAACGTATGGTTGTTAAGTTTTGTTATATGTTTATGTGATCAAATGTTAAATCATGTGAATTACATGTTTACATAATAAGTAAGGCCTTGCTATAGTTTGTTGTAAAAAGTACTTTTTTGAAAAAAGTAGTTTTTGTTTGGCAAAAAAATAGAAGAAAAGCACAATTTTCAAGACAAAAAAGTGGGTACTTTTGTGAAAAAAGTATTTTTTTCCTCCAACTATAGCAAGGCCTAAGTTATTTCTAGCATACGTCATAGAGGTGGGAGGGTGTCACTTGATAGTGTCTCTAGACGTAGTCTTTGAGACAACTTGGATGAACGAATTTCTTGTTGTCTTTGTGTTTTGATTTCAATTGTTCTTTATTTTCATCCGACTACTTGAAAGGTCAAATTTTCCAACAAGATCAAAAGTCATGTAAAATGTTTGAAACAAAAATCCTCAAAGCAGGGTTCATGCATATTTGCTATAAGTTCATGTATGTAACCTATGAGGTTCACGTTTTGTATAACATGAAATGGGTGAAAGACTCGTAGGTTTACAATTTGTTATTGTTGTTATTATGCTCCATTAAGTCTTTACCAAGGTTCAGTTTTAACTAGCAAAACGGATGAGGACCTGATTGACTCAAATCGGGTCTGAACTGTAAGTGTTGGAACTAAATTTGTATAGTAAAATAAGATTCTTATCTAAACTATAAATGCATGTCCTGTTAAGATTGCAGAACATTTAAATTGGGTCTTGACCCATGTAATGAATGATGGAATTAGTGAAAACATAAATGCTAAACATCTCCGGACTCCATCACCAATTTATATACTTGGACTTAAATACCCTTAATAAATAAACACCCACAAGAAAAAAGAAAAAAGTGGGAAAATAGAAACCCAAAAAAAAAGCTCTACCTTGCTGAGCAATTGATAAACCCAGACGATGACTACATGTGCGATGCATTCATCTTCCCCTAATCCCCTTTTCCCAGTCAACTCCCCCTCCCACCATAAAACCGGACACTAAACATCTAAACCCCGAAACCCAAACTCACCAAACCCCCAATTCCATCCCCAATCCCCCTCCCATGGCTCCATCTCCATAGATAGAACTCCAACCCAACGGCGATACCAACAACCCCCACCACCACCGCCACCGCCGTGCGAGCATGAACTGGCTCCGCCGCTTCAAATATGTATCTAGTAACATTTTTCAATGTTATCATCAAGTCGGTCAAGATGTCGGAGGAGTGGAGACTCAATAAGTTAATCTCGTTATGCAAGAACAAATGGGATATACAACACTATAACAACTGTAGAGGTATAAAACTACTCAGCCATATGATAAGTAACTAGATACATGTGTGTACCTGTGTCTTTTAACGTATGGTTGTTAAGTTTTGTTATATGTTTATGTGATCAAATGTTAAATCATATGAATTACATGTTTACATAATAAGTAAGGCCTTGCTATAGTTTGTTGTAAAAAGTACTTTTTTGAAAAAAGTAGTTTTTGTTTGGCAAAAAAATAGAAGAAAAGCACAATTTTCAAGACAAAAAAGTGGGTACTTTTGTGAAAAAAGTATTTTTTTCCTCCAACTATAGCAAGGCCTAAGTTATTTCTAGCATACGTCATAGAGGTGGGAGGGTGTCACTTGATAGTGTCTCTAGACGTAGTCTTTGAGACAACTTGGATGAACGAATTTCTTGTTGTCTTTGTGTTTTGATTTCAATTGTTCTTTATTTTCATCCGACTACTTGAAAGGTCAAATTTTCCAACAAGATCAAAAGTCATGTAAAATGTTTGAAACAAAAATCCTCAAAGCAGGGTTCATGCATATTTGCTATAAGTTCATGTATGTAACCTATGAGGTTCACGTTTTGTATAACATGAAATGGGTGAAAGACTCGTAGGTTTACAGTTTGTTATTGTTGTTATTATGCTCCATTAAGTCTTTACCAAGGTTCAGTTTTTACTAGCAAAACGGATGAGGACCTGATTGACTCAAATCGGGTCTGAACTGTAAGTGTTGGAACTGAATTTGTATAGTAAAATAAGATTCTTATCTAAACTATAAATGCATGTCCTGTTAAGATTGCAGAACATTTAAATTGGGTCTTGACCCATGTAATGAATGATGGAATTAGTGAAAACATAAATGCTAAACATCTCCGGACTCCATCACCAATTTATATACTTGGACTTAAATACCCTTAATAAATAAACACCCACAAGAAAAAAGAAAAAAGTGGGAAAATAGAAACCCAAAAAAAAAGCTCTACCTTGCTGAGCAATTGATAAACCCAAACGATGACTACATGTGCGATGCATTCATCTTCCCCTAATCCCCTTTTCCCAGTCAACTCCCCCTCCCACCATAAAACCGGACACTAAACATCTAAACCCCGAAACCCAAACTCACCAAACCCCCAATTCCATCCCCAATCCCCCTCCCATGGCTCCATCTCCATAGATAGAACTCCAACCCAACGGCGATACCAACAACCCCCACCACCACCGCCACCGCCGTGCGAGCATGAACTGGCTCCGCCGCTTCAAATACAGCACAACGACCCGCACACCGACATGTAAAAAATAGTTCATTTTGTGGAGGAAAAAAATAAATCGCATCATGGACATGAGATGGTAAGGAACAATAGCTTTAATCAGAGTATTGGAAACTCCGGGCATCGAAGTCGACTATTCAACGATGCAAAACTTGTCCCCGATTTCATCTTAATTGAGCAATTGAACACCAAAAACAATCTGCAGTTTTGGCAAAAATCGAATAGAGAGAGACCTGGGTAGGGGAGGAGATTGGATTTGTTGCCAAGGGAGATGAAGTATCGGGTTGTTTAGTGTAATTAAAAGGTAGAAGAAGGGGAATTGTGGGTTTTTTTGTAACTATAGTATGATTTTGGGGGTAAACTTGGAAAAAAAAATGGTGATGTTTATTTTTGGGTGACGTTTAGCAACCCTCAAGTGAAAAATATCCCCTAGTTTTCTCAACATTTAAAAAACTAAAACCACGTTCTTTCATAAGCGGTGGTTATAGGGGCGAAGGCAGGATATAAGTAGTGAGGGGGCGACTATGTTAGTTAAACATATTAAATTTATAACTTATACATGGGAGATGACTTAAAATTGGTTTACAAAGGTTCAATCTTCAAATATTTATAACTTTTTATTTAGATATCGGATTAAGGCATATAATATATGAAATCGAAGCCACGAAAGAGAAGAACAATATAAGGTAAAAAAAATTGGATTGGGGGGGGGGGGCATGGCCCCCACCGGCCCCAATGTAGCTCCGCCCCTGGGTGGTTATCTCATTGAGAATATACATATAATAAAATTCATCTTCTTCTCTTCTCTAATTCCTTAAGCATGACAGTGCACATATGTATTCGGTTCGTTGGACTCTCATTGTGGAAAGCAGTAGATGGTGTAGTTGTACCATGGGATTCAAAATGCTATATAACTGACACAATCCGGGGCGTTTTCAGAATTAAAGAAAAAGATCGACATCCCGTCTCTACAAATTATGGTTTGAATCATCAGTACTTGGTTTTACATATTTATGTAATTTTGCTAAATTATTTTAACTAGTGTAATCCCCGTACCTTGTACGGGTTTATATAAAGTTTTTTTTTTAATACTCTGTATAAGTTTTTTAGTCTTATGTTTTTTCTAAAATGTTTCTTTCCTTATATGTGTTTTTTTAGTGTTATATTTGTTGCTTTAAATTATTATTTTTTTAATTATTATTTTACATACTTTCTTCCAAATTTACCTCATATATTAATAGTTTTGACTAATTAGTTTTTCAATCTCTTATACTCCAAGAGTCTAATTGTCAATGCATGTATGTAAGTAATACAGTAGTATACTCCAAGGGTGAAATGATCATCCGTTAAAGACACAAACTCTCTGATTTGCTTTTTGTATTAACATTGCTAGTCAATGCAAACCTTCCCTTGTTTTTCACAAACAATTAAGTGAAGGCAAACCTTCTCTTGTTTTTGACAAACAACTCACCAAAGGCAAATGCACCACCCCTATAAACAATTTGCCTGAGAGAGAAACTAAGTCTAAAAACAATTCAGTACTAAATAATTCATTAATTTGAAAGTAGGGGGAAGGGGTGATCAATATATTAGTAGCAATAGAGGAAGAATTAGGTAGCAACTGAACCACGTATGCAATTGTGAAGCAAGTCATTGAGATTTGGAGAACTGAAATTCAATGGCTTTCCACCGTAGAACCTTGACAACTTTGGAGAGCTGAAATTCTTGGAATTGGATAAATTGATTAAATTCAATGATGGAAAAAACCCCAGGATATGAACTATAGAGCAGGACAGTCAACTTCTTTTCCATCAATGAACTCAAAATATCTAACTAAGAGTGCAACATCATTACATGGAGACGGTGGAGTGGTATAGCCACCACACCCATCCTAGTAGCCCACATACTATGAAGACAAATTGGATGACGCGCTTGGAGAATTTCAAAAGTTGATTACTTGTCTATAGATCTACCATTAAAACAATAAAACAATATTAAAACATAGTAGAGTTAATCAAAAACACAACAACAATGAAATAACAATATAGATGAAAGATCAGTCGGATCAAAAAATATAGATGAAAGATCAGTTGAATATAATCTATACAAGCTAATTTGCTTTTATGACAGCAAAGGTTGATTTTTTTTTTATGTTCATCACGTGACAACAACTCAAAAATAACATATGAAAGTAGCTGCAGCGTCCAAGAGTGATCGTGGCTTCGGATTCCTTGGTAGCGTTGTCGCTCATTAATTGCCAGGCCAGCAACCCTCACAAAGACTTTTACATGACCGGCGGTGCAAGCAGCTGCTCCAAACCATGTGCTAATCATTATTTTTATTTGTTCTATCATCTTTTACACAAAGGTATGATTTCAAATCTAATAACCACATACAACTCAAGAAAAGAGCTCAAAGAAAACTAACCAATTCCGATCAGCAGTGCAAGAAACCACTTGAAACACACCTGATACCTAACAAACAGCTTTCCCCTCGTCTCCTACATCGAATCATAGGCAAACAAAAGCCAAAAACTAAATTAAACACAAGAAAAAAAAAAGTTAAAAAACCACCAAAGAACCTTGACAAAATTGGAACATTTATACACATATTTTTACCTTCAGGAATTGAACAAACTCACTTTTAAGTCACAATTAGGTTGAATAAGTCCAATTTTCCCAGTCAAACTTATCACCAAGAACCCTAGATTCGTCAAGATACGAAAAAACAATCAATTTACACTTGTGAAGATAAAGAAGATTGGCAGCAAAAGCACTAAAATTAACTATGATTCGGTTTTTGTTGGGTATCAGCTACATCAGCAAAAGGCCTATAATCTTCAGGTTTTGAAATCTTCACACTACATCAGCTATAAACTAATCAAAAGGCCTAAAATGGGCAGCAAAATCATTCATTCTTGAGTAAATTAACTGCTACACCAAATACTACTCCGTATCTTCTTCCAAGTGGATCTAGGGTTCTGACTTCTACTCCTACCTCTCGGAACCGAAGACGCCAAAGACAACCTCTTTCTGGCCTCCAAATCTCCACCAATGGCCGCTGATTGCTTCTCGAATCTCGGCACCTGACGAATCGCCGGCTTCTAAGATCTCACAGGCCCCCCTGGAAACAGATCTCGGCATCAAATTGGGAAATTCTGAGGAGCAAATCAGTAAATTGAACGAAGAAGGACCTGACAGAGCGGGAGAAGTCTGAGACGCCGGCGGTGGCAGCCAAGGAGGCGGCGATAGATTGCGGCCGGCGATAATTTTCAGAGCAGGAAGCGCTGGCGCCTGGCGGTTGCGGCCGGCAACAGAGGAGGTGGGGCGGTGAGTGTGAGGGCGCTGGTGCCTGGCGGTGTCGATGGCGGCTCACGTGCTGGCGGTGGCGGCAGCCGTGACGATGCTGGTGTGATGCAGGCGAGCGAATGTGAGCAGAACATCGTTGAATTGAATTTAAAGGCAAACAGAACACCGGTTAATTTATCCGAACAGTTATCAGAGCAACAATTTATCACGTGAAAATTCTTTCTATCACATTACTTATTACTCCTACTACTTATTTACTTAAATTACTAAAATCCTATTGGGCCACTTGTCAATCAATGGTGCAGCCACGTGGCGCAAAAAATTGTGAAGACTTGCCTTCAGCTTTTATAGATAGGAAGATTGTAGGACGGTTTGGCTGTAGGTTTAGGTTCCAGTTCAGTTGAAAACGGATAGTTTCCAGTTCAATTCATCAGTTGAAAACGGGTAGTCGAAACTGTGCCAAACCGTTGGTTTGTAATTTTTTTTCCGAATCGCCCGATTTAAAGGACAAGTGGCTTGTTGGGCAGGTTCGAGCCAGTGGTTTGCATGTTTCGAACTGGCCTCAACAGCTAGAAATAGAGCCTATGGCAAATGGCAAGTTTTATTTTTATTTTTCAAAAAAGCACCAGAAAAAAAATTACTTGAATTCTACCCCCATCCACGGTTCAAACAACTAACGTCTGCAACGATACCCTACAAGGAAAATTTCTCAGAATAGAACATGCAAATTCTCGGAAAAAGAAAATGTATCATACATGTTCTGCATCACTTGTTTTCCTCATGAAATATTATGCAATCGAATCAGGGTGGCTAATTAACAGGCTTGAACTGGCTATTTAACAGGCTTGTTCTGCATCACTTGAACTGGCAATTTAACAGGCTAGAAAGTAGAAACTGCATTTTCACAAACCCATGTGTTTCCTCGTTCTAACTGCAGACTCAGGAGATATAAGAAGACTGAAGCGAAAATCCTTCTCACCAAAGCTCTTTCAGCCAGCTGGCCATTTCATCTGTCTTCCCCCAAGAACATGCAAATGCAGATGGTATACAGATTGACCTGCGTAAAGCCACAACTTGTGAACATGATGAAAAACTTCAAAATGATACAGATCATGACGAGGAATTTCGGAACACATCTTTATCAATAATGACTGAAATGAAGCATGTTGTCACAGGACATAAGGTAGTGAGCCATTGTTATCTCACAGAAAAGTAAGAGATCTTACAGCCCTTGGCCCCACTATTGATAACAACTCGGAAACCGTCTACAACCCCTTCTTTCTCCGCAACAATCTTAGCAGCATGGAGGAGATGGCCCAAAATCTCACAATGTCTTTCTTCAGCCTGTTCTAGCACAGAGAACAACCAGTGATTCAGACAGAGACTAGAATAATATAGAAATAATTTAAGAGTTTCCTCAGCTTGGCAGGTTCACTCTCCGCTCCCAAGGAAAGACTATCGCGATTGGGAAAGTTACTGAACTTCCTAGCGTGAATGCTTAGATTGTCTAGGAGTTTTTGGACTTGAGGGGTTTGAATCATTCGGCGTCTTCCCAGTTTCTTGATAGTGTGTCAGCCGTTGAAAGATTTAAGAGTACACAGTAATCAGATCCATAATCCATTCGTATAATATTGTTGCATATATTTGAGATTTCCATTCTAGGGTATACTATTGTTGCATATATTTGAGATTTCCATTCTTAGGGGACGTATGAATCGCCTTTACCTATTTGAGGTATGAGAAGAGCTTACGAAAATTTTAATTTTTTTTTGAATTTGACAGTCATGAGGATAGTATATAGTGTTGCGAGATCTTTATGGGATTTCATATTAGAAATTTAGTAAAAAAAAAAAAGAGAATAATATAGAAATAATGAGTGACCACATGCGGAATTTATCGAGAGTTTATAGAAATCTGTTCTTTTGCAACTTTCTTCAAAGCAGCTATTTGCTCAATGAGTACAACCTTTTCACACAAGATTGTCATTTCAGCCTTCTAATTTTGTTAAAAAATGTTTCCCTTTTAGATTATGGGTAATGATTTATTTGTTGGTATTGGAATTTGCACATACTTGTTTTTTCTATTCAAAATTTTCTTCATTTATCAATTACAGATTAATAGTCTCTAAATTTTAGGAAACGTTTATAGTGTTTTAGCTTTATCATTGAATTTTATAGTAGTTTTTTTGAGAGAAGAATTCCTTAATAGATGTGCTAAAGACTAAAATGAATATCTCTAGTGGGTGAAGGGAGTCCAACTTTTCCTATGAAGAGAGACGGTTTACCTAGAATATAGCCATGGTACATTGAAGGAGAAGCAGTTATGTCACAAGCCGTTCATAATAATTTCAACATACTGTGTAGTCAGCATTAACATCTCACACTGAAATCCTATAACCTCAACTTTAAATCATAAGTAGTTATGATCAATTGTTGCAGTCTTGCAGATGCAATTAGGCTAGCAGCAGTTCTCAAAAATTTAAGATGGTGGTAGTCAGTAGCATAACAATCTTACAATGACATCCTATCCCTTCATCTTTAAATCATTTTTGCATTGAAAAACTCAAAGCATAGATGCTGGCTGTGGCAAAATTATGGTGCAATAAGCAATACAATGAGAAGTATAAATTAAGAACATTATTCCAGTTTCTTCTCTATTTGTCTATCAAGTACAATGCTGGGTCACTACATAAGCAACACAAACGATGTAGGCATTGATATTAACCCTCATCTCCACCTTAACAATATCAACAAAGTTGAATGAAACACAAGGAAGAGCACAGATAAACTTCAATAAGAATGATATTGATTAGTAATTTTTTTAGGAGCCTCTTTATTATTCCACTAAAACCACAAGAGACCTGAGTATTGGTGACGGAACAATCATCTATGTTGATTTATAGCTTGTCACCTTAAATATCTTGAGATATAATCAAACATTTTTACTAGCCATAACTTTGCCTAAAATATATTCTCTCATCAATAATATTCTATTCAGAACAACGGTAAGGGATAAGAAAGGAAGGACAAAAATGAACCTTTCCAAGCTCTGTCAAACCATCACGAAGCTTGGGTATGACTAGAACATGAACAGGAGCCTGGGGATTGACATCACGAAATGCAAGAACCTTCTCATCCTCGTATACAATTGCAGCAGGGATCTCCTTGGCTATAATTTTGTCAAAACTAATCAAAACACATGAATGGTCTTAGCCACATTTCAACTCAGAGAACCACAGACCAAGTAAACAGATTCAGTATTCCATAGTGGACCAAGCGACACTTGAAAACGAGAAGTATACATGGTAGGAGCACCAGTATCGGCATTTACAGCAGCTGCCTGAGCAGCAGCTTCTTCATCACGTGGAGTGCTAGAATGGCATATGGTTCTGCAGGTAAAGTGAGACAAAAAGGTACAATTTAACTACATAAAATGTAATGAATGTATACTGCATATATGATCAATATGCCATGACAAACTAGGAAGATACAATTTGACCACATAATTAATCCTAGGAACACCATAGTTTCCTGACACAAAAAGTAAATGCTCGGAGCTTCTGTTTCCTGTAAAATGTAATGAATGCATTTCAGAGAAGGAAGCATATTGGAAAATTTTACTCAGGAGCGTTTGGTAGGTCTCAACCATCTCAATTGAAAGGGTGTGTAATGATCCAGAACCAATGTGACTAATATGGAAAATCATTAATCCCTAGCAATTCCAGGGCGACAAATTTGCATACGAATCTACAAAAACTCTAAACACGTTCCAAATTGTTCAATTCACGCCATCGATCATCTTCTGCCCTAATTTCAGAAGCACGGAAAATGAGGCAAAACGTAAAAGAGGATGGTACCTAACGGTGTGGCGAGAAGAGAAACGGGAGGACAACGATTGTGCCGTTTTTGTTGATGGAGAAGAAGAGAAAGAGAGCGGAACCGATCCTCTTAAACTAGCCAAAGTAGCTCTCAACGACATTGCTCTCACTGGATTCCTGGAAGAGGCGAATTCGAATAGAAGGAACTCATGAGAGGCGAATTCGAAATGCCAAATGGATTTGTAGGTAGAGAGAGCGTACCGAAGGAGAGAAAGAGAGTTGATTGCGGCCGCCATGGCCTTGCCACCTTGGAGCAATGGGAGAGCTCGAGGCCAGTCCGTCACAGCTCAGGCCTCTTATCCCCGAATTCACGCTAAATATAAAAGGCAGCAACCTGTTACAACCTTTTTAAGCCATTCGAGTTTGACAGGACTCAATAAGCAGCTCTGAATATCCATATATTGGGTCATATTCTCAGATGGTATCGATTAGAATTTTTGGTTTATAATTTTGATGATTTAGCTCACTTTTTTGGTTAGAAAACAAGGGTTTGTAATTTGTTTACTTTCGTGAATTTGGAATTGGATCTAATTGGACCGATCGCTGAAACAGGTTGTAAACTTGAGACAAAACACAAATCCGTCAATCCGATCAGCTAAAACAAACCAAGGATTATTCTTAACAACGAGAAAAATTATTCAGCATCTCAAAATAAAATCCCAGTTTGATCCGGTAGGCATCAAATATACCGCGAAAGTTACATTTCTAAAGGCCAGGTGAAACAGGAACCCAATTGCATTGCACACCGGACCCCATGGTTACTTGATGTGGTCTCTTTGGCACAGGGTTACGAATCAGCTGCGAATGTGGGAATCAAACTTAATGCGAATCTTCCTCCTCACAGAATTTGGTGTATTTGTCGGCGTCCATGAGGTTGTTGAGCTCCGCAGGATCACTCATTTCCACCTTTATGATCCACCCGTTCTCGTATGGACTCCCGTTAACCTGCAGCAAGATACAACATGCACATAGATCTGCATAAGAACTGGGTTATTGCCTCTTCATGAGAAGTCTGGTGTTATTCAGCCCCAGCCAACCAAGTCAAGTGCTCAAGGAACAGGATACAACTGAAGACTTTTCTACAGTATCTATCTTCTAAAAGCTAATTTGAAAAGACAAAAATCTGTTCGGATTTAAGAGGTTGATGCTAATGCCAAGGAGATGATAAAACAGCCATGGTCTACATCATCTATATAAGAGTTAGCTGCCGGAAATGGAAACGGGCAACCATAGAGAAGTTAGGTTACCAATCCTGGAGAGCCGTTGAGCTCTTCATTTACTTCAGTCACCTTCCCAGAAACAGGAGAATTCACATCACTAGTTGCCTTCACACTCTCAACTGCACCGAAACCGCTACCTTGTGTGACAGACGCCCCTACTTCAGGCAATTCAACATACACCACGTCCCCCAAGTGGTCTTGGGCATGATCTGTTATGCCAATGGTTGCCGACTTCCCTTCGCTTTTCACCCATTCATGGGAGTCGGCATATTTCAGATCTCTTACAACTGCAAACAAAACCAACAGCCAAATGATGTTACTCTCAACTACAAGCATCTGATAAATGGAAATTCACCACTCAGATACGGACAAAAATTCAATCCTAATAGAGAGTGCACAAGTTAGCACTTCATTTCATTACATATTGCCAAGGTGACGGTGAGTAAAGACTTAATAGATTTGCTGATCTAGAGCAAGCAGTCAGCATCAAGCAAAAATTATGTGCAAGCAATAGAATAGCTTCCGGTTTCCCACTGACAATGACAGAGGCAGAAAAGATCTGAGATAATAAAACTCGTTGTATTGATCTGAGATAATAAACTCATTGTATTCAACTTTCAATAGCTAAACGTTAAACAAAAACATACATCCTTGGCAAAGGTGGCTTCAATTCGGGACACAAGTGCTTATATTTGGCATTTAATACACATAACAAAACATGAGAAGCACGCCGATTTCAGCGGAAACTTGGAACTCCGATCCGATCAAGCAGAACTACATGGAAGAATCCTAGCGCTACATGATAGAAACAACATTCACAAAGCTCCAACTTCTCTAGCAAGATCAAAATCGCGCAAAAGCTTATAACAAGACTTGGAAAGGCGATCGAATTAAGCGATTCAAATGATGGAGCGAGATCGAGAGTTTGAGTTTCCGGAATCGCAGAGAGCATACACAACAGGAGACAAAATAAGATCTGCGTGATCCAGGCAGGAAAACGCATGGAAGGAAGGAGACATTGTGATCACCTGTAGCGAAGCCTCGGTGGAAGACGGAAACACGGAGATAGGAAGCGGCCCTGGAAGCCCACAGAGCTGAAGCCATTGGATGGAGAGCGAGGAAATGGGGAAAGCAGAAATCTCTCTGTATTCGGTGTTCTCTCTCCGCGGAGGAAGAACGAAGGAGTAGGGTTAGGGGGGTGTGAGTGGGGATTGTTGTAATTTTGTTTTTATAGAATCATAATTGTGCTTTTAATTTTTTTTTTTTATTTGTAGTAGATCGGTTTAGTGTTAGGCGGTGGGTATATGTTGGTGTCGACTGTCGAGCGAAGCTGGAACCCGCGGGGTTGGTGAGTGGGGCCCACTTTTCATAAATTCAGCTTATTGCACTCCATTGTGTTTCGGGCCACCCCACACTCGATTGAAAGCCTCAACCAAAGGACAACGTAGCACACCTTAGACTCTATTTTGTTGCAGTGTTTTGGTGAAGCGGAAGCATAATTCATAGTGAGATGCTCCTTCAATGCGGTGTTCATTGTTCGGTGGCATAGTGGATAGACAAGCGGAATTATTTCGTGGAGTGGAATTCTGCAACCATCTACCCTCTTCAGTCACTGGTTTTTACCCTTATCAATGTCGTGCCATCTCAAATTGTGAGGAAAGATGCTCAAGGTTTCAAAAAACGATTGCCTGAGGCGTCCCGTACAGGCTTTTCGGGCGCCCCGGCTTTTCTGTTCCGAACATCCCAGCCGGAACAAGTTTTAATTTTTTTTTTCCCGAAGCGTTCCGCTGCCCACCACCGGAACCAGAATGGTAGTAGGTGAGTGTTCCGGAACCGGATAGTGGTAGGTACACCAAACCAATTTTCACCCGTTACAACCTCGCTATATATACCAAGCTATCAGCGTTTTTACTGTTCAAACTACCTTCCTCTAAACGCAAATTTACACTCTTATCAACCTGCTTGTATGTGTATATCTCCTCTCAAAACTCATTTGAATGGATGATTTCTATTCAAATCCGATGGTACGTTATTTACTGTAATATTTTTTATTAACTATGTTTTATATTATATTATCGTATCTTGACATTATTCGATATTATAATCAGTCTTTATGGAGTGGGTTACCAAGTTCAAACCCGAATGTCATGGATTCAAACGAGCAGTATGTCTACGAGAATGTTGGCGGGGAACCATATCATAACGGTGTCTATCAAAATTATCCAATTGCCGAACAGAATCTTGAAAATGTACAGGTATTTAATCCATTTATATTATTTCATAGTAAATATAATTGTGTGTTCGATATAATATACGAGTAATTGTTTTAATTTTTTCCGCTTGTAATGTCATATCCCGTAGATTTATTCAATTGAATAATATAATGGCCTTTATTTATATAATTTTATAGTGAAAATAATATTGTCGTTCAGTATAACTTAATTGTGTCACTTAACTGAATCTTTATTCAATATTATAATCAGTCTGTATGATGTGGGTTACCAAATTCAAATCCGAATGCCATTGATTTAAACGAGGAATATGTGTACGAGAATGTTGGCGGGGACCATATCATGAAGTTGTCTATCAAAATGATTCAATCCCCCCAAAGAATCCTGAAAATGTACGGGTATGTAATTTGTATTATTTCAGAGTAAATATAATTGTCTCGCTCAATATAATTTAATAGTTCTAATTTATTCCGCTTGTAATGTTATATCCAGTAGATTTATTAAATCGAATAATGTAATGGTTTTAATTTATATTATTTTATAGTGAAAATATTATTGTCGTTCAGTATAATTTAATTGTGTCATTGAACCGAATCTTTATTTGATGTTATTAATATAGGTCATTGAGTTTCCCGATTTCTCTAGTCACTTTCAAACTGATAATGAGTGGCCGGATAGAGATGTTTTGGAGAATTGGGCAAAACAATTAGGTAAGACTGAGAACATGGCACTCACTATTAAAAACGCATGGCCAACGAAGTTTTATTTGGGGTGTGCGCTCTCTGGTTCATATAAGCCTAAGAAGAAAGGCAAATCTGGTATCATTGTTCCCAATGTACAAATCGGTGATTGTTTAAAGGCAAAACCACGTACAAGAAAGATTGATTGCCTATTTGAGTTGATGGGGAGGCCAGAACAGAAAACTCGTGTTTGGAAGCTAACGGTAATGCATGGTTGTCATAATCATCCACTGGATACTTTGGAACGGTATGCTTTTGTTGGCCGCATGACCGATAAACAGAAGGAGGATGCAAAGCGATTGACTCTTGCCAACATAGAGCCAAATAAACTCATGATATACTTACGCGACAAGTGGCCGGATATTAGAACTTCTATGAAACAGATGTATAGTTTTCGACATGAGGTTTATAAGGCAGAGATGGGTGCAATGACCGTAACCCAATTCGCATTTAGTTACTTGAAGAAAAACGACTACTATCTTGATTATCATACTCTACACGGAAGCGATGAGATTGGCGATTTTTTCTTTGCCCATCCGAAGTCATTGAAGCTGTTGAAATTGTTTCCATATGTTGTGATTATGGACGTGACGTACAACACGAATATGTAAGTGTCTAATACGCTTTTTCTACTTATTAGATTAACGTGAACAAACATTGATTACATTTATTGCATTTCCTTAATTTTATGTATAACATGCTTTATCATTGAATTCTGTAATAGTTTTTTGTTAGAAAGAATTCCTTAATAATTGTGCTAAAGACTAAAATAAATATCTCTAGTGGGTGAAGGGAGACGGTTTACCTAGAATATAGCTATGGTACATTGAAGGAGAAGCAGCTATGCCACAAGCCATTCACTATAATTTCAACATAGTGTGTAGTCAGCATTAACATCTCACACTGAAATCCAATACCCTCAACTTTAAATCACAGTTATGATCAATTGTTGCAGATGCAATTAGGCCAGCAGCAGTTCTCAATTAATGTAAGATAGTGGTAGTCAGCACTCAGCAGCATAAAAATCTTACAATGAGATCCCATCCCTTCATTTTTTTAAACATTTTTTGAATTAAAAAACTCAAGCATAGATGCTGGTTGTGGCAAAATTATGGTGCAATAAGCAATACAATGAAAAGTATAAAGAAAGAACATTATTCCAGTTTCTTCTCTATTTATCTATCAAGTACAATGCTGGGTCACTACATAAGCAACACAAACGATGTAGGTAGTGACAGTGACCCTCATCTCCACCTTAACAATATCAACAAAGTTGAATGAAACACATGGAAGAGCACAGATAAACTTCAATAAGAATGATACTGATTCGTAATTTCTTAAGGAGCCTCTTTATTGTTCCACTAAAACCACAAGAAACATGAGTATTGATGACGGAACGATCATCTATGCTGATTAATAGCTTGTCACCTTAAATATCTTGAGATATAACAAAGATTTTTACTAGCCATAACTTAGCCTAAAATATATCCTCTCATCAATAATATTCTATTAAGAAAAACTGTAAGGGATAAGAACGGAAGGACAAGAATCAACCTTTCCAAGCTCTGTCAAACCATCACGAAGCTTAGGTATGACTAGAACATGAACAGGAGCCTGGGGATTGACATCACGAAATGCAAGAACCTTCTCATCCTCGTATACAATTGCAGAAGGGATCTCCTTGGCTATAATTTTGTCAAAACTAATCAAAACACATGAATGGTCTTAGCCACATTTCAACTTAGAGAACCACAGACCAAGTAAACAGAATCAGTATTCCGTAGTGGACCAAGCGACACTTGAAAACGAGAAGTATACATGGTAGGAGCACCCGTATCGGCATTTACAGCAGCTGCCTGGGCAGCAACTTCTTCATCACGTGGAGTGCTAGAATGGCATATGGTTCTGCAGGTAAAGTGAGACAAAAAAGGCAACATTTATAAGGTACAATCCTAACATCTAGCCAACAGGCTTCTAAAGAATCTATACTGCATATATGATCAATATGCCATGACAAACTAGGAAGATACAATTTAACTACATGATTAATCCTAGGAATACCATAGTTCCCTCAAACAAAAACTAAATGCTCAAAGCTTCTGTTTCCTGTAAAATGTAATGAATGCATTTCAGAGAAGGAAGCATATTGGAAAATTTTACTCAGGAGCGTTTGGTTGGTCTCAACAATCTCAACTGAAACGGTATAGTGTAATGATTCAGAACCAATGTGACAGATGTGGAAAATCATTAATCCCTAGCAATTCCAGGGCGACAAATTTGCATACGAATCTACAAAAACTCTAAACACGTTCCAAATTGTTCAATTCACGCCATCAATCATCTTCTGCCCTAATTTCAGAAGCACTGAAAACGAGGCAAAACGTAAAAGAGGATGGTACCTAATGGTGTGGCGAGAAGTGAAACGGGAGGACAACGATTGTGCCGTTTTTGTTGATGGAGAAGAAGAGAAAGAGAGCGGAACAGATCCTCTTAAACTAGCCAAAGTAGCTCTCAACGACATTGCTCTCACTGAATTCTTGGAAGAAGCGAATTCGAATAGAAGGAACTCATGAGGCGAATTCGAAATGCCAGATGGATTGTGATGGAGTGGCAGGAAGAGAGAGCGTACCGAAGGAGAGAAAGAGAGTTGATTTCGGCCGCCATGGCCTTGCACCTTGGAGCAATGGGAGAGCTCGAGGCCAGTCCGTCACAGTTCAGTCCTCTTATCCCCGAATTCTCGGTAAATATAAAGGCTGCAAACTGTTAGAACCTTTTTGGCCGGTTTGTTTCTATACCACCGGTATAAGGAATCCGTTTAGATATGAACTAAATCCATAGATGTGTTTGTTTTGGCCCTAGGATTGGGTACGAGTGATTCTCATTCCCATAAAATACACATAATTCCATACTCTACCCAAACTAAGGTATGAACCATTTCTAATCTAACCCGATACCCCATTCCAATCCCAGGGTATGAGTCATTCCAATCTCATTCCTGATATACGATACCCCATTCCGATGTCAGGTTCATTCCTTACATCCCGATACCCCATTCCAATCTCATTCCTGACATCGTACCAAACAGGGACTGAATATTCATATACTGGCTCATATATATTCAGTACTGGCTCATATGGTATCGGGGAGAATTTTTGGGTTATAGCTTTGATGTTTTAGCTCAATTTTTGGGTTATAAAACAAGGGTTTGTAATTTTTTTACTTTCGTGAATTTTGAATTGGATCTAATTTGTCCGATCGCTGAAACTGCAACTAGAGTTTTGAGGATAGGTGATGCAGCTATAAGGAGTAAACTTGAGACAAAACACAAATCCGTCAGTCAATCCGATCAAGCTAAAACAAACCAATGCTTATTCTTAACGAGAAAAATTATTCAGCATCTCAAAATAAAATCCCAATGTGATCCGGTAGGCATCAAATATACGGCGAAAGTTACATTTATAAGGCCAGGTGAAACAGGGACCCCATGGTTACTTGATGTGGTCTCTTCAGCACAGGGTTTCGAATCAGTTGCGAATGTGGGAATCCAACTTAATGTGAATCTTCCTTTTGTCGTTCAAGTAATGTGTATCTTCCTCCTCACAGAATTTGGTGTATTTGTCGGCGTCCATGAGGTTGTTGAGCTCCGCGGGATCACTCATTTCCACCTTTATGATCCACCCGTTCTCGTATGGGCTCCCGTTAACCTGCAGCAAGAAACAACATGCACATAACTCTGCATAAGAACTGGGTTATTGCCTCTTCATGAGAGGTCTGGTGTTATACAGCCCCAGCCAAACAAGTTAAGTGCTCAAGGAACAGGATAAAACTGAAGCCTTAATATCTGTTCGGATTTAAGAGGTACAGCTAATGCCGAGGAATTGATAAAACAGCCACAGTCTACATCATCTATACAACAGTTAGCTGCCGGAAATGGAAACGGGCAACCATAGAGAATTTAGCTTACCAATCCCGGAGAGCCGTTGAGCTCTTCATTTACTTCAGTCACCTTCCCGGAAACAGGAGAATACACAACACTAGTTGCCTTCAAACTCGCAACTGCACCGAAACCACTACCTTGTGTGACAGACGCCCCTACTTCAGGCAATTTGACAGACACCATATCCACCAAGTGGTCTTGGGCAAGATCTGTTATGCCAATGGTTGCTGACTTCCCTTCGCTTTTCACCCATTCATGGGAGTCGGCATATTTCAGATCTCTTATAACTGCAAACAAAACCAACAGGCAAGTGATTATACTCTCAACTACAAGCACATGATGGATGAACTTCACCAATCAGATACGGACAAGAATTCAATCCTAATAGATTGCACAAGTTAGCACTTCATTTCATCACATATTGCCAAAGTGACGGTGAGTAAAGACTTTTTAGATTTGCTGATCTAGAGCAAGCAGTCAGCATCAAGCCCCACTGACAATGACAGAGGCAGAAAAGATCTGAGATAATACAATTCATTGTATTCAAGTTTCAATAGCTAAACGTTAAACAAAAAGTTGAAGAGATGGATTCAGATGGAAATTTGGAAAAGCAGTGAGAAACAAACATCCATTGCAAAGGTGGCTTCAATTCGGGACACGAGTGCTTATTTTTGGCATTTAATAGACATAACAAAACATGAGAATCATGCCGATTTCAGCGGAAACTTGGAGCTCCGATCCGATCAAGCAAGACTACATGGAAGAATCCTAGCGCTACATGATAGAAACATTCACAAAGCTCCAACTTCTCTAGCGAGATCAAAATCGCGCAAAAGCTAAAGAAAAGACTTGGAATGGCGATCGAATTAAGCGATTCAAATGACGGAGCGAGATCGAGAGTTTGAGTTTCCGGAATCGCAGAGAGCAGACACAAACAGGAGACAAAATAAGATCTGCATGATCCAGGCAGGGAAACGCATGAAAGGAAGGAGACATTGTGATCACCTGTAGCGAAGCCTCTGTGGAGGACGGAAGCACGGAGATAGGAAGCGGCCCTGGAAGCCCACAGAGATGAAGCCATTGATGGAGAGCGAGGAAATGGGCAAAGCAGAAATCTCTCTGTTCGGTATTCTCTCTCCGCGGAGGAAGCACGAAGAAGTAGGGTTTAGAGGGGTGTGAGTGGGGATTGTTGTGATTTTGTTTTTTATAGAATCATAACTAGTACAGATTCCCGTTCCCCGCGCCAATTTTGTTAAAATTTTGCTTACCTTTTTTTTGGTAGAAAATTTTTGCTTACATTTAACATAAAGGGGCCTCACCAAAAAACAAAAACATAAAGGGGGTTTAAATATGACAATTTTATCATAAATCCTAAAATTTATCCAAATCAAAATAAAGGAAAGATATTGATATATTAAAAATTTTCAGAAAAATGTAGGATATGGCAAGATTTGATCTGTTTTGATAAAAAAAAATGTATGATAATTGTCGTAATACTTCATGGGATTTCCGTAATTTTTGAATGGAATAATAAAAGATTGATATCTTTTAAATTTGAAAAGAATAGATCATTTAAATCTTCAATGTATAGTATTTTCATTTGATCCATCTAATTTAGATGTAAAGTTGCTAGCATTTTTTGGGCAAAATCTTAGCTTAATATATACTCTCTAGGTCCACAACTCCACATCCTTATCAAAATATTTTTAAGAATATAAGTAGTTGATTAAGATTTTTTTGGCTTATAAAATCCACTTCATTCAAATATTTCTTCACTAAGCAATTAAATAGTACCAACGTTAATGTATAAATATACCTACATCTTTTAGTAGTTTTAATTTTTTTAATTTTAAAACTTTTTTAGTCGGCATTAATAATTTTGAACCAATAAGATACTTATATAAGTAAAATTTTAACATATTGATAACTTTCTCATTTTAATAACGATTTTTTCATGAGTATATGATATTTATGAATTTGTTTTTTTTTAATCAAAATATGAACGTGATTATCATCTAATTAGTTGTTTAAGAATTTTTTAAACAATCATTGAGAATTTGTTAGCCCATAGATCCCCTTCCAAGTCTTCAACTAATTTTTTATTATATTTTGAAAATGCAATTATATCACTAACGGTTATGTCTGGATAATTATGTCATCTTTTTCCTATAAAAAATAAAAAATAGTATTGTGATTCAATAACTAGTTGAAGACCCGTATCATGTACGGATAATGATAATTTTTATTCATTGATATAAATGATATTTGTACAAAAAAATTTACTTTAATTAGTTCATATCTAGCTACCCTACATCGTATATGGCCGGGCATGACATTATTTTTGGCTGATTTGAGAATTTTTGTTAATAATTCATTTGCTTTGATAACAAATGGAATATATGACTTTCTCAAAAAAAAATGGAATATATGACATGAAGGAATTTTGAATTGTACGAAAACTTCATTGGCATGTAATGTTGGGTAGTTAGTACTATAAAACACTCTTAAGCTTGCTTCAAAACAATGCTTGACTATTTATAATAATATCTTATGCCAAGTATTTTTGGAAAGAATAATCTTTGATATCAACTATTTATGACTATATACGTTATTGTGTGGAGTAATGTCTTAATTCAGTGCAAAAGATATACATTATATGAGATTCTAACTACCCAATTTATGAATAATTATCAATAAGGGATAATTCTATTATAAAACAAGAGAAATCATAAGCAAATAGAGAGAATTGGGAGAGAAGAGAGATCAGATCTGTATTATTAGGTCACCCATAAGGGTCTTTATATAGAAAGTACAAGATATGGGATAAGATCAAATCTAGGGTTTTAAGCTTATCATGTACATCCATATCCGATAATAATAATATTATAACACTCCCCCTTTGATGTACAACCCTAACTGCCTCGTTAAAAACCTTGTCTGGAAAACCCAATGGGACAAAACCAAGACGAAGGGAAAAAGAGTGCAGTGTTGCTCTCTCTCTTGACTCGAAATTTATCTTCCATGCTTGATTGAATTGAGCATCCATCCAGCCTTTGAGTTGAATCTTGAAATTGGAGAAACTTGTCAATGACATATGTTGTGTCGTATCTCCTTTAATGATCATTTCTTGATTTGAGCAATACAAGCTTCATTATCTTCATATACCTCCGCTGGATCTTCTTCAACCTGATTCGATGACAAATATAAGATCTCATTCTTTCGCGTATCTCGAGCTTCAAGCCGAGATTGTTTCACTATGGACTTTGTATGACGGACTGCCTCGTTAAAAACCTTGCTTGGAAAAATCCTATGGGATAAAAACCAAAGTCAAGGGAAAAAGAGTACAGTCGTATAATAATGCTCCCCCTCAATTAAACATGCATTCTTCATATGACACATATATGCCCTCATGTGTCTTTGTGAAAGATTTGGTACTTATGGACCAACAATCTTTATTGTATGTTTGGAGAGATAAACAATTCATTGCTACTTCAAATGACTTTACTGAGGCAATGAAGCAAGATACATCAATGTCCATATTGCTTTGAGATAAGGTACTTCAGAACCTAATATCTGTTCAATTTTCCACTAAGAAAAGAAGACAATCTTTTTCCATACTTAGTGATCTTACTACTATATATGGACTTTACATTTGTGCTTCAACCAATCCAAAGGGTCCTTCACCCTATTCTATGTATGCTCGAACTACAAGTCGAGACAATACTTAGTGGTTCATAAGTCCTTCATATCAACTTCTCTTTTCATGTAATCGGTCAAGTTAGACCTCTTCTGGAGATCAAGTCATGAAGAAAAATGATTACATGAGCATAAGAGTCATTTGATTACTCATATACTTTTTCCTGCAGTAGATATTCGCTAAGGCGATTATACCGCATTCTGTTGATTGATTCAATCCATGTAGTTGTATGCATATGATGTGGTTTGATGCAAATTCTTTAGGGAATTGTAATCCTTATGGGATTTTTCACCACATTCATGAGTTGCATCTTAAGTCGCCCATCGACCAAATCAACAAGAATCTGAACGTTATTGCATCCATGATGTGTGAGCACATTTCTATGTACTTCACTTGAGACTTTATAAATCTCGTACAATCAGTCAAACTTTGAATCCGAACACTACATTGTGTTCATTTCATTTTCTTATGAACAACCACCAATGTATAATTGATTGATTTTATACTCTATGGTATTGGAACTTCAGACCCAAAAACACCTCGTTTATATAGCAATTGTAGCTATACTCGAATGGCTTCTTTCCAACATTCTTAACCATTTCAATGTCGATGTTCCTCCTTTATTCAAGGATCATTATCGCTCGAATTTGATTCGAACTGAACAAGCAAAGATATCAATGATTACATCTTCTTGGTACCACCTAATACCAATACTTAGATTAGTCATCGACATTCCCAGATTGTCGCCAATATTATTCTCTTTGCTTCCAAAGTCTTTAGATAGAATTTCTTCAGGAAATCTATCTTCACGTTTGTGTGTAGTCGACATATCATCACCCCTTTTGTGATGTTTTCGGCTCTTTTCTTTTTCGAGGAATGATATCTTTAGAGCCTAATTGTCTCTTCACACTTCCGGTGTGATTGAGAAATTATTTGGTTCGTTCGGAGTTACTTCTGGAATCTCCAAACGAGGTGGTGCAACCTAGGTTGATGCATGTGACTTGACTTTGTCACTTTCATTTATATCATTACATATATTTGATAGCATACTAGCTTTACGATCCACTAAACTTATAGTTTAGTTATCTTTGGATCTAAAATAGCAAATTGCATCCCATGCAATCGCTTTGGCTTTTAGTCTCACTTATATTCTCCCCCTAAAGTTGGGATTTTCACCTCGCCATAAGTGACAATCTTAATACCGAGCAAAATATTGAACACCGCTTATAAGCTCAAGGTATTCTTTAAACGACAAGGACTCAATCCTCTCGTTTAATCCCAACTTTCCTTTTGTGTGGCATTACTTCAAACTTATCTAGAGAGATGGAGGACATATGAAGCAGTGAATCTCTTCTAGAGACAAGCTTCAAGTAGGAGAATTTTCTATAAGCAGTCTCTCCACATTGAATTAACGACTTCATGACCCTAATGGATCAATGACTCTTCCAAGTCGTGTATGTTATGCATAAGCCCTTGCCTAGCTATCAATTATAACTGCATTATTGGCGACTCTACTTGAGTCATTTTGTGAATGTGTGTGAGAGCTACGCAATGCTCAACCACTACACTGATTTGATTCTCCTCAATATTCAGTGGAGCCAATGGGTTAAGGCATCTTTCAACATATGATAATTCACAATGGCTCACATGGCGATTTATCAAGTCCTCATATATCACTTGAACCCAATCAAGGAGCATATGAGACTTTAAATTCCTTTATTTATACTGGCTTTGCTACTAATTTACCAAGAGCACAAGCCTTTCATAGATACAAGGTCACTCGATCTTGAAGAGACTTCAGGTCTCATGTTCTTGTGGTCCTACACCAATCATGCGGACCATTATTTTTCTTGAGTGACCAAGTTAATCATGCTACAAGGATACTTTATTAACAACTAACTTCTGGTTAGTGATACTACCTTGTTCAATGGGTTATACTCTTCAAGAGTCATCTAAACCTTCACACCAAATTTGTCATCCTCATGATTGTGAAAACTTCAGGTTTTCAAATAGTAGGTGTTGCAACACCATTAACAAATATGGTTTTCTACCATTGAACATGTCGGTGATCATACATTAATTTGGGAGCTCATAAACTCAAATCAGATAAACCATTTATCTTGATTTTGATCTTATGATAGAAATAGATGCCTCAAAATGGGTACATTCAAAACTTTGCTTTAGATTAGACCGGTCTCCACACTTATACTCATAAGCTGTGGTTCTTATCACTTATGAGATATCCCTTATCTCAGATGTCCTTCTCGACAACAAATTTACCCCTAACGTCCTAGCTATAAGTCATAACCATGACTAGCGGCCGCATGCATAATATATTGTGACCTCTTTCACACCCTCTTCCGGAGGAGGCATGCTTCAGGTATGCAAGAGGTTGGTCAACCATGACCTTGAACTCCTAGTTCATGCTAGGTATGGGGTTATTTAGGACTAGTTCTGAATATAACATAAACTCATGTTTCTTGTACTACTTCTGGAGTACATGTCATATTTCTTGCACTACTTTTGGAGTACATATCTGATATGAGATCTTTTAACTCCCCAAGAGTTTACAATGATCTCTTCTTATCCAAAAATCGAATCTTCAGGCTCGTATGGAGTTGATGATGATAACTATAATTATAGTTTAGCACAATTCTCCTATAATTTCAAGTGCTGCATAACTCTCCCAAACATCTCATTTGTCAACTTCAGGTGACAATAAATAATTTATCATCATTATGTTCAAGAATGATTTTTTTTTCAAATATTCCATTTGTCAACTCCAAGTGACAAAAAAATAGGATCTATCTTGAACCATTTATCATCTACTTCAGGAGATGATATGTTCGATCATCTACTTCTAGAGATGAATTTTTCTCATCACTTTCTTCAAGAAGTGATGTTTTCTATCACTACTCACTCCAGGGAGTAATATGTTGTATTATTTCATCTCTTCAGGGATGATTGCAAAATTGTCTCTACGAGGACAATGTCATATATCCATCCGCTTGGGAGGATGATGCGTTTTAACTTTTAAAACAAATAAAAATATATGTAAGCAATAACATGAATAATTAAATTGAGAAACATAAATAAAGAAATAAAATATAATAAAAGATTGTCAACTTCTGGTGACATGAGATTGAATGTGAAGTCTTCCAGACCTCGAGACCTTTCAATCACATACTTCGGGATGTGATATATTAATCGATCACATACTTCGAGATGTGATTTGGTCTTTATTATCTACTCCAAGAGATAATATTTGTGGTCTATTATTATCTACTCCAAGAGATAATATTTGTCATTGGTCTTTTATTATCGCATCCACTTCTTGGGATGGTTTTATTTGTTTCATCTACTTCTGGGGATGAGAACTATTACTTAGGATATAGTATAGTATATTGATTATCGCTTCAGGGATAATCATATTCAGTAATCACTTCAGTGATTACATACTGATATTTTTTCCTTGCTAGGAATGATAATTACCACTTCAGGGGTAGTATAATCATTGTCTTTCCAACTCTTCGGGAGTTGAATCAAATTGTACATCTCTTCGAGAGATGAACGTGTATGATTATAATTTGTCGCTT
Organism: Polygonum aviculare; assembly: GCA_934048045.1. Classification (NCBI taxonomy): domain Eukaryota; kingdom Viridiplantae; phylum Streptophyta; class Magnoliopsida; order Caryophyllales; family Polygonaceae; genus Polygonum; species Polygonum aviculare. The sequence goes on along the minus strand of OW204030.1, from coordinate 25,633,188 downwards.
CAGGGACAAATTTATTTATGAATACAGTCACTTCAGGGAATATATCATATATAATTATAGGCTAAATAGCTTAAAACCACCCCTATAATATGCCATATTCTCAGTAACCACCCCTTTAATGCAAAATTCCTGAAAACCACCCCTTTAACGAGCTCCGTTACCAACTCACCACCCATCGTCCCCCTGCCGTCTGAATCCGTTAGAAACTAGTGACGTGGCAGCTTTTAAAAAAAAAAATTAATTTCTTTGCTTATGTGGCATACACATGGTAGACACCTCATCTAATTCATTACCCACATTCATTCAAATTACCCATTTCACTCAATTTCACCAAATTAGGTCAAAATTGGGAAAAAATTCGGTCAAAATTAACTCAATTGTTGCAAAAACTTAGGTCAAAATTCACTGTGCAAAATTGGGGCAAAATACACAGTGTGAAGCCATTGGTGGTGTTCAGGGCAGCGTCGTTGGTGGAGGCATGAAGGAGGAGGCGACTGCCGCCGGGGAGGCTCACGGGGGAGGGGAAGGTGCAGTTGGTGGCCTATAGGTACTCGCACCGGAGGAGCTTGGGTTGAAGGCGGCGGCGGAGGGCGGGTAGGAGGAGTTGAGGGCAGAGAGGGCCAGAGGGGACGAAAAGGTAATGGAGGAGGACGCTAGGGGAGGAGGTCGGAGAGCGGCAACGTCAGATCTGGAGAGCAGCGACGCGATCGGGAGCAGTGACGCGGTCGGAGACGAAGACGGAAGTGGCGACCTCAAATCTGGAGACGGCGGTGGCGGGCCGTCACGACGATGGCGGTGGCGATGAAATGGCGTGAAGGTTCTGAGGTGGATGAGTCGCTTAGGTGGCCACCAAATGGAAGCCACATAAGCAAATCCGGCAAAAATCGCAAAAAAAACGAGCCACGTCACATATTGTTTACGGTTTTCAACGGAAAGGTGACGATGGGTGGTGAGTTGGTAACGGAGATCGTTAAAGGGGTGGTTTTCAGGAATTTCGCATTAAAGGGGTGGTTACTGAGAATATGACATATTATAGGGGTGGTTTTCAGCTATTTAGCCATAATTATAATTTATCCTTCGTTGACAAATATATTTATGATCGTCCACTTCTAGGGACGTACTTAAGAGCATATAATACGATATATATGCAAATGAAGTGAACTGAAAGCATAGCAACGTATTAATAACACTATGTATTCATCGATCACACCATACATATATATATATATACATATATATATACACGCGTCCACTTCCCTTCATTAAAAAGAATAGTAATGTTAAAAGCAATGGTGATGCGTCCTAGCCCTAGCTCAAGCCTAGTCCAAGATGACCTAAGGACACCGAGACCATGGCGTCCACCTTGGGTCCTGACATTTTCATTTATTATATATATTTCCCTATTTCGCATTTTCCATTTATATATAATATGTTGCTATTTCCGTATTATTACTATTTTGGGCGTGTGTCTTCTTATACTTAAGAGACCGGCCCATTTAACTAGAATAAGGCCCATCGGCCCATATAGCTAGTTGTCTTTCATTTCATATAAAAACGCAAACTCTCCTCTTGTAAAAGGTTAGACACATTTTTAATACAAGACTTAAGTTGAGTGATTATCCTCCTTGCTTGTATTTCGTGTCCAACATTGCTCTCTATCAAATCGTTCTACCATTTCAACACCTTCATCGATTGCTTCCGCGTTCCAAACCTCAAGAGACTCGGCATACACGGTCTAGATCGGCGTCACCGAGACCTTGTCCATTCGAGGTCGCATCAATTGGCATCAGAGCTAGGGGCCGTGTAAGTCTCAATCTACTCGTTGGTTCATCGCATGCACACGTTTTTCTCTTCTCCATCATCCTTGTTCTTGTTTGCCATAGAATCCATCATCAAAATCGTTCACATAGGTCCAATTTTTTTTTCTTTGCCACAAAAAAATGATAAACATTCAAACAAAAATCAGCCATGTCCTATTGGAATCATTTGTGATTTTGTTGATTGATTGCTTGCTAAGAGTTTGATTGATTCATTCAAGTTCTTTGCATAATTTTTCAGCCACAAATTTCCTTCATTTCCTTCCCCAAAACGTGCATATTGTGCTTGATTGTTGTCTCCCTTGATTGATCTTTCTTACCATTTTAAGTTGCTAGCCATCAATCTTGCCATATTATTTTGTCTAGCCTTGTCCAAAAAAAAAAATCATAAACGGCAAGTATTCAAACAAATACTTGGCAACTATCTTTGATTGATTATCTTGATTGATTATCAATCTTGCCATATTATTTTGATTGATTATCTTATTAAAAAAATCAAAAAAAAAATCAATTTCGGGCAAGTTTATTTTGGCAACTATCTTTGATTGATTATCTTGATTGATTTGTAATTGCTTGCTTGATTTCAATCATCTTTTAATTGATCTTGTCTAGCATACAATTCTTGATTGATGATTGATTGCTCCTTGATTGGCTTAATTGATCCTTGTCTCCCTTAATCTTCTCTTCATTGCCGATTTCTATCCTTGATTGATTTTTCTTGCCTTCTTCTCTTCTACACAATCTTGCACTAATCAATCCTTCATCTTTGTGTGATTGCTGATTTTCAACCTCTTCTCTTCTCATTCTAAGTCGTGCACATTGCTTTCTCTCTTGATTGTTTCATTCTTGCACACTTTCCTTGCTTGATTGATACAAGTTACAAGTGATTCTGAGTTCCCTAAGCCATCCCTAACCCATTCAAGCCTTCACGTTACGTGTGTGCTTTGAATTTTCGGGTTGATTTGACTTAGGCATCCCGGAATCTCTTCCTACCTTGTGCTTCGTGATCCTTGCTTTTGAATGATGTCATCTTAGGTACCATGTCGAGGCGGAGATACAAGTTTGATCCATGGGATCCTCGCGACCCTGATTGGATTCCACCGCCGAAGCTTCCACAAAACCAAGCCGCTTATTGGGGAACTTCATACTATGGTGAGCCACCCTCTCGGTTTCATCATCACTACGACGAGCCTAGAGTTAAATCATCGTCGCATCGTCATCGACATTCACATTATGACGATGAGACACCACCACGGCGAAGCCATAAGGAGAGCCATCATCATCGACATGATCCACCACTTCAGCGAAGCTCTAATAGGATCCATCATAGTCGACATGAACCTCCCCAACCAGAAGTTGACCCAAGATATGTTCAATTGGTCGAGCTTCAAGCACTACAATCTCTCATGCGCTCAGTGAGCATCGAGCATGACATGCCAAAAGGCGATCTCCGGGTAACTCCCACCGATTTCAATACATATTCTTCTGGTTTTACTAATCATTTTCATGAGGAGAATGTAGTTGAAGAGTGCCCACAAAATCTTCCCTTAGCCGAGCCCGAAAATTCGGCTATGCCATGCATCGACGCACTATTGGAGCCCCAAGGCCTTCACCAGGAATCCGACATTGAAACAGGCCCAAATTTTGTGGAGCGTCATATTTCTCATCAAGATGACTCCATGCAACATTTGGCCTCTTTTGGAGATCAAACACTCGTAGAGTGCCCACGAGTCGAGGATTGTGCCCTTGCACACCCACAACAGGCTACCCAAGCTACCGTGGTCCAATTGAAGCCAAATTTGGAGGACAACCATGAATATGCTAAAGATGACTACTTGCAAATTTTGGTCCAATTTGGAGACGTTTTTCCCAATGAGTGTCCACAGCCCACATCGTGTGCCCTTACGCCTTCATCGACTCCCGACGTTTTCCAGGATCCAATCGTGCAAACGGATTCATTTTTGGTTGACAAGCCTCATTCACCATTTTATGAGATTGTGACAAATTTGGTCCAGATAGGAGCTGATTTGCATGCACAACACCTCAATGTTGCCCATAGAGCTCTTTCCCCGACGACACCACGCTCGAAGCGAGGACGCTTCGAATCCAAGTGGGGGAGAGTGATGCGTCCTAGCCCTAGCTCAAGCCTAGTCCAAGATGACCTAAGGACACCGAGACCATGGCGTCCACCTTGGGTCCTGACATATTCATTTATTATATATATTTCCCTATTTCGCATTTTCCATTTATATATAATATGTTGCTATTTCCGTATTATTACTATTTTGGGCGTGTGTTTTCTTATGCTTAAAAGACCGGCCCATTTAACTAGAATAAGGCCCATCGGCCCATATAGCTAGTTGTCTTTCATTTCATATAAAAACGCAAACTCTCCTCTTGTAAAAGGTTAGACACATTTTTAATACAAGACTTAAGTTGAGTGATTATCCTCCTTGCTTGTATTTGTGTCCACAAATCGCATCTATCCAAAGCTCTCGCTCATCCTTCTTGTTTTTAACGTTGAACTAGAGAAGGTTCTTCATCACGTTGGCGTGCAAGGTCTTCATCACGTTGAAGACTTGGTTCCTTATTGCTTCCGCGTTCCAAACCTCAAGAGACTCGGCATACACGGTCTAGATCGGCATCACCGAGACCTTGTCCATTCGAGGTCGCATCAAATGGGATGCTAATCGGTGTAACACCCCGTCTTTCCGACAAGGCGTTACTCGGTAGTAGACCTCACGAGGCTCTACCAAGCTGGTTCGACAACAGAACAATCGGATCTTGCAACGCGGGCACGGCGAGAAAACATTGAAAACATCCAACTCGTATTACAAAATAAAAACTTTTACAAAACCTTTCATGATTCCAACCCAATACAAGACTAATAAATACGAACTTTCCCCAAACCCATGCACATCAACTAACAACTTACTATATAAGACCATACAAGATAATCTAAACAATAACGTGTGTTAAAATAACAACAACCCTTCCTAAAAACCCAAACCATTCTATAACACGTATCGCCACTTCGTACCACCAATCCGCCAAGTCTCTGCACGAATCGTTGAATACCTGGAATGAAAAGTAGTTCCCCGAAGGGTCAGTTGCTACTCTACCAAGCTAGACTAAGCACGACAACTATAGGACGTTTCAAAACCATTTCATTCTAAGGTCAGCAAACAAGAGTCCACAATCACACACATAACTCTAAGTCCAGTCCTAGGTCCAGTCAGTCACAAGATTCAATTCACTAGCAGAATCACAATCACAATCACAAGTCTCTTACACACAAATTCATAAATCCACATTCACCCACACACACCATCCTGCTCTCACACACGACCATCTCCACCCAACGACATTCACCTCTTCATTTCCACGCCCATACTCACACAAACACATACCTACACTCACTGTCCTAGTGAGGCGGAGCTGCAACCCTTCATCTACATTGCACTCCTGACCGATAATGCAACCCTTCACCCTCTATTGCACCCGGTCTGACGATACAACCCTTCTTCATCATTGTACGTCTGCCTGTCGATGCAACCCTTCTTCATCATTGCACCCGGCCTTTCCTTAACCACGAGAACACTTACAAGCAACACACATACTCAATAAAGCATAGTAGAACACAATCGAAATACTTGTAATCAAATTCAAACTTTATAAAACTCACTTCACACAAAGCACACATTAAAAACATTTCAAAAGATCGATCGGGACTAGTTCCCAAAACCAATCCTACAATCACAGTGCAAAACCTAACAAATTAGAATAGAACCGAGCAAGTCGAAAATCGACTTACCTCAATAAAGATCTCTGCAAGCTTTTGAGACACTAACTAGATATCAAGAACGCAGATTCCCTGTATAGGATCGGATAATGCGAGTTAATAAATCTAAACCTGTGATCTGAGAAATACTAACACTATAGGACGATAACTCCGTTCATTAGGCAATTCTACTCTCATCCGATAAGTTAACATTTTTTTTCCTTCTCGACAAACACATCTCTTAATTAAATAGTGGTCTCGTCACAAACGATCATGAGAACCCACTTCCTAATTTCAACACCCCTCCACTTTCTAATGACTCTCTATATATAAATTTAATGTTCTGGTGCTTGCTCCAATTTCAGGAAATCAAACTTAACACAACCAACTTCTCTTTGACTTTCCATGCGTGACTCACCGCTTGAAACAATTAATTAGATGTCCTGATTACCATCATACTAACAATCAGACCCAGATCGATCAATTACGGCTAAACAAATTTATTGATTAGAATTGCCTCCTCCAATCACGCTCCACTCTCTGGCAAACTAGGAGTGTAACCACGGTAGCTTACCGGAGAGAGACGGACGTAGAAAACGTTGATCGGTGACGACGATCGGAATGACGGGGTGAAGGATTCTTGGCTTCCGATGAATGCCTACTGCAACATAAAAGATTATCCGATTAGCGAGACGACAAGGATGGTAACGAGAAGGAGGGGCGACTTACAATCGAATGGTTCCGCCAAGGCTGCCGACCTCAGCCCGTCTTTATAGATAGAGAAGGGAAAGGAAAGACACGAACTTACCGGTTGATGATGATGGGGACAGAGGCGTCTGACGACTAGACGAGACGAAGAGGAAACGAATGAGGGCTGAGACTCGATGACGGCACAATGTGGAATAGAAGAGAGAAAAACAAGGTAGATCGGCTTGGCTTTTCAATATATATACACGTTGGGCAGAATCAATAAATTAGGTTAAAATTAATGTTGCCTAGTTTATAGATAAAGTTTAAGGTTAATTTAATATTAGCACTACTCTTATTATTATCATCATCAAAGAAGCGGAGTATCTTGCGGGGTAAGAAATCTCGACCCCAATCGCTAGGAATGAAGGGGCATGGACCTGAGTATTACAATCGGTAAACAGAAATTAATCATCATTATGTACTAGTTTTAAACTGATGCAATCGGCAGTTCGGCAATTGACTATATATATATGATATATCGAAATCAAATCATTGATCATGATTTGTGCTACAACACCGTTATATTCAACTAGTAACACATGATTTTAAGGAACATATCTATCACATTCATCATATACTTAATTCATGTATGTAATTCGGTAATATAAACAGAAGATCAAGCAACTGATTAAGATCAATTTTTATGCATGAATGAAACGATCGAAAATAACATGGATCAAGTAACCATACATAAGTAAACATATAAAGCAAAGGGATATTCCACGCGGTAACCACGAGGTTTTGCGAATTCCGCGTGGTACCCAAAGGTTTCTGACATTCCGCGTGGTAGCCCTGAGGTTTTACAAATTCCGTGTTATAACCTTGTTATATTAGAAAAAGCAAAAAATATAAAAAACTCACCCCTAATATTTAGTTAATTACATAAAATCGCCCTACATTTTATTTTTTTAACAAAACAAGCAAATCTATTTTATTAAAACACCTAAGTTTATAATTATAGAATCATATATTTTCTTATTTAATATTTTTCCATGTTACTATATGTTATTATTTTAATAAATTAATGAATTTTGGTTATTATAAAAAGAACCACATTTTCAAATTTTATAATATTTGATATTTTAAGGGAGTTTTTTTAAAAGTGGGTGCACTAATTCAAGTAATTTTTTTTTAAAATAATATAAATTAGTTTTCTAAATATAATTTACATATATAGTCACATAAAAAACATGTGCAAAAAAAATAGAGTTTTTTATAACATATAAAAATTTAGGTAAATGTTTTTATAACATTTAAAAATAATAAATATTATGTATATCAAGTGATAGTTATCATTAATTGTTTTAAGAATATTTTTTTGGTCAAAGTGTTTTAAGAATATAGATTTTCTACTTTTGTTGAAAAAATAAAATATTTGGTGATTTTATGTAATTAAGTAGATATTAGGGGTGAGTTTTATATATATTTAGATTTTTATAATATAACAAGGTTATGACACGGAATTTGTAAAACCTCAGGGTTACCACGCGGAATGTCAGAAACCTTTGCGGAATGTCAGAAACCTTTGAGTACCACGCAAAATTTGCAAAACCTCGTGGCTACCACGCGGAATTTCCCTAAAGCAAATCATGTATGATAAATACGAAGAAAAATCATGGAAGAATCCGAGAAAATCTTTAAACAATGATTAAGAAGATACAATCACTCTATATCATGGAATAATTAACTTGGATGACGCAATTTATAGATGCATGTATATAAGACAATGTATATCAACATGTATTAACCAGTCAATTGAGGATACAAATTTCGATCGGTAGTTCGGCACTGGATAGATATACTTAACCAAGACGATCAATTCAGGCATGTAGGAAGTAAAAACGATCTATCCAGTTCTGTATATGCAAACAGTAGATCAAATAATGGTAGATCGCATGCATAGCAAATTAAATGCACTCATGAGTCCTGATCGATCGAATAATAGTATTAACTTGCATATGCATAAACAAACACGCATGCCGGAAGAATAATATCGTACAAGGACAAAACCTAAGCATACATAGACACGAGCAATCAGATATCAAAGCAAACCTTATTAATTTTGAGCCACGAACCCATCAGAAAGCCAAGGATTCATACATATTAATTAACGGGGATGCAATATAGGCTATAAAATCAGGTCTGATATATATGGATGACACGCACAAAGCAAATACATGAGACTCAATGAGAGAGAATCAAGATCGAACCATACGTATGCAAAAATAAGCAAGATCGAAATATGCGTATGCACACCTAGAGCAATTCGTGCTGATGACGTATTATAAAACAAGAGAAATCATAAGCAAACAGAGAGAATTGAGAGAGAAGAGAGATCAGATCTGTATTATTAGGTCACCCATAAGGGTCTCTATATAGAAAGTACAGATATGGGATAAGATCAAATATAGGGTTTTAAGCTTATCCATGTACATCCATATCCGATAATAATAATATTATAACAAATTCATGAATTATGGTAATTTTTAAGTACTTTTTTACGAAATAAGATTATATGAGATTCTAACTACCTAATTTGTACATATAGAGCATTTTAGGGATAATTCATAATTTTCAAATATTTTTTATTCAGCTAGTTTACTTGGTTTTAATAGCATTTTTTTATTCAATGTTGATGAGGTGGCACAATCTTTTACACAGACATAGGTTCTGCTTTATACTGTATTATAGTGGATATCTCACAATTTTAGACAAAACTTTGCGTCATAATTGATTTACTTCCTAATGTAAATTATTCACTTTATCCTTTCCTAATTTAAATCAGTCACCTTATCATCTATATTAATACCTTTCATTATTTAAATTAGATTACGCAATATATATCATTTTAAATGAAGAAATAATTATAGTAATATTAATTATTTCCATATAATATAAAAATAAACACACAATATATTATAATATCTACAACACATATGTTTAAATTTATCATTACTGAAAAAAATCAAATCACCATATAACATTTCTTAAAGTAATATATTGAATTGTTTAATATATAATATCATATAACTAAAGTGTTTGATTAATATTATTATGTATAAAATTTTATAAATCCGCACAAGGTACAAGCAACTATGCTAGTGAAATTTTATAAATCATTTTGGTTGCAAATTTCTCAATATCTAAATATTAAATCCTGTGAAATTTGAAGAGAATTACTCGCCATATACCTATATGGTAACAAACAAAATTCCTTATGTCAATATTGATTTAGCTAAAATTTACTTAAAAAAATGATGCGAAAAAAACATTAATAGACATTTATTGAAATATATAATTTATTGGTTTGTGGTAGGAAATGATTTTCTTTTATTATTTAAAACATAGCATTATGATTTTTGAAGTAGGAAATTATTTTTTTAGAGAAAAACGCATAATATAATAACAAAGATCTAGACATTAATATAAAGAATAATCTACTATAATACAGTATAAAGCGGAACCTATGTCTTTGTTAAAAATTGTGCTACCTCATCGATGTTGAATAAAATATACTATTTACGCCATGTAATCTAGGTTGGATAAAATAATGCTTTTTATTTTAGCAAGTATTAATAAAATCTAATTATTAACCAAAAATTAAGAGGATTCAGCACTATAGTTGGATCCAAAAAAATTAGAAAAAAATCCTAATTAAGATCAACATGGTACGGGAGACTTAGGTTTTTCCTATATGATACGTTCTCAAAAAAATTACAAATATTTCTAACGTATATATGTTAGGACTCTACACTATAATTGGATCACATATCAAAATAGAAAATGGTATGTTAGTTAGAATCTCTCTGTATATTTTTCAGTATTAAGAAAACAACTTCTTACCAAGGATGAAAAAATATTAACCAATTAAGATCTTATCCAATTAAAATATCATGGAAAATTCTCTTTTGCATAACATATAATTTATATCTTTTAATGTACACATTAGAAATATGAGCATGAAAAATTATCTTTTACACACATCTCATATCATTTATTTCTTTTATTTATTAAAATAATCCTCATATAATTTATATGAACATGAAAAAAAAATGGTCATTACCCGTACATTGTACGGGTCTTCAACTAGTTATGTTAGCAATTAGCATTAAGGTTTAATAAATATGTTAACAATGTCATTTCAATAGATTAGATATTTAGATTAGGATGGATATTTCGTACAAAATCTCTTAGTTAGCTAGGTATGATCTTTTCTTATTTAGATTAGGATGGATTTTTGGTAACAATATGGTTTGACAAGTTTTGCGTATTCTTTTTATTTGGTTTTTGGTAACAATTTTTGGTAATAATTGTTCGAAAAGATCATACCAAAAAAAGAAATTAATAGAAAAAAATCATGTAATTATTATCCTTTTTCCTAATTTAAAAGATTGCTTAATAATTTTGATCTAGTATATCGAAAAATATTGAATTGGTATTGCTAATCACAATTAGCAAATTAGCAATTAGGGAATGAACTTCAAGGATTCATTTTAATAATCTTAATATTAATAAACAAAGATATTTCTATATAAATGTACGTATATATTGATATGTATAAGGCTTTGTTAAAAGTTCATAAGGCAATACATTATATATTAGGCAATCTGTTATTCTAAGTTACCTAAAGGAATTTCAATTTTGAAAAAGATTTTTGTAAAAAAAGTTTAATTTGTTGAGATTTTCTATAGCATAAAAGTTGTTAGGATACGTACGGTAATACAGTAATACACTAACGTACATCATTTATCCTCACTAATATAGATTTGCTTGCTAGTTTTACACGTAAAATCACGATCCAAGATTTAGATTTAATATCAAAATTATTTATAATTTCAATAATAGAGGAAAAATCAAATAATCTATTAATAATGACAGCAAAAACAAAAAAAATTGTGTAATTGTAAACCATAAACCAAAATCCTAGAAACTAACGAAGACACGTTTTGCAACTAATAATATTTCTAAAATGATTTTTCTTTATAGGAAATAACTTCTCTCGTCTGTCTTCAATCTTTAGTATAGGGGTGACGATGGGGCCTTTGCGACCGGTCACGGAGCTAGGGTCAATCAGCATCGACTCCGCATTCAAGGAGTAATTCATCAAATTGAGGATCAAACAATATTAAAGAAATCGAAGAGTAATAGTTAGGTGGAAGACAATCGGAAAGGAGGAGGGCATATAAGGTAGATCATGGCGGGCTAATCTATTTCTCGACATGTGTGATTTTGATCATGAGAAGATGAAGAATACAAATCGATCATTGAAGTATAACCATAAATCAGTTGCCATTTCGATGAATGAAGAATTGATAAATCAAGTTGAAGAGCAACAACACAGGAAGATGAAGATGAAGAATAAAATCGGGAACAAAAATTAATCGTATGGGAAAGATGTTTTTTTAATATATTTAGAGTTAAATTATACATTATTTTATAATTGTAGTTAAATATGACATGTAAATGATGGAGCAACAAATAATATTATGTGGCATATGACATGTGAAAAAGGATATGACATGGCTTAATGAAAATGTGACATGTGGCAAAATCTGAGGTGGCGTAACGTATGAACGTCATGTGGAAAAAGCTGAGGTGGCGCAATGAGAAGACTTTAATCCTTAGTGGTTTTAAATATATATAATAGATTGGGCTTTTAATTTTTTTTTATATTTGTAGATCGGTTTAGTGTTAGGCGGTGGGTATACGTTGGTGTCGACAGTCGAGTGACGCTGGAGCTCGCGGGGTTGGTGAGTGGGGCCCATTTAGTGGTGGGAGTTTTGCTTTGCTTTTTCTAAATTCTAACCTATTGCATTCCATTGTGTCTCGGGCTACCCCACGCTAGGATTGAAAGCCTCAACCTAGGAAAACGTAGCACACCGTAGACTGCGTTTCATTCCAGTGTTTTGGGTACATGTACGTGGGACGGAAGATTTGAATCTGTGTTTTGGTGGAGCGGAGGCGGAATTCATAGTGACATGCTCGTTCACAACGGTGTTCACTGCTCGGTGGCATAGCGGGACAAACGGCATTTCCTGGAGCGGAATTCTACCACCATCTATCTACCCCCTAAGTCAATGGTCTTTAACCTTATCAATGTTGTGCAATCTGAAATTGTGAGGAAAGATGCTCTACAATTTCAACATGTAATGAACAATCAAAAGATTTTGTTGAAAAGGTTTCAAAAAATGATAGAAGAAAGCTAGTGAATTCTTAAAGCACGTTAACATAACTACATGGGTGTTAGGCTCACAATCCTCCCCTTCCGCCCAAGTGGAACATAGACTTTAGGCTTTCAAAATTAAACTACCTGAAAAATGCGGGGTTTAACACAAAATCACTCGTAAATTTAGAATTTGTAACGTACCACCCATGAAATCCCACAGTTTACAAAAGACCAGCATGTGATATTTTCATTAAAATTCATGTTAAATGATATCACGATTACAAAATCGCCCTTCTCATGTATTAAACCCATGAAAGAAAGATGGAAAGTTGGAACGATAACAACTTCATAGGTGAATGGTGACAAACATAATGATGGTCAAATCTGGTGCTCATGGTTGGATGATTCGATCGATTCAACGTTTCTTGGAGACAAATTCCGAGTTCACGCTCTCGTTGATGGTGCTATTTCGTATTTGGGATTTGATTGGAGTTCTTTCTCCTATTAAGAAATTTAAAATCCCAAAATCTAGGGTTTGGGTTTTGTGTTTGAATTGAAAATTTGGGGTTTCTATTGTGTCATAAAGAGGGGACATTGGTGTTTGAATGGAAATCTTTGGCTCTCTTGCTCCTCTACATATACATGTTGAATAATGGGTTGAAGATGAAGTTGTAATTATACATGTAGAACAATTTTAGTTGCTCATTAAGTTGTTTAGAATAGAATATTGATGTACATATACTTTGTTAAAGTATAATTCATCATTTGAATCTTTGGCATGATGAGCATAGGAAATGCCCATTAGGTGTATTGCATGTTGAACTTAAAAATCACGAACTATATACATGATTTGGTGTATAGATTCATTATGCATAGTTAAGCATTATCATGTTAACAATGGCTCCTTTGATCCTGAATGCAATGGATAATAGTACTGGTGAATGCAGAACTCATATATGTATTGATGATCCCGGTGCACCTTCATTCTCTGATTGAGTTGTGTCAAAGTCATTGATATTGTTTTTGTTATGATTTTGTAGAATTATTTGAGAGGTCACAATCTAGTTCTTCATCTAGTAGGGTAGAAGGTTGCTATTGTTTTTGTGGTATGAGGGCGCTAGTCTTTTGACAACTCATATAGATGGAAATTATGGTTGGAGATTTTATGGTTGTCTAAATTATAGTGGGTACGAAATGAGGTGTGATTATTTCTCTTGGCATGATGGCCAATTTTCTAGAATAGCATCACAAGTAATAAAAACATTGATTCAAGAAGAAATGAATAGAGTCGAGCAATTAAGAAATGTCGAAACAACAATTCAGAGGTTGAAGATGGAAAACAAATCGCACCTCCTACAAATTGAAGAACGCAAAAACAAGTCAAAGAAGAAAGATTATGGTCATATGCCAATCATTGTTGGATTTATATTGGTTTTTATGTTGAACGCTCTGATACGCCTTGGATTTCTTCCTCTTTGGCTGAGAGGCTTTGGTGGAGGCGGTCAAAGCAAGAAACTCTTGTGTAAGATCGGGGAGGAGAGTGATGAGGTCGGCCGTTGAACCACCAAACTCACGGGCGATGATGGCGAGTCCCATGAACGACGGTTTCTAATAGTTGGTTTCCTCCAAGCGAGGGATGAGAAACCGCTCCAGGAAGATGTCAAGGTTCGCCTACTAGTGGGGCTCAGCCGTCTTTAGAGCTTTCGCCACCAAGTTCCCAAAACCTCTCGTTTTTTTTCAAACAAGTCTTCAGCTAGAGGGTCTAGAGTGATGGTCTTCTGAGAAGGTTTTCTGGGTTTGGCGGAGGAGGAGGTCGTCGGCATTTTCTTTCGGATGGAGGACCAATCAATATGTATATTAGGTGGTATCAAGGGACTATGTATTTTGGGAAGGGTTAATTATTGACGGATCAATCAATATGTAAATTATGTTCTAATGGTTAAATATTATCTCCATTTTATTTGTCTTTTTGTGAAAATTAACTCAGTTATGGAGTTCTTTTGACCTATTGAGTTAGGGAAATCGCCATATATTTTGTCCAATATGATTATTGTTGGATCGTAGTTCGCTACGGCTTCCCTAGGCAACAAAATAATAATAAGCAAATAAGAACAAAGTGCATAAATTAAAATCTAGAGACTCCTTCCTTATAGAGAAACCCCACTTACACCAATTGGTCTAATGGGTAAACCTCTAACTCCGCTCGGAGGATTTGTGAATAACTTTCTTGTTTTATTACTTGAGTCCCTACAACTATTACAATTTAAAGAACAAACTTCTCCAATCTACAAGAGTCCGTCCCTATAGAAAAACTATTGTGTTTGTTGGAAGGTAAATTTTGATGACGGAGGTGACACTATTGGGATTAATTTTTAATTAGGCTCAAGATCATAAATGCCTAAATGTAACCTTAGTGGGAGAAAACAGCAGCAACAAAAATAGAAAAGAAAACACAACTAATCAAAATATCGTGCACGTGTATGTACAAAATTGCAACAAATTTTATGCTAGGATAGGTTCCTATCTTTGAGCAGTTGCCGCAGTTGCCAATTTGCAACAATGCTAATACCAATTTAATTATAGTACCAGTCTCCTCTGATTCTACGTTAGAACAAGCTTTTCATGATCGCTTAAACGCCCCAATAGAGGGATTTAATAGGATTAGTTGAGGAGTGAGCTCATAGGAATTGGTAGAGGGATTTAATAGGATTACTTGCAAGCTTAATCGAGTGATTGGTAATGATGATTGGGCTGCTTGCTTTCCTATGTGTTCTGTTTTCTTTGCTGATCCCGAGCTTTCAGATCATTCTCTAGGGATCATCAATGTGAATCCTTCTTTTGTGGCAAAGAGAATTCCCTTTAGATAAAGAAATTACCGGTCTGATAAGCCTGATTATAAGCAGGTGGTTTCTAATGCTTAGACTTTTTCTAGGTTTAGCACTGCTCAGTTTCAGCTTGCTTCCAAACTGCAGTATGCTAAGAATTGTTTCAAATAGTGGCAGAAAGGGAATTTGTCTACTTTGGAGAAGGAAGTTGAGCTTTGTGTTGCTACTCTTGCTGAGAAGCATGATGAGTTACATGGTGACTGTTTTAATTCTGAGAAACAGGTTGCTGTTAAGGAGGCTAAGTCTGTTTTAAACCTCAAAATGGAACAGTTGAATAGCTTTATTGTGCAGAGGAGTAAAATTGACTGGCTGAGGCTTGTTGAGGAAACCTCCCCTATCTTTTATAGAGGTATAAGGAATAGGCGTGCTATGAATAATATTTTTGTGTTGAAGGATTGCAATGGGAATCTTATTGAAGACAGTGGTGGGATTGAATGTGAGGTTCTAGAGTTATACCATAATTTACTTGGAAAGGAAGCTACCATTGTTGCAATCAGTTTTGACAGTTTAGTTGGTAGAACTGTAAATCCAGCTGACTTTATGATTCGGCCTATTTTGTATAGGATAACTCTTGTATTTTAGAGCTATATTGAGAGTGTTTAGGTTAGTTTTGAGCGTTATTGTAATATGAAGACCGAAGACACAAAGTATGAAGAATCAAGAGTTAAAGAGCTTAAAGACGAAGATTCGCCACTACATGGATATCGCGGTCGCGTTGTCTATGACGCGGGCGCGGTGGCGTGAAGGAGCGAGCCAACCAAGACCCATGAAGGCCGCGGTCGCGCTGCCTATGGCGCGGTCGCGGTAGAAGCCGACTCGGATTTGACCATTTGAAGGCCGCCGCGGGCGCGGTTGTGGTGCCGCGGTCGCGGTTCGACCGACTTCCAAGCGGGAGAGATTTCACCGTTTTTATCTTGTTTCCTTTCTTATCTTTCGGTTTCCTATCTTATTTAGTCCGAAAGGGTTGATCTTTGGGGCTATATAAGGGGAACCTTTCTAGGTTTTTAGATATCAAACTTACTTATCAATCAATTGTCTTTCAATAAAGATTAGAGTTTTCTTTGTAATGGAGAACTAACTCTCCTCTTGGGTTTATTCAATCAAGGAAGTTTTATTATGAAGTTGTGAAATTCTGGTAATCTCTTTATCCCTAGGTCTTTATTGATAGTCTTGTGCTTCATCCCATGATCTATGTTTGATTTTATGAGCCTGATCAACTTGTTTGATTGACTTAGATCTATCGTTTGATTTAGGATTGGTTGTTGTCTATGCATCTTTCTTATTTCTCGAAACAACTCTATTCTAGGGAAGAGTATTCAATGGTTAAATTGTGCATGAGACTCGTAGCTTGATTTCATGATTTGATTTCCTAATATCCCTGTGCTCTATGCTAATTCTAGGTTAAGCGTCCTTGCCTAGGGTTATAGAATTGTTTGGACCATGGACTTGCGATTGCTAATGATTGGGATTGGAATTGACCTAGGCGTATAAAGAGGTGGATGAATTCATGATCAACGGATTAATAAAGTGGAATTGATTGAGTAAACTCTGTTTGATAACCTTTGATTGAAACTGACTTTCAAAACCCCCTTTTGATTACTTGCATAAAAACCATAAAATCCGAATAAAAACTGATTCCTTTGGGTTCGACCCCTTGCTTGCCTACTATACTTTTGTTTGTATGTTTGAGATTTATTTTTGATAAGGGAACAACGACTTTGCCCAAGTCAAATTTTGGCGCCGTTGCCGGGGAATCCTTTTTCTTGTTTTGATTTTGTGTGTTTTCGTGTTTTGCGCTCAAACCGCGCCCGCGGCCCCCTCGGCGCGCCCGCGGTTCATGCACAGAGCCATCCTTTGGGTGCGGGCCTAACACATGGTCCGTACCCGGTCTACTAATACTTCCCCTGTTCATTTTGATCCAGAAATTGACAGGACTCTTCAGAAGATAAGGAGTGCCCCCAGACCTTCTACATCTTACAATCTTCTTGAATCCCTCTCTCTCTCTGACTCAGAACCAGAAGGCACCATGGCGGAACAAACTATTCGCCAACTCACGGCGCCCAATCTCCAGCAACAACAGCTCGCTGTTCAATTCCCCGAACTCGGGGAGGGTGTGAAGTTTGAACTGAAGTCTGGTCTCGTCCACCACTTGCCCAAATTTCACGGGTTGAGTGGTGAGGACCCGAACAAGCATCTCACCGAATTCCACGCGGTGTGCGTGAGTATGAAGCCCACTGACGTGACGGAGGATCAAATCAAGCTCCGGGCTTTTCCCTTCTCTCTTGAGGACACCGCCAAGGACTGACTCCTTTATTTGGTGCCGGGTTCTATCACTACTTGGGCGGACATGAAGAGGGCGTTTCTTGAGAAGTACTTCCCCGCTTCCAAACAAACATCTATTAAAAAGCAGCTCAGCAGTTTGGAGCAAGGGGAAGACGACAACCTCTATGACTATTATGAGCGCTACAAGAGGCTCATCGCGAGTTGTCCCTACCATGGCTACCAAGCCAAGGATCTTATTTGCTACATCATTGAGGGACTCTGCGACAATGATAAGAGGCTCGTGAATGCATCTTGTGGGGGTAGTTACGAGAACTTGACCCCCGCTTCAGCTTTTCAGAAAGTGGAGATCTTGGCTGAACAAGCCCGCAATCAAAGGTCCAGGACCAATGTGAGGTCCGTTAATGTGGTGAATGAGTCCCTGAATGCTGAAGTAAGGGAGCTCAAGGATCTTATGAAGCAGCTACTCACGAAGAGGACGACCCAGCAAGTCAATGCTTGTGGTCTCTGTTATGAGGCGAGACACCACACGGATCAGTGGCCTACTATTAAAGAGACCGAGGAATCGGTTAATGCCATTGGCAATTATGGAGCGCCCCGACCCCGGAATGATCCTTACTCTAATACCTACAATCCGGGGTGGGCGAATCATCCTAACTTAAGGTGGAGCAATCAGCAGCAGCAAAACCCACCACAACAACAGCAACAGTACGCTCCTCAAGGCCAACAACAACAGTTTCGGTCCAATAACTATGCCCCGAGAGCGCCTGCTCCGTCTCAGAATGATGCTATTACTGCCCTCTTGAAGGAGAACCAAGAGACGAGAGCTGCTGTAAAGAATCTTGAGACTCAGTTGAGCCAACTTGCCACTATGATCAATAGGCTCGAGTCTAAGGATTCCGGGAAACTTCCCTCTCAACCGCTCAATCACAAGGAGAATGTCAGTGCCATGAATTTGAGGAGCGGTAGAGTATTGGTGAGTCGGGAATCACCCACTGGTGACGAACCGCGACCGCGTTCCCCTGGCCGCGACCGCGCCGGGGCAGCAGAGCATGGAGACCAAGCCTCTGTGGAGATTCCGCGCCTGCGCCCCCCCTCCGCGCCCGCGAAATTCCAACAGAAGACCCGGACCACGAGAGGCGTAGCGACCCGCGACCGCGGAGTCCGGACCGCGCCCGCGGTAAGGAGGCCGAGCGGAATTTTGAAGCTTTACTCGATTATGCTTTCAAGAACTATTCGCCTCCTCGGCCGAGCTCTCCTAGACGGAACCGAGCCCCAGCAGCAGAAGAGGACGATGGATATGTGGCTCAACCCCTTCCACCATTGGATTCTTTCAAGCCCTCTCCTCCATTCCCCGATGCTCTCAAGGACACAAGGAAGGCGGCTCATGACAAGGAACTCTTCGAGACTTTCGCCAATTGTCGGGTAAATGTTCCTCTCCTTAATCTCATCCAAAGTGTCCCTCGTTTTGCTAAGCTTATGAAAGAGCTATGCACCATAAAAAGAAAGAGTAGGACTAGTCCTAAGATTGAAAAGGTACCTTAGTTGAAAAGACGCAGGATAGCAAAATTGAGACTTGTAATTCCCTACTCCAGAAGCAATTACCTAAAAAATGCTCAGACCCAGGAAGATTCACCGTCCCTGTCATTATTGGAGAAACCAAAATTGAGCGTGCTATGCTAGATTTAGGTGCCTCCATTAATGTTCTTCCAGCTTGCATATATGATAGGTTAGGCCTTGGTCCTTTAAAGGAGTCCATTATTGTTATTGAATTGGCTGACCACTCTAATGTGCGACTGAAAGGGTTAGTTGAGGATGTTCTAGTGCAGGTGCAGGGTTTGATCTTTCCTGCAGATTTTTATGTAATGGAGATAGGTGATGGGCGGTATGACCCGGTTCTCTTACTAGGTCGCCCATTCATGAAAACCGCCAATACGGTCATCGACGTTGCCAATGGATCTCTTTCCATATCTCATGGTGGCAATACGGTCCGAATTGATGTTGATGAGGACCCATACTGATCGTATCCACGTTGAGCCAACGACGTTAAACAAAAGCACTGCTTGGGAGGCAACCCAAGGATTAGATGGATTGTTTTTCCATTCCTAGCTTAGGTTTTGTTTGTTTTTTTCTAGCTAACATGCAGGTACTAGGTCCGAAAGGACACGTCTGGCGTGAAACCGCGCCCGCGCCTCTTTGGCCGCGCCCGCGGTGGACCGTCAGCGCGCCCCGACGAACAGGTACTAGCCCGTGCTCGCGGCAACCATACTGCATCTCGGTTTTTAGCTTGTTTCTTGGTAAAAAAAAAAAAAGAGAAGAGACAAAAAGAGGACTCTTTGGTCCCATTCTACCTCTATATTTTCCATCCATCTATATCCATTCTATCCATCTTCTATCTTTCCATCCCTTCTATATTTTCTTTCCATATACCTTTGTACTTTCCATTCTTTGGCTATGTGTAAAGCCTAAGTATGGGGGAGCTTTGTTTCCCCGAGAGTTCTCTTCTCCACGACTCGAGTTCAAGTATTTGTCCATCTTCCAAGAGACAAGCCAAGATACGAAGGTTGCTTACACATCACGCTTTTCGAGACGAAGTCAAGATGTTGTTCTTGCACGAGAACCGCGCCCGCGCTTCAGCAGCCACGCCTGCGGTGAACATTCAAGGAAGACTTCGCTCTCTGCATCGATTCCGCGCCCGCGCCCCTTGTGCCGCGCCCGCGTTTTTCCACCAGATTAGAAATACGAAGCTTTTCTTCTACCACCTTTGAAGAGTTCTTCCATTCCACCACTCTTCATCGATTGTGAGTCTTCTGATTGCCTTCTTCCTTGCTTCTATCCTTTCTCTTTGCTTCATTGAGGACAATGAAGGATTTAAGTATGGGGGAAGGAGTACTCAGATTCGCTTATCCTAGTTAGCTTAGTTAGCTATTTGCTTCAGATTTTTGATTTTCTTCTTTTCATGTAGCACTTGCACCATATCTTTTTGCATAATAAAGAAAGAAAGAAAAAGAAAAAGATAGAAAGAGCCATAAAAAAATTGAAAAAAGGCATATAAATCCTGGGATGAGTCGAAAACCCGAAAGCGCGGCTCAGGTAATTGTTTGAACCAAAATTTACCCAAGGAAGAACTTTGGCTTAAATCGGGCCTAGATCGAAATAAATCAAAGAGAAGGACGAAAATTGTGTTTGTATTGATGAGAAAAGCGTATGAATGTGTATAAACATGGTACCCCGTTCTAGGGTTTACAATGGATGTATGAAGGTATGATCCCCCTTCTAGGGTTTACAATGCATGCCTCTGGCGAGGGCTATGTGTGTAATCTGACGTGATATGCTATGATCCTCTCTCTCCCTTCCCCAATTTCGTGGGTTTACATGGGTATTTATAGACAAAAAGTAGGAATTCTATCTTAAACAAGGTATAAATCTATCTTAACCAACAAGTCTTCCGGAAAATCTATCTTATATCTTGGATGCTCTTTATCCATTATGGCAGCGAATCTATCATATATCAGAGGATATCTTGGAAAGATTCTATCTTGTAACAACCATATCTCGGACAAAATCTATCTTCTTTAACCGACTTTCCTTTCGCCGCAAGTCTTGTCTTACTCTGAGGAGGTAGCAAAGAAGTACTAATCGGGTCTTGATACTTCTTTGACTATGTATTGATACTTCTTCACTTAAAACCTGGGTCGAACAGTACCTTGTAGCTGTAAGGCATTGGGACTTCTCTGGTACTGGGTTGCTTCCTGCTTGGATTATTTCTGGGTCCAACAATACCCCAAATTCATCTTGGTTGTTGAGGCGACGAGACGGGCAAGATGGATTTCACACCTTTGATACGAACCTTCGTTATTTGCAAGATCTGTTCGTTGATATAAGCGATTGAGTTTTTGGATAGTAGACGTCTTCGTGACAAAAGTGTTTACTAGAGGCGCGGACTTTATCAAAGTCGTCAGCTATAGGCATGGACCTGATCGAAGTTGTTTACCGCCAGCGTAGGTGTGACCGAAGTTGTGTAGCCTTGGGCATTTTAACTGGACGATAACCATGAGCTTTTGGTGTTTAACCTAATCGTAGTCGCTAGCCCAGAGCATAGACTTAGGTAAAGTCACAAACCAAGAGCTTACACTTGTTGTTGTGCAAAGGTGATGCTTGAGAAACTGACGGTATATGTCTTGGATGGAGAGCCTATGTCTTGGAAGCTATGTTCCGAAGCTACTCTTAAGGTAGTACACTTGGTCGGTTTTAAGGTCTGCATCGGCGATTCTCCGCGTAGGATAGCGAATACTCGATGAGTTGTAGTGCGGTCGGGAAGTGAAGCTGTGGTGAAGCTAAGAAGGTGAACCAGTGTTTGGTCAATCTTTGTCAAGCATTATCCATTTAGCACCCCAGCATAAGATCTTCTCTTGAGGTGGACATGGAGCTTCTAGATGACGAGGATAAGGTGATTGACGTACCTGATGCTTAGGCGGTAATAGACCCCAACCTCCTTTGTCATGAAGGGTCTGATTCATGAGGTTGAGTTAACCCCATGATGATAGAATGATTCTTTTAACGCAGGTGTTATTTGCAATCTTCGTGTGCTGATCGATTATTAAGTAGGTGCGGTTAGATAAAATTGTCATTTAACCGGAGAATGACCAGAGAAGTACTGACGCGTGATTAGCGAGTTCATCTGAGCCATTTCTGGTGAATCTTCACGTAGGTTTAACCAGCGATGATGCCGGTGCAGCTAAGGAAGTCGATGGTGAGGAGCCTTCAGAAGAGGCGGCTTCTCAGACCCCAACCATTAAAGTGTGGCTCTGTAGTCTTCCTTGTCATTCATTTGATTTAGGTTCGTTGTGGGAACGAATGCGAACCCCTGATTAGGTGTATGTTCGTTCCTTTGACACTTGATTACTCTGCTTTGTTGCTCTGGTAAAGCGTGAACTTACGATCTTTTGATTTTAACCTACACCTAATCAAGCAACTTTTTCATAACGTTAGTTTAATGAAATATCTAGAGAATTTCCAGAGAAATGTCACCCATTGGTACGGGGTGTTCCCTTGTTGTATTTTGTTTTGTTTCGACGCCCTTGTATGGCGCGCTTCTATGTCTTTCAATATTGTCCTGCACTCGAATAAGATAACTTTGCAATAATGTTAGTATAAGTAAATATCTGGAGAATATCCAGAGAAGCATCGCCTGTTGGTAGGGGATGTGAAGTTCACTCGTATTGAGTTTCGATGCCACGGTATGACACTTATATATATGTTGTTGTGTTAGTACCTTTTTATTTGCGTCAGTTGGCAAACTTCAGTGTAGGGCAGTGATCAAGAGATTCTCCAGGGATGTATTTGCCCATATGTGTATGAATGCGTTAGTAGATCAGCATTCGAGAGGAAGTGTTATGTGCCTTCCTCCCATAGCGCATTAGTTCGATCCTGAATAGATGTCCAGGTCTTTGCGCTTGGTGTACTGCAAAGGTCCGTGCATAATTGCTTATGATTAGGCGTCCTTTGGATCCATAAGTTTAGTCCTTAGGATGTATTGTTTTCACGGCGTCCCGCGAATGTGGCCTCGGGTTATCGGTGCTATAGCGTTCCCCTTCCCGTACTAATCCAATGTGACTACGTTGATTGGACTTAGATGGGGGGTAACCAACTTATGGGTTACTTCACCACGTTGTATGCGTGACGACATCGCCATTTCTAGACGGTATAACCATGTATTTATACAGTGGTTTTTTGTGTGCTGCTTTTCGTGTATTTGTTTAGTCGATGAGACGTAAAATAGCGCGTAGGGTGCGTTTGAAGCGGTAGTTGAGTTGTGGGAGAGTTGTTTTCTCGCAAAACATCACAAATAGAACTGAAAAACTACTAAGCTATGAATTAAAGACAATGCATCGACATTGGGAGCTAGCACCCCGGAGTCGCTTATTGAAGAAAAATCAAAGAGGTCTTAAAGAAGTAGTAAACTAAAGCTAGGTGATGATCATAAAGTTAATGAGACCAAACCGATTCAGAAGTAATACTTCTTCAGGTGGGTTGTACTTTAACGCGTGTGAGTCGTGATCGACTGTCGTTAGCGTTGGCTCGTGAATGAGCGGGAAGACATTATAGAATGTAGGAAGAATGAGAACGAGTAATAAAGTATAGATAGTAAAAGTAAGTACCTTAGTCGTGTAGCCAATGTTGGCATATAGCACCTTGGGACTGTATTAGGGCCATGGCTGGCCATTGACGTTTCGCATGGTTGGATAATGCATAATCAAGAAGTCAAAAATAGGTGATCACGGGTTTCCCCAATGATCCTCCAATGCTTAAGTTAGTCATGTCTTTGTAAGAAACCGCAAAGGGAAAGCAAAATGTAAAATAATAGTTTTGGGGAGTGATACGAATGAACCTGCATTTTTTTAGTGATTGAATCATGTTCGTGACAATGGTTATTGTCATCGTCGTCTTCTCTTCCGATGCTCTTGGACACCGGCTAACGGGATGGTGATTCTCTAGCTGCGGCCTGGCGGCTATCCAGCGATCAATCAGCAAGTGATCGACTGGGGTTGTTCCCAAAAAATGGGGGTCTAAGGAGTATCGTAGTTAGATTAGACGACCCCTGTTGTCTTCTTGCAACCATCAAGGTCTGGCCTTAAAGCTGTCTTCGCAACTTCTTTTGAGATTTTCTAGCGACTGCATAGAGATTGCACAGAGATTGTCTAGGGAGATACCGACTTGTGCGATCTTCTTTGTAGAAAGCTGCTTGAACCTGATTTTTCTGAACCAGGGGAGTGAACCCCTGACCATGGACAGTTAAACCAATATCTTGTTGCTTCTTGGTTCAAGTAACCCCAACTCATGGTGAATTGGTACTTTGTGAACCGAGCGTGGGCCTCTTCCTTGAGTTCTTGGACGGTGTCCTAACCTGACTCAAGTTCACGTTCGTTGCTCTCCGTAGTGGTGAGTCAGTACCTGGCGGTGGGAACTTTAATATCTACCGGAATGACGACCTCACATCCGTGCGCTAGGGAGAATGGTGTTTAAACCGTTGCTCCCTTCGGGTGGTGTGATTAGTTCGATGTTCCACTCTTTACGGAAGTCGCGTGTCTTCTTGCTTCTAAATTGTGATTCATCATTGCATGTAATCTTTTTTGGTACTCCTGATCTTTCGACATGTGGATGGAGGCAATTTCCCGTCAATGTCCATCTCTCATCTCATGAATGACC
This sequence comes from Polygonum aviculare, assembly GCA_934048045.1. Taxonomy (NCBI): domain Eukaryota; kingdom Viridiplantae; phylum Streptophyta; class Magnoliopsida; order Caryophyllales; family Polygonaceae; genus Polygonum; species Polygonum aviculare. The sequence continues at coordinate 25,608,300 of OW204030.1, read as the reverse complement.
ATGTGGTGGTCGAGGGATGGAGAATTTTCAACAGCTGGTGTGGGATAGGTGTGTGGTGCTGACATGCTTCGTATGCCTAGGCGTACCTGGTTAAGTCTTGGAGAATAGTCAGCTAGTACCACCCCTGCCTGAGGATTTGGTTGGCTAAGCTCCGACCCCAATGTGGTTCCTGCAGTCTTCCTCGTGTATTTCGCACATGATTTTCTCGTCCTCTTCTTTTTCTACGCACCGCTGTAGGAAGCATGAGGTAGATTTATGGAAGAAGATCCCATGTAGGATGGTGAAGCGTGTGCGTGTTGCTTTCGATCTTAGGGCTTTGGCTTTGATCTTGTCCTTGGGTGCTTTGCCATGTAGGAACCAGTGTAGGTATGGCCTGGTCTAGTGGTCGACTGAACTAACCCTTGGACTTTGGAGAATATCTGGAGCGAGTGGCTCGGGTGGTGATTCTTTAGCCTTGATCCTTTTGATGATTCAACCATTGTAGATTGTAGTAGGCGAATGAGAAGTATCTTGTTGTACCCCCTAGGGTTTAGGGTAGTGCCTAATCTTGTCGGGGTGTCGGTCGAAGCGTTTTGCTCTCGAGGCTCTTGCTCACATTTAATTTGCTCGAATTGCTCGGCCGAGGATTTGACCGTTTTGAGATAACTTGCCATCCTGTCGTCTTTGGCGTCGAAGATGCCTAATATTTGGTTAACGACCAGTAAAGAGTCGACTCGTACCTCAAGTCACTTGATGGATAGAGCCTTGGCTAACTCTAGTCTGAAGATAAGAGTTTTGTACTCCGACTCGGTGTTAGTGGCGTCAAAATTACGTCTGACCGCTTGAGCTGTTCTTGCCCCCCCTTGCCGATTTTAGCACGACTCCGAGACCTGCCCCCTTGCGTTCCAGTCTCCTTTGGTGTTCAGTAACCATTCGTGCTCTCCTCGAGGGTTGGGGTAAAGTCGGCAACGAAGTCAGCGAGCATCTGTGACTTGATACTTCTTTAGTACTTCATAAAATAGTCAATACTTATCTAAGGATTTGGAGATGAACCGGCAAAGTGCGGCTATCTTGTTGATCAGCTTTTGCACATCCTTTACACTTCGAGGGGATTTCAGGGAAGCAATCGCTCGAACTTGGTCTGGGCTAGCCTCAATCTCTCGCTTGGTCACCACGTGCCCCAGAAAAGTACCAGACGGTACCCCGAAGATGTACTTCTGGGGATTTAGCTTCATGTTGTATTCTTCAAGGGTTCTGGCTGCTTCTTCCATGTGCCCCCTGTGTAAGGAAGCGCTTGTGCTCTTTGCCACCATATCGTCGATATACACCTCCGTTGTCTTTCCAATGTGATTAAGGAATATCCGATTAACTAATCGTCGGTAAGTAGCCCCGGTGTTTCGCAAGCCGAAGGGCATTACATGGTAGCAATATGTGCCCAACCCTGTTATAAGGGAGGTTTTCTGCATCGGTGTCGTCGAACACGATGGCTTGTCTTGAAGATTTCCTGACGGCGTGCCTCGATGGTTGGGGTCGGCCAAGAATCGCTTTCTTTGTCATGACGCTTCGCTGCTGAGTATGTCAACCCATGGACGTTCGATCCCCCAGATATCGCGTTGACCGCTCTGACTAGTGTTGGAGGATCTCGCCTTTCTTAGCGCTCGGGCTGGAGATTCTTCAGTACTTCTTTGGGCACTTGAGCGTCCGGCGCCATGTCCTTGATCCGCCCCTCAATGATTAAAAGAGACAAATCTTTTCTTAGCATGATGCAAACGCGAGTCTGGTGTCCATGATACTCGTGGTAGTCATGCCACTTGGTGGTATCTCTATCGGCCTTTGGAGCCTTATCCTTTCTTGGACACCTCACGTATTCCCCAAGCCTGGTCATATTTCGTAGGAGTTTGTCCGTAGAGATGTTGAGCTTAAGGGGGTCTAGCGAAGGTGGTGGTGATGTCGCAAAACTAGATTAAGACTTTTTCGCGGTCGAAATGGTTTCAGGAATTCTCCGGTGGATCTTTGGGACTTCAGAAGTACCCTGTTGAGATCGTTGGATTGCTTTCGACTAGAGGTGAACTGAGAGCGAAAAGGTATCTGAATGATCTGCGAAGGACCGAATGCTCAAGCGTGGGAGACTAGTGAATCAAGTCAGGGCTGGCCTTATTAGGGTTGTGCCGAACCCCCTGTTCATCATAGCTTCTTTGGAATAGTGGGGGACTGCATTTGCCATCATCTTCTGCTTGTATATTGCCACGTGTTCGTGAGGATATGTGGTCCCGTTGTACGTGGGCTTACTTGGAAAGGAGATTCTTTGGAGTTTCATTGAAGCCGTTTGATGCTTCGGGTTTCATGGTCTGTAGTTCCTGGTGATTTGATCGAGTATGACGCCTATTTGCTCAGCACCCTTCTTTTTGATGGCCATGTCCAGGCCGATCAACTGTGCCTTTCGTAATCTTCCTTGTTGGTGTCGTCACCCGCGATCCAAGTTAGGATGACGTGTCATGTAATTGAAACAAGTTAACAACAAATACGTATAAGTATAGAAGGTCGATATTTATAAGATGCGCAATTAAGAAAGAAAGTCTATCTTTTAGCGGCATATTAGAAAAATTGTAATCAAACAAGGATAAAGGCAAAATCTGAACTCTTAGAAGAGAGAAGCAAAACACGGAATGAACTATGACATAAGGGAACGAGGAAACCAGTATATGAAGGATGGAAGACGTGATCCGGAAGGATCGACTTGACCGTTTGCGTCCAGGTTGCTAAGTACTAGTCCGTCCCTCCTTGTTGTTGCCTAGAGGCTCTCTAGCGGCCAACAACGAACGATTGGTTTTCCTTGCTGCCCTTAACAAGCCACCAGATTGTACTCAAGTATTAGCATGAGGTTTCCATAATCAAAATATAGAAACGTAGTACAATGAATTGAATGGGAAAAAGAATTCTCCTTGTCCAGAAATTTGACGAGGAGATAACAAAGCACATGGCTTTGATGTTTTGTAGATCAAATCCTAGTATTGCATCATCCCTAGCTTTGTTTTGATGATCATCTATGTCGCTCTGATGATCGCCCCACTTCTGGCTTCGCTGATCGCTCGAAACTTCTTCGGAACTTCTTTGGGACTTCTTCGGAGTTCTGTCGTCTCCTCGTCTCGCGATCTGGTGCTTTGATTTTTGTGATTTCTGTTGTTCCCGTAGCGAGAGGGTCAGGATGGGTGTTTTCCAGTCCTGATCTTGTGTCTTTCAATCAAGAAAGGTGGAGACTTTTGTCCTTTGATGATTGTATCGATCTTCGGCCCCACGGTGGGCGCCAAATTGTTTGAACCAAAATTTACCCAAGGAAGAACTTTGGCTTAAATCGGGCCTAGATCGAAATAAATCAAAGAGAAGGACGAAAATTGTGTTTGTATTGATGAGAAAAGCGTATGAATGTGTATAAACATGGTACCCCGTTCTAGGGTTTACAATGGATGTATGAAGGTATGACCCCCCTTCTAGGGTTTACAATGCATGCCTCTGGCGAGGGCTATGGTGTGTAATCTGACGTGATATGCTATGATCCTCTCTCTCCCTTCCCCAATTTCGTGGGTTTACATGGGTATTTATAGACAAAAAGTAGGAATTCTATCTTAAACAAGGTATAAATCTATCTTAACCAACAAGTCTTCCGGAAAATTTATCTTATATCTTGGATGCTCTTTATCCATTATGGCAGCGAATCTATCATATATCAGAGGATATCTTGGAAAGATTCTATCTTGTAACAACCATATCTCGGACAAAATCTATCTTCTTTAACCGACTTTCCTTTCGCCGCAAGTCTTGTCTTACTCTGAGGAGGTAGCAAAGAAGTACTAATCGGGTCTTGATACTTCTTTGACTATGTATTGATACTTCTTCACCTAAAACTTGGGTCGAACAGTACCTTGTAGCTGTAAGGCATTGGGACTTCTCTGGTACTGGGTTGCTTCTTGCTTGGATTATTTCTGGGTCCAACAGTAATAAGCAGGTAACCCGGACCAGCATTAGGCTGGGGTAATATGAGGTTTATGAGAGTTGTGAGTATTTTGTGAGCACACCCTTTCGAAAAATGAAAAGAGCGGTTAGGTGAAAACCCGAAAGGGCGCCTAAGCAGAATTGAGCGGTAAAATATGAGTGTTTAGGATCATTCTTGCTTGGGGACTTTGGGGCTTACTTGTTATATTTGGGTAGATCCTATGTTGCTCTACACTTTTTAGAGCTTGAGTGTTATATCATGTTGTGAGGTGTGTGTTTGAGCTTCATTGTTTTATGCTCATGATTTCTCTATTTTTGGGTTCGGGTTGTGAGTTGAGTGTTTTTATCTTCCCTTGTATTTCCTGAGATCTTAAATGTTCTGACTTGTTATATTTGTTTTGAGCTTACTCGAGGACGAGCAAGATCTAAGTATGGGGGAATTTTATTCGGCCTATTTTGTATAGGATAACTCTTGTATTTTAGAGCTATATTGAGAGTGTTTAGGTTAGTTTTGAGCGTTATTGTAATATGAAGACCGAAGACACAAAGTATGAAGAATCAAGAGTTAAAGAGCTTAAAGACGAAGATTCACCACTGCATGGATATCGCGGTCGCGTTGTCTATGACGCGGGCGTGGTGGCGTGAAGGAGCGAGCCAACCAAGACCCATGAAGGCCGCGGTCGCGCTGGCTATGGCACGGTCGCGGTAGAAGCCGACTCGGATTTGACCATTTGAAGGCCGCCGCGGGCGCGGTTGTGGTGCCGCGGTCGCGGTTTGACCGACTTCCAAGCGGACGAGATTTCACCGTTTTTATCTTGTTTCCTTTCTTATCTTTCGGTTTCCTATCTTATTTAGTCCGAAAAGGTTGATCTTTGGGGCTATATAAGGGGAACCTTTCTAGGTTTTTATCAATTGTCTTTCAATAAAGATTAGAGTTTTCTTTGTAATGGAGAACTAACTCTCCTCTTGGGTTTATTCAATCAAGGAAGCTTTATTATGAAGTTGTGAAATTCTGGTAATCTCTTTATCCCTAGGTTTTTATTGATAGTCTTGTGCTTCATCCCATGATCTATGTTTGATTTTATGAGCCTGATCAACTTGTTTGATTGACTTAGATCTATCGTTTGATTTAGGATTGGTTGTTGTCTATGCATCTTTCCTATTTCTCGAAACAACTCTATTATAGGACCGTGGACTAGTTTAGGGAAGAGTATTCAATGGTTAAATTGTGCATGAGACTCGTAGCTTGATTGCATGATTTGATTTCCTAATATCCCTGTGCTCTATGCTAATTCTAGGTTAAGCGTCCTTGCCTAGGGTTATAGAATTGCTTGGACCGTGGACTTGCGATTGCTAATGATTGGGATTGGAATTGACCTAGGCATATAAAGAGGTGGATGAATTCATGATCAACGGATTAATAAAGTGGAATTGATTGAGTAAACTCTGTTTGATAACCTTTGATTGAAACCGACTTTCAAAACCCCCTTTTGATTACTTGCATGAAAACCATAAAATCCAAATAAAAACTGATTCCTTTGGGTTCGACCCCTTGCTTGCCTACTATACTTTTGTTTGTATGTTTGGGATTTATTTTATATAAGGGAACAACGACTTTGCCCGAGTCACTATAGTGCTTTGATTGCTATTCCTTCAGATAAAGAGATTAGAGCTGTTGTTTTTGATATTGGTAGTAACAAAAGTCCTAGCCCTGATGGTTTTGGATGTCATTTTTTCAAAACTAGCTGGGAGCTTTTAAAAGGTGATCTGGGAGCTGATGTTAGGGAGTTCTTTGTGAGTGGTAAGTTGTTAAAGCAGTTTAATGCCACTTTCATTAGCTTGATTCCTAAAGTTGACAAGCCTTTTTTGGTGAAGGAATTTCGGCCTATTTCTTGTTGTAATACTCTGTTGAAGATTATTTCTAAAGTCTTGGTTGGTAGAATAAGGCCTCTCATGGATAATATTGTTGCTGTTAGCCAAGGTGCTTTTGTTCTAGGGAAAAGTATAGCCCACAATGCTGTTGTGGCTCATGAGCTTGTCAAGGGGTATGAGAGGAAGGGTGTGTCTCCCAGGTGTATGATGCAAGTTGACTTACAAAAAGCCTATGACAGTGTTAGATGGAAATTTTTAGAGGAGGCCATGAGCTATTTTGGTTTTCCCCCTACTCTCATTCAATGGATTATGCAGTGTGTCAGCTCTCCTTGGTACTCAGTGATCATCAATGGGGAACCAAAAGGTTTCTTCAAAGGAGAAAAGGGATTGAGACAAGGTGATCCCCTTTCACCCTTTCTCTTTGTCTTGGTTATGGAGGTGTTGAATAGGAAGTTGAATCTCTTGAGCAAAAAGAAAGGGTTTAGTTTTCATCCTAGATGCAAACAAATGCAGTTGGTTAGTATTGCTTTTGCAGATGACCTCTTGATTTTTTGCAAGCCTAACATGGCAACTCGTAGGATCATCAGGGATGGTTTGGTTGATTTTGGTAAAGAGTCTGGTCTTGTGGCTAATGCTTCTAAGAGCAAGGTCTTCTTTGGTGGTGTTAGAGGTGAAGTGAAGAGCTCTTATGAGAACCTACTGGGTATAGCTCCTGGGCAATTTCCTATAAGATATCTGGGTATGCCTCTTCACTCAAGGAGACTTAAAAGTTGGCGATTTCTTTCCTCTGCTCAATAGGATAAGCTCTATTCTCCAAAGGCAGAATGTTTCCAAGCTTTCCTATGCTGGGAGAATTCAAGTTATTATGTCTATGGTTGAGGGGGTTCTCTCCTTTTGGATGCAGTCCATTCTTCTGCCTAAGAAAGTGGTCTGTAAGATCATTGCCATGTGCAGATTCTATCTCTGGTCTGGTGTTGTAGGTGGGAGAAGGAGTTTGGTGGCTTGGGTGAATGTTTGCAGACCCCTAGATGAAGGTGGCTTAAACTTCAAAGAACTGCTTTCTTGGAATAAAACTCTCATGTTTAAGCTTGGCTTCGACATTGTTATGGGAAGAGTTAACTTGTGGACTGAATGGGCTAGGCATAATCTTTTAAAAAGGAGCAGCTTTTGGCATGCCAAAGGATCTGTCCAAGACTCTTGGGTTTGGAAAAATCTGTTGCAGATTAAGGATCAGATTGTGGCAAAACTGCATATTCAGGAAGACATAGAAAGAGAAGCTTCCTTTTGGCCTCTTTGCTTGATTGACAAGAGAAATAAGATGGCTAGTAACTTGGTGTATGATTTGTTTCGTCTCCATAGCTCTAAGAAGGAATGGAACAACTTACTTTGGAAAGGAATACAGTCCAAGAAGTGGTCATTCCATGCTTGGCTGGTGACTTTAAGGAAACTCCCTACTGTTAGGAAGCTCAGACTTTATGGAAGCCCCATAGACAGTTTATGCAGATTGTGTGGCTTAGAGGATGAGGATGAGCACCACCTGTGGTTCTATTGTGATTTTGTGAAGCAAGTTGCTAATGTTGTGCTTAATTGGATTGGCAACTCTATTAGATTCCAAATTGTCTCTGAGTGGTGGCAATGGTTTCTGATGTGCAAGTCTAGGAAGAATAACATTTTTGCTTCCAAGCTGCTGGCTATCTTAGATGGTCTATACTTCACGTGGAAAGCAAGGAATGATCTAATCTTCAGGGGTGTTCAAGTTAATTCCACTCTGTATGCTCAGGAGATCATTCAGGTTTGCAAGCTCAGAATCATCTCTAAACTCAAAATTGATGGTAGACGGGGAGAAGCTATGAGGAAGAGATTGATGCTTTGATGTCTGGTGGTTGGTTCTTAGTGCTTTTGGGTTTGGTTTTTTTGCTTCTTTAAGCTTAAGCTCCCTCTCTTGGTCATTGTTGAGAGCTCTGGCTGATGCCATCTTGAGGACGCAAGGACTAGTTTGGCCTTCACAATTGCATCGTGTCCTAGCTCATGCTCTAGTGCTTAGCATGAGAATGATTGTGAGTTAGGACCTTGCAGGGCATTTCGGGGCTTAGCCTGTTTTGTTGTTTTCTTGTTGTCTGGGTTGCCCTTTCTTTTGTGTGTTGGTGAGTTTGGGTAGACATTTTGTTCAGGCACTCCTCTCTTGCCCTTTGTGGAGTGTGGATTGCTGATGCATCCATATGAGGAGACAAAAGGGTGGTTTGTTCCACATATATGGCATCGTGAGGCTATTAGGAATGAGTGATGATCATGTGGATCTCCTAGCTAGTCTCCTTGTTGGAAGTTCGAGTGCTTAGGCGGGTTGTTTTTTCGTTTTGTTGGTTGTAATTGAGATCGTTGTGATCTCTTTTGTTCCTCTAATAAATTTGTTTACCATTTGCAAAAAAAATAAAATTTTAACAAAGTAAGTAGAAGTTACTTTTCCACTACATTGAGTGAGACCCACTAGATCGAAAAAAAAACATGGAGTGAGCCCCACCTTAGTAAAGGAAAACAAAAAGCAATTAATATAAAAATGTTGAACGATTTATTTGGTAACCTCCGCCCACTAAACTCTCAGTATATATATATAAGAAGGGGGATTCCACCTTTTGTACATTTTAAGAAAGTAAGAAGCCAAAAAAAAAACAGAGAAAAGTGAGTTAATGCAAAACAAACAAGATATGAAAAAAGTGCTTGAACTATGCTTCAAACAAGGGGGATTCCACCTTTTTTTTGTTTTCCTTCAAAAAAAAAAGGAGATGAAAAAAGTGCTTGACGCATCAGCTCACAGATTGAGCACTTATGGTAGTACCATGACGTCTTGGGTTTGAGACTCTAGGTCGACGGTTTGCCCTATTCTCTTTAGAGTTGGTTAGTAATCAATTCTCTTCCCTTGTAAATGCTCTAGGCAAGCCCATGTAGTACTTGTGGTGACTTTAATTTCTTTCCTTATTGAAAAAAATAAGAGAGGAAGAAATCAAGATCAGAGAAGAGAAGGTAGTATATTCAGCTTTTCTTAGAAAAAAAAAGGCCGAATACATGTACAATCCTCTGAACTTATAACTTTTTTTCAAGCATACCTCCCTACTAAAAATTGTTATATTAAACCCTCCAACTTGTTAATTCTATTCTATTAGACCCCTGTTGCAGACGTGGCAACGTGCGTGTGATACACACCGGTCTTGTACGACTGAAATACTATGCAATCAATATTTTAATTTAATAATAAAATATTGTTATTTATTTAGTTTAATTAAAAAATATATTATAATTTAAAAAATAAATTTTATACATTCTTTAAATATACTAATTCAATCAACCTAATGGGTTTTGGATTTCAATCCATTCGTGTTCGGGTTAAAATGGGTTCGGCTCATTTCAGGTTTTTGGTTCAAATTTTCGGGATTCAACCCTAAAACTTTTCGGTCGGTTAAGCGGGTTCGATCAAGTTTTGACAACTCTACTAATCAAACATGTAAGAGGAACCATAGCTCTGTTTGATACAAAAGTATTGAAAATATTATAAAATATTGTTTTTTTATAGTAACATTATTTGATACTAAAAGATTTTTTATTTTAATGATAAAATATATTGTAAAACAGTTATTGCGTGAGTTGAATGTGTTATTGTGTGTTCCGTAGTATGAGGTTGGATAAAAAATATATATATAAATTCATAAAATAGTTTTTTAAACAATGTCACTGCCGCATGATGAGGGTTTAATAGAACAAAATTAGAAAGTTAGGGGGTTCAATAGAATATTTTTTAGTTGGGGGGTCTGGTTGAAAAAAGTTACTAGTTTAGGGGCCATGTATGTATTCGGCTGAAATAGATTCATTCTCATTTGTTGTCAAAATTCACTCTTTGTTCTCCAAACTTTACCACTTCAACTATCAAAATTCCAGTCTAGAGAAACTAATAAGAATCTCTTGTGATCTGGATTTTTTTCAGTTTGTTCAAGTGTCGTTTACGGAAAAAAAACCTTTTGACTAAATTTATTTTCTTTGGTAATACAAATTTATACCCTTGGTCTTAATTAAGGCCTTGTTCATGGGTTTAAAGGGTTTGTACTCAATTTTTTAAAGTCACATTGAAATGTGACAGACATTTGGAACTAAATAGTTTCTTGGTCAAAGAAAAAAATCAGAAGTTGATTAACTTCATCTTGATTAATAAATCATATATCAAACGAGTACAATTAAACGATAAAATTGATTACCTTTTTTACTTGCTTAAGTGGTAAAAGTTCCCCTAAACTCCACTCAAGTCGGAAAGTAAAGAGAAGAAGGAAAGAGAAAATAACAAAAATTGTCAAATGAAAGCAAGAAAGAAAGAAAGAAAGAGTGATATGACAACTCATTGGGTTTGGAAGAAAAAACAAAGCAAAGTAGACATAGGGATAGCTACTACAAAGTATAATCCTTCAATTTGTTTTTTTTCAGAAATAAAAATAAAAATTAACGTTAAAGTTAATTGGGAAGAATACATACCTATTGGAATTGCAAGAGCAAAGTTGCACCACTTGCACGGTGATATATATATTCCTTTTCAACGAGAAACCAAGTTTACATCCTTATATGTAAATATATATAGGGAATTTCCTTTAAAAAAATTAGATCAAGATATAATTTTGTTTAGACATCTTATCAAAAAAATCCAAAATAGCATAATTATCTAACAAATAGATAAGCACATGAAACTGAATGATTTGTTTAATTTGGGCTCAAGATAAAAACAAAACAAGAAAAACCTATTATAAAACATAAGCTCAAAAGTTAATACTAACTTCTTCACAATCATATCACGTGTCCAAATTAATAAATTTGTGCAAATGTGAAAATTGACCTTCCTTTAATGTTCACGTTAAAGATGCGAAACAACGATAATATTCATCGACAAGGAAATATGTTTATTAAGAGGAATTGGAGGCGCACCGGTGCGATATGGCTCTGCTATGATCAACAAAATTTTGTTGCTTTTTGTAGTTTTGTTCTTATTTTTGGCTAAATTACGATATCTACCCAATACTCTATGAATTATTCCATATGTATCCTTTTTAGAATGTTTTGTTAAATTCAGTGACTTAAAATGGTACTTGCTACCATAATCTACTGACTATATTCTAAATAATCTATTTTCTATGATCACGAGCCCACCATGCTCCGTAATTAAAGGTAATAAAATTAGAGAGGTTTGAGCGTTACCTGGATGTAGTATCACTGGACCTCTAGCGTTCCTGTAGCTTCCGAATTTCTAGGGGTGGCTAAGCCTCAACCAGGGCTCCCTTAGTCCAAGCACAACACAGATCTGTTTAGTTTATTACCTTAGATTGTAGTATCTAACTTATAATATTTTAAATAGGTGGATGGAAAGTTTGTAATTAACAACATGGTTTATTCAAGACATAGCTTTCGATTAAGTAGCTTTCCCTTACTTAAAAACAAACTTTTATTGAATTTGAAAGGATTACAAGCACACAAACACACTGAAAAACAAACACTCACTCAAACACTCAAGCTAGAAAGATCCATAGAAGGATTTGAACTCTTAGAGTGAGGGAAACTCCGCTTCACTACCAGGTTCAAAGCTTTCTCTTTCTCTAGGTTCAGACTTCGCTCTCTATTTTTTTGATACGTGATTGCCAATGTCGATTGCCATAATCTCGGATGCGGAAGCCATAGGATGAAGCGTTGCCATAGGATCGGATCATTTCGCCTACGACCCTTGCGTCAATCTTGTTTGCACCTTAGAAGAGAGAGGCTCACCCTTGGATTGGGGTTACCAACAAGGGTTGAAACCTTGAACTTGTGGTGGAACTAGAGCCTAGAGGTGTTTGAACCTCTCAGCCACCTGCTATATTGCACACGAAAATCACCAAACTTAGTACAATTTAATTCACGAATAGAAAGGATTTATGTAAATCAATTTGATGATTTTTCATGCAATTAACGAACTGAAGAGAAGTAAGGACAAGAGAGAGAAGAGGGAAGTCGAGAGAATTGGTGCGAGGGAGAAAAGGTTCAATTGCACTTGTCTTCTCGTGGGTGTTGTTGATGAAGAGGCTCGAAAATTCCAGGCAAAGAACAAGAGAATTTCGTGGATAATCTCCCAGGAAATCAACTTTTTAAAGTCAATTTTCAAGGATCAAATCTGATTTTTATTGAATGTTGAAAGGGTTTAAAAAGACAAAGCTAAGGTCAAATTCTATCTTTTCTAACAAGATATCCTATGATAGAATTTGCCAAAGGATATTAAAGATCTTGCTAAGATATGGAAATAACTAACTAGATAAAAGGAAATAATAAAGATAACAAATTTCTAACAAACGAGATCTCCCTAAGATAGGCCCGTTCCAAGGCAAGGGGTGGGCGCACAAGGACTGGTTGGCCCTTAGTTGGCACGCGTATGGGACGCGGAGAGAGAGAGAGAGAGAGAGAGAGATAGATAGAGAGAGAGAGAGAGAGAGAGAGTGAGAGAGAGAGAGAGAGAGAGAGAGAGAGGAGGGGGCCGCGTCCTTGGCGTGTGTAGGGTGTGTGGCCCTTCCTTGGGCCGTAAGCAGGGGAGCGTGCCCCAGGGCAGTTTGGGCACGTCCTTAGGCAAGTGGGGCAAAGTATGAAGGCCTACAACTTAGAAAAATATAGAAAAATAAAATCAAGTGTCAAAAGTTCAAAATTATTTCTAAGTCTAAAAATTACCCAAACATAAGCATGGCCCAAATATCAATTAGCTGGAATGCGTGCCAATAAGACTCCCGTTACTTTTCTTAGCTTCTTGGCTCGATCTCTAGTAATAGGGCCATCAAAGGGAACTCGGGCTAGGTCCTCGATCTCTTGCGGAGTCATTGGTGCAACCTCTGCATCGTTCTCCTCCACTTGGCTATGAATCATCATCGATTCATCGTTGGAGTCGTCATCGGGGACATAAAGAGATAGGTCAACCACGTTGAATGTAGGGTGGACGCCATACTCTCCCGGGAGGTCCGATCAATAGGCGTTTCGGCCAATTTGCTGAGTGATGCGAAAGGGACCGTCGCCTCTATCATGGAGCTTGGACTTGCGCTTGCCCAAGAACCTCTCCTTCCTTAGGTGCATCCACACAAGATCTCCTACATCAAATTGAACATTCTTTTCAGCTTGGGCCTTGTATTGGGCGGTCTTACGCTCGAGGTGCAACCTAGTGCGCTCATGCATCTTCTTCACGAACTCAACCCGCTTGCTAGCATCGAACGTCGCCTTGTCCTTGTCCTTCATGGGTTAGGGCGTGAAATCCACTGGGGTCTTGGGCTTCAAAACCGTACACCACCTCGAAGGGAGTCATCTTTATTGTCGAATGCACCGACCTAAAAATAAGAAAATTCTACAAAAGGCACACAGTCTTCCCATCTTTTGATGTTGGACTTAATCATGGTGCCTAATAAAACGCCCAAAGTCCGGTTAGTAGCCTCGGTTTGACCGTCGGTCTGAGGGTGACAAGAAGTAGAATAAAGAAATCTAATACCCTACTTAAACCACAAGGATTTCCAAAAGTAACTCAGAAACTTTGCATCCCTATCACTAACAATAGAGCACAGAATACCATATGCAATTTCACAACATGCTCGAAAAACAAGGAAGAGATATGCACGACATCATCAGTCTTATGACAAAGAATAAAGTGTTCCATTTTAGAAAACCTATCTACAACTACGAAGATGCTATCTCGGTTCCTAATCCTAAGTAACCCTACAATAAAATCCATAGAAATATCTTTCCAATGGCACTTAGGTATATAAGTAAAGGATGGTACAAACCATGGTTAGATAACTTTGATTTCCCTTTAGCACAAGAAACACAACCTTTAATAAATTTCAAAACAAAGTTTGACATTTTAGGCCAATAGAAGTGTTCTTTTAATCCTTGCAAAGTTTTCTCTAAACCACCATGTCCTCTAGTCTCATGCACATCTTGAACTAGAAGCCTACAATATGAAGATGAAGGTATGCACAATTTTCCAGCTTTAAGCAAGTAACCATCATCAACAAAGTAAGAATCATGTTCACCATGTGCGACACAATAGTTATAGATTGTTCAAAAAATTCATCTTTAGCATACATATCACGCAACATAGAAAAACCAAGCAATTTTGCATCTAAGTGAGCAAGAAGGACGTACCTACGTGATAGAGCATTGGCTACCACGTTCTCGGTTCGCTCTTTTTGTTTGACAACATAGGAGAACGTCTCCATGAAAAAATTCGACCCAACGAGCATGTCTTCTGTTGAGGCGAGATTGGTCTTTCAAGTACTTAAGCGCCTCGTGATCAGTGTGAAACTTGAACTCCTTTGGCCAAAGATAGTGTTGCTAAGTCTTAAGAGACCTAATCAAAGCATAAAGTTCCTTATCATATGGGGCGCTCTTCCTTTTTTTTGAAGTTTAAACTTTGCAAAAACCAAGGTCGATGGTATGAGCAACTAAAAGAATTAAAAATTGCAAGAAAGTGATTTGTACCCTTACAACTTGAGGAACTCCTTCGAGAAGGCTTTGATACCACTTGATGAGTCCCGACCTCGGATCGTCTATTCTTCGGGGTCGAAGGAGCCTTTAAACTTGATTGGAACAAAGCAAGGATCGTTGATGATGTAATACGCTATTTTTAGTGTGAATTTGGTTGAACAAACACACGAAATTTTATGGATAAAAATGACTTATATTGAAAAGGATAATTACTCAATAGGACCTTTGGATAAATACACCAAAGACCAACCAAGCAAGCCAAACACAAGTCGGGATAAACTCACCCTATTCGTGCCCAACTAGGCCCTTGATAAACTCACAAGGGTGAGTGTTGGATCGTTAGTACTTCTGGACTGCCTTTACTGTAATAAAGGCGTCCTTGGTTAGGTGTTCCTACGAGGTGTAGGAGCGTCCTAGAGTAATGCAGCGGAAAAAGTACTAGACAGGTAAGCAATGAACGTAGAGAATTATAGAGGAACCACTCAAGACCAAGTAGTCCTTGAGTGTAAACCTCTACCTCCTTGGAGGATTTTTGAATAGTTCTTCCTTTATATTGAACGTTCTTACAGTTGTACTGGCGAGTCTTTACAGTTCTCTGGCACTTAGCTTTTCCCTAAGTCCACTAGTAAAGGACTCCTCTAAGCCTACAACTTAAGCAAGTTCAATCTACTAAAGGACTCCTATCCCTGTGTCCTACAGTACTTCGGAGGACTCTCTTTCTCTTCTTTTGATTACAAACTTGTTTTGTGATTTGTTTACAAGTCTCACTCGATCTAACTCAGGTCTAAGCACTGTTCTTGAGTTCTTGAGTTAGTTCTTCGTGTTCTTGAGTGAGCCGCTTTCCTATGATTCTCTTTGAATATTCTTGAAAGCGTTAGCGTCACAATAAATGCCTTGCGGTATTTATAGGACTTGGGAAGGGCGTCATTCGCGTTCTGACGATCATGCCCTTTAGGTACGTGGCTATAGGATCTTCCTCCACGAGTATGGTGGTGATGAGGAAGCTTCCTGTATCCAGCTGTGTGATGAACTCCGCTACAGGATCAGCCGCCACGTGTTGATGAACTCTGCTACAGGATCGTCCGCCACGTAGTGTTGGAATCTGCTACAGGATCGGTCTCCACGTGTCCTTGGATGATCAAACATTTGTCGAGTGATGTCACCCTGTCGGCTAGTGAGTAAGGACTCCTTTCTTGCGTTCCTACTTGCTTGGGACTCCGTCCTTGCTCAAGTAGTCTCTTGCTCGTCCTTACTTCCTGTTAGCTGGCGTCCCTAAGCTTATGGGACGTTCATACACACTTGTTGTCCTTTTGATCATAGACGTTCCTGAACACTTGGACAACTTTATTAGAATCATAGTGAGTTTGTCATATCAAAACTAAGGGACGGTTGTGTGGAACACTAACAAGTACGCAGGCGTTCTTGATAGCGTCCCAACAATTTCCCCCTTTTTTGATGATGACAAACTCTTCAGCGAAATAATTTTGACATTGGAACTTAGCATGCATGAAAACTTAAAAGCGTCCTCTAACACTTAGAGAAATTTTAATAAGCACAAGTTTTCAATCTTTGATTCTCTAGCTTTTGGATTTAAAGGAGAGAGTCGCGTCCTAGAAAAGTTTCTAAACGTTCTCTTTTATTCTAGCATGGGCGTTCCTTAGACTTTTCACTTAATAGTTCCCCCTTAACACTTGCTTATTCTAGATAACTATGTTATAGCGCATCTCTGCAAAACTACACTTCCCCCTTTTGGCATCATCGAAAAGGATAACAAGTGATAAGGACGTTAGTACAAACACATAATTAAAAGCAGTGGAACGCTTAAACAAACACATGCAAGCAAACTGATGGATTGCCATTCAATCAAAAAAGAGTTATTACAGACCAAAGGTCATAATTGTTTGAAATTCAAAAGAAGCGAAGGCAAAATGATGGAGGATGAACGGGTAGTGGGCAATCACTGAGAACGGCTTTGGTCTTGGAAGAACTTGAGGAGTTGAGATTGAAGTTCTGCCGTCTTGGTGAGAGCCGCGGATAAGTCCTTGATGGCGGAGAACACATGACATTGATTGTCCATGATTGCACCTAAGAGTTCCGCAGGAGGATGCTCAGAGATATTTGCTGGAGCAGATCGGAGCCTTGGTCCTGAACTGGAAGAGGGAACGTCCATCTGAGGATCTTGAGAAGGAGAAGGAGCCATGAGCATTTCATCAAGAGCGTTAAAGTCTACAGCTGGCTCTTCTACTTGGGAGAACTCCTGTCGCAAGGCAGCCAGGCGTTCTGCTTCAGCATCAGCAGCCATGCGTTCTTCTGCTTCTTTTAACCTTCGCTCCTCAGCCTCGGCCTCTAACTGTTTGATCACTGATGGAAGCTCTTCATCGTGCCTGATTTCAACAAGGCCGTTCTTAGCATTCCATTTGAGACCAAGTTCTTCCTGAGGAGCACTGTCATCGTAGGCGTTCTGAGACTGAAGGATGAGCTTGACCAGACCAGGATAGGGTAGAGCATGTCTCTTCCTCCCACACTTAGCCATATGTTGCATAGCTATCCGTGCTAAGTTTATGGGGCGGCGTTCAAGGAAAGCGTCAATCAATATAATATCGTGTGTTTGCACGATTGAACGCTTTTCCTGCCTTGGAAGGACGGCGCGGCAAATAAAGTAGTGAGCGATTGCGCCAACTTTGCTCAGAACGTGAGCAACCCTGTCCAAACCTAGTGGCCTCTTGCCCTGAAAAACGTGCTCAACCAGGGGCAGTTCTTCATCTGTTGTCTCAAATCCACCTTCAGGAAGGGAGCTCAAGGCGTCAGATGGGGGCTTCTTGGCAGCAAGACCCATGAAGGCTCTAACCTGGCGTTCACTGATCGAGGCTTTCTCACCATCTATTTTGAAATGGAGAGAGCCGTCTTTGGATTTGTAGCGCAGGTCCTTGAAGAACGCCTTAATCTGCTCTTTGTCTACCACGGCTGGCGCAGGCCCTACGGTTAACCACCCCTGGAATCGCAGAAGTTCAAGGAACTCCTGGACATCATTATCATTTGTGAAAGACGCTAGCCACTCTTCGGAGTATACGAGTGGACTAAGGACTTTCACGGGGGGACCGTCGGGCTTCTTCTTACGTTTGCCCTTGGGAGAATCAGACTCCTCGCCATCACTCGACTCGTCCTCAGAGTCATTTTCAGAATTTGCCCTTGAAGGAGCGTCCTCTGTGCCTTTATCTGTTTCAGCTTGACCACCAGATGTGGCTGGAGGGGCATCAGAGGTTTGACCCTGGGACGTGCCTTCGGCGTCCTGAGCTTCAGAAGGGTTTTCATGTGTGGGCTCAGCGTCCGCCAGGACTTGGATGGTTTTTGTTTGGATTGTGGGGGAGGGGTTCTTTTGTGGGGCTGGGGTGGGGTTGAGAATGGGGAGAGTTGATTGTAAGGAGGGACCTCTTCTGCATCACGCTCAAGTTCTTCCGAGAGAGAAGGCTCGGCGTTCCCCGGAGCGACCTGGTGCAAACCAGCATCCTCCACTTGTGCAGGGGCGTTCACCTCCTCTGCTTCGTCATTGGAGTCCCCAGTGACATCGATGAATGGGGAATCCTTAGCAGGGACGTCTTCCTCACTTCCAGATGATCTTGACGAGGAAGAGGAGGAAGATGAGGAGGGAACGTGCTCAACTTGCACTGGTGCTTCCTTGGCCATTAACACCTTTGGTTTCTCGCCAGCTTTTCGGCGGCGGAAGGTGTGCTCAATTGTGCGCGAGGCCTCCTCTGGGCCACTCTCTGAAGATGGACGACGGGACCGAGGAGTCTCGGGGTCCTTGGGGGGAGAGATGTGAGCCGGGGCGGAGGGGAAAAGGGCCAGGTTAAGTGGGGACGGAGGAGGGAAGGGGATTATGGCATTTTGAGAGGATGGTTGAGGGGACGGGGGAGGAGTTGGGAGTTGTTCGATTTGAATTTGAGGAGGAAAGGATTCCTTTGAGAGGTTGGAAGGCCGTTTTGGGGAGCTTGGCCTTTTGGTGGGGGGATTGGCGGAAGGGACGCTTGAGGTCTTGGCCTTTTTAAGGGGCCTTGGATCATGAGTCTTCTTGGAGCGTCCCTCCTTTAGGTGAGGTGGAAATTTATCCATGATTTGAATGGGGTTTGAGGAGGTTTGTTTGGAGGTTTTGGAGAGAGGAGATGAGGGAGTGGGACGTTTGAGGGATTTTGTGGTGGTGGTTGGAACTTGTGGAGGAGGGGGAGAGGGAGTTGGAACTCTAGCTTTGAGCATTTTGTAAGCTAGAGAGTCCTTTGGATACATGGGGAAGTCGGGCAGGACGGCGTTGTGGAGATCGGGAATTAGCTCAAGTAAAGGGCCAAGGTTCTCACCTCCAAATTGGGAAAAGAACAAAACGTCGTCCAACCGTCCTGGCAAGTCCTTGTAATTTGTTTTATGAAGACTTGGCATGACGAAGTGCTCGATGAAGCGTTCGTAGTTCTTTGTCTTTGTAGCGTCCCTCTTGACCTCAGAAAGGTCCATGCGTTCCCTTATTAGGTTGTAAAGGGTTCGCGGCTTCCTGTTTATGAAGTCCACCAAAGATTCGTTGAGGACGATTGGCTTTGGCTTCTCTATATAATGGGACTTCACAAGCTTTCGGCGCTTTCCGCCGGTAGAAGATCCGGTTACGTTCCTTTGTTGTTGAGACATGATTCTGATGAAAACTTAGAGAGAGAATGTCACCGGAGTTCTAGAGAGAAGTCAGAGCTTGAACTGTGTTGAAAAGTGGTTGAGCGCAATAAATGAACGAGAGCGACTGTTCTGGCCTTATATAGAGGAAGCGGTGGCACAAATGGTAATTAACACTGTTTTACTGTGCGACACGTGGCAAAGCTTCCCCCTTAAGATTTGAGCAAGAGCAACTGTCACTGTATACACTTTCAAAAGTTCAAATTTCTGGCTCTTCAAATTCACCTGAAGTACTGAAATGCCGTTCTCCTCAAAAAAAAACACTGAGCGTTCTCTCAGACTTAGCAAAACTGTACCTCTTCAAACTAGCCAAGGACCAACTTACCGTCCCAGTGATCACCTTTTGGAACCATTTGAGAACAAAGCAAGTACGTCCCGTAAAATAAAATAAGAAGCTCATAGGACGCTTTTGCAGAGTTCTCGGCTAGGGTAAGCTTAGAGTTCCCATCATTTCGGCTTATAATGAGGGTTGGGTGATCAGGGATACTCTTTTGAAGACAAATAGAGAAAAATTGAATGGCGTTCCAAAGTAGCAAACATATGAAGTTTTAGACTAGCGTCCTTGCAAATATGAATTCAATGCATAACAGTCCTTAAACACTTAGAATCTGCTAAACATAGTCAATCATTGAGGGAATAGTAGAACGGGACTTGCTACTTAAAAGTTATCATCCCCAAGAGCAACCTGAGATGCTCATAGGGACGTCTATCAAGCGCCTTAGTGAAAATATCAGCTATTTGGTCTTCAGTCCTTACATGCTCCATACTAATGAGTCCTAGTTCAACATTATCACGCAAGAAATGATGCCTTATATGAATATGCTTTGTTCGTGAGTGAAAAACAGGATTCTTAGAAATCTCAATTGCACTTGTGTTATCACAACGAATAGGAATAGTTTCAAGATTGATACTGTAGTCCTCTAGTTGATATTTGATCCAGATAACTTGTGAACAACACGAAGCAGCAGCAACGTACTCGGCTTCCGCAGTTGAAAGCGCCACAGAGTTCTGTTTCTTAGATCCCCAAGAGACTAGGCATGAACCAAGGAACTGCGCCATTCCGAATGTGCTTTTTCTATCAATCACATGACCAGCGTAATCAGCGTCCGAGTAGCCAACAAGCTTGAAGGACGACTTCCTGGGATACCAAAGGCAAAGATCGTCGCGCCCTTTGAGATAGCGAAAGATCCTCTTGACTTCTTGCATGTGAGACTCCTTTGGATTTGCCTGGAAGCGTGCACACAAGCAAACGGCAAACATAATGTCGGGACGGCTTGCGGTCAAATAGAGCAAAGAACCAATCATTCCTCTGTAAAGTTTTTGATCAACGTCCTTGCCCTGTTCATCTGCGTAAAGACGCGAGTTTGGAGAACATGGGGTTGCAACAGATTTGGACGTGTTCATCCCGTACTTCTCAAGCATTTCACGAACATATTTTTGTTGGTGAATACGCGTCCTTTCCTTGAGTTGATTGATTTGAAGTCCCAAGAAGAAATTGAGTTCTCCAATGAGGGACATTTCAAACTCACTACTCATTAAGGACTTGAACTCATCTACAAGCTTCATGTTAGTGCTACCAAAGACAATATCATCAACATAAACTTGAGCAATCAAAATGTCCTTGTGAACTTTCTTTATGAACAAAGTTTTATCAATTGAACCTCTAGTGTACCCATGAGACAAAAGGAAGGACGCAAACCTGTCGTACCAGGCACGAGGGGCTTGCTTGAGTCCATAAAGTGCTTTGTCCAAGTGGTACACATGATCCGGATGAGAGGCGTCCTCAAAGCCAGGCGGCTGAGCAACATACACTTCCTCCTTTAGCTTTCCATTGAGAAAGGCAGTCTTGACGTCCATCTGAAATAGCTTGAATCCTTTGTGAGCGACGAAGGCAATAAGAAGACGAACGGCTTCAATTCTAGCAACAGGAGCAAAGGTCTCATCATAGTCTATGCCTTCCTCTTGCTTGAATCCTTGAGCCACCAGTCTTGCTTTGTTCCTAGACACACGTCCACTCTCATCAAGCTTATTTCTGAACACCCATCGCGTCCCTATGATATTTTTGCCTTTGGGACGTGGGACGAGAGTCCAAACTTTGTTTCTTTCAAACTGATTGAGTTCTTCTTGCATTGCTTGAATCCAGTCAGCGTCCTGGAGTGCTTCTTTGATATTCTTTGGTTCCACCATAGAGACAAAGGCATTGAATGCACAAAAGGCTAAATTTGCACTCTGGGACTTGCTAGCAGCTGATCTGGTCTGAACTCCTTGAGACGGATCAGATACAATTTGAGAAGTTGGGTGGTCCCTAGAGAAGCAGGACACCTTTTGAAATAAATGAGCAAATCTTGGATCAATATCTCCATCAGAATCATCACTATCATCTTGAGCATTGTCTTCAGTGCGTTCCCCCTCAGAGAGAGCGTCCACACCTTGACTTTGCCCACCTTGTTGACTTGATTCAGCTACATCCTGTTGAACTGGAGATTCACTATGAGATGTAACTCCCTGAATAACACTAGGAGCGTCCACAGAGACTTCTTCAGGATTTGGAGACGCGTCCTTAGAGACATAGTATTTTCCTGAGGTCCAATCTTCAGCTTCATCTTCAGAGTCGTCCTGCTGATGCGATGAGGAGCGTTCTTTCTTACTTGATTTTTCTTTGTGAGAAGAACTCTCCTTGAACACAACATGAATACTCTCTTCAAGTTTTATAGTCCTTTTGTTGAAAACCCTATATGCTTTGCTGGTGAGAGAGTACCCAAGGAATATGGCTTCATCGCTCCTTGCATCAAACTTTCCAAGTTTTTCTTTATCATTATTGTGAACGAAACACTTGCAACCAAAAACTCTGAGATAATCGATGCGAGACTTCCTTCCATTCAAAAATTCATAGGACGTCTTCTTCAGCAGAGGACGGATCATGGCACGATTAATGATGTAGCATGCTGTGGCAATAGCTTCCGCCCAGAAGTACTTGGGGACGCTATTCGTCAAAAGCATAGTTCTTGCCATATCCTCTAGCGTCCTGTTCTTTCTTTCTACAACTCCATTTTGTTGTGGAGTCCTTGGAGCTGAGAAGTTGTGCGAGACACCATGTTGATCACAGTAGGCCAGGAACTCTGAATTCTGGAATTCCGTCCCATGGTCTGATCTTATGGCTTTGAGAGGCGTCTCCAGGGCAACTTCTACTTGTTTGATGAAGACTTTGAACGCATTGAAACAATCTGCTTTGGAAGCTAAGAAAAGAACCCAAGTGAATCGAGAAAAATCATCTACAAGAACGTAAATATACCTCTTTCCACCGTAGCTCAACGTCTTCATTGGTCCACAAAGATCCATATGGAGGAGTTCCAGAGGCTTCTTTGTGCTGACTTCGTTCTTTGACTTGAAAGACGTTCTCGTTTGCTTCCCTTTGATACAGGCTTCGCACTGTTCAACCGTCTCAGGATCAATCCGGGGAAGACCTTTCACAAGATTCCTTTGGTGCAACTTGAGAATTGTGCTAGGTCCAGCATGGCCAAGACGACAATGCCAGAGATCAGCGTCCTTCTTTGAAGCAGATAGACATAGTTCTGATTTAGGCTTGAACTCTTGATTGAAGATGTAGATGTTGTTCTTGCGAACTCCTTTGAGAACAACTTTGTTGGACTTCTTGTTGATGACGAGGCACTCCTTTGAGTCAAATGTGACTAGGTTTTCACCTTGATCACACATCTGAGAGACGCTAAGAAGATTGAAACCAAGTCCTTCAACAAGACTCACGTTGGTTGCTTTGATGGACGGGTTAAGAATAGCAGTTCCCGTTCCCTTGATCTTTCCTTTGCCCTTGTTGCCAAACGAGACAGTTCCTCCCGTGGCACTACTTTGGATAGAAGTGAGATGGATTTGGCTTCTTGTCATATGATTTGAGGCGCCACTATCGATGATCCATGGGCGTCCCCTCACTTCCACCTGCCAAAACAAGGTTAGTTCTTGGCGACCTAGGCAAGGTGTTCCTTACCTGGCTCATTACAATAATAAAACTTTGGTTCTGGCATATAGTCATTTATGTTAACATCATTAGAAATGGCATTTCTGTGGAAAGAACTTCTAGAACGTCTAGGACGCCTAGAATTAGCTTTTGGAACGGACTTAGCATTTTCATTATTAGTCCTAGCAACTTTCCCACTCTCAATGTCTTCCTTAAGTTTTACACAGTCATATTTGAAGTGGTCACCTTGTCCACAGTACCAGCACGTCCTATAGTAAGTACCGAGGTAGTACTTCTTGTTGGGACGTTGGATTTTGTTTTGCTTCATCTTTTGGGGATCGCACACCTTTGAGCCGTCCCCTTTAGCAATTTTCTTGTAAATTTTATGACTGTTGGAATTGGTGTAGTAGTCCTCTTGACCTATTTCTCCACTTTCTAGAACTCTAATCCTTTCAAGGAGATTTTTAGTTTTCTCTTTTTCAAGTTCCAGTTCAAAAGTTTTGCTTGCCTCAAAATCACTGGGAAGAGAGTTCTTAGAGTCATCTTCATAACCTAGACCTCTCTTAGCTGGGACAAAGACTATAGGTCTCACTTCTTCAACTATGGGACTCTTTCCCAAAACTTTCACTTCTTCCCTAAGCTTGGCGTTCTCAAGTTTAAGACACACAAGTTCAGTTCTTAGGGACTTAGTTTCTTCACATGAGGACTCTAGTTGAATAGTCATTGAGTTACAGTTCTCACATTCAACTACAATATTTTCATCTTCGAGTTCATCCATTCTTCTTTTCATAGCAAGACTTTCCTCCATGATTTTACTAATGAGTTTAAGCAATTTTGGTTTTGAACACTTTTCTAGAGAACGCATCATGGAATCATGAGTTACCTCTTGTTCATTGTCGGAGGCGTTCTCTTCAACAACTGGGGCGTCCTCCACTGCCATGTACGCCACTTGATCATCACGTTCCTCATCACTTGAACTGAGATCATCCCATGCTGCTGTACAAGCTCCAATAAGAGCTTTCTTCTTGTCCTTGGAGGACGTTCCCATGGTGCATTTTTTGGCAAAATGTCCTTTCTTGTTGCATTTGTAGCATGTGAGTTCCTTCATTTCAGCTTCTGTGTATTTAGGACTCTCCTTTTTGTAAGACTTGTTCTTGCTACTATGCTTGTTTTTCTTGTTATAGTATTTGAGAGCCTTGTGAATAAGAGAGAGTTCCTCATCTGAGTCAATTTCTTCCTTTGACTTTCTTTCTTTCTCTTTGGGACGCAAGTTCTCAAGCTTTTCTTTGTTTTGCATCATCAATGCCAGGTCTCTTTGTCCACGTAGGTATTCAGCGTACTCTGGTGTTGTTGACGCCAAAGCAAGATCAGTTTGAGGGTTCTTTCCTAGCTGGGCCATGTCAGTGATTCTACGTTCTTCGTACCCCCTGAGCTTCCCATAGATCTCTTCCATATCTAGAGTTTTGTTGGCTGTGTTTTCTTTGAAAGTTGTCCTATCAAAGTTCCAAACTCCAGTCAACCCATCGATAACTACTTGAACTCTGTTCCTCATGGAGATTTCTGTTTCTGGAACGCCCAAGTTCCTCATCTTGGTGACAAGGGCCTCAAAACGGTACGAGTAGTCATTCACCGTTTCATTTGGCAGCATAGTAAAGGCATAGAACTCCTTTTTGATCTTCAGCTGGACGTCCTCTTTCATCTCTGCAGTTCCCACATGAAATTTCTCAAGAGCTTCCCACTGTTGTTTTGCGGTGGGGAGATTGCTAATTCTTGTAGCTCTCTCACAGAGGGACGCTTGAAGAAAACAAATAGCTTTTGCATTGGTTTCCATCAGCTTGAACTCATCAGGACCCCAATCGTCCTCTTTGTCAACTTTGTCAGTAGGAACTTTAAGATCACCTTTTCTGATAACATTCCAGCATTGATAATTTGTGCTTCTGCAGATTTCTCAAATCTGTTTTTCCAGCGGTTGAAGTTGCAGTCCGTCAGACGCGGAGGCTTTACGAACGAGATTCCAATCGGTTCCATGTCCATTTTTACCTGCAATTCAGTAAGAATCTAGAGCGCCTGCTCTGATACCAATTGTTGGATCGTTAGTACTTCTGGACTGCCTTTACTGTAATAAAGGCGTCCTTGGTTAGGTGTTCCCACGAGGTGTAGGAGCGTCCTAGAGTAATGCAGCGGAAAAAGTACTAGACAGGTAAGCAATGAACGCAGAGAATTATAGAGGAACATCTCAAGACCAAGTAGTCCTTGAGTGTAAACCTCTACCTCCTTGGAGGATTTTTGAATAGTTCTTCCTTTATATTGAACGTTCTTACAGTTGTACTGGCGAGTCTTTACAGTTCTCTGGCACTTAGCTTTTCCCTAAGTCCACTAGTAAAGGACTCCTCTAAGCCTACAACTTAAGCAAGTTCAATCTACTAAAGGACTCCTATCCCTGTGTCCTACAGTACTTCGGAGGACTCTCTTTCTCTTCTTTTGATTACAAACTTGTTTTGTGATTTGTTTACAAGTCTCACTCGATCTAACTCAGGTCTAAGCACTGTTCTTGAGTTCTTGAGTTAGTTCTTCGTGTTCTTGAGTGAGCCGCTTTCCTATGATTCTCTTTGAATATTCTTGAAAGCGTTAGCGTCACAATAAATGCCTTGCGGTATTTATAGGACTTAGGAAGGGCGTCATTCGCGTTCTGACGATCATGCCCTTCAGGTACGTGGCTATAGGATCTTCCTCCACGAGTATGGTGGTGATGAGGAAGCTTCCTGTATCCAGCTGTGTGATGAACTCCGCTACAGGATCGGCCGCCACGTGTTGATGAACTCTGCTACAGGATCGTCCGCCACGTAGTGTTGGACTCTGCTACAGGATCGGTCTCCACGTGTCCTTGGATGATCAAACATTTGTCGAGTGATGTCACCCTGTCGGCTAGTGAGTAAGGACTCCTTTCTTGCGTTCCTACTTGCTTGGGACTCCGTCCTTGCTCAAGTAGTCTCTTACTCGTCCTTACTTCCTGTTAGTTGGCGTCCCTAAGCTTATGGGACGTTCATACACACTTGTTGTCCTTTTGATCATAGACGTTCCTGAACACTTGGACAACTTTATTAGAATCATAGTGAGTTTGTCATATCAAAACTAAGGGACGGTTGTGTGGAACACTAACAAGTACGCAGGCGTTCTTGATAGCGTCCCAACAGTGAGCTCCCTCTCTCTTGGATAAACTCACCAAGAGAAGAAGAGAAGAGCTTACAAAGTCAGAGACTAAGTCCTTTAAAAAACGTGATAGCTACCTAACAACAATGGCCTACATGGCCTTATATAGCTCCTAGAGAAGAGAAAAAATATTAAAAATAAATTATTACAAAATTGGGCCTTCTTGGGCCAGCTCGGGAAGCCTTGTGATTACTTCGGACTTGGATTGAGCCCATGGTGGTGGCGGACTTCATGTGGCATTGCTCCTCTTGGGCCTTTTCCATCCTCTTGTCTTGGGCGAGGAGGCACTGGATGGAGCATGGCCTGGCCACGGCCTAGTCTCGTGCCCATGGGCGGCATAGTGGGCGAGCCAAGAGAAATGTGAGGACCAACTTGTCCGAAGTGCCAAAAGCGGACGCATGGGACGCCGCCTCGGGCGCATGGGGCGTGACCTCAAGGCCAATCACGGGGATGAGTATGCCGGGGGCGCATGTGGCCCTCGTTGTGGACGGGCGAGCCATCACAAGGGCGCCATCTAGGGGAGGCTCGAACCATATCATATCATCTTCCATAAGGACGCGCTAGGTTGTTCATCTTAAAAGTGAACAACCTAATTCTTACCTCTTCAAAAAAAAGTACTGAATTAATTTGAGATCTAAGCTCTAAAATATAAAAATAAAAAATAGTTACTAAGATGGCAAGTGATATTGTCCACATCAGTTAAGAAACAATAAAATATAAATACACAAATGACATATAACACTGCACAAATAAGAATGAACAACCAAGAGGACAAGGATGGTAAAAATATAATGAAAGTTCTCTATAATTTTGTTTGAAGAGGATATAAGAGAAACATCATCAATAATATGAGAGATTCTCAACCAACATGCCTTTTATTTTTGATTCTTCTAAACTATTTATATAACCATTTCAAAATTTTCTTGTACAATCATTAGATCAAGTGTCATCTAACTGTTTTACATTTTACATTGCATTCATAACAAGTTTTAAAAATGTAACAATATAAATAAAATTGAAAGTTAGTTGAAATTAAACTCGATATTCCTATTTCTTCCAACAATAGAATATGAAAAAACTAAATTCATGTAGATCTAATCTTATATATATATATATAATTTTATTTTTAAAGATTTGTTATTTTCTAGACATATGTTTTGATGACTACAATGGCGTGGAAACATCCACTTTGTTTAGCCAAATGCTAGTCTTCTAGCTCTAACTACCACCTTGTACAACTATATTGCAAACAGTGCATGAGTTTTACTTCCTCAAATTCCCCTACCCTTTCTTCTTTTATAATAATAAAATAATAATAGAATAAAATAGTTCCAACTATATATATGGAGAACTAACAAATAGCTGTTGGAATAAGATTAAGAAACAAACCATTATGTTGGTGCCCGACGATGGCAGCAATGCACGGGCACCGATGTTGCCACACTTTCC
This sequence comes from Polygonum aviculare, assembly GCA_934048045.1. Taxonomy (NCBI): domain Eukaryota; kingdom Viridiplantae; phylum Streptophyta; class Magnoliopsida; order Caryophyllales; family Polygonaceae; genus Polygonum; species Polygonum aviculare. The sequence continues at coordinate 25,580,609 of OW204030.1, read as the reverse complement.
TGATCTGCGAGGATCGGCCGTTCACTAATGAAGAGGTGCTTTTGCTCTTGTCCAGATGATGCGGAAGGGTCGAGCCTATTCCTGACTCGTACCTTCAAAACTTTTAGTAACAACTCCATATAAGTAGCTAGAAGCAATGCTAACAACAATTATGGTGCCTCCTCTGTCCAACCATAAGTGATTTTAAGCCCGCGTTAGTGCTAATCACTTAGATATGACTTCATGTTTGTAGTATTTCTTCTAATAAGGTATTGTGCGGTTGTGGGTTAGCTTGTGCACATATTTCATTCATCTGTTCGAGGAGTATTCCGACTGTCTTTTATCATATGCTTATGTTCTTCTTTTAGCATTTAAATTTTAATTGTGATTTGATTAATTCTTCATCCTCTCATTCAAGATATACTAGCCAATACTTTTATTTGAAGGTGTTTATTATTATACAATGTCTGACATTTAATGTTTCAACCAAAAAATAGAATATATCATAACATATAGTATAAGTGTTGATACCAGGAACCGTCAACGCGTTAAGGCACCCTACCAAAAAAAAACATGACCGAGTGTAGACTTCTCAAGTTGGACTCAAGCCTTAAGCTCCCGGTCGATGATTCCCTACAAGGTGGAAGCCCGTTCCGGGGGTTGTGCTCACCGCGCTCTTCGACCCGTCCCATCCACGCAAGTGGGTGGGCGGCAACGTCCCATCGAGTGAGCGGTGGGCGGCAACGTCCCATCCCGGCCTTTGATTGGTCGGCTCCGCGGCCACCGCCCCAGGAACCAACCGAAGAGCGACACGTACCTGTGCGGCGTTCGTCCCACATCGACATCCCGCTCCACCTCAGCTCGAGCCTTGACTATAAATAGTGGGCTCAACGCACCAGAACAAGGATCGAAAACCTCGCGAACCACACACACTAGATCTCGAGCTAAGATCATTGTTGTAACCCAATACACCTAAACGCGATAGAGATCATCTGTTTACTATTGTAATCCCACAGTCAATACAAAAGCATTCTTAACACTACCTCCATCGCGCTAAGCACTTCAAGCTCACTTGCTTCTCCGGCAACGAGGTCGATGTCGCGGGGTTGATCACCCTGGATATGACCTTGGGAGACGGTAAAGACGCCCGCCGGACTGAGCCCATCGAGTTCACTGTCGTCCGGCTCCCATCCATCTACAACGCAATAATGGGACGAACTTCATTAATGAAGTTCCAGGCTGTCGCGTCCATCTATCACCTGGTCTTGAAGTTTCCCGTTGAGGACCGCGTGGGTGTCGCCCATGGCCGGCAGATCGAGGCACGAAAGTGCTATGAGGCGTCAACCCGCGCTCGCCCTGCCGCGTACGTTATCGCAGGAGGTGCCGGCGCGGAGTTGGACGTACGACAGGAGCGTGAGCGCGAGCCCCTCGGTGACTTCGAGAAGGTCGTCATCGCCCCTTTCCCCGACGCAACCGAGAAACTATTTGTCGGGGACTGCATGACCGGAGTGGACGCCGAAAGCCTGCAAAGTCTCCTGGCCCGTTCTCGCGACGTGTTCGCGTGGACGGCGACGGACCTGAAGGGCGTCCCTCCCGAGGTGGCGCTCCATTCACTCCGCGTGAGCCCGGGGTCCCGACCCGTCTGTCAAAGGCGACGAAAGACCAACAAGGAGCGCGCCAGCGCGGCAAATGACGAGGTTGAGAAGCTCTTACGCGCCAACTTCATTCGCGAGGTCAAGTATCCTACTTGGCTCTCCAATGTCGTGCTAGTGAAGAAGTCCAATGGGAAGTGGCGGATGTGTGTCGACTTCAAGGACCTCAACAAAGCCTGCCCCAAGGACAGCTACCCCCTGCCCTCCATTGATGATCTGGTCGACTCCACCGCCGGTCACACCGCTCTGAGCTTCCTCAACGCCTATTCCGGCTACAATCAGATAGCCATGGATCCTCTGGATCAGGAGTCTACCGCGTTCATCACTCAACGCGGGACTTTCTGTTACAGGGTGATGCCCTTCGGTTTGAAGAACGCGGGGGCCACTTTCCAGCGCCTGGTTGACCACGTCATCCGGAAGCAGATGAAGCGCAGCGTCTCGGCTTATGTCGATGACATTGTGGTCAAGAGCCATAGCGCGCAGGAGCACCTGACTGACCTGGCCGAGGTTTTCCAAACCCTGCGCGCCCACCGAATGAGCCTGAATCCGGAAAAGTGCGTCTTCGGGGTAAAGTCGGGAAAGTTTCTCGGCTTCATGATTAGCGCGAGGGGCATAGACGTCAATCCCACCAAAGTCGCCGCGGTGTTGGAGCTCCGCTCACCGGCCTCGCGCAACGAAGTCCAGCGACTGACGGGTGCGGTAAATTATCTTGGCCGTTTTTGCTCCAGATTGTCGGACCGCGCTCTGCCTTTCTTCTCCTGTCTTAAGAGCACCACCACCTTCACTTGGACAGAGGAGATGGAGAGCGCGTTTCAGGCTCTAAAGGTCTACCTCACCAGCCTTCCAACGCTCTCCCCGCCCGTCCCGGGGGAGGATTTGCAGTTGTACATTGCCGTGAGCCAGCATACTGTCAGCGCGGTCCTTACCCGCGATTTCAGTTACCCGGTGTACATCACCAGTAGGGTGCTCCAGCCGGCAGAACAACGATACTCGCCCGCGGAGAAGATGTCTTTGGCCGTTGTGACTCCGGCAAGAAAGTTGCGCCCTTACTTCTGCTGCGCGGCATCCAACTGGCCTATCCTTTCGCGATGTGGGGCATGGACATCTTGGGCCCTTTCCCTAAAGCCGCTGGGCAGGTACAGTTTATACCGGTCCTGGTCGATTACTACACCAAGTGGGTGGAGGCCGAGGCAATGGCACGAATCACAAGCGCGAAGGTCTGCGGCTTTCTCTGGAAGAATGTGGTTTGCCGTTTCGGCGTTCCTATCGCGATAATGACAGACCACGGTCCCCAGTTCGACAGCGAAGAAACGCGTGACTTCTGCGCCAGTCTGAGCATCGAGTTGAGGTTTTCCTCGGTCGCTCACCCACAGTCCAACGGGCTGGTGGAAAACGCCAACGCAAGGATATTTGACGACCTCCGGCGCAGGCTGGATGGAGTACAGGGCCGATGGGCCGAGCTCTTGCCACTTGTTTTATGGACAAACCGCACCACACCGCGCAGGGCAACTGGCGAAACACCTTTCGCGATGGCGTACGGTAGTGATGCCGTCGTACCTGTCGAATCCATGCTTCCCACAGCGCGAGTCGCGGGTTATGACCAATTCACCAACGACGAGGCTCTCAAGGTGGAAATGTATCTTCGCGATGAGCGCCGGGAGACGGCGGAGCTGCGCTCCGTCGAGTACAAGAGAAGGACCGCGGCGTATTACAACAAGAGAGTCAAGCCCCGCGGTCTCAAAGAAGGTGATCTAGCGCTTCGGAGGACCGACGGGGGCAAGCTTGACGCGAAGTGGGAAGGGCCCTACCGCCTTTCCAAAGAAGTTGTCCCGGGGGTTTTTAAACTCACCGATCCAACGACGAGACAGACTCTAGCCAAGACATGGAATGAGGCACGCCTCAAGAAATACTATGTATAAAAGAGTTAGGACTATCATCGCGTTGTGACTTCTTGTAAATATCTTTATTCCAGCCGTTATCATATGAATAAACGAGACTACCGTACGCTGTCCAAATAATAAATTTGTCGTTAGGGAAGCCCGAGTTGCCTTCCTCGCTTGGGGTTGTCCGCTAACGCGCGCGATGCGCTTAGGCACGCTCGAGTTGGGTTTCACCCCTCGCAGTCGCATAATGCCTTAAAACATCAAAAACTCCACAGTCGTTAGGGAAACCCGAGTTGCCTTCCTCGCTTGGGGTTGTCCGCTAACGCGCGCGATGCGCTTAGGCACGCTCGAGTTGGGTTTCACCCCTCGCAGTCGCATAATGCCTTAAAACATCAAAAACTCCACAGTCGTTAGGGAAACCCGAGTTGCCTTCCTCGCTTGGGGTTGTCCGCTAACGCGCGCGATGCGCTTAGGCGCGCTCGAGTTGGGTTTCACCCCTCGCAGTCGCATAAGGCCTTAAAACATCAAAAACTCCACAGTCGTTAGGGAAACCCGAGTTGCCTTCCTTGCTTGGGGTTGTCCTCTAACGCGCTCGATGCGCTTAGGCGCGCTCGAGTTGGGTTTCGCCCCTCGCAGTCGCATAATGCCTTAAAACATCAAAAACTCCACAGCCGTTAGGGAAACCCGAGTTGCCTTCCTCGCTTGGGGTTATCCGTTAACGCGCGCAATGCGCTTAGGCGCGCTCGAGTTGGGTTTCACCCCTCGCGGTCGCATAATGCCTTAAAACATCAAAAACTCCACAGTCGTTAGGGAAACCCGACTTGTCTTCCTCGCTTGGGGTTATCCGCTAACGTGCGCAATGCGCTTAGGCGCGCTCGAGTTGGGTTTCACCCCTCGCGTTCGCATAATGCCTTGAAACATCAAACAACTTCACTAAAATATGGGAATCTAGTGTCAAGCGCGGTCCTAGCACCTAACTTGGCATGGGGTTGGATTAGATACGGCGAGCTTTTCGCTAATCTAGTGTCAAGAGCAGTCCTAGCACCTAGCTTGACATAGGATTGGGTACGACGAGGGCCTTCGCAAGAATCCAAGTTACGTTTACTTAGTGTCTACCGCGGTTCTAGCACCTAGCTCGCATGGGGTTGGATATGATAGGTCTTCGCAAAAATTCTTTGAATGAGAAGAAACGCACATAGCATAATTAAAAGATCGCATGGCGACAAACGTAGTTTAAACGCATGAACCGGATGAAACGTAGTATAATTACAAACCGCAACGCGGCAACCAGCAGTTCACAAACACAAAAAACAAACAAAAATGATTTTCGGTTTTGGGGGAGGGTTTCAAGCATCAGGAGCGTTGGTCGCGTTCGCGGAGGCAGAAGGATCCCCAGGGGCTTTTTCTATCTCGGCATCAGGAGAAGGGAGTTCTGGATCAATGTTCGCGACAGCACCATCCGCCACATCGTCCGCCTCCACGCCCGGCGGTGGCTTCGCCACCCCATTCTTCCAGACAGCTCCCATTTCGCGATGGAGGTCGGGGGCAAAGTACTTCACTTTGTACCTCTCAACATACTGGAGGGCAGCCGTGACAGCACTAAGAGCCTGGACCGTACGGGCATCATTAACGCGTCGATCCAGGTACTCTTGCGAAGCGAGGAAGTCAGGGATCGCGCTCTGAAGTTTTCTGCTGGTTTCCTCCAGCTGCGAACTCAGCTCCTCATTCCGCGCTTGCAGCCCCGCGGCATCCTTCTCCAGCGCCGCGACCTGGGACTTGGCCGACTTGAGTGCCGCGGCGTCTTTTGCCGCCTGCGTACGCAGCTCCTGAAGCGACGCCTCGGCCTCCTCCTTGGCCTTCACCGCTGCCCCCGCCCTGGCCTCCTCCTCGCGCACCCGGTCAGGAAGGTAGTTCAACCACGCGTTGACCTGCGAATCACAGCAACATCAAAACAAAAAGCAAAAAGTAGTAAACGAATGATAATGAAAACACAAGACAAGCAGGCACCGCGTACCATATGGCCATACTTCATACACTCCCCCTCGACCTGGGTCCCGCTAAGGGTTTGGAACCACTCCCTCTCCGAGTAATAGGCATACTGACCCTCCTGAAAGGTGCCCCAACTTGGCCCCGCACAAGCAAACCCCTCCACCACGGCCCGTCGCGACCAGTGACGCCTGCTGCCTGCGCCCGTTACGATCTGGGCGGGACCCTTCGCGGCATCAGAGGCCGGTTCCTCGGCCGGGGCCAAGTCCATCTTACCCCTCTTCGGGGCCACCCCCTCAGCACGGACCGCGTCCTCCGCGGTCCTTCGCTTCAAAGTTCCAAGGGCACGTTTTTCTTTCTGCCCCGGAGGGTTGCCCCGCCCCTTTGGGTCATGTGCACCCTTCGCGGCGTGCTCTTTCGGCGCAGTGGAGGGGCCCGCGGAGGCGGTGGGGGCAGACTTGCCCGAAACAAGGGCGGCGAACACGTCCATACCTGCAAAGCAAGCCATCAGTAATCCCAATTAACGCGGTCAAAACACGAAAATAGCATACATAAAGGCAAAACGAAACCCCGAAAACAAAAATACCCTTGCCCGCGTGCGCCGGGGACGCGGTGGCCGACGAGGACTTTTCGACCTCCCGAGGCGGCTCAGGCCTAATGCTAAGTCCCGCGCGCTCAAGGCGCTCTTGGGTCAGCCACGCCTGCTGCTCCCTCTTATAGGGTGCAGCAAAAGCTTTCTTCGCCATGGCGGCCTGCTTCGTTGCACCGCGCTTGCGCTTGTAGGGACGGAACCTATCGGCGATAAGGGGGCAGAGCATGACGTCGCCCTGGAAATTATGCACGATGAACCATTTTTCCCTCCACCGCGGTCCAACATTGGAGGGAGTGATGATAAGATTGCAGTTTGTGAGGCTGAAGTTAACAATGTCTCTCTTATCCGCTTTTATAGTGAGAATCTGTTGCAGATGCCCTGCGGAAGGGGGGTACTTCAGCTCCAAACACCTTATATGGTATGCCGCGATGTAGCTCCAGCACTTAGGGGCCATCGAGGCAGGGGCGAGCTCGAGGTCAAATAAGAATTGGGATACGTAGTGCGGCAGCGGAATCCTAAAGCCCGCGATGAGGCTCGCCGCGTAAACCACGTGCCCCGCCTCTTATGCAGCATGGCTGTTGCCCCCATCCAAAGGCAGCAGGAGTTCCACCCCTTCTGGCCAAGGGTATCCTGCCGCGATCTCGTCCAGCTCCTCGAGGGTAAGAATGGACGCGCAACCCTTGGCCAGTGTCGCCGGATTCTCATAGTCTGCCAGACGCACAGGCCTGGTCTGACGGAAGCGAGGGACCACCGCCCTAACGCTCGTTAAGTACCGCGAGGGAAAGCTCCTCACGATCCCAGAAGTGGACGCCTCATCGTCAGGGGCCTCATCGTGAGGGTCGTAGGGCCTGCAACGTGCCATAGGTCGCGATGAGGACTCACTTTTCGTGCGGGCCTCGGATACTGAGGTAGGGTCGCTCTGGCTCAAACCGACGGGCTCGCGGAAGTTGTTCTATGAATCGCTAGCGGACATGTCCCGATGCTCAAGCGAGGGATCAGGGGCGTAGAAGTCGTCCCAGTTCGTTACTCTGTGACTGCGATCCACGCCTGAAGGGCAGGAGTCGTTGGAAAACCCCAAATCCAGGGCACGGAAGCAAAGAGGCTCTTGGAGGAAGGAAAAGAGAGATGATGTGCACAAGAAGAGACAATCATGATAAAAGAAATAGTGCGATGAGTGCAAAAACAGGATAAATCTTAGAAGCAACAAGTATAAAGAAAAACTAGGCAAGCACAAGTATAAATCCCAGCCGCGGTGCGTGCACAAGAAAATCTTACAAAATGTGAAAAGCAACTAAGCGCAGAACGCGGGCACATGGTGGAACAAGAGAGGACGAGAAGCCCTGTCAAAAGCAGAGGGCCTGAAAATCCAACGCGGTGTCAGAAGGACATTCCGCCGCGCTCAGTGCGGGCCTCTAGAGGCAGGTCTCGGCGATGAGACTGCGATGGGACGGGCCGACGCTTCGTCTCCCACGGACACTTCGTCTCCTCAAAGACCCCCCCCCCCCCCCCCGCGCTTCGCCGCCTGAGAAAAACCACGAAAGGCCGGGGCTAGGGCGGAGATGCCCCTCACCCTACACCACCCAAAACCTCAAAAACTCAAACCACCCTGAGTGCCCTTAACACCCAGCGGCGTCGTCGTCGTTGGGATTAGGGCGTTCGCCCGAAAAACCCCCGAAAGCCCCAGAAAACCCGGAGAAAGCGCAGCAGAAGGCAAAAGAAAAGAAAAGAGAGAGAAAAGCGGCGTACCGAGTGATTGCAAGGAAGCGGAGGCGAACGTGGTCGACGGCGTCACAGGCAAGCGGGCAGTGGCCGGTAGACAGGGGCAAGAGGACGGGGAGGTGGAAACGAGAGCGAGTGACGATTTTTTTTGAAGTGGGAATGGCGGAATGAGGAAGGCGAAACGGTTCCTCGCTCTTTTAAAAGGGCTTCACGGACCGTTTCGACAATGGGCCGCGCTTTGCTAAAAACGGCCCATTGAGTCCGCCGGCCCATCAAGCACCCCGTCTTCCTCGCGCGAGCCTCCATTTCAAAAGTCTCCGTCGCGTTCTGCTTGCCACGTCTCCGGTCTCAAAACGGTATTTTTTTGGACCCGTCCTCGGAAGGGCATCAAGTCCCGGTCCATGGGGTTGTGTTGATACCAGGAACCGTCAACACGGTAAGGCACCCTACCAAAACAAAACATGACCGAGTGTAGACTTCTCAAGTTGGACTCAAGCCTTAAGCTCCCGGTCGATGATTCCCTACAAGGTGGAAGCCCGTTCCCGGGGGTTGCGCTCACCGCGCTCTTCGCCCCATCCCATCCACGCAAGTGGGTGGGCGGCAACGTCCCATCGAGTGAGCGGTGGGCGGCAACGTCCCATCCCGGCCTTTGATTGGTCGGCTCCGCGGCCACCGCCCCAGGAACCAACCGAAGAGCGACACGTACCTGTGCGGCGTTCGTCCCACATCGACATCCCGCTCCACCTCAACTCGAGCCTCGACTATAAATAGCGGGCTCAACGCACCAGAACAAGGATCGAAAACCTCGCGAACCACACACACTAGATCTCGAGCTAAGATCATTGTTGTAACCCAATACACCTAAACGCGATAGAGATCATCTGTTTACTATTGTAATCCCACAGTCAATACAAAAGCATTCTTAACACTACCTCCGTCGCGCTAAGCACTTCAAGCGACCAAATACTTTCCATCTCTCCGTCCATTGACTCGGTTGAGTTCAAACCTCTCGCTCTCATCGCGTTACACTACAATCGGTGTTTTCGGACCTCAACAATAAGTTTTTAAAATTTTCATATGTTTCAATTGGATATATGTTTTATTATATTTTAGGAGAATCATCAAATCAAATGAATATGTAGATTAAGTTTTGATTCATTTATTATGAATGTGGCTTACGCTCTCCACAAACATTTGTTCTGTATTTTAACAATAATTACATGCCAAACCTGTACTAGAGTATAATAATAAATACCTTGAAATAAAAGTAGTGGTTATGATTATATCTTGAATGAGTGGCCAAAAAATTAATCAAATCACAATTCAAATTTGAAAACTAATTAAAATACATAAGTTTATGATGAAAGACAGTATGAATATTTATATGGATAAAAAGGAGCACAATCTAGCCCACAAACAATACAATTCCTTATCGGAAGAAATTTTATAATAAATGAAACAAAACTTTACCTACAGATTCATTTGATTTGATGATTCTTCTCAAATATAATACAATAAATATCCAATTGAAACATATGAAAATTTAAAAAACTTATATTATATGTTATGATATATTCTATTTTCTGTTTAAAACATTACGTTTCAGACTTGTCTTAGTGTATAACAATAAACGCCTTCAAATAAAAGTATTGGTTAGTATATCTTGAATGAGTGGACGAAAAATTAATCCAATAACAAATAAAATTTGAAAGCTAAAACAAGAACATAAGCTTATGATGAAAGACAATTTGAATACTTCTCATATAGATGAATAAAACATGTGCACAAGCTAACCAACAAACACAACAATACCTTATTAGAAGAAAGTCATATATGAGGGATGAACACTAGCACGGGCTTAAAATCACTCATGGTTGGGTAGAGGACACGTCATAATTGTTGGTAGAATTGTCTCTTCTTATATGGAGTAGTCGCTCCAAATTTTGACGGTACGAATCAGGAATATTCTCGACCCCTCCAAATCGTCTAGCCAAGAATAAAAGTACATCTTCATCGATGAACGACCAATCCTCGTTGATCATGCAATCTTGGCTACTTTGGTGTCGGTGCACTGTTGCCCTCGTCGAGAACCCACCTAGGCTGCAGCGGTCGCACTGGAAGGGTGGGCCTTTCATCATGATGATCTTCTTCTTAATCTTGCTCCAACACTCATTCGTTAGTCCTCTATATATATAGTTTGAAATATTTTTTCTATTATTTTTCTTATTTATTACAAAAATAAAAAAAGGGTATAGGAAAATGAAGAAGTGTAACGGATGCACTATTTTCAATAAAGTTGTGTAAGATGGTTGTTAGAGGATGGAAGGCGAGAATCTGGCTAAACAGAGTGGAGGTTTCCATCCCATTCATTCATACGTCAGGCATAACATGCTTGTACTAGTTGATTTATGCACTTTGTTCAATAATTTGCATTGTTGTTATCAAACAAAATATCGAAAAATGACAAAGCTCTAAAAATGAAAGTTTATTTTTATAAAAGATTTGATCAACTTGAAACTGGTTTTTTTTCATAAGATACCATAAGAAGATATAGGAGTTTTGAGTATAATTTCAACAAAATTTCCATTTTATTTATATTGTTGCATTTTTGGAAACTTTTATGAATGCAATGTAAAATGTAAAATGGTCCGATGATACCTGATGTGATGATTGTAAACGAATCGTTGAGGGAAAAAAGACTAAAAAACGCGGTAGATTATACTTTCATATTGACTAATTAGTTTCTCTTTTTTTTTATATCACAATTAGTGTCTCTTTTAAGATGAGATTACTTGATACATTTAATGGTTGAGAACCTGAGATTGTCGTTCCACATCCTTCCCTATAATAATTATTGATAAAATGTACAACACTGTTTCTGGAAATTGTAAATCGCAAACATAACAAAAAATAACTAAATAAATAAATAAAATTAAATATATCCAATTTAAACATGAAAATATAACTAAATAATTGAATTGTAAGTTGCAACATTTCTATTTCTTGGTTGAAACATTACATCTCAAAATTGCACTAGAATATAGTAATAAACACCTTTAAATAAAATTATTGGTTATGAGTATATCATGAATGCTCGGGTGAGAAATTAATCAAATCACAATTCAAATTTGAAATCTAAAAGAAAAATTCTCTACCCCTCCAAAATAACCAAATTAATGAAATCACTATGTTGAAAGACCGGACCTTCACAATTCACGATCGCTCCGAATCACCGTGTACTGCTGCTAGACCCGGAAAAAAGTGACCCAAATTCGAAATCCGAAATTGGACCCGAATAACGAAAATGATCAATTGGAACATGACCCGAGACTCAATCTAAGTTCGAATTAAATCGATCTTAAATGATCCGAATTAAATATGATCCAAAATCATCTGAACCATCATAATTCGATCTAAAATGACCCGAACTAAATCTGGCCCGAAATCACCCGATCCAAAATGACCCCAAATCATCCGAATTAAATCTTAAGATTAGGTATACTATTAAAAATAAAAACAAAATTTAAAATTTAATGCTATACAATATTAGGATAGTGCACAAAAATAATGTATAACAATGACCGAACAAATACGTCTACACTATTAATAGCAACCAAATTGTGTCTTAAAAATTTCACTTATCAAAAACTAGTTCTAACGACTAAACAAATAATAATCATCTCATTGTATTTTGCATATCTTAGAAAATATAAAATATTCGATGAAAGATTTAAACTTATTAAAATTACCCATTTAGTAATCACATATGTACGAATAATATTATTTATTAGTATATCTAAGTATAAATTTGATCACAAAAATGACATGACGTGTAAAATGAGTTGATATAATATCAAATATAAACCAACATGTAAGATTTCAATATAAATTACGCATAAATGTTGTAAGATTTCAAATAAACCTACGTAATGAACAAATGAAAACAACCATTTAATTCACGTGTGTCTGATTTTAAGTGTTTAAAGTATAAGTTTTTCAAAATTATAATATAAATGTTGTAAGATTTCAATATATATTTAAAATCCGATCATAAGAGTCATGTTTATCATCCAAAAACCTGAATAGGGCCAATCCGAAATGACCACAATAACATGAAGCATTATAATCAGGAAAAAAGTTGAATCCAAATAACACCCGAATCCAAATTGATCCGATCCGAAATGATCCGATTTCAAGCAATCTGAAGAGGATACGAACCGAACTAGACGAAAAATTGAACAACATCCTATCCGTACTGATCTGATCCGGCACAATCTGAAATACTACAATCAGAAAAGTACTTGAATCTGAACTAGATTCGAACCCTAACCGAACAAAACCCAAAATAACAGTTTGACCCGAACAAATTCGATCCGAACGACCTGATCCAAATCCGATCTGTACGACCCGTTGGATAGGTCTAAGTAAATGCTTTATTGAGTTTTTTTTCTTTGGCTTGTGATCATTTTATAGAATTTAGAATTTCTGCATTCTTCTTTTGTCCCATTTTGTTCACTTTTCAAAGACTAGATATGGTATTGTGTGATGATTCAAAGGGTAGAAACCAAACACCTAAATATTACCAGAAAGGTATCATTTCAATCACTATTCCAAAACAAACCGAACATAGAGAGTAAGGGTTTGTGTTTCCTTTCCCTCCTTATTTCATTTTGTTTCCCTTCGACCAACCAAACTGGCCCTAATATATTTCTTAACGGGTCGTTTGCTCCAACCTACAACTTACAATTTTTAGTTTTGAAATATTGATACTTCTTACGTAGAGTACTGAAGTTGGATGATTCCCATCTTAGAATTGAGTACGTGTTTTTGAAATTATTTTTAGAATACATGTTCGTGTTTTGATGGCTCCAAACAGGTTGCCGACCAGATGATGAATTCGCCGACCTGACCTAGGTCCCTGACATGAAGACTGAAGTCACCGACTTGTATCCAGGAGAGAAACGTGCTATAAAAGGCAATGCCGCGTTATTTGATTAAGGGAACTTCGAAGATGCTCCAGCAGTGTTTCTTAAGGCAAGTTGAAGTGTGTAAAGAAGGAAAATCATCAAGAGATAATTGAAGATATTAAAGATGATTTTATTATGTCTTAAGGAGCTATTTTAGGAAGGATTGTGTATTAATTGTACACGATTCATTCCTTGTCCAAATGGAATGAATCAGGTTGAGATCTTCCTAGTTCTATTCATTCATTTGTGTGCCTAGCGTTAGAACTAAGAAGCTTGAGTGAACTATTGTATTGCGAGTGTGGTGTTGTATGGAGATCGTGAGATTCGTTCTTCGTGAGGTTGAGTACGAGTGAGTTGTATTGAGTGAGGATTAGGCTTAGGCAAAGAGTACTTGCAAGAGAGTGTGAGATTCACTTCTTAGAGTAGGCACACTTTTGTAATCCAAGAGATCAATATAACGAGACGAAGTTCTCTTCAAGTCCTTTCAACATAAGCTTGAAAGACAAGTGGTTTTTCCCTAGACAAGCTAGTTGGTTTGTAGTGGGTTTTCCACTCTAAATCACCGTGTTCAAATCTAGTACTGTTAAGTCTTTCTTGTATTATTATTCCGCTGCATATACATAAGTTGTTGACTCTGGTCGCTAGGCATGACAATTTCACCCGCAACCAATGGGCCGGGTATCCGTTTCACCCAACCTGATAAAATGGGTGGAACCTTTAAAAAGACGGGTGAAAGTCGGGTTTGGGTGATGCGGGTGATGGGTCGGGTCGGGTACGAGTGAAGGTTCATCCACCCATAACCCTACCCATAACCCGATCCAATAACCCGACCCAATTTTTTATTAATATTTTTATATATTTTATGTATATATTTCCTTTGGTATCTATATGTCTATATTATTATATATTAAAGTGTGCCTTTTCGAGCTTCTACGTTAATGTTTGCTCCACTCCATATTAAATTGCATGTTTGAACAATAAAATATGTTTATTTGTGTAAGATAACAAATATAAGTACTTTTATTTTATCCATGATTATTTGTGTACATCAAAACAATATCTATAAAATCCATATTTAGTATCATAACTTATGTTATCAATTAAGGTGTCGAGCAATTCACTTCTGCAAGATCGCTTTATTTAGTATTTGTTGACCAATTGCGGAATGGGGCAATGAAGTTGGATTTAATTCGTTAGTTCGATTATCAAGTCAGTTTCAACCATTCATCAAGTCCTTAAAATTGTTATTAAAATCTTATTCAGGAAACTCGTAGTTGTTCTCGTTGATTTCTTGGGAGATAGTGGGAAGTTCTTCATTCTCGAGGTAAGTCGATTTCGACTTGGTGAGTTCTGTTCTAACTTGTTAGAGTTTGCATTGTGATTGTGAAATTGGTTTTGGGAACTAGTCCCGATCGATTATGTTTATGAATAAATTTTGTATGGTGTGCTATCGTGTGCAACATTGTTTTTATATGTTTCATGGTTGATAAGAACTTTGAGTGTATTTCAATATGATTAAGGTTTAAAGAGTTTTCTATGTGTAAGGATAAAGCCGGGTGTAACGATGGAGAAGGGTTGCATTGCCATTGAAGGTGAAGGGTGCAATGAAGGTGAAGGGTTGCATTGCCATTTAATGGAAATGAGATTTCGGATATGTGATGGTGTGGGTGTGAGTATGTGTGGGGGAACGTGAATTGAAGAGTATGATCGTGTGTGTGTGTGTGTTAAATTGTTGAATGTGCTTGAGTGCGTTATTAAGTGATCGTGTGCAATAATTTAATAGCCTAGATATGAACTTTGGAAATCACTGTGACTAACTAGATTTAGGAACAGACTAGAGTTATGTGTGTGCTTGTGGACACTAATGTGTGCGCTTGTGGACACTTGGTTGCTGACTTTGGGAAAAATTGTTTTCAATTTTTTTTTGAATAAAAAAGGTTAATTTTATTCACAAGTAACCGTTACAAAAACGCTAGATGAACTAGCTGCTTACATCCTCAAGGATATCCAACTTTTCAAACAAAATGCTAGTCTCTCTATTCTTTCTTCTCCATCTTGCAATCAGGCAATTTTTAACAAGATTAATACTTATGCTAGCACAAGCCTCACTCTCCATTCTCTCATTTTGAAATATGATTTTGTTCCTTTCCATCCAGGTGTTATAGATCACCATACTGTGGCACACATTCCATAAGCTGAATTTAAAGGTCTTCCTTCCTTTCTTGGTCAACGCCTGCAGCTTCCAATCATCCATTGTCTTTGTCTTTCTCCCAATTTTCACCCATTGAAGAACTGAATCCAGTACTTTCCTTGAGTAAACGCACTTAAACCAAAGATGATCTGAAGTTTCTTGATGGTTACCTTGGCACAGGACACACAAGTCTTCATCAATCTTCCCAAACCTGCACAACTTCTCTTTGGTCATGACTCCTCCCCTGATTACTTTCCAAGCATGGAAAGCCAGCCTAGGAGTATTGAGTTTCTGCCAAACAATATCCCACCAATTCATTTTCTCGCTCTTGCCTCTCAAGCTGTCATAAAGTTGGTTAACATCTAATTTCCCTTGTCTAAGCATCAACACAACAGGCTCTCCCTCCCCTTCAAGAGAATTCTTGCAAAGATCTCTTAATCTCAAAACTGCTTTCCAGGTTGCACTTGAGTTTTGCTTGTACCTGACATTCCAGATGCTCTCCCCTCTAGTATGATTTTTCTCAACCCATTTATGCCAAACAGATTGAGAGCACTCCCCACTGTAAGCATCCACCAGTAACTCAGCAAACACTGCTTTGTTCCAAGTTGAGATATCTCTCAGCCCCAAGCCGCTTTCATCTTTGGGCCTACAGACACTCCTCCAAGCAATTGGAGCCTTGTTCCCTTCACATTTAGCACTCCAAAGGAAATTCCGCAACAGGCTTGTGATAGCCTTCACTACATTTTTAGGTAGCAGGAAAATTCTACACCAGTAGTTTAGGATCCCAAAAAGCACAACCTTCATCACTTCCAATCTCCCTGCATACGACAGAAATCTACTAGCCCACGCATTTATCTTGCTTTTGATCTTGTTCAACAGACCATCAAAATCCTTCCTGGTGAGTCTGGAGCTGCTCAACGGAACCCACAAGTACTTGATAGGGAGCTGGCCTAACTCCATCCCTAGAATACCAGCCAACCTGCTCTCATCATCTGCTCCCAAACCCGCACAAACCATCTTAGACTTCGCCTGATTGATCTCGAGGCCTGAAACCTCGCAAAACCTGTCCAATTCTTTACTGCTTCAACTGACTTATCACTCCCATGAGAAAAAATAAACAGGTCGTCTGCAAAGCTCATGCTAGTAACTTTCGCTCGAGCACACCCCGGATGATACTTAAACTCACCCTGCTTCTCCATTCTCCTAAGCGCACGAGTCAAGTACTCAAAATAGCTTCCACCACAAAGATATAAGGGGAGAGAGGGTCCCCTTGTCTCAATCCTTTTTCTCCTTTGAAGTGCCCAAAATAGCTTCCACCAATTTTAATCATGAACTGGCTGCTTGAGATGCATTCTTTCACCCATCCAACAAGTTTGGGATGAAAGCCCATACCAGTCATGACGTTAAACAAGAAATCCCAACACACCATATCGTACGCTTTCTTCAAATCAATCTTCAGGGCGCACCTCGGGCTGATGAATTTTCTTCCATAACACTTAACAACCTCCTGGCACACAGCAATGTTGTGCTTTATACTCCTACCTTTAATAAAGGCCCCTTGCGTTCCATCAATAACCTTAGACAACGCCTGTTGCATTCTGCTCACTAACATCTTAGAAATCACTTTGTTAATCACACTACAGCAGGAAATCACTTTGTTTTCAATTTTTTTGTAGTTGCTCTGCTTATTCTAGCTTGATAGAATAAGATCTGACCCTTCGGGGAACTATTTTTCAGTGTATATGACCAGGATGTCGTGATCGAGCCTCGGTAAATTGGTGTAGTATAGTAGCATGTCACAGTAGTTAGTTTGGACTGTTGTTTTAATTACTAGTCCTTACTATTGTATTTCCAATATTGCAAGCATGAGTTTGGTAGACTCTTTGGTTATGAGTTTATGTTAGTAGAGTAGTGGTTAGAGTTGTTCTGGTGTTGTTCTCGGGGTTGGTTCATAATATTTTGGATTGTAAAACTATAAATTTTATTTCTTTTTTGGTACAAGTTGGATGTTTTCTTGTTTTCTCGCCGTACCAGCGTTGTAGATCCAGATGTTCTATTGTCAAACTACCTTGGTATTGCCTCGTGAGGTCTACTACCAAGTAACGCCTTGTCAGAAAGACGAGGTGCTACATCGTGTCACTCAAATATGTGCTCTTAAAGGCGTTTAAGTAGTCCTTGGCCAGGAAGGTGCTCAATTGGCTCGATAGCTTACCTCGTAGGTCGATGACTACATGGAGGTTTTTACATGACCTGTTCATGACGAAGTTCTTTCCACCGGCCAAGAATACGGAGCTAAGAAAGCGCACCACTTCCTATCATCAACTTCCTAATGAGACTCTTGTGGAGACTTGGGAGTGGTTCAAGGAACTTCTTCGGCAATGTCCTACTCATGGACAACCACCTTATGTGCTTCAAGAGATCTTCTTTCAAGGGATCAATGCCGCTATAAAGCACCGCATCAACCTCCACACCGATTGCGGTTCATCGAGTTGGATCCTAATGAAGCTTGGGCCTTGTTGGACAAACTCACCAACTATGATGCTATGTATGGCACCCAACAAGCCGCCAAGGTTCTACCGAAGAAACTTTATGATCCTAATTCCAAGGCGATTGATCAAGATGTGTTTATTGTGCCTAATGAATTTATTGTGATTGAGATGTCGGAGGATCCCGTCGTCCTAATCATCCTCGGGTGACTTTTCCTTCCAACCGTCGTTGCTATCATTAATGTGAAGAAAGGTCTCCTTACATTTGAGATCGACGATGAGGTGGTCGAAATTCGATTCAATCCAACTATGAAGGAGACCGATGAGGCCATAGAGGTCAAGATGCTATACACCCACTCGGACTACATTGAGTGTGAAGATCCGATTGAGCGCTTTCTTGGGGCGTATACAAGCGAAGATAAAGAAGAAGCGGAAGATGTTGGCTCGGTCCCGACCCAACTCAGGTCGGTACCGACCCCACCTCCCGCTCATAACTGAGGATTTTGCTTAAGCTTTTGGCTCAGTACCGACCCCTAGACTTGTCCAAACGCGAATTGGCCAACCCGAACCGCCCGCAAATAAGGGCGGGTCTGGACAAGGGTTCAGGTCCTACGGGCCAGACCTAACCCGCCCATATTTAATCTAGGTCGAGTATTACCTGACTGTTTAGCCCATCCGTGCCGCTAGGCCTGGCCCGACCCGTAATATATTATAAAAAGAATATTTTAATAAATATATATTGTTTCGACCGATGCCATCCAAAATTCCAAGCCCTAGCCTTTCATTTATTTAAGTCTTAGAGACTGGCGTCTCTCATTCGAGCCTTTTCTTTCATCATGCATCGCTCACTCACGGGGGGTAGAGGCTTTATCCTCACGGGGGGTATAGGTTGATACAACTAAAATTGTCTTAGGTCATATAGAGTCTAAAAAGGGGGTAGAGGTTGATACAACTAAAATTGAATTGATTGAAAAATTGCCACCCCCTACTTCTGTGAAAGATGGTAGGAGTTTTCTAGAACATGTCGGGTTTTGTAGGAGGTTTATACAAGATTTCTTCAAGATTACTAAACCATTGCCTAACCTACTAATAAAGGATGTTGTGTTTGAGTTTTCTTCCGAGTGTCATGAAGCTTTTTATAGGATCCGGGATGCACTTGAGTCGGCCCCTATCATGCAATCACCGGATTAGACACTTCCCTTCGAGATCATGTGTGATGCTAGTGATTATGGTGTAGGCGTAGTTCTTGGGCAAAGGAAAGAGAAGAAGTTACATTCTATCTACTATGTGAGCTAGACGCTCGATGAGGCCCAAGCTAGTGCCCAACGCAAGTACACCACTATGGAGAAGGAGTTCATCGTCGTGGTGTTTACTTTCGAGAAGTTCCGATCTTACTTGGTGGGCTCAAAGGTAATTGTCTACACCGATAATGCCGATGTCCGTTACCTTATTGAAAAAAAGGACGCCCTGCCAAGATTGCTCTAATGGATGCTCCTATTACAAGAGTTCGACCTTGAGATACGAGACAAGAAGGGAGTAGAGAATCTTGTGGCGGACCACATTTCTAGGTTACCTATTAAGCACATCACAAAGTCCGGAGACGCCGTGCCTATCAACGACTCTCATTCGGACGAGATCCTCTTGGGTAAGGAGATTCTATTGGTCGATGTCGCCCATCTTGGGTCAGTACCGACCTCCCCTCGCGCACAAGAGGCGTCCGATTCCGAGCGAGGCCACGTAACTCTTACCCAAGCTTGGGTCGATTCAAATCACTCTTCTCCCTCTTCTTGCGTACTTTCTAATACTCTTCCCTCTTCTCCTTCTCCCATACTCTCTCCCATTCTATACATGCTATTAGAGGGGGGAAAACCCCTTGGTTTGCGGATTTCGCTAACTATGTTGTAGGAGGCGTACTTCCCGATAGATTGACTTCCCAAGCTAAGAAGAAATTCCTCCACGATGTTAAGAAATACTATTTTGATGATCCTTACTTGTTCAAGCAAGGGTGTTATCATATATTTAGACGTTGTGCGCCGGACGATGAGATAGAGGGAGTAATCCGACATTGCCACACTCTTCCGATGGGCGGCCACGCTAAGGGATTCAAAAGCACCGTGAAGATTCTTCAAAGTGGATTCTATGGCCAACCCTCTTCAAGGACGTTCAACGGTATGTGACGGCGTGTGATGAGTGCCAACATGCGGGAAACATTACATGGAGGAACGAGAACCCACTCAGTGGAATCCTAGAGGTCTAGATCTTCAACGTTTAGGGTATTGACTTCATGGGACCCTTCCCCTCTTCGGGTCCTTACAAGTACAACCTCGTGGCGGTTGATTATGTCTCCAAGTGGGTCGAGGCTATAGTCACAAGGACCAATGATGTAAGAGTGGTGGCCAAGTTCATGAAGACCAACATTTTCCCTCGCTTTGGTGTTCCTCGGGTGCTTATTAGTGATGGTGGATCTCACTTCATTGACTGGAGCTTCGAAGCACTTTTGACCAAGTATGGCGGTTGATTATGTCTCCAAGTGGGTCGAGGCTATAGTCACAAGGACCAATGATGTAAGAGTGGTGGCCAAGTTCATGAAGACCAACATTTTCCCTCGCTTTGGTGTTCCTCGGGTGCTTATTAGTGATGGTGGATCTCACTTCATTGACCGGAGCTTCGAAGCACTTTTGACCAAGTATGGCGTATCTCACAAGGTGGAAACTCCTTACCATCCCCAAACTAGCGGTCAAGTGGAGGTCTCAAACCGTCAAATCAAAAGCATATTGGAGAAGACGGTCTCTCACTCAAGGAACGATTGGTCTTCCAAGCTCGATGATGCTCTTTGGGCGTACCGCACCGCCTACAAGATGCCACTCCGCACCACTCCTTACAATCTAGTGTATGGCAAGTCTTGTCATTTGCTCGTCGAGCTTGAACACAAAGCTTTATGGGCTCTCAAGGAGCTCAACATGGATCTCGACGTGGCCAGAGCAAAGCGGTTTATGGACTTGCAACCACTAGGGGAATTGAGGCTAAAGGCGTATGAGAATACTAATATCTACAAAGAGAGAATCAAGAAGTGGCATGACAAGAAGCTCGTCCCAAAGACCTTCAAAGCTGGTGATCAAGTACTCCTTTTCAACTCTAGACTTTAAATCTTTTTCGGGAAGCTATGATCTCGATGGAGTGGACCATTCGTGGTTCATCACATCCACCTACATGGAGCGGTCGATCAAGTAGACGAAAATGGAGAGATTTTCAAGGTCAACGGGCATTGATTGAAGATGTAACACCCCTATTTTTAAACCAAGGGTGTTACCGCCAGTGATCTCAGATTTTACCATCCAAGACCACCCGAGGCTTTACGTAGCACAACACTATTCAAAATAACATAAAACACAATAGTTATATTACATTTAAAGTGGTTCATCGTTTGTCACGTACTTGATGAAGCCGTTCAAAAGTCTGAAACGCTATTGTTTGAAATGGAAATAACATTAGATAATAATGCAGCGGAAATTAAGACAATAATATTATACAAAGTAGGTTGGCGGACCCAGAATGTCCAAAAGACTTGAAACCTTCCTTCCTTCTGATCCTTGAGTCTTCATCTTTAGTCTGCTACAGTCTTGCCCTTGATACCTGATATTTCCATAGAAGCAAGAAATACCAGCCGACCAATGTCAGGAAGAAAAGAAAGTAGTATTAGTCTAACGCGAGAATAAGCAAATGGTAGAATGCGAAATAGGTTCTTAGAAAGGCTAAGTATGTCGGCATCTAAGTCCAAAGGGAACTGAACGATGCACGACCAGTCGGGTTCTTTGGAAGTGAGAGAGAGATAAAAGTAGTAACGACTTTAATTGACTACAACTCAGACGAACAAGTTTTTTTTGGATGTAACTCAGATGATGATGGAATGAAGAAGAATCTGGTGAGAAAAGAAATACGAGATTTCTTTTGAGGATATGAAATCTCAATAAAATGATTTCCTAGGAAAGAATGATGATTAAACTTTTGTTGGGAACATTATCAATTCACATCAAGTAACAACAAAAGTCTCTATTAGCTAGAGCTACTCAAGGTCGGGAGTCCGGATGGTTTGTCCAAGCTAGTACTAACCATCCTTGTCCCATTAATTTATTAATGTGCATTGGGCACTTATCTTCCATAAGTCGTAACACATAACACTTCAGTGATGACTTTTAATTAAGTTGGCCGCTCAAAGGATGAGACGTGGCCTTACGGGGACTGAGTCCCGACACTTAGCTAGAGTGCCACACCCCTCTATTCGGAGAGCAGGTGGAGTCATGACCCAGTATCAGGAGACGATAAATTATTATACCTCCCAATACAGTTATAAAGAGATGTTGAGGGTCCCAACCCGCATCCCTGTTTCCTACACTAGTCCACAACAAAGTCTCAAAAAGTGACTTGAAACAAACAGAGGCCAATCATCGGTCCTAAGTCCATGGGCTAGCGCAGTAAGATAAAGTAAATAACGATAGGGTCGTTATCTCTAAACAATAAATAAATCCTAGGTTCATTTTATTTAGCAAACAAGGCGTTCCCAACAAAATGGATAGGCTAGCAAGACAGGAATTTACGATTTATCGAATATCAAGAGAATAGGGAGAAAAAACCATCCACTTGCCTTCGATTTTCGAGAGTTAGGTCTTTACCAAGACGAAATCTGTGAACGAGCTCTCCTAAAAGCTTGACCTAATCCGAGGCACGGGGATGATAACGAAATAAATTAATATTTAATTTATTTCTTGGTCTAAGAACTTCTCGAATTATTATCCTCGTATAATAATTCGTGAGCCTAGTATAAATTATTATCCTTTAATAATTTATAACCCTAATCTTTTCAACTTATTAGAATGGTCGAAACGATATTAAGATTTTTATGAAATCGTCGGTTTACGACTATCCGTCCTATGAATTCTATAAAAATTTCTCGAAGGAATTAATTGAACACTTGATTTAAATTCATAAACTCCCAATTAAATTAATAATACTATCATATTAAGCTATATTATCTATTTCTTGAATTAATTCCGCAATTAAAATCACTTTCGAAATAAAATAAGTGGTTAATTAATTTTCAGGGGAAGAGCATTACAGTGGTGACGAAGGGTTTTCGGGCAGCAATTGCGGAGTCGTACGGCGGCGGATCTGGGCGGAAGTTGCGACAGTTGGTAGAGGGTGTTGCGGCCTTCCACTGTTGGCAAAGAACCTCCGGTTGGTGGCCAACTTTTTACCAGTGGTCCTTGGCCTTTAAACCAGCGAGCGCGACTTCGATGAAGGATTACAGATTCAATACTTAACGTTGTTAAGCGATTAAGGTGTCATTGGAAAGGTATTGAAGTTTAGTTTATGCTTGTTTAAACGGTTTCGAAAATGATGGGGTGACGAAGGGGAAATACTCGATTTACAGAGGTGCTGCAAATCTGGCTTCCTAGGTAGATGAGCAACTTTGACGGAGCGTTACGGCTTCGATACTAATCGGTTTTGAGCAAATGAGGTGTCATTAGAAAGGTTGTAAAGTGTAGGTTATGGTGGTTCAAACGGATCGAGAAATGGATGAGTAACAAAAACGAAAACCGCATTTTCAAAGGGGCTGTAAGACTGAATTTTCTGGGTATGTTTTCGATCGAATGAGATTAAAATTGGTGAGTTCGGGGCTCATTTTTCGGACTGAGGTTGATGGGGGAAAGAGATGGATTTTTCAGGGATTTAAGAGAGGAGGAAGATGATGAATGGGGCTGTCAATTTCCCCCAGTATATAGCAGCTTGTTCACCAGATTTTCACGCAAAGAGGGATGGTGAACTGAATAGAGGTGAGGGCTAGAGGAATGGACGAACGAGTGGGTTTTGGGCTGCCATGGACATGACCGAATGACCTTGGCGTGATGGAGTGAAGAGGAACGAGTGAAGACAAAGGAGAACGCAGGAATTGGACTTTGTCTAATAGTCCGAATGGGAGGGTAATTCGGGTTAAAAGAAATTTCGTTTCTTTACCCTTCTCGATCTACCCCTTTATTTTTATTTTCGGGTCCATTTATGTCTAGCCCAATTCTTGATTAAGTTTTATAAGTATAACAATTAATCTAATTTAATTAATTGTTGCTAACTAATAATATTAATCTTCTCAAATTACATTTCTTTTATTTTTTATTATTATTATTTATTTTTCTTACTAAAATTACTAGACTTGTAAATTATTTATGAGTGAAAATACTTAATTTTATCTTTGGACTATAAATCTCTATTTTATATTTTAAAATTATATTTAACGATTCATATGCTTCCTTGAAAGCTTTAATTTGTCGTTACGAAAACAAATTGATCATTAGAATATGTTTTTACACTTCTAATAGAATATATTACATAATATCCTATAAAAATAGCGGTTATTACAGAAGAAGTACTATGCAAGAGCCGAACCCAATGAGGAAATCCGAGCCACATGGGCACTCACATCGTCCGACTAAGTTGAGGTATCCCCCGTCTAGCTATGGACGTTAATTAAAGCGCTTACGGGAGGCAACCCGCTCTTTCCCTTTTCCTTTTCTTTTCATTTTGGACTTTTTAGCTTAGATTAATTTGTTTTTATTTGTTTAGAGTAGTTAGGAAGCCTGTCTTGCATCTCCACTAAAGCTTTATAGGGACCCAAGGCGACGGATGGGAACAAGAGGACCGTAATATGCCACATGCCCAAGCGGAATACAATCAATTGTTGGCGAACCGACTCTTCCATAATGATTCGCCACCTCCTCCTCAAGAAATGATTCTCCTCCTCTACCAACGCTTCAAGGTTTCCAAGTTAGATTATCTTTCCCTCTCTCTTTACTTTTCTAATCAATGGGGACATTGATGTTTTAAGGATGGGGTGGTTTGAGAAATTTCTTGATTGAGTCCTTGCTTGTTTGTGCTTGTCTTTGTTTGAGTCTAGCATTAGTTTGAGTCTTTCTCTTTTGATTTTTGATGGATGAATGCCCTATTTGGATGTCCTAGGATAGAAAGCGCTTGCATTATCATGTAAATCCTATAGCATGCTTAAAAGAATTGCCTAACCATGATCTTGCTTTTTGAGTTTTGAGTTTATGATGAAAATTGAGTATGTATAATCCTGAGTGAAAGCAATCTGAACCTATGTGATATATTTTTGGCCTGTAAGGAATGTATGTCTTATTCCTTTTTCTTTCATGTGTGATTTACTCTTCTAACTACATTTATCACTTAATAATGGCATGATTATTTTGAACTTGAAACCAATGAAGAATTTGCTCATTACTTGTTGAATCAATTGATTTTGAACTTATTTTCGTTAGCCTATTATCTTCCTCTTCCCTACCTGATGTGATCTCTCTTCCAGGATCGGTCGAATCTCGGGTTCGACTGAGCTTATGTGGAGGCGTTCTTGATTTAAAGGTGTAAGGAACACAAACTTGGTTCTTGTATTGAAAAAGGTGGCGATTTGTTTGAGTTACAAACTGAAGTGTAGGCGTTTTGGTGGGACAACGAAATGGAAAAGGAGAACAAGAAATCAAACTAAGGAAACGAGAGCCAGAAGCCAACGAGGTGTAGGTTCCCTCGGCCCTTTCTCCCTTGAGGAGAAGATACTGAAAGAGTAAGGGCTAAAAGCACTCTTTACTCAATTTCAATCTAAGACAAAATGAAGGCCCTAGGTGTCCTTATATAGGTTGAGGTAAGGGGGAGAGGGCGGCTACTTGGAGTGGGCGCCAAGCTTCGTATGGAGGTGGAGAGAAGTGGTGGCCAAGGCAAGCTCCTTGGTGTGGGTGCCAAGTTTCCGAGAGGAGGTGTGAGAAGAGTGGGCGCTAAGCATCATTAAGGTGTGAGGAGGTGATCTGGATTGGTGGCGAAGGCAAGCACAAGTCAGCCGGCCTTTAATGATGTACATTGGTGGCCAAGTAACACATGTCTTCTTTGATGATCCAAACTTGGCGGCCAAGGATTTGCGTTGGGTGTTGAGGAGTGGCGGCCAAGCAACCTCCCAAGTGGGCTTTGGATATTTCTCTTGATTTTGGGCTTCGGGCCTATCAAGGTTCTCATTCGGGCCAAGCGCTTGGAGACACACTAACACTTGACTAGGTAGGTTGCTGTGTGGGGCATGGGTCAAATGGGCCCGAAGTTGTGCTTGCAACATTCTAGCGCGTCGCCTAGTCAAGGCCCCGGGAGGGTGGTTTAGTTCCTTAGCCATGGTCGACTGTGTGGCGGGTCGTGCCCGACCTATGTGCGGGTGGCCTCGGGATTGCCTCGGAGAGGCACCGTCCTGCGCCTCGGGCCGCGCCTTAACGCCGCCCGCGGGGTGCCTTGTGGAGGCACCGGGCGCACCGGCGCCACTTGCGGGGTGAGGCCTCGAAGGGGCACCGGGAGGCACCGGGGCGCCGGTGCCTTGATGTGGGCCGGGAGGCACCGTGGTGTCGGTGCCTTGTGGTGAGCCGAGAGGCACCATGGCGTTGGTGCCTTGATGTGAACCGGACGCGATCACATCAGCCTCCCCCAGTTAAGAAGGAGTCGTCCTCGAATCTTCGAATCTTCTTTGTCGAGCGCAACGCCCGCGCACACAATCGCGATTGGTGTCCTCTGCGTGGCTCGATGGACGGATTTGTTGTAGGCGAATGATTCGGCCTATTTTGTATAGGATAACTCTTGTATTTTAGTGCTATTTTGAGAGTGTTTAGGTTAGTTTTGAGCGTTATTGTAATATCAAGACCGAAGACACAAGTTATGCGGAATCAAGAGTTAAAGAGCTTAAAGACGAAGATTCGCCACTACATGAAGGCCGCGGTCGCGTTGTCTATGACGCGGGCGCGGTGGCGTGGAGGAGCGAGCCAACCAAGACCATGAAGGCCGCGGTCGCGCTGCCCAGGGCGCGGTCGCGGTAGAAGCCGACTCAAGATTTGACGATTTGAAGGCCGCCGCGGGCGCGGTTATGGTGCTGCGGTCGCGGGTTCGACCGACTTCCAAGTTGACGAGATTTCACCGTTTTTATCTTGTTTCCTTTCTTATCTTTCGGGTTCCTACCTTATTTAGTCCGAAAAGGTTGATCTTTAGGGCTATATAAGGGGAACCTTTTCTAGGTTTCTAGAGATCATCATCCAATTTGTCAATCAATTATATTTCAATAAAGATTAGAGTTTTCTTTGTAATGGAGAACTAACTCTCCTCTGGAGTTTATTCAATCAAGGAAGCTTTATTATGAAGTTGTGAAATTCTGGTAATCTCTTTATCTTTAGGTCTTTATTGATACTCTTGTGCTTCATCCCATGATCTATGTTTGATTTTATGAGCCTGATCAACTTGTTTGATTGACTTAGATCTATTGTTTGAATTAGGATTGGTTGTTGTCTATGCGTCTTTCCTATTCTCGAAACAACTCTATTCTAGGACCGTGGACTAGTTTAGGGAAGAGTATTCAATGGTTAAATTGTGCATGAGACTCGTAGCTTGATTGCATGATTTGATTTCCTATTATCCCTGTGCTCTATGCTAATTCTAGGTTTAAGCGTCCTTGCCTAGGGTTATAGAATTGCTTGGACCGTGGACTTGCGATTTCTAATGATTGGGATTAGAATTGACCTAGGCATATAAAGAGGTGGATGAATTCATGATCAACGGAATAATAAAGTGGAATTGATTGGATGAACTCTGCTTGATAACCTTTGATTGAAACCAACTTTCAAAATCCCCTTTTGATTACTTGCATGAAAACACTAAAATCTGAATAAAAACTGATTCCTTTGGGTTCGACCCCTTGCTTGCCTACTATACTTTTGTTTGCATGTTTGGGATTTATTTTTGATAAGGGAACAACGACTTTGCCCGAGTCAGCGAACTCTGTAAAAGCTAGCAATTTTTCCCACCTGCGCAAGTTAGTGCCTAAAAAATAATGAAGTAAGGCACCCAAGGTTCTATTAAGAACCTCGGTTTCTCCATTCGTGAGTTTAGAGTCGACAAAAAGTGACCGTCCATCAAGGGGAATTAGGCACGTCGGCCTCTCTTGGATAACTCGGTTCACCTCCTTTCCCCAGGCTATCATAAGATGTTTGGAACTGCCTTCACAAGCCTTAAGCTCCATTTTCTTTTTGACACTCTTCTTTCTTAGCTCCCTCGCCTTCTGGTCGGCGATTACTTCATGAGGAGCTAAAGGATGCAAGGTGAACTTATTACCGTCCCTATGGAAGATGTACTCGTTGGTAACCCCTTGGTGAATAACTGCTCGGTCATATTGCCAGGGTCGTCCCAAGAGTAATTGGCAGGCAGTCATAGAGACAACGTCGCATAGGACCTCATCTTCATAAGGCCCAATGGCGAACTTAATCAAGGCCTGCTCTTTGACCATCACAGGTGCATCAGAGTTAAGCCAATGTAGTGAATAATGGACCTTGCGGGGTGTCGTCTTGAGGTTAAATCGAGAGGCCACCTCAGTATCGATTAAGTTGCTACAAGATCCTCCATCTATGATAACACTACACACTTGGCCTTGGATAAAGCATCGTGTGTGGAAGATGTGTTTCCGCTGGGAAGGCACCGAGGGCCGTTCATTAGTGAAGAGAGCTCGTTGAATAACAAAGCACTCACCACTAACGGCGGGTACGTCTATTTCCTCCTCGCTTTCGCTTTGCTCCAACTCCTCTTCGGACTCGTAGTCACCAGCTTGGTTGAGGAGCACTTGTTTCTGGTTAGGGCAATCGCGATCAAAATGGCCCCGCCCCAAGCATTTGAAGCATTGGAGGTCACCGGCACGAGAGTTGGCGCCTTCCTTAGGCAAGGTGGGAGCGTGGGACACCTCCCGTTTAGTCTGAGCTGGGCTGGCCTCAGCCTTGAGCTCCTTAGCCTCGCTCCTCTTAATAGGTGGGTTAGAGCTCGAGGACCCAGAGCTCCATGTGCGACCACCTCCGCCACTCCTTCGTTTTTGCAAGTTTTGGTACACCTGGTTGGTGTAATGAAGAACGTCGGAGATGGAGGCTTCCACACTGAATCTTTGCATTTCCACATATGCAGCGACGTCGGAGTTTAGGCCCCCGATACATTTGGAGATGATGTATCTCTCCGGAAATCTGATTCGGGACCGAAAAACTAGCTGCCGGAGCTCCTTATAATAATCATCAGGGTTGCGGGCTCCCTGCTTGATCCGCTCCAATTTAACTTGGATGCGGTCACGATAATCCTCGGGTACAAACCGATCACGCATGGCCCGCTTAAGCTGGCCCCACGTGCGAATGTGGTCCTCGCCTTGGTACGCCCGATCCTCTTTCTCCTCTTGCCACCAAGAATAGGCAAAACCAGTGAAGTGAATGGTGGCGATCACCACGCGTTGGCGATCCGGGTAATCATAATATTCAAAGACCGCTTCGGTCTTAGCCTCCCAGTCAAGGTAGGCCTCTACATCCGATGTTCCGGCAAAGGGTTCCACCGTAAGTTTAATTCCGTGGTGGTGGTCCCTTTGTTGATCCAATGGGTGATTAAGACCATGCTCATGTGCCCAATCTCGGACCCGTATTTCATCCCGAGGCACAAAAGGGTCCGGAAGGTTGCGCCGGGGTCCGAGGGGAACCGCAGGCGGCCCTCGGTGTTGTCGGTGCCGGGGCTGCCGTTCTTCATGGTCTTGAAGTTCGATCGGTGGCCTCCGAGGGGGATGAAGAATAGCCTCCAAACTAAGAGACTCATCCTTGTGGAGGGCAAGTTTCTTTTGTTCAAGGGCCTCATGATGAGTCCCCGAATGTTGTCCCTCCTCGAAATGAGGGCTAGGTGAACGCTCATGTCGCGGAGACATGCTAAGGCGTTGTTCAACTTATCATCCATGGCCCGGAGCAGCTCGTCACGGGACTCCTCATAGGTTTTCCGAACGTCTGCTCGGGCATCCTCTCGGACCTCTCGTAGGAGGCCGCGAAGCACCTTCCAGGAGAAGGTGTTGTCGCTTCCTCCTCGTCATCGAGGAGATTCTTGTTCTTTGGCGGGTCCTGTGACATGATTAAATAAACAAACACGGAACTTGATGAAAGTTAGATAAATCCAACGACCCACTTGTGTTTTGACTCGGATTTTTTTTTTGATCTTTTCTTTTTCTTTAGAAAGCGATCCAATGGGGAGGACTGACTCGTGTTTTAGACTCAATTTTATGTGGCTCTCGACCTCTCTCACTCGACTTAGGGATGTTCACTCCGCCACTGAAGAACCTAAACACGACTTCTCCTCCACTCGCTCAAAAGAGAGCGACACCAACCGGTAATCAGATCTAGCTACCAGAGCTTGTGGGCGAGTGTTTACAAGCCCCACAAGTCGGGAATCCAGTTGCTCGGGGTTAGAGATTAAATCACGGCAAGAAAGGGCCAATAAGGAGCGCGTCTTGGCTGGCCCTCTTGGTTTTGCTTGTTCGACCTTCTTCACAATTTTTTTTTGAACAATGAGAGATACTATCTCTCTTTTGGTTTTCTTTTCTCGGACGAGGGAAGTACTACTTCCCTTGAGTCGTCTCTTTTTTTTTGGCAAATATTGCCAAGAGAAGTACTACTTCTCCTTGATCTTTTTTTTTTAAATGCAAGACGAGCACACTTATAATTTGTGCTTGTCAAACCGTTGCTTCCGAAGGTCGAAGAAAAGGGTCGGCCAAGACAATTAGGCTCGACAATAGGATGGCAACAAAAGGGTTTAGGCTCGTTTTTTATTGAAGAGATTGAAATCGGACAAGGTGAGGGGAAGAAGAAAAACGAGGCTAGCTTAGGGTAGGTCAAGAAAAGGGTTTCGAGCAATTGAAAACCTGATTTGTAGGGTAGTAATTCGTACCCCCACAACTTGAGAAACTCAAGCCTACAGGCTCTGATACCAGATGATGCGATCTCTCTTCCAGGATCGGTCGAATCTCGGGTTCGACTGAGCTTATGTGGAGGCGTTCTTGATTTAAAGGTGTAAGGAACACAAACTTGGTTCTTGTATTGAAAAAGGTGGCGATTTGTTTGAGTTACAAACTGAAGTGTAGGCGTTTTTGTGGGACAACGAAATGGAAAAGGAAAACAAGAAATCAAACTAAGGAAACGAGAGCTAGAAGCCAACGAGGTGTAGGTTCCCTCGGCCCTTTCTCCCTTGCGGAGAAGAGACCGAAAGAGTAAGGGCTAAAAGCTCTCTTTACTCAATTTCAATCTAAGACAAAATGAAGGCCCTAGGCGTCCTTGTATAGGCTGAGGTAAGGGGGAGAGGGCGGCTGCTTGGAGTGGGCGCCAAGCTTCGTATGGAGGTGGAGAGAAGTGGTGGCCAAGGCAAGCTCCTTGGTGTGGGCGCCAAGTTTCCGAGAGGAAGTGTGAGAAGAGTGGGCGCCAAGCATCATTAAGGTGTGAGGAGGTGATGTGGATTGGTGTCCAAGGCAAGCACAAATCAGCCGGCCTTTATTGATGTACGTTGGTGGCCAAGTAACACATGTCTTCTTTGATGATCCAAACTTGGCGGCCAAGGATTTGCGTTGGGTGTTGAGGAGTGGCGTCCAAGCAACTTCCCAAGTGGGCTTTGGATATTTCTCCTTATGTTGGGCTTCGGGCCTATCAAGGTTCTCATTCGGGCCAAGCGCTTGGAGGCACACTAACACTTGACTAGGTAGGTTGCTGTGTGGGGCGTGGGCCAAATGGGCCCGAAGTTGTTCTTGCAACATTCTAGCGCGTTGCCTAGTCAAGGCCTCGGGAGGGTGGCTTAGTTCCTTAGCCATGGTCGACCGTGTGGCGGGTCGTGCCCGACCTATGTGCGGCTGGCCTCGGGAGTGCCTCGGAGAGGCACCGGCTTGCATCTCGGGCACGCCTTAACGCCGCCCGCAGGGTGCCTTGTGGAGGCACCGGGCGCACCGGCGCCGCTTGCGGGGTGAGGCCTCGAAGGGGCACCGGGAGGCACCAGGGCGCCGGTGCCTTGATGTGGGCCGGGAGGCACCGTGGCGTCGGTGCCTTGTGGTGAGCCGAGAGGCACCATGGCGTCGATGCCTTGATGTGAACCGGACGCGATCACATCACTACCTATGCATGATCCCTTTGTTTATAGCCCCTTGTTTGAGCCTTAGGCTCTGTTCGGTTGCACAAACTGGAACTAGAACTGGAACTGGAAAGCTAACTGAAACTGGAAAGCTAACTGGAATTTTTAGGTCGAGCTGGAACAAGAATATGAGCTTAATTCGATAATATGTGTTCGGTAGACTGAGCTGGAGGAAAAAATCAACTGGGTAAAATTACCATAAAGGACATCAATAAAGACCTAAAAATGACCATTATATCATTTGTAATATTTTAATTTTCTACTTGTTTGATTGCCTTTGTATGTAATATTTTTAATTTCTACTTATTTGATTGCCTTTGTAATATTTTTTATTTTCTACTTATTTGATTGTTATATCTTTGTAAATTTGACATTGCCATAAACTGATGCTATAGAATTTTGCAATAGGGATACAATGCGATTGTAAGTTTGTAACCAAAAATGAAAGGGAAGAAATAAACTAATGCCATGAATCCCCATGATCACTCAAGAATTGAAGAACTGAAGTTTATAGATTGGGTTATTTCATGACAGAACAATACCACTTCAATAACCTAATAAAAAACAACCAAACTAATTAGCAAATTCATGTTGTGTTGGGTAGTAAAGGATGCACATCATTACACAAAGAACCAACAACACCATCAGGAAGTGGATTTGATACAAACTCTAAAGTTTCACTCATCTCAAACAACTCATAACACTAAACCCATCACAGAAATCTTGTTCATCCCAAGTGGACACCTGGCCTGGCAATTTGATGATCATCTCCAATGCCATTGCTACTTCCTTCATTGTGATTGAATAGAATATATCATTAAGTAAACACATCTTACAATTCTGGTGTGACTTCACTGCATATTTAATATGTACATTTGACATATTTACCATAGACGGTGTTCCAGGACAACGTTGTATCAGGATACGAAGGATTCTTTGTCCATTCGATCAGGCTTTCTTCACCTGCAGATCAGATGAAATTCAACAGCAGTTGTTTTAAGCATAGTTTAAAGATAATCATTATCAACTAATCTACCGAGAAGGTCTGATTGAGTGAGTGCATTCTTACCTTCAGCAATCTATATACACCTTTGATCCTGCATTGAGGTAATAGATCCACTCCTGCATACACACACCAGCACAATTATCTCCCATCCCTATAAATTAATCAATCAAATTGATAAATTAAAAGAAAGATCTAACCATCATGACTCTCAAATTTACAACCATATTCATGTCTTGAGAATTTCACAGCTATAACAAAACCTAATTGAAGCATGGAAATTACTCACAGCAAATTCATTAACAAAACTAGCATGTTATCATTTCAAAATCATTCCTTGAATAAGAAGTACTAAATGCCCTCTCAGCCTCACTGGTTCGATCAGATAAAGCCAAACAAGTAAAGAAGAATAACACAATTTTGTAGCACAATTTTGTCAATGATAAATCCCTCTTTATGTATAGCTAAACTCTCAATCAAAAGTTGTCATTACTTGAATCAATTGAAGAAAACAAAACGAAAAGATTAGGCAAGAATATGACTTGTAACTATTGGCCGCTCCTCCTAGCGGTCACCGCCGCCCGAGTCATCTTCTTGGCGGCCTTAGTAGCCTAAGCTTTCACCGGACCCACCACATTAGCCTCAGCCATCGTGTGTAGCGAAGGCTTCCATTCACTCGGCCACAACCTCGCAAGAGACTGCCCTCGTCAGCGCAACGTCGAGCGAATCTACGGTAGAAGATGGGGTCGGGACGAGGCGGCGTGTCTCTGACTTCGATTGAGGACCCGACTTTTATTTGAGCGGTGTCGTACAAGAACCTACAAAAATTCAGACACGATATTGAAACCTACATTAATTCTAAAGAGGGAAGAACAATTAGGTTTTCTACAACCATTGGAGATGGCAGCCAATGCTCGACATTTGAAATTTTGAACAACTACAAGATGAAGAAACCAAAAACTAGGGTTTCTACAACCCATAAAGATAGATCGGGATATACTTGGAAAGGCAAGGCACTACCACGCTCGATGGAGATTCATCCTCTCTCAGATCCACCACTTTCGATCTTGAACGCCATCTCATGGGATGCCCAACCCTTCAAATTTCAGATCTCGTACTATTAGGGGTATCGGGAGTAATTAACGCCAGAGGAGTAGCTTCTCAAGCTAAAAAGCTCGGGGGTACTAGCTTCAAAAATGGGGGCTTTTTCATTCGCCATCCAGCCACGGTCAACTCCTCCAGCTTCCATTCCAGTCGCTCCGCCGAACGATCCTCGAGAGCTCGATTTGCCCAGCCCAGCCACGGTCAGCCAGAACAAGCCACC
Source organism: Polygonum aviculare (assembly GCA_934048045.1). Lineage (NCBI taxonomy): Eukaryota > Viridiplantae > Streptophyta > Magnoliopsida > Caryophyllales > Polygonaceae > Polygonum > Polygonum aviculare. Next base: position 25,546,799 of record OW204030.1, on the reverse strand, counting down.
ACCGAACGGAGCCTTAAGCCTATTTCTCAGCTCCACAAAAATTTCCCTAACCAAGTTAAGCTTGACTCTTTGATCTGTGAATTAGGGCTTAGAGTGGAGTGGTGGAAGTTGTTGTTGATTGTTTGGGTGTAATAAAAGTGATTATTAAAGGTAGAGAAGGAGTGTTGTCTTTTGAAAGAAAAAGTATGAAGTGCTTTGGCTCGTTTTTGCACAAGTGTAGTGAATATGGTCACTCGTTAATGACCCACATAGGGTCGGTACCGACCCATGCAGTCCGAAAAAAATGTCGTGAAAAAGAACAAACGAAAGAGAGTTGTGTAATAAGTGCATGAATCAAAACATTTCTAAGTATGAAGAGAAGAAAGACACTGACGTTAGGTGAAGAGAAGTGCATTAAAAGGTTAAGTGTTTGGTGATTGTTGGAAGAGAGAATAGTTGGTGGAGTTGTGTGTAGTATAGGAGTCTTGGTTCCCGGATTAGTTAGCACCACACGACCAAATTATTCACCGCCCATTGAATTACCAAGCCCCATTATAACCCGGCCGAATGAGACTTCTTTGAAGTTTTCATTGAGCCACTTTAAGTTCTTTTGATGGTTTGACTTATTTAGGTTTCTTCAGTGTAGAGTTCTTGATATAAGTTCCATTGACTATGAGGTTTTGTGTTTGGAATTTGAGTTAAATGATTATTGATATACCCTAAACACTTTGAGAGTTGAGAGAGACACTTTCCTTGGTGAGGTTGGATTGTGATTGCTTAGGATGCTCATGTGTGCTAGGATTTTGAAGTTGTTTGCTCATTATTCTACTTATGCTAATTTTTCCTTAGAGACAATTCGTGAGCTATGTTGTTTGGTATTGATGCATGCTAAGTGATTTCTTGAGGATAAACAAGTCTAAGTATGAGGTGTTTTGATATCACACTTTCTAGTTAGTTGTTATAGGTCGTTATCCAGATAGATTGAGTCTTTTCTAGCTCTTTTGTGTTGTTTTGCATGTGACTTTGACTCTATTTCGAGAGTTGGAGTCTTTGCACTTGTTTGTTGTTTTTATAGGTTTTGGAGCATTGAGGAAGAGATATCTGGGTCATTTTCATATTTCTAAGAGGTGTGTCAAAGTGGTGGAAAGTTGTTTGTGATGTTGTCAACAAAAGGAGATGATTATGGAGTTTTCAAGAGTTTTCAAGGAGAAAGCATGCAAGATGAAGATGTCTTACATGAGCTCAATGAAGTTTAAGAAGATAAATAACATTCAAGGAAGAACATCGAAGGAAATCCGAGATTTGGGACAAGTTTCAAGTGAAGAAAGGAAGAAAATGCATCCTGACTAGGGTTGTTATGGAACCACTCTGGTCGGTATCGAGCGTCCTCTGTGGCCAACGAGAGTTTACTTGCGCCCTAAGTTTTGCTTTTATTAGGTGATTTATTTATGGGTCTTCTAGATATAATTTTGTTTCCTTTTAAGAACATTAACCTCTAATAAATAAAGGGCTCTAGGGGTTCCTTTAGAAAGGAGTCAACTTTATATCCAATTTCTTAAAGGATATTGAGAGAATTTGGAGGGTTACTAGGAGAGAATTTGTGGATCAAAACTTGGAGATTTGTAAGTTCTTCTTTTTAGTCGAAGTTTGTTTGTTTTCAATCATGTCTTCCCTTTCTCTTTGATTGTCTCTTGTATGATGAGTTGTGAATAGTCTTCTTTTCTAGAATTGGGGTGAAACCCAACATGGTTGTGCATGATAAAGTATGAATCTTTGATTAAGGTCCTTCCTTTAATCTCTATCCTTTATTCCTCTTGTTTGCTCTTAATTCCTTGATAAAAGTTTATTAATGTTCATGATCATGGTTGAGTTGAAAGATTAAATTATGAATTTGGATAAATATTGGGCTTTGAAGCGAAAGTTAAAAACCTCAGTTAGAAAACAAGTATGGTTGCAAGTGTTTATCTTTATGAAAGTTGAGATATTTGCCTGATTATTTGTGCAAAAGTCATTCATGAGGTTATTGATTGGTTGATATTTGATTCGTAGTCGCGTACATAGCTTTGTTGTGGTGAATCCTTTGTCCTAGCTTTGTCGTTGCCCTGTCAAGTCGTTACCGACCGACCTCTGGTCCGTACAATGCATGTCTTTCTCCTGGCTTTTCTACGCGATTGTGTCTGTTTGTGCAGGTTGTTACCGACCCTGACGAGGTCGGTATCGAGCGGTTCCTTGAGTGTTGTTTTCGTGTGTTTTGCTTTGTTTCCGTTAGGATTGACTGCTAGACCTTGATTCTTCTAATTCCCGTGTACGAACCTGACTTCGCTATACTTAGCGGGGTCTTGATCTATATTTTTATTTGCTTTTTAGGATCAAGAAATACCCTCTCAACAATACTTTTTTTCTTTTTTTGTGTAGAGTCAAGTTTCTATTAGGTAATTAGGTATAGAGTAGCTTACTTAACCCTTTTCAATTTAAACCTTTCAATAGGTTTATTATATGACATGTAAATAATATATGAAATAAAAAAAGAAAAGTCACATAACAAAAATAAACAGAAATAGAAGTCTAAAATTTGCTTATATCCAAGTATGTTTGCATTATGTTATTTGATTTGATGAATAGAAAGTGTACCTTTTTATTACATGATAGTACATAACTAGAAATGAAATTACATATTAAAGGTACATAACTAAGGGAAAAGTGGGCGATAACAATTCGAAAAATAATCCTCGCTATCAACTCCTTCCTCGTCATCCATTTGCTTAAGGATTGCCACATTCCTCTTAGAAAAATATTTCTTTGATGTTGGGGTCATAGCCCCGTATCCCTTGCCATAATCCTTTATTTTTCCGCTAAAGCCCTTAATTTGTAGTCTTTCTCTTTTAGACTAAGTTGTTTTTCGTATAAAGCAAGCTCCATCGCATCGCTTGCTTTGCTTAAAGATCCAAGATTATGGATTTTCCGCAATGCTTTTCAAAGCCTTATCTCTTACCTCATTTAAAGAATTCATGGCCTTCTTTCCCTTTCTTTTGGCTTCCTTGGCCACTTTTAGTCCTATTGGTCTGACCGAACTTGAGGAACCTTCAAGGTTTCTTTTGGTGTTCGAATCACTTCACCCGCATCCACATCGAATGTAGAAGGCATGGGATAACGAGCAGAGTAGAGGCGGTGTCAACATATGAAAAGGGGGGAGTACTATTTGAGACTTCTCTAAAAGTATGATGGTTGATCACTACTTCTCAACTTTCAAATCTCCTAAACTCTTTCTTCATTTTTGCCACATACCAAGATTGAGCTTTTTGTCGCTAATAAAAATAAAAAAACTTATGTGTCACAACAATATAACTGTTATAAATACATATACAAAATCATGTAATAAATCAAATGAAATTGAAGGAGATGACAATATTATAAATACTTAACTCATCTTGCAAATTTGAGCTGGATTGTGAGCTCCTTCGTGCATAAGCAAGAGCGGCACCCAAAGATTTAAAAGTCGGCTTAAAAAAAGATGAAGCTGCAGTTTAACTCCTAGGCTCTGCCGTTGATTCATTAGGCACCATCCCCAATTTTCGCAAAAATCGGCATATAGTATTCCCCATAATTTATCGGACTTTTGCATGTTGCCGGTGATAGAACAAACACTAATTCGACAATAAAAAATGTGCTGAAATGATTTTTTTGATCTTAGCAAGCAAGTAAAATTTATAGATCAAGACCCCGCTGAGTATAGCGAAATCAGGTTCGTCCACGAGAATTAGAAGAATCAAGACCTAAGTATCAATTACTAACACGAAACAAGGCAAACACACAAAAACAAGGGCAAACAGACACAAGGAATCGACCCAACTGCAAACACACGAACACAGCACATAACTGCTCGGTACCGACCTGAGCTCGCACGATACCGAACCTACACAAACTCTATGAAGGTTTCGAAAGATGATCTCGTAATTGTTTTCTAGGGAATTTAACTTTCGCTTCAAAACCCTAATTTTATCCAAATTCACAATTCCATTTTTCAATTCAATCATGAACATGTCTTAACTTTCATCAAGGAATTAGATTCAAACAATGAGGACAGAAAGATAGAGATTAAAAAGGATGATTTTGATCAAAGATTCATAATTAACATGCATAACCTTGTTAGGTTTCATTCCAACCCTAGAAAAGAGAACTACTCACAAATCATCATGCAAAACACAATCACAAAGAATTGGGAAGATATAATTAATTTAAACAAACAAACTTTCATTTAGAAGAAAGAACTTACAGAATCCTAAGCTTGCTCCACAAGTTTTCTTTCTAAAAATCCTCCAAATTGTCTTCCAAATTCTATCAATAGTGTTTAAGAATTTTGGATAATGAGTTGATTCTGAATTGATGATCTCTAATGGCACCCATATGGTCCTTTATATAGTCGTTAGGATGTTCTTAAAAGGAAACAAGATTTAATTAAAGCTAAACTTGAGTTGCAAGTTTCGTCTGTTCCGACCCGGGTCACACTCGGCTCGTTACCGACCGGTAGTTGGGTAGGAATGGTTGGTTTTGACATTCTACGTTGACCTTTCCTGCAAGGAACCGACTCAAGGGGGATCGTTACCGACCGTGTCTAGGCTATGATTTCTTCTCTTTTTCCCTTCGAAACTCATCTCAAAGCTTGACTTCTATTCCTTGTTCCTTCCTTGAATTTTCTCGACCCTCTTAGACATCATCTAGTCCCTTAAAGACATCATCTTCACAAACTTCTTCCTACTTGACCTCATCTTGGAACTCTTGACAAATCTTAACATCCTTCTTGACTCCTTGAATACTTCCTCTTCTCATGACCACCTCTAGCTACATTCCACCACTAGCCACACCTCCTAGAAACTTGAAAAAGACCCGTATAACTTCTCCTCAATGCTTTGAAACCTACAAAAACAAACAAACAAGTGCAAAGACTTCGACTCTCAAACCGAAATCATATGCAAAAAAAACACAAAATAGCCAGAAAAGACTAAACCTAACTTAACAAACAACCTATAAAACCTAACTAGAAAGAGCGGCATCATAATGCACAATTGCATATCTTCGGAAGGAAGCCAATTGGACATATTTCAAGCAAAAAAATACAAAGGAATGAGAGAGGAGATGGAAGGAGGTGATGAATTTGGTGTGCACAAATTGGTGTGAGAAGTGAATGAATTTGATGTGGCATTTATAGAATTTTTCTAGAGTATTGTTTGCAATTTATTAGGAATTTTTTGTAAGTTTTCAGGATTTATTTGGTATTTTTGTTAAGGGTTTATGAGCGTTATAACTTCATACCAGTTGCTTTTAAATTTAATCCATTTGATCAAAATTTAGATTTCAATGGACAAATCTGACTCACCGATGTGTCTGAGCAGGAACAAATTGGGCCCTTTTTTGTGTGGCCCCGCATGTAGATTTGCAATGAAAAGAAAAAAACGTTCCTCTCCCACTTGTGTGGGCTCCACCAATGGACAGAAGCAGTTGCCAACAACCACGTGTGTATACTCTACCAAATGACAAAAGCAGTCCAGCGAGCAAATTTTGCTTGAGCAACTACTCGTGCAGCCAGTCAACGTGCAATCTTCTCTCTTCCATTCCACAATTGCACATTCAGCTTCTTCTTGATTCTGCTATTTAAGCGACTGGCTCACAAATTGCTCTCTTGCTCATACTAAAATTTACCCCGCTGCATATGCTCTTAAAGAACCGAAATTTCTGGAATTATAAAAAACAAAAGAACATCTCCTGGCAAAGGTAAAAGCTCATGAGCATCCAAGATCTTTTTCTCTTTGGACTAACCTATCAAGTAGGAGATGGCAAAACCATTTGTTTCTAGAAAGACAACTGGATAAGTAAAATGAACCTAAAACCCAAAATAGACCCCCCAACATTCTATTGATTGGCATGAACCGGTTTGCAATTATATTTATGGAGACAAATCTTGGGATCTAGACAAATTAAGCCTGGTTCTTAACTCAGACGATCTAGGCTTAATTGCCAGTGTCATAATACCAATCAACAAAATACTAGACCGGCAATATTGTAATTTGAGTAGAAATGCATGATACTCCTCAAATGGTATTATGAACCGGATAAAAGATGGTAAAAGAAACCCTAACATAGATCTTGAATGGATGTGGAAATTAAACATTCCACCCAAATAGAAGAACTTTATCTGGAAATTGTGCCGGAATGGACTTCCTACTAAAATAAGTTTTGCGACCAATCACATAGCGGTGCCTCAAAGATGAGGTTTTTTCAATAATACCAATGAAGATGCCTATCCCTCTTCCTTGAATGTAGCCACTCAAACCCGACATGGGCTTCCTTCAACCTCGGGATAGCCCACAAAGTTAGGAAAACAAACTAAGAAAGTCGATACCCATCGAGCTTCATCAAAGACATCCGTAAAAGGCTTACTAATGAAGAAACATAATCCTTATTCCGCCTTCTATTTGGGTGTATATTGTCTTTCCTGTCTTCACACCCAAAGTTTTGTCCATTCAAATCAAAAAAATTATCAAGTTAAACTTGGTCGTACTCTTCGAGTTTCTAGTACAAAATAATAAGGTTGAAACATTGGTTGGTCATGAACTGCCTAAACTGCAAATATCTGTTTCAAATTTATTTTGAAACTTAAGACTCTGAAAAGGATTTTCACAAAAGGAAGAAGGTAAATGTCAGTGTCAATTTTTTTTTGATGGCAAACAAACTTCATTAATTCAAAATGTCAGAATACAAAACATCATAAAGTTGAGAAGGAAAAGAAAAGTTGTCCGTTAACAACCACGGATTTATTGGGCGCTTCCAGTTGCACATCAAGAAATCATCACTTTCACTAATAAGCATCAGCAAAAGTCCGACCATGGGATAACACCCTCATTTACAGCTTTTATCAATTGAAGGCAGTGTGAAATTTCTTAGTCATATGTCTCTATTACATTTGTGCAACCTACACTCTGATTTCATCTTTATTATTTGCTTGGCCAAACTTAGATTAAGGATGTTTTTGACCAAAAAAAACGGAAATTATGAATTTATTGCTACTCTGCAAGCTTTGCAGATATTACGTAATTTTTCTTTTAATAATAGAAGTATAATGTTTTGATCAGTTACATACTTAACCGTGAAATCACATCCTTAAATACACATAAATATTTGATAAAAAAAACACACACACAAAACACACAAATTAATCGTCCGCCGATGATGTCGGGTGCACTTGGGCAGACGACGTCACCACGCCTGTCGAAGCACCAAATCTTCACGCCTAGTAAACCTAGCAATAAGAGAAATATTGTTAGACAACCTAGTGGCTCGGCAAGATTATACCTAAAAATATAACAATGGTGGACCGACGAATTGCGGGGTGCCATTGGAGGGGTCACGAAGACCTTGTAGTTTTGATGAGATGGATACGAGGGGAAAAAATGTGTACATTGTGATTTGTTACAATCACTCATGTTTCTGTTCCCTCCTATTGGAACATGAGTGTTATCAATAGTGTCAAGGTCATTCTTCTTTCCACGGTTGATAGGAAGAATTCAGCGACAACCCACTAGTTTAAGCTACAACTTGGGATAGGAAGAAATATTGCCAAGGTTGATATTCTAATCCATATATACACACAAACACATAGGAAGCCGTGGCAGGCCCGTCACGACTGTCGCAATACCAAATCTTCACACATAGAAGAACTAAGAGAAATAGTGCTAGACAGCCTAATGGCTCGAGTCGGGAGAAAAAGTGCTAGGTAGCCTGTTCTGGCGATACGGTTCCCGATTTTACTGTTCTTCGGTTCCAAAACGGTTTCGGCTTTGGTTTTAATTCCGGTTGCGGTTCGAACCAACTTTGTTTAAAAAAACAAGAAATTCGCGTGAGTGTGAATCGTGTGTTTAAAAAAAATAGAAAAAATGCCAGTTTTTCCGGTTTAGAACCGGGCCAAACAACCGATTTGGCGGGTTCCAGTTCGATTCCCAAAGTTGTTGCCTTTTTGACGGTTCGGTTCGTCGGACCCATGACTAAGTAATAGTTTCATGAAAATGTTGAATGACTTCATTAATGAAAAGTATAAGGTTTACGTTAAAGTAAGCGACTTATTATGAATAAGTTCGCCAACTTGACCACCATTATACACCATGTTCGATAGCCATTTGAATGGAGTGGCAAATAAGATTGCCAACTTGTCTAGTGGTGTATATTGTCTTACGTGTCTTCACACCCAAAGTTCTGTCCATTCAAATAAAAAAAATATTAAGTTAAACTTGGACATATTCTTCGAGTTTCTTGTACAAAATATTAAAGTTGAGACATTCATTGGTCATGAACTGCCCAAACTGCAAATATCTGTTTCACATTTATGTTGAAACTTAAGACTCTTAAAAAGGATTTTCCACAAAAGGAAGAAGGTAAATGTTAGTGTGAATTTTATTTTGATGGCAAACAAACTTCATTAATTCAAAATGTCAAAATACAAAACATCATAAAGTTGAGAAGGAAAAGAAAAGTTGTCTGTTAACAGCCAAAAATTTATTGGGCACTGCCAGTTGGACATCAAGAAATCAACACTTTCACTAATAAGCTTCAACAAATGTCCGATCGTGGGATAACACCCTCATTTACGGCTTTTATCAATTGAAAACACTGTGAAATTTCTTAGTCATATGTCTCAACTACATTTGTGCAACTTGCACTCTGATTTCATCATTTATTATTTTCATGGCCAAACTTAAATTAAGGATGTTTTTGACCAAAAAAACTGAAATTATGAATTTATTGTTACTCTGCATTCTGCAAGCTTTGAAGATATTATGTAATTTTTTTTCTTTTAAGAATAAAAGTACAATGTTTTGATTAGTTACACACTTAACCGTGAAATCACATCCTTAAATACAGATAAATATTTGATAAAAACACACACACACACACACAAAACACACAAATTAATCGTCCGCCGATGATGTCGGGTTCACCTGGGCAGACGACGTCACCTCGCCTGTCGAAGCACCAAATCTTCACGCCTAGTAAACCTAGCAATAAGAGAAATATTGACGGACAACCTAGTGGGTTGGCAAGATTGTACCTAAAAATATAACGATGGTGGACCGACGAATTGCGGGGCGCCGTTGGAAGGGTCATGGAGACCTTGTAGTTTTGATGAGATGGAGATATGAATTGAATTTGTGTACCTGGACGAGGGGAAAAAATGTGTACATTGTGATTTGTTACAATCACTCATGTTTCTGTTCCCTCCTATTGGAACATGAGTGTTATCAATAGTGTCAAGGTCATTCTTCTTGCCAAGGTTGATAAGAAGAGTTCAGCAACAACCCATTTGTTTAAGCTGCAACTTGGGATAGGAAGACATCTTGCCAAGGTTGATATTCTAATCCATATATACACACAAACACATAGGAAGCAGCGGCAGGCCCGTCACGCTTGTCGCAACACCAAATCTTCAAACATAGAAGAACTAAGATAAATAGTGCTAGACAACCTAATGGCTTGAGTCGGGAGTCACGATGGACCCTGATTGATTAATTAAACACGTGAGAAATATTTGTGTTATCAATAAACTTATAGCTAGTGTTAAAGTACCTATGTACTTTAGTTATTTTAAAAAAAAACTCTACCACAAATACAATTTTTTCACCGAAAAATAAGAAACTAATTACATATTCTAATCTATATATATATACACACACAGAATGAGGATCATGTAAAACCTCTCTTTATAGTGAAACCAGTGAATTAATATAGATCGTTTGATTATAATTTTTGGATGGATGAGATTTAAAGCAATTAGGGTGTATAATTTTATTATATTTGTGTTTTATGGAATTAATTTCTCATCCATAAATTTAGGGATTCTCTTTCCAAATATACAATTACCAAAATTAAAATCCCTAGGATTCCGTTAAATCCTGCTCAACTTCATTCTCGCTTTCAATCAAAATTTTCAATGAAAATCTATCATCATCGATGTCTTTCTATGTTTCCGAGGAACGATTTTTGAAGGTTTCATTAGTGTTCTTCATGCCCTTTCACGCCCATAGACAACTGATTGGGTATGTTATGCTTGAGGTTTCATATATAATTGATTCAGTTTCATTTTTTTTTATCCAATTTCTTTCACTTTTCAATGGTTATCTATAGTAGATCTAATGAAAGTCTTCAATTTGCTAACGTGATTAAAAACAAGGTCATCAAGTTTAATTTGCATACTATACATGATTAAACACAAGGTCATGATTTGTTGAAAACGTCATGATCGATTTGTTAAAAGCAAAGTTTTTAACTAATTCAATTTTATGTTTTTATTAGTTTCCATGCGTGTAAAAACAAGGTATTGATGAGTTTTGTTTTTGTAATTTATCATATTATAGTAACTTGAATGTACAGTTTGAGTCCTTGAATACACAAGAATAAACACTAACATATTCATAGGTGGCGGTCGGTGATATCTATGATCTTGAATATGCATGTCGAACAACGGAATATACATGAATAAGTATTGAATATGTGAATTATAGATAAACGATGAATTCATAGTCATTTTATTTTGTGAAAAGTGTTCAATTGGGTTTGAATGTAGGGGCGTCCATGTCGAAACAAGGTTGTTAGCTTGAATCTTGAGGTAAATATATTAAATGTATGATTATATATGTTGAATTTATAATGAAATATATGATTTGAATTGATGATTTATGAACTGAATGTTGCTATACATTATTTGAATTGTGAATATATGGTTTTCGAATGTAATGGTTTGTGAAAATATGTTTTGAATTGATGTAGAACCTGAATTCTAGTTAGCATAATCTGAATTTTTATGATAATCACATGAATGTTCTAATGAATTATTTGAATATAGCATATTATGAAGTATGATTTGAATTAATGATAGTAATATGAATATAGGTATGTATGTTTTGAATTGTGAATATATAGTTTTTGAAAGTAATGGTTTGTCAATATATGTTTTGAATTGATGTTTACCTGAATTCTAGATAGCATAATATGAATTTTTAAGATAATTAAATGAATATTCGTATAAATTATTTGAAGATAGCATATTATGAAGTATGATTTGAATTGATGATGTAGTAGGTTGAATGTTGCTATGTATGTTTTCAATTATGAATATTGATTTTTGAATGAAATGGTTTGTGAATATATGTTTTGAATGGATGTAGTGATCTAAATTCTAAGTAGCATAATCTGAATTTGTAAGATGATTACATGAATGTTCTTATGAAGTATGATTCGAATTTGATAAAAATTTGAATCTTAGTTGTTTCACTCTGAATATATATGTGTTGTTTGTGGAATATGCAGTCTTGAAGGTTGGAATATATCAAGATCATTGAAGAACATAAAGAAGTTTGAAGAGAATGGAAGAAGCCCAATAAGGATCAAAGACGACAATGAACACTAAAGAAGCAACTATTAATCATCTTTATTTTACATTGTATTCAAATTCAATTCAATTGTATTCATTTATGAAATTCTAGTGAGAATATAAAATTATCTACTTTTTTTTGTCAAAATTCAATGCTTGTTATTTTATATTCGCTGTAGTTTCACCTTAAATAAGACAATATAATTTGAATTCGACAAAATCAACTGCATTTTCAAACCACGCCAAATTACAATAATCTTTGACTAATATTCAAAAAATGTTAAGTCATATTCAACTATGTACTTCGTAAATTCAAACATTTGTTAAGTCGAATATTGAAGCAATATTATCGAATATTGCAATAGCACGGTCGAATTTGTATTGACCGCCGAAATCATATACGAGATTCCTAAACTCTGGTTCGAATTTTGGAAAAATAAAATAAAATTTTCACATCCCTTAAATTTAGGAGCTTTCATTTTGAAAAAATATAGTACGAATCTATGGTAACTTCTCCCTAGAAATATGGAAGCTCAATTAAACATACAACTAATGGAGATTTTTCTATAATTCAGCCAATATATTTAAAAAATCAGCCTATTCTTGATCCTTGATTTCATCCTAATCCAACGCCTACTATTAATTCACCCGTTTCACTATAAGAGGTGTTTTACTTGAACCCTCCCCTATACACACAACCAACACACACTGACTCGCTTGTCAAATTCTAATCCATATATCTTACACGAAATAAGAAACTAATTCCATTTTAATAAAGTATTAGCTTAAACTATTTTTAATAATGGATTTTCTCATTAACCATGAAGAGATTTTATTTTTTTACTAAACTAATTTGACTATTAATTACTATGTGTGATATTAATGTAGAGTTTGGAAAAAGAAAAGAAAAGAAGAAACAATATGGATGGATTAGTATTAATTATGGGTATAACACCCAACACTATATACTCCATAAAAACTATTCCATTCTCTAGTTAAAAACTTGAAGAAAGTCACTAAGATTTCAAAAACCACAATGTACACATGACCACTCCGATACTTGCCAGCTATGGCAATTGCGAGAGAAGAAGGCGTCGCATGACGAACTCCGATACTTGCCAGCTATGCCATAACAATCCGAAATCGTTAATCTATCTCTTTCGGGACTGCCCGAGAGTGGTGGGGTTTTGGTTGTCTTTGGGCGTTCCTAGCATGTTTTCTGAGTTCTTTGTCTTGCCCTAGAACCAAATTAATCCAAGGTCCATATAGGAGCTTACTAAGAAATAAATTGCATAATGGAAACAAGAAATCAACCTATAACGAAGACGGAAAAGTAAAAAATACATGCAAGGTTAATAAAAGGAGAAAGGCCAAGTGCACCAAACCCCCCGAGCAATTGTATTGAACTCAATTTTGACGGTGCTGTTAATTCTAATGACGTTGTTTCCTTTGGTTGTGTTCTCAGGGATTCTAGTGGGCTCCCCGTGTCTCTCGATGTTGGTTTTCTCGGACGTCGGTCCGTGGTGCAGTCTGAAGCGTTTGTTCTTCGACGGGGGATTTTAGAGGTCATTTGTCGTGGCATTCCCCATTTGATCGTTGAAGGCGACAACCTGCAAATTGTTAATACAGTGTTGGACAATTGGAGGTATCCGTGGGAGGTGGAGCTCGTGCATACGTACATTCAGTTATTGCTTGGTCAGTTTTAAAGTCGGAGTATTTTTCACGTCTTCCGGAAAACCAATTCGATAGCTGACTACATTGTTGACTCGGTTTGTCATGTTTCGTCTCTCCTTAGTCCTTACGGATGAGCTCCGTAAGGATATAGTGTAGAATTTCCACGCGGTTGAGCTCCGTAAGGATATAGTGTAGAATTTCCACGCGGTTGAGACCGGGACGAGTCCAAATAAAAAAAAGTATTGGGTCTATACGGATCAAGCGAATTAAACGAGGGCATTTCGGGCACAGAAATTATAATAGAAATGTTTGCAAATTAGATCTGCAGTCGTCCAACACCCCCAGCACCTCCTTACTTCGTCTCGTCTCCGGTCGGTCTTCCCCCTTTCAAAGAAGCTGCCTGCAATTCGCTTCGAAGCAATCTTGGTTCCTCTCCGCAGATTTCCTCCTCTGTTCTCTTCCTACTGGTACAGGTAACCTCTCTCATCTCCATTGCTCCACTGACCTTGTCTTGACTTAGTTTCTGCAGCATTGGTTCAACTTCGTTTTGCACTGTGCTCACGGATCGAATTCCTCTACCGGCAAAGTAGCTGATATAACCTTGTAGGAGTTGTAGCCTTGTAAGAATTGACAATCTGGAAGCTCTCATCTATGGCTGTCTGACTTGACTGTTTCTCAATTCCGTTGCCATAATTGACTCCTGTCCTACAATCCAGCTAATTTCTTCTTTGATGGATTGCTTTGGTTGATTTTGCAGCTTTGGCGGTTAGAGATTTGTTGCTATAGTGGTCATTATGGGGATTTTCGATGGTCTACCAGTGCCTCCTGATAAATCTGTGAGTACTGTATGCTGATGCACATCCTTTGTTCAACTTTTAGGGTTCTCCTTGCCTTTGATCATCGTATACCTGTTCATTTCGCAGCATCTGAGAGATGAATTGGCCACTATAGATGAGAATTGGGCAGCGGCACGTTTTGATTCCTTACCTCATGTGGTTCAAATACTAACTTCTAAAGACCGTGAAGTTGAACTTCAAGCTTTGAAGGAGCAGAGTGAGACTATTGAGGATGTTGTGGATGAAGTTGTGCAAGCATATCATGGTGGCTTTAACAAAGCCATTCAAAATTATTCTCAGGTCTCATTCTATAAATCATGATTTGTTGCTAATAATATAAATCTTTGATTTTTAATGATCTTGTTTCTAGGGACTGTTATCTCTCCTTAAACAAAATATGTGAGTTTAGGCTTGATGAATGTTCTGGCCCTGGAAAACTGATGATATTCCTTTATTTAATTGTTTCAAGTGCTTATAACTGGCACTGGTAATAGTGGTGAGAAAGCCTGAATGTAATGTAAATTCCAAAAAAATCCAAATTATCTGCTATAGTATGTAATACAGTATCCTCATGGTTAAGTTGGCTTCAAGTTTATTTTCAGGTTTCCTGGTTTCCTTAAAACATTAGGATCCTGAATATGTACTTATCTCTGATCTTTTTTTCTTCTTTCTTGTGTATGGTTTCTACATTCAGATTCTAAGGCTATTCAGTGAATCTGCTGAAAATGTTGATGTCTTAAAGTCTGACTTAGCTGAGGCAAAGAAGTGTGTAGCTGCTAGAAACAAGCAATTACATCAGTTATGGTATAGATCAGTTACATTGCGCCATATAATCTCCTTGCTGGACCAAATTGAAGGAATATCCAAGGTATGCTGTAGATGTCAGTCCTGATATATAGTCTATCATTCTCTATGGTGTAGGTCATTGGATCAATTTGAAACTGTGATCTTGTCATGGTAAACTGTCTTTTTTAATGGGCATTTTTAGGCATGGCCAGCAGTTGAGTTTGCTTTAATTTATATCGTCATGCTCAGTTTATCATGAGCTTGTGCAGTCTATTCATTTTACAATCACCATTGCTGAGTGATTATACACTAATTCTTTTTCAGGGTTTATTTCATTATACAATCACCATTGCTGAGTGTTCTAATCATTCTGAAGATATTCTCTATTCTAGAATTTTGATCCATCATGAATTTATTTTATCTTCTTGTCTTATCTTATATTTGACAAATAATTTCATGTTTTTTATTTTATCTTTGTGGTCAGATTCCAGCACGCATTGAGAAGCTTATAGCTGAAAAGCAATATTATGCTGCAACTCAGCTTCATGTTCATTCAGCATTGATGCTTGAGAGAGAGGGTCTTCAGACGGTTAGTCCTTTTTTTTCTCCCTCTTTTACTCTTTATTTGCTAGGTGTATTTTTATGCATGACATGGTGACATACCTTGCTTCTGGGGACATTGATCAGAACCTTGATGTTTCTGTCTTCAACATTCTCTCTTCTATATAAATTATATATATTTCTTGTAAGCCCAATTTTTATAAATAATGATTATTTATCCTTTTATGTACATTTATTAATCAGAAAAAAGGACTTGGGTGTTTTTTGGAAGGAAAATCTGATTGATGGGTGGTCTTGTGTAGTTTCCAAATTGTACAGATAGTTTTGTGCAATTTACCATATCTTTGCGACGCCTTTTCTCCAAGTTATTATCCCACAGTGTTGGAACGAATCTTTGTGGCCTTCTACCATACAAAAGTAACACAATGAAGTACTTTCATGTCCTTGCAGGGGATGTTATTTTGACATTCTGTCATTTGAAGATGCTACGTTTTCTTGCTCTGATCCTTTTTATGTTTTTTTTATTGGTTTCTGTTTAGCCTTGATTTCTTTCCCACGTTACTACTTCAATCTGATTCAATACAATTGTCTTCTTGGACTACATGCTTGGCAAGCCATCCTCTAATGAATATACATTTCAGTCACTTAGTAATTGATTAAGAATGAATGCTCTTGAAGTGCTATCTCTTGAAGTTTTTGTGTCTACTTCAAAGTGCTATTAGTTTCTAAATTTAGGTTGAATCCTCTCTTTCTCGTTTATGAATGGTTCTTGTTATTTTTTTCTATGAAATTTTGCAATTCATCATGTATCTCATGCATGTGTCCTACGATCCCTAGGTTGGCGCTCTCCAAGATGTGAAGTCTGAGTTGAGCAAGTTGCGATCAGTTATTTTCTATAAAGTTCTCGATGACTTACATAGTCATCTCTATAACAAAGGAGAATATAGGTATCATCTCACGCCAACTGAGTCTCCTGCTTCATACACCATAGATATGATTTAGGTTTGCTTGACCTGATACTTGTTCATCTACCTATATGATGGCCATCAGTCATAACTTTAGAGGCATTTCAACCTGTGGCCATTTCTCTAAATTTGTGCTAGTTAAGCACATTGAAGTTCTTTGAGGTGCAGGATTTGATTTGATTTACTTGTCAAAATAAAATGGATTTGTAATCATGAAGGCCATTCATTGACATAATTTTAAGAGCTTATTGCATAAATGGGTATCCCCAATGTTTTCTTATCCCTAGTCCGATTTGACAGAAGGAAATGATAGAAAATTGTTTCTGAATTGATAAGACTTTTATCTTAGGCTAGGCTACTAGGATCTACTTGGTTTATAGAAAAAGGGGCCTCAATTTCACTCTGGAATTGTTTCAATTTGGCTATAAGAGAAGGGTAAACAAGAACATGATAGAACGGAGAATGAAAAGATAAAAGACTGAAAATCTAAATTGCAAGTATGCCCTAGTTCAGCTTGGTGTGAGGACTCCTCAACTTAAAAAATGAAAAAAAAAAAAAAACAGTTTGATGCAAGGTTCTTACACCCTCCAATTTGTGAGGAATCCTCAAATCTGTAAATATATATTCAGTTACTTTCACGTATAACCCCCCAATATAATTATCAGATACATCTTTTTATAATAAAACAAGATAACCTACTCCTAAGAATAATGAATAACTAGCTAAACTTCGATTATTAAAAGTGAATCATAAATAGGGTCACCTTCTTTATATCTTCATTTTTGGTGATGGAGATGCAATCGCATCTATTAAATTCATTTTGTTGCTCCTAATCTTCAATCATAGGAGTGGAGATCAGTTTCCTTGTATATATACTTTTATTCTGACTTATACTGGTTGAAGCTCAACTTCTGCAAGCATACTTGAAATGGATGATGAAGTCCCATCAACATCTGCTGAGCTTTCAATGAATGATTTGCAACCTCTGTCTCGCCGAACACGGCTTGATAGATTGCATAAACCAAGCACCATTGCTGGAAGGTTGGTTAAATATCTTCTGTTTGCAATTTGCTTGCTTTTCTCCACCAATTATGCTCTCATTGATGTTGTTCATCATAATCCATTTGCTGTAGACATCAGAAGTTTGTTTTAGTGGATGTTTCTTAATTACAACTGTATTGCAGGTTCTTCATCAATTCTATCTTATACTGTAGCTTTAGGACGGAGATAACTTGGGCTCATGTAATGTTTAGAATGTCCTTATATATTTATCATCTGTTGATTCAAAAGCATTGTAAGTATGAATATTCCTACTTACCTGTTATGTGTACTGCATGATTTTCTTTGTTGATAAGTCATCATTGCTTTGAAGTTCAAACTCATACGCTCTGTTACTTTCAAAGGTATATATGCTGGCTTTCTTCAGTAGTATAGGTAAGTGTGTATTTTCTTAGATCAAAAAACAAGTTCATCAAGAAGAGAATAAGGATTATACAAAATAAAATCTCCTCAGGCTGTGAAATCTATCTACATTGAAAGGCATGTATAATAATCACCAAACCTGGTTATAGCCTAGTGACCCAAGTCATTAGATTTACACTACTAGAGCAGGCCACTGATTCAAATGAAAAAGATGACTTTCTAGTGTATCTAGGAGGACTGTAGGAGGTTCCATTAATGTTATCAAGATCAGGATACTAGGATAGGATGATTATTGGAAGTTAAAGCTGAAATAGGGTCATAAGATTGTACAGAATTTTAAAAAGTGCTATAAGCAAACCGATTTCACAATAAAGTTCTTATATATAATGTGGAACATAATGATACATTAGATATTAGGTAGTAACTTGAGCATAATTTTAAAGTTTCTTCCAGTAGAACTATTAAATTAAATGTATACTTAAATTATATCCTGTAATGGTAAAATTATAATACTATGAGAACGAGTATATGGGAAGGGTATTAGTCATCTTAGTGAGTTGGTGAAAGAAGACATATATTCTTTGAAAATGTTCAGTTCGTAAAAGAGCAAACAACCCTCTTTGAGTAAAACTAATTTTATGACTTGCCGGCATTTGATTTCACATTATTTCATTTTGCTAAGCTTCCCTGAAAAACTAAGCATTTTGACTATTATTCAGAGAACATGTATGTGCTTTCATTTTTCAGATTGTTATTTTTACTTCTTTTAGGAGTCTGGATGGCCTCTTTGATTTTTGATTTTTGTAAACTTGTGTAAACTGCACTGCTCAAGTTCCGTTATAAATAACGAGTGATGTTCAATATTTCTTCATGGTATGAGTCAATTTGAGTTGCTGATTCATTTATTTTTCAAGAATAGTGTTATGTACATATCGGGATTAAGGTTCTCTATTGTTTCGTACACTTGGCTTGTCATTTTATCATTTTAAAATCAGTTAGTTAATCTGACAACCACTTTTCTTATTCTTCTAGGAGACTAGAAGCTTGGCTGAATTATTTTGGTAGCTAATTTGACTAAGTTTGTGTTATGGGCCCGAGCGTAGGATCTAGTCACGGGTCTAGAGACGCCGGAACTCGATCTAGAATCAATGTTGATTAGAAGAACTGAGATAGAAAAGGGATAGAGAAAGGCTGGCCTGTCCTTGACAAAGCCCCTTCTAGGTTTACGTAAACCTCTTTGCTAATAATCTCCTTATCCTCTTATTAACTAGAAAAACCATATATATAGGCTGCATAGTACAGAATAAAGATAACCCTAAATCCTAACAATATAACTACTATTAAGATAACTAGAAAGTAAAAGATAACAATCTATCTATCTAGAAATATATAAACTATTTCCTAAATAAAGATAAAGAGATCATCCTAATTGTAAACTATATCTCTCAACCGTGATCTAATAGATCCATATCATCACACCCCTCCTCGTTTATGAGCTTGTCCTCAAGCTCAAACTCAAGCACTTCAATCCTGATTAACGTTTTATGCCTATGACCCACACTGTAGGAATCAGCCAGATTAAAGTTCAGCCCTTTAATTCTTCCTTCTGCCTCGGAGTGCTGATGACCCTTACTGTAAGACTTGACAAGATTGAAATACAATCCTGTAATTCTTCTTTCCGGCTTTATTGGTCTCCCTTGCTGCTTCTTGAACGAGGAAGAAGAATCCACATCACTAGAGTTGCTGTCCATTGGTGCTGCAGATTGCTTGTCGGTCCTTGCACTTGAACTTTCATATATTGAAATCCTGGATTCCGGGTTGCTAGAGTTGGGAATAGGGTTGCTAATCTTGGAAGACAAGGACCCATAAGCTTCTTGCTTATTTTCTAATGCTTTTGCCAAAACTATGGCAATTCCAAGGTTTCCTGGTTGTTGCAACTCCAAATCACCCCTTATCTCTTCTTTCAATCCAGCAATGAGAAGACTTAGTTGCTTCCTTGGGGTTAGACCATAAGTTCTGCCCACTAAAGATTGAAATTGCCTTTGATATTCTTCAACGGAACTTGTGTGCTTGAGATTGGTGAGTTCTCCTAAGGTGCTGTTGCTCTCTTCACCCACAGAGCTGTCAACCCTATTGCAAAGGGAATAAGACAGATCTGCCACCTTCTCCTCCAACGCCTTTTGACTTGTGGTCATCTCCCCCATGAAAACTTCCAGCTTGGCCCCCAATTCATCCATGAAAGCATCTAACTTGGCCCCCAAGTTTGCTGCGTCCCCCATGACAATTGGCTCTGATACCAAGATGTTATGGGCCCGAGCGTAGGATCTAGTCACGGGTCTAGAGACGCCGGAACTCGATCTAGAATCAATGTTGATTAGAAGAACTGAGATAGAAAAGGGATAGAGAAAGGCTGGCCTGTCCTTGACAAAGCCCCTTCTAGGTTTACGTAAACCTCTTTGCTAATAATCTCCTTATCCTCTTATTAACTAGAAAAACCATATATATAGGCTGCATAGTACAGAATAAAGATAACCCTAAATCCTAACAATATAACTACTATTAAGATAACTAGAAAGTAAAAGATAACAATCTATCTATCTAGAAATATATAAACTATTTCCTAAATAAAGATAAAGAGATCATCCTAATTGTAAACTATATCTCTCAACCGTGATCTAATAGATCCATATCAGTTTGTTCCAAGTCCTGTTTGATCATTTTGTTGACATCTCTCTCTGATTGTAGTTCATCTGATGGACATGGTGAGGAGGGTGATAATGATGAAGGTTCAGTTAATGGATACTCATTTCGGGGCAATGGCAGTGATAATGCTCTAAAGGAGAACAATATCCATTCTCACCAAGCTCCTCCATGGCTTTCATCTGCTGATCCAGATGAATTTCTTGTATGATAACTATATCCTAAAACTGGAATAATATCATGAATTCTCTGAGTGTGGTGATTCACATTGTGTCTTTGTTTGCAGGAAGCTGTAACAAAAAGTGATGTCACTCTTCATGTGAAGTATTTGCAGACCATGGTTGAATGCTTATGCAAGCTAGGAAAAGTCGCATCTGCTGGTGCTATGATATGGTATCTATCATTGTGATTTTTTCTTTTTAATATTTTTAAACGCATCCTTGTGTGTGGCTATCTTCTTTGTCATACTACTGAAGCACTTTCTGGGGATCAGGGAGAATTTATTACCCCTGCATCACTCATGGATCAGATCTCTAATATGCATATGTACAACCTTAAAGTTCAAATATAATGTATCATGCATTTACTCATTGATTGATTGTAGGTGCTTTCTCAGTCTTAAATTTGGTCGGATGTTTGACCAGTCACTATGAAGTTTTATCCATGTGTTGACTTTTTTCAAATTTGGTTTTTGGTCCGATTAACACCTTATTGGGGCATAGCTAGTATCCTTTAAACCGAGACTGGAGAAGGGGAATTGCATTTGGAGAAGTAACCCTTTACAGCTGATAAAGTTCGGGATCTTCTTCTATTGTTTATAATAATGCTACATATGTTGCGAGTATGTATATTTCTCATACTTTGTTTGTGATTTTGTGTTTTTTTCTTCTCAATTTGCATGGGTCATGCTATTCCCAATACCTTTCTTTTTATTGCTGTGACATGATATATGTGCGCGCGCACACACACACCAACATTGATTTGAAATCACTTAGCAGTGCATGCCGTCATCTGCAATGCGTATCAATGAAGCTCATGAATGTCTGAATATACTTTTCTACTTTGTATTTTCAACAGCCAGAGATTGAGACCTACAGTTCAGGAAATAATCACTTCCAAGATCAAAGCTCAGGCAGAACTCATTAATTCTGCAAAACATGGGAACCCTCTGGATGCTCATTCTTCATTGACCCTGCAATACTTGAAAAAAGGTCAACTTGATGTGTATCAAGTAAATAGGCAGAAGCACCAAAATGGGGCCTCTCTTAGTGGAACCTTGTTAGCAGTAAGTCCCGTGACGCCTGTCATGGCACCAATGGGATCAGTTCAGGCTGCTGCAAGAGAGCTGCTATGTTCAATTCTGGACACAGTTACCAAGATATTTGGTAAGATACCACTATTCTTTTAAGAAAATTTCTACATCAGCATAGTCTGTTGCTAACATAGTTTGGTGCTGGTTAGAGAACCATGTACTTGTTGGGGAGTACCTTGAATCTAAAGTCCATCAGCCAGTTGATTCAAATATCCCGAAGTCACTAGCGGCTGATTCAACTTGGAATGTAGAGTCTGAAGGATCTCAACTTACTGGAGGATACAACATTGGCTTTTCAATCACGGTTTTGCAAGTATGTGCTAGTTCTATGATATGTCTCTTAGATTTACTTTATTGCTGTGGAGTTTGCCACCAGAATGTTACATAAGTCGTATACTGCTGCTTCACATTAAATTTTTATTCTTAAATATTTGATGAGTGATTTAGAATCTTCTACTGATTCTTTCCCTAACTGGTTTTATACAAGAGTGAATGCCAACAATTAATATGTGAGATCCTGCGTGCTACTCCTGAAGCTGCATCTGCTGATGCTGTTGTGCAAACTGCTAGACTTGCAAGCAAGGTTCCTTCTAAAGAGAACAGGCAAGTTTAATTACCTCCCTAAATGGTGTATGTGTTTCAATTCACTATAGGAATTTATAGGGTAGATTACAGAAAAACATCTTAAGAAAAGGGGATTTTTCATAAAATCAACATATAACCATCCAATGTTGGAAAACTTGCAACAACTCCATATCCGTGGTTAATATTCATATTGAATCCTGTAAATATAGTTAAAAGATGACAAAAATGGCTTCACATGGTTCACGCCATTGTTACTATTTTCTCCTATGCCATCTTTATCACCTGATTTGGTATTGAAATTTGAACTTGCGGGATTAGTGATTGAATTAAATGTGGAAATTTGATACTTTAGTGGCTGAAATTCAAATATGGAGCTTATGGTTCATACAAGTAACAATTATTTTTAAAAATATGGAAAAATGTAAGGGCATTCGCACAACATAACGAGTTATTAGTAGGCAGAAGGGTGTTTGAGGGTTGGTTTTGTGTAAAACCTCTATTTGAGAGGTCTTATCTTATTATTCTGATATGGCCTTCCAGAAAGAAGTTCCACAATTCAGATGCTAAGGGGTCAAGTTTCAGTCTCTCATGAATCCCTGATTTCTGGTTTAGTTAGTGGTTTTGGTGTTTACTGGATTTAGTTAGTGGGTTATTTAATATTTGTTGTGTTTATCTTAGTGGCCATAGCGGTAGATTTCTAGATTAGCTGGTGCTTCTTTTACCTTAAAATGGTCTAGATCTGTAATGATCAGATAAAGAAAAAATGTTGAGGGATGCCCTTGACATATCCTGTTAGTGAGATTCTCCTTGGGCTCTAACAATCGAAGATTCTTCAATGAAGTTCCTGTGAGTGAGATCCTTGCTCCCAGTGGTATCTATCAAAATTGGCTGGTGTGAAATGCATGCATCAGATTGTTATTGTTTTTATTATAGGTTGAGGATTCCTCCTACCAGGCCAAATTGTAAGATACGTACAATTCAGATTGCCAACTTTATCTTTCCATTTTGGGGCTCTATCAGATTGAAGAGAGATGCTGTTCTCTTTCAACTTAACTGGAAATTTTCAAAAACCTGCTGTTTATGGTTCGGTGTTTAAGGAAGCCACGATCATATTCATCCCATTCTTAATAAAGTTCCTCAGCTGTGCCTTGAGGACAAAATGAATTTCCAGGAGGGATGCATTTATACGGTCCTTCCAGAAAGAAGTTACACAACTTAGAGGCTTAGGGGGTCAAGTTTTCAGTCTGTGACTAATCCCTGATTTCTTGATTAGTTAGTGGTTTAGTTGTTTACTGAATTTTAGTTAGTAGGTTATTGATATTTGTTTTTATTTATCTTAGTGGGGTCATGGTGGCACATTTCTTGTTTAACTGTTTCTTTTTTTCTTCAAATAGTTTTTCTTCTTCAAATGGATCAAATTTTTAATGATCAAATAAAGAAAAAATGTTGTGGGATTCCCTTGGCATATCCTATTACTGAGATTCTTACTTTCAGTGGGCTCACAGCAGTAGACCTTGAGAGTAATAGGTAGAATCCACATGTGATGAATGATCACTAGCAAACCCCCCAAAAAAACCATTATAATTTTTTTTTATTATTTATATTTTGACAGCCTAGCATAACTTGCTTCTAGACCTTACTATATATGAGTAGATTATGATCATTATCATGCTTTAGCTACAAAAAATGGATATAAATTATTTTTAGCATCTTATTAGGCTATAGTGCTCCATGCATCTGGTCTTTCCACATTCAAGCCTTGTTTTGCATTGGTGTGACTGTGATGTTTCATACATAGTAAATTGAAACAGACATATAACATGCAAAAGCTGTTTGGTAAGCATCTGGATTGTACTTATAGCAGCTAGATTAACTGGGGTTGACATGGCTGAGTCCACTGTATGCAATATGCACTGTTATGTCTGCACTATTGCCCCTACTTTCCTAAATGGAGAAATAGTAACGCGAATGCAAGGAGTCGATTTGCTGAGAAGGAAGTGCTTATGGGGATGTTAGAGAGCTTTTTTCAATATAAAATGTACCTTTTGAAATAGAGTATGTAGCTACTGGGGATATGTTTTGTGTACGTAAAGTTAACATCATGCGGTCTTCTTAACCTCTTTTGTCATTAGTTTCACATTGGAACGATATATACCGAACATCATAAATGAACAATGTTCTATCATGGCAGAGAGGATAGGTTTTGAGGATAGTTTTGGCCGTTCGGGTTTGTGAAGCTAACTTTGTGCTGGCCTGCTTACCATTGTTTGTCATTAGTTTTGCATTGGAATGATACTTACCTAACATTTAAAAAAGAATAAAGTGCTAGCATGGATTGGCCTAAATATTGTCTGCTTACTACACTAAAACCAAATTATTAAAATTCCATTGGCATCTTAGTTCTTCCATGCCTTCTATAGTTATTCTCTTGTTTGAAATGTTTTCTTGTTCAATTATGTCATGCTAACAGGTCTGGATCTGAAGATGGTTTGACATTTGCCTTCCGCTTTACAGATACTGTAATAGCTGTTCCTAACCAGGGTACACCAGCAAAAATCATATTAAAATCTCTTTCAATATTTACTACCTATTATTGATTTTTTTAATTCTCTATGTGCACTATTATCTGGAGCTTCATCTGTTACATTTACAACTTCTGTTTAGTGTACTTCCTGTGAAACTAGTATCAGGAGATGATACTGCAAACGATGCATATCAGGATTATCAGACTATCTTATAGTTTCAGCATTCTGATACTTTGCTTTATTATATTCATGAAATATGACTGACCTCATGGAATGTGAATAATTGATGCATTCTTGGATAAAATTTATGTGTTTCTATTCTTCTACTCTTAAAACCTCCTGCTGCAACTGGCCAAAACTTCTTCATGCTGTACAGCTTTTGCTGGCTAACTGTGATTGACTTTTTGCTGTCTGGAAAAGCGTATTTCAATTCCCTCTAAATAATATCTGTGACCCCCTGAATTAGTGCTTAGAACCTCTTTATTACTATTTTGAAAAACTGGTGCTCTATTGAATTATTTTCAGAGAGCTTGACATCCATATCCATTAACAGAAGCTTTTTATTTGTATTATAAAATAAGATAACAGTGTCTTTCCGCATGAATTCAAAGGATATCTTCTCCTTCATGCCTATTTAGACTTAATCATCCTTAAAAAACTTGTCTTGAGTAAGAATGCCTAAATAATGACAACGATTGCTGTGCTTGTCTCTTACTAAATACATCTCATTGGAATAATATGCTCACCTTCTTGCTTCTTGTTGTGCTCCTCCAGTTGCTCTGCTCTCATTCATCTTGTTTTTTGTTCTCTTTTGAAGAATAATCTTTTGTTTATATAAATTAAACCAGAAATTAGCTGAACATTTTTTGGTTACATAATTTCTCTTCTTTATCTTGTCGACTTTCTTGATCTTTCTTTGTTATTCACTTATTCATGAGAGTTAATATTCGATTTTCCCGTTGCTACCACACATTTCTTATGGACAACATTAGTTTGTATGTGATCTGTTCTTATCTGACTAGGTTGGAGCAAGAAGAGTTCCACAATATCAAAAGAAGGATATGGAACTGCAACTGTTTTGCCAGAGCAAGGAATATATCTGGCAGCTGCTGTATACCAGCCCATTCTTCAGGTTGTAACTCAAATGACTCTTTGTATTTTTATTAGCTGTTTTTTGTTGTGTTGATTTTCATACTTTTAGTCTGATCTCTTGCTTCATGTTCTTGCAGTTTACTGATCAAATTGCTTCAATGTTACCTCAAAAGTTTTCGCAACTCGGGTATGTTTTAGTCAATACGCATCGTGACCTGATAGGGTCATTTCAGGCTTTAAGAATAATATTAAAACGTAAAATGATTTTATATAATCTATGTTTGAGCTTGATTTCCAGGTTTGCCTGTCTTTTGTGTTAGGGTCATGTTGGCTATAGGTCGGGTTGGCCTGGTTCTAATTTGAAAGTTTTAGGGTTCGGGTTGGGCCTGGTTTCTAGTGGGTCAGATCGGGATTCTCGGTTCAATTTTTACTTTTTACTATCTCTATCTGAAATGATATTATATCTTATTTTATTTTCAGCACTTCAGCAATCAGTTTCATTGGATTTATGTAAAGCACAGCCTTGTCATTAATGGTCTAGTATTTTTTTTTTTCCATATGGAAATGTGAAAGTTTATTAATTTACATTATATGTACAGGAATGATGGCCTGCTCACTTTTGTAGAGAACTTTGTGAAGGATCATTTTTTGCCGACGATGTTTGTGGATTACCGGAAAAGTATTCAGCAAGCTATATCAAGCAAGTTCTATCACCTTATAAACTTGTGATGATTACCACTTTTAGAAAAAAATATAGTTGCTTGATGTGAAATAGATGTAATGTCACAAATAAGCAAAAGAATTTGGTGTCTGGATAGAAGTTCTTACTTCAATTTATTGTAAAATAATATGTAATGACACTACTACACTAGGAGTGTGAGTTGACTTGCTAATGATGCTGCTCAAAACACAGGAGAGATAGGTTTCTATGAATTAGTGAGAGACTATAGGCAGCAATACTTAGGCTGGTTAGTGGTAAGAAAATGGCATGTTACTTTCACAATTAGTAAGCCTCTATGTAAAACCAACAATATTTGTAATAAATCTTCTGAAACATAGAAGCTTAATGTTATATTTCAAGGCATCAGAAACTTCAAATTGCATTAGGAACCCGACTTTCTTTTATATCTGGAACGTTTCACTAAGCTTGAAGAACGTATCTTTTTGTACTCTTTGGGATAGATATATGTATATATATTATTTTTCACATATTGAAGTTGTTTTACCCATGAATTTTTCTTTTATCTTGGTGCAGGTCCTGCTGCATTTCGCCCACGTGTGCATTCTTCTGCTTGCTACAATGCCTCTGTTGAAAAGGGACGTCCTATCCTGCAAGGATTGTTGGCTATAGATCTTCTAACAAAGGAGGTGAATTTTGCTAGTGTCACCTGTATCTTACTTGTTTTCTATCATAATGCTCAATACTTCTGCTCTGTAACATTTTTATGACCTTGGTTATGCCATTAGGTCCTTGGATGGGCACAAGCAATGCCTAAGTATTCTGCTGAGCTTGTGAAATATGTACAAACATTCCTTGGACGAGCTTATGAAAGATGCCGTGCTTCGTATATGGAGGTTTGGACATTTTTTTCCTCCTTGTAAAATACAATTCTACAAATTTACAGCACCATATTGAATTCTGTAAACAGATTGCTAGGATCATTTCATGCGTAATTGAGTAAAAGTATTAAATCACTTGAGCAGTAATATTTTTATGCATGTATGCATAAATTAGAGTTTATAGCAAGTAATTTTATATTATTCATACTGAGAGCATGCAACAAACTAAATATACTTGAGAAGATTGTTATGCTCATGCATGTTATTTGAAAAGGTGTTTTCACTGCAGTTCAGATAGGGCCTGGACAAGATCCAGCAAACTATTCTGCTATAGATAATTTACTGCTTGCCAGATGTTTATGCTGCTGCAATTCACTGAATTGCCCTTACTGTCTCAGGCTGTTCTGGAGAAGCAGTCTTATATGCTAATTGGAAGGCATGATGTTGAAAGCTTGATGCGGCGTAATCCTTCTAGCTCATGTTTACCAAACTCTATAGGCCATTCAAATGTGAACAACACTGCTTCTGATGCTGAGAGCATAGAGGTTGACTCACAAATGAGTGATCTGCTGTTGAGTTTGCGTCCAATTAAGCAGGTATGGCTCTGTTTATAGCAAAGCTACAAAAATCATGTTTTGAACATTAATATTGAAATATGGTGTTTGCTTTTGTCACTTAAGGTTCCCTTGCAAATTACAATGGCTCCATAATCCCAGCTATGTTCTGCATAGGAAAATCTGCAATGCGTTTTTAGCTCTATTTAAGGAGTTCCTTAAGGCATCCCCAAAAAAGGAAGGGTTTAAAATCATGAATGAGTTTACGGAATAGAGATCTGGTTTATGATGAAGTTCTAACTTTGTTGCCTTCCCTCTTCTGTTTGGATCTTTAGTGGATGCACTATTTAGGTTGTCTTTTTACCAGTTGGTAGTTCATTCATGGTTTGTATGACAATCTTTATGTCGACACCATATTTTGTTTTGTGCAGGAAAATCTAATACGTGATGACAACAAACTGATATTGCTGGCATCATTAAGTGACTCACTGGAGTATGTTGCTGATTCTGTTGAAAGGTCAGTTCCTCTTGTTCAGTGATGAAGTTGTATCATATCCTGATTGGTTTTGCTTGTGAAGCATGGATCTCGTAATTATGGAGTTATATGTGAAGTGTAATTATGGAGACATCCAACAGTAAAGCAATTGCCATAGTTCTCTTGTATGTGATAAGTGAAAACCTCAAAATGGTTATGCCAGTATTTCCAAATTCTTAACATTATTGGTTTCTTCTTTTTTATATTTAAACATAAAAACAATTGCTTTCTTTTTTCTCGCTCTGACCGAGACAATCATATATGACATATCATAAAAAATTGTATGCTGATGATACTTGGTAAATTCATGCACTGTACTATATCATCATTTTCACTGCTTTTAGCTTGTTACTTGTGCATAGAAGATATAATCTATACAGAGTACTCTTTTGTTTTTGGCATACAGGATTGCAGAAACATTCTCAGCTGCATGCAAGCAAATACATGAGGCTGGCAACAAACAAAAAACTGCTGATCGCAAGGAAACATCTGAAAAGGATCTAGTATCATTTGCTAGTGACTATAGGAAACTGGCTATTGATTGCTTGAAGGTTTTACGGATGGAAATGCAGCTGGAGACAGTCTTTCATATGCAGGTATTATTGATATTAATATAAAACTTACACTGTTTTGGCCTTCTTAAAGGTCACAATTAAGAGTTAAATAATGAGGAGTTTCGTGTTGTTATCTTTTGTTCTTTATCGTGAATGTTTGTTAAACAGGAAATGACGAGTAGAGAGTATATGGATGATCAAGATGCTGAGGAACCAGATGATTTTATTATTTCACTTACTGCTCAGGTGGTTTCCCATCTCCATTCTTAATTGCTTCATCAGAATGCTATCATAGTTGTATATGAAACATGAGAATTATTTTCTTAAACTTGTGAATCAAAGGTCTTGTCATTTAATGCACTATTCCTAGAAATTCTGTTACTCCATTTAGATACTACAGGAAAAGTCAACTAGCATTAACATGGACATGAATATATTTGATCCATTTTTTTAGTGCAAGTCAACTTGTGTTGATTTGTATAATTGGACTGCAGTGAATTGATTAATATTTTGTCTCAAGGTAAAAGTAGTGATAACATGTTACTCTTATTAACATGTTGCTTGTGATTTTTTTGACAATTAAGTTCGCTTTTGTTTGCTTTTTAGCGTGCTGCTTGTGCTGTCGTATGAATTCTGTCTTTTTTAACTGGAGCGTGAACGACCTTAATGGTTTCTGTAATATGTGATAGCTCCGTACTTCTGTTTTTTTCTTGGTGACCTAGTACTTGAAATCAAATACACTATATCATGCAAAACATTCAGCAATTTACTGCCGGGAAGAACCGATTTTTACATTATGCAGAATACCTTTCTTGATGGTGTTTACAATACATTTCTTATTCGAGTGTCATATTCAAAATAGGATTTAGGTTATTATTAACATTTAAACTTACATTTGTACAGATAACAAGGAGAGATGAAGGAATTGCTCCTTTTATTGCTGCTGCAAAACAGAGCTATGTTTTTGGTGGAATATGCAGTGTTGCAGCAAATGCATCTATTAAGGTTTTGTCTCCGTATCCATGTATCTTGTGAACTGGTATGGCATTGCAGGCTTCCTCTCAAATATTTACTATATCATATACCACTCTTTTGTCAGGCCTTGTCTGAGATGAAAGAAATTAACCTTATCGGGGTCCAGCAAATATGCCGCAACTCTATAGCGCTGGAACAGGTTGGTCTCAATTCTAAAATTGAGTCTTATCAACTGCAATCTTTATATTTGATAATATTTCACTTTCATCCTAGATGGACTTAGATGTTGGGTTCATTTTCATCCCATTGACCCCAAAACACAAATATTCCTTGGTAATGCATTCTGTAGGTGTATTCCTATGTCAATAGTGGCCATTTCTGAACCAAGTCTACCTGAATTGTGGTCTGTAATTTTAACTAGATACAGTACATTGTTGAATGATTGTTAACAAGTACGAGAAGCGCATATATTCAAGTATTTTTATTTTACCATCCTAGTTTTTCCTTCTTATAGATGTTCTAAGCATCTAATTTGCAATAACAGGCGCTTGCAGCTCTTCCATCCATCGACAGTGAGGGCATTCAACTTAGTTTGGACCGCGTCAGGACTTACTATGAACTCCTAAACATGCCATTTGATGTATTGCTCCACTGCTGTCCCTGCCCCTTTTTCCTTCTTTTTTTTTTCCCTTCTCAAATTCAATATTCATTTTTTTCCTGCTTTCATATCATCAACGGCTTTGTCCTGGTTTCTCTCCTCTGCAGGCATTACTGGCGTTCATTGCAGAACACGAAAACTTATTCAGTTTCAAAGAGTGAGTTTTCTCAAAAAAAGTCTAGCCAAATCCGAACTCATGAATAATCAGGCATTAAAATTCAAAATGCAATATTTGATTTAAGATGTATCAAGTAAATTTGGAGCCTAGATAGATTTGATCACTATATTTCCAAGTCACGAACGAGTACTAATGTATTATAGCTAAATAATGCATAAAACGTTGGTTGTTTGGCAGGTACGCTAGCCTGTTGGACGTTGAGGTTCCCGGAAGAGAAATTCCAGACGATGCACAGATGAGATTGTCGGAAATTGCGTCTCAGTAGAACTCTCTGCCGTGATTCCTTGTGTAGATCAACTGCTGTTGTGCTTCTGGGTTTAGGTGTATTCTTTGTATCCCATGTTGCTGATTGTTAATATAATTTTGCTTGTTTTTTTCTTAGCTCTACATACTACACAACCGAGTGAAGGTACAAGCTGAGATGAGCCTGTATAGATGGCAAGGCTGTATTCTGTATTATTATTGTTATGCGGATGGCATCGGGTTTTGAAATTTGCTTCTGTATGTATGATGAGTGTGTTGATATTTGTTTGAACTGTAACTCTAAGCAATTTGGGTTTAACTTAATAATTTGTGAAATTCAGGTCATGGTGCGGAAATTGGAAGTGGTATGCTTAAAATAGACTTTTGCAACTTGAACAACCTATTAAAATTTGCTTTAAAATTATAAAAGCACTAGAAAAAACATAGAAATCTTATGACATGGGTTTGTTGAATTGAGTGCAATTATGACCAAATTAAAGGACAGCTCTTTGATGTGTGTGATTGGGAAGGAATAAAGGAAAGACAAGTTGGAGAGAGAAAGAGGGGGGGACAAATGCGTGCAGGACTCACTCCGACTCTGCAAACTGCGAATCTCCCTCACCTAATCAAATTGACATCAAACCGCCGATTTAAAATGTATCTGCACTTGGTTGTAGGATCACTCTCATCTTTCTTCTGATTTTGCCAAAAAATCAATTCAATTCTTCTTCAGTCCTCTAATAATAGTTGAACTTTGTGTAACGGGTTGGGTCTTGACGTGTCGTTCTGGGATTATTATGCTAAATTCTAGGATTAATAAGTCCCTTCATTTAACTGTAACTTTATTAGTTTGGGTACTTTCGGCAGTTATGTATTATTATGAACAACAACAATTGGTAAAAAGAGATTCATGTTGTCGAACCATCTTCAAAAGTCTTGAGTCACGCTCAACTGATGATTTCCTTCGACTTTTCTATGAATATATTCACAGCAATTTCTTGTTCTCTGCTTCATCATATTCTGTGTAGTCTTTGTCCTTATAATCTGTCTTTTTTAAATATTCAAAGTTGGACCGATGCAAAAGGGCAAGACTCGGTCACTTGGTCCATATTGTCTGCCTCTCTGTGTTCTGGTCAGATATTAATTGATCATTTCATTTTCATGGGTACGTATATATTTGAGGTAGGTTTATGTTGTAGAATTTATTATATATATTGTCGTCAGATCAAATTATGACTTATGAGATCAGTTGCACTTCTGCCTGGCTTTAGCTTGTTTATGTAGGTGTGTAATGTAGGTGCTGAGTATATATCTGTAATTTGTGGTTCATCTTCTAATTAATACTTCACATTTGTAAGCCCTAATGAAGTTAGCTAGAAAATCAAAGTATTCATAATAGTTAATCCTCTAAAAATTAATGCAGAAATAGATTTTAATTTCTGTTGGAAATGCATGAAATTAGCCTTTTTTGCGAGGTTATTAATTCCTTATACCGTACCCAAACATTGATTATACAGGCATATATATGTCATTAAGTCCATGAATTATGCAATATGCTCTACAAATAGATTTTGTTACTATGAAGGATGACATTAAATATCGATCACAATTATCCAAAACATAAGATAATTAATCTAGTGTATTCCACACCTACACCAATCGTACGCACTTTGGGGTTATCATCATCGTCAAAATTTTAGGGTTTTAATATATATAGTAAAAATAGATAAGAAAACTAATCTTACAAGGTACAGACACACAGTATAATCAGTCACACATCTACACATAACATTAGGGTTTGAGGCTTGTCAACATGCATCAAGAATATATTGAAGCATATATATGTAGATTTATAAAGATATTAGGCTAGACCTAGCTCAATTATTAATTGTTCTCACGTAGGAAGTAGGAGGACCTTGATCAGGCAAATTAATTTTAAGCTTACTAGTATAATAGAACACAGAACAAAAACTAGGGCAGGAAATGAATTGAAAGAGGTAGAAAAGTGGGGGACACTGCATTGGGTCAATATTACTAAACACGGAGTACTACGTAGGGGAGTAATGCATGCTTCATCACCTACTCTCTTTCTTTTCCCATCTATTATCTATATATGTAGAGAAACACACACAGATGTCACATGGGTATCCTTGAAATGGATAAAAACGCACTAAATTCAAACATCTCTTTCGCTTATCTTCTCCAAACTTTATATTCGTCGTCTTTAGCTACCTAATAATAATGTAACAACAAAGTATATATACATCTCCATCGACCTCTAGCTGGCATTGACATGCCTTCCTACACTTATTTCTTATACTGATATCGGTCGGTCGTCTAACATATATAGTACATGTACTGATGTACATGTACGTATACATATACGAATGGGCAATTTCATATATACGTACTCCTAAGTGAAGCTTCCAATTAATATATATATTTGTGTGCAGTGTTTATATATCGAAATAAGGAGGTAATTGTTGAGAGGTGGAGCTGCTTTTGGAGGGATCAAATTAAAGGCTCGATCTCTTGCTCTCCCATACGCACTTACTACTGGTATGTTTTCATGTGTGTTTCTTGAATTGGGGGTAATTTAAATTCAAACTCTCAAGGGTTTGTAGTGGGTCTTTCTTCTTTACAAAACATATATACCCAGCTGTTGCCCTCCTTTTTGGGCCGATCTGATCGATAAGAGAGGTATTTAGTTTACACTGCAATTGCTCTCCTCCCACTAAATTTAGAAGAAAGAATTAAATTAGGGTTTGTCTCCTCCCACTCATCACTTCCGTTCTTTCTGTTCATAATGCTCACTTCAGTGCAGATTTCCAAACCATTCATTTTTAACGTTTTTTTTCTTTTTTGAAATTCTATACTTGGAAGTTCCAATATTAATTTACCTATATATCGAGAGTCTCTCTGATCATGCATCATAATATATAGTTGGGCAGCCGGGGATGTTAATTTGAGCCCTTAGCTTTGTGGGTTTTCATTTCAAAAACCTTGGTTTGTTATTGTTGTGGTCAAGTCCCTTGCAACTCAACTGAGCGTCCCAAAATGCTTTCATATCTGTTTTACCTTGTAATTAATTAGAGCGTACCCACTTTCAAACTTAATTGTTTCCAAAGAATTTAGGGTTTTCAAACAAATTAATTGGTGGGTCTCAAAAGTAACAACTTTCATCTATCATAGACATGCTTAATTTTGATCATATAGCTAGCTAGTACGTTAATTTGGGGAGATAGATCTAGATCTAGGGCTAGATGTACTTAGAATATTTAAGCATAATTAGTTAGATATGGGTTAATAAATTTGTAGAAACAACATTAATAGTAGGTGGATCTGGATGAAATGGGGCGCGGGAAGATCGAGATAAAGCGGATCGAGAACACGACGAAGAGGCAGGTGACCTTCTCAAAGCGGAGAGCGGGGCTGCTGAAGAAGACGAGGGAGCTGTCGGTTCTGTGCGATGCTCAGATCGGCCTCATCGTCTTTTCCTCCACCGGCAAGCTATTCCAGTTCGCCAGCTTCCCTTCCACGTAAATCCACTACTACTAAATTGTATATACATCATGCATATATTCCTAGTACACAATATATAGTACATCATGATGGAATGGATTGATACATGATACAGAATGGAGCAAATCATGGAGCGCTACCAAACCGTGCAAGGCGTTACAATCCCAGTCCACAATCACCTCCAGGAAGAGAGGGTGCAAGAGCTGAATCAGATGAGGCAGCTCGTCCACGCCACCGAGATCAGCATCCAGAGCTTCTTGGGACCCCATCTTCACTTCCATGGATTCGACGATCTCTACGCCCATGAGCAGCTTCTCCAGTCCTCTGTTGACAAGATCCGAGCTCGCAAGGTACGTATATCATCATCTATCCTATCTATCTGTCTATGCAATTCTGATCCAACATATATGTGTATGCAGAGCCATCTCTTGCAACAACAGCTGGACAATCTCCACAAAGCGGTACACCCATCATATCCTTTTCAATCTCTTCTTATATAATGTCACATTAATTATATATCTGTCTAACTTGTTATGTATATAAAAATCAGGAGAAGAAGCTGCAGGTGGAGAACAATAGCATGTACCACTGGGTAAGTGCATTGTTATTGACACTACCTACTGTCCATGTTATGTATGTATAGAGTCAATTGGCTAATGTTACACATGCATGCTTACATGTAGTTGAGAGGGAATGGGCAATTTGAAGATCAGCAGCAGGCTCATGAGATGGGCTTGTATGGCGGCGGATCCCGATCCGGAGACGATTATGGAAGCACTATGCTTCAGCTTTCGAGTCTGCCAGCACCACCACCGCCACCGCCGCCCCATTTCTACGGGCCGCCGCCGCCGGAGCTGCACTTTCAAGACTTGTCTCTTTGCACTCCTCAGTTCCAAGACATGTGGCTCCCCAGAAGCCCTTTGAACTAGCTAACTCCATCCAAATTAACACCCTCCGTTTCCCATCAGTATCTATATATCTATCAGACCTTATTCTATATCTTACTAGCTATATAATTATATTGTGTGCAGGTAGTTATATATATGTGTATACACATGCAGTGTTTGTAGCTAAAATCCTATGTATCTTCCTATATATCGTGGCTTGTACCGAATGAATGTTTACATGCATGTACTTATATATATAGAGAATTATATATAGCGGTATCTTATAATAAAACAACTATTATATATAGTGATGCATAGTATACAAAAATATGGAGTGCTTGATCACAAAAATAATAAAGGGTTGAGATTTAATCATAAAATTATAAGAGAGAAGAAAAATCAACATAATTTCATAATCTTAGGAAACTTAAAGTAAGTTACCTATATGTATGATAGGCTCGGGTCATATCATATCATTCTTCTTAAGGACGCACTAGGTTGTTCATCTTAAAGTTAAAGCCTAATTCTTACCTCTTTAAGAAAAATGTTATGAATTAATTTGAGATCTAAGCTCTAAAAACAAAACAAAAATACAAAAAATAGTTATTAAGATGGCAAGTTATATTGTCTATACAAGTCAAGCTTAATACAATTTAAATACACAATTGACATATAACACTACACGAATAACAATGAACAACCAAGAGGACATGGATGATAAAAATATAATGAATGTCCAATGAGAGTAGTTTTCTTTAATTTTGCTTGAAGAGGATATAAGAGAAACATCATCAATTATGTGAGAGATTTTCAACCATGGTGCCTGTTAATTTTGATTCTTCTAAACTATTTATATAACCACTTCAAATTTTCCTTGTATAATCATGAGATCAAGTGTACGTCATCTGACCGTTTTACATTTTACATTGCATTCATAACAAGTTTCCAAAAAGGCAAAAATATAAATAAAATGGAAAGTTAGTTAAAATTAAACTCGATCTTCCTATTTCTTCTTACGATATAATATGAAAAAACCAATTCATGTAGATCTAATCTTATATATATATAATATATAAACTCTTATTTTTAAACCTTTGTTATTTTCTAGATTTATGTTTTGATAACTACACTATAGATTACTATTCATAAATCACATGGTATGCACATGTTATACACAATCAAGGAATCAATGACTTGTTCATCAAAAAAAGGAACCGATGACTTGGAAACATCCACTTTGTTTAGCCAAATCCTAGCCTTCCAACCTCTAACTACCAACTTATACAACTATATTGAAAACATTGCATGGATTTCGCTTGTTCATTTCCCCCTACCCTTTCTTTATTGGTAATAAATAATAATAATAATAATAATAATAATAATAATAATAATAGAATAAAATACTTCCAACAATACATATGGAGGACTAACAAATGACAACTGGAGTAAGATTAAGAAACAAAACCATTATGATGAAAGACCCGCCTTTCCAATGCGAGTTTTGCGGCCTAAGTTGGTTACCGATGATGGCCGTAATGCATGGGCACCGATGTAGCCACAATTTTCTGACCCGTGAGGATCGACCATTAACTAATGAATAGGTGTTGTTGTTCTTGGCCAGGCGATTCGAAGGGGTTGAGAATATTCCTGACTCGTACCGTCAAAACTTTGATCAACAACTCCAGATAAGAAGAGACAACGCTAACAACAATTATGACGCCTCCTTTGCCCAACCATGAGTGCTAGTGATGAACACTAGCACTCATGGTCACTAGCACTCATGGTTTGGTAGAGGAGACGTCATAATTGTTGGTAGAATTGTCTCTTGTTATCCGGAGTAGTCGCTCTAAGTACATCTTCATTGGTGAACGACCAATCCTCGCGGATCATGCAATCGTGGCTACTTTGGTGCCCGTACATTGCTGCCATCGTCGGGAACCCGCCTAAGCCGCACCGGTCGCATTGGAAGGGTGGGCTATTTATCAGGATGGCCTCTTTCTTAATCTTGCTTCAACCATCGTTTGTTAGTCGTCTATATATAGTTTAAATTATTTTTTCTATTACTTTTTTAATTTATCACAAAAAAAAAAGGTATACGAAAATGAAGAAGTGTAACGGATGCACTATTTTCAATAGAGTTGTGCAAGATGGTTGTTAGAGGATGGAAGGCTAGAATTTGGCTAAATAGAGTCGAGGTTTCCAAGCCATTCATTCATATGTCAGGCATAACATGTTTGCACTAGTTGATTTATGCATTTTTTCTAATAATTTGTAGTTATTAAACCAAATATCGAAAAATGACAAAGCTTTAAAAATGAAAGTTTATTTTGTAAAAGATTAGATCTACTTGAAGTTGGTTTTTTCATAATATACCGTAAGAAGATATAGGAGTTTTGAGTATAATTTCAATAAAATTTCCATATTATTGATATTGTTGCATTTTTGGAAACTTTTATGAATGCAATGTAAAACGTGAAATGGTCAGATGATACCTCATGTGATGATTGTAAACAAATCGTGGAGGGAGAAAAGACTAAGTAAAGGGGGTAGATTATACTTAAATACTGAGTAATTAGGTACTCTTTTAAGATGTGATTACTTGATAAATGTAATGGTTGAAAACTTGAGATTGTCCTTCCCACATCCTTCCTTGTAATTATTACTTATAAATCATACAACACATGTTTTTGGAAATTGTAAATCGTAATCATAACAAATAATAATTAATTAAATAAATAAAACTAAATATAAGCTACATAATTGAATTATAAGCTACAACATATTTCATTTTTGGGTTGAAACATTACAGATCAGACCTGTATTAGAGTATAGTAATAAACACCTTTTAATAAAAGTATTGGTTATGAGTATATCTTGAATGCTCGGGTGATGAATTAATCAAATCACAATTCAAATTTGAAATCTAAATAAAGGATTCTCTACCCCTCCAAAATAACAAAATTAATGAAATCATTATGTTGAAAGACTAGACCTTCACAATCACGATCGCTCCGAATCACCGTGTCCTGTTGCTAGACTCAGTAAAAAGTGACCTGAATCTAAAATCCGATCCGAACGGAATCTGAAATTGGACCCGAACAACGGAAAATGAACAATCCAAACATGACCGGAAACTTGATCTAAATCCGAACTAAACTAAATTTAATGATCCGAATTAAATATGATCCAAAATCATCTGAACCGAAATAATCCGATCTAAAATGACCCGATCTGAAATCACTCGAGATAAGTCTGACCCGAAATCATCCGATTCAAAATGAACCGAAATCATCTGAATTAAATCTTAAGATTAGGTATACTATTGAAAATAAAAAAATGTTATAAAATATTAGCATGATGCACAAAAACAATGTATATTAAAGACCGAATAAATACGTCTACACTTTTATAGCAATCAAATTGTGACACAAAAGTTTCACTTATAAAAAATAAGATCTAATGGCTAAGCAAATAATAATCATATCATTGTATTTTGCATATCTTAGAGAATATAAAGTACTCGATCAGTCAAAGTTTTGAACTTAATAAAATACCCATTTAGTAATCACATATGTATGAAGATAATTATTTATCAGTGTATCTAAGTATACCTTCGATCAAAGAAATGACATGACACGTAAAATGAGTTGATATAATATCAAATATAAACATACATGTAAGATTTCAATATACATTATACATGAATGTTGTAAGATTTCAAATAAACCTACGTAACGAACATATTAAAACGGCCATTTAATTCATGTGTTTTTTACTTTTAAGTGTTTAAATTATAATGTTTTAAAAATTATAATATAATTGTTGTAAGATTTAAATATAAATTTAAAATCCGATCATAAGAGTCATGTTTATCATTCAAAAACCTGAATAAGGCCGATCCGAAATAACCACAATAAACATGAAGCATTATAATTAGAAAACAAGTTGAATCCAAATAACACCGAATCCGTATTAACCCGATCTGAAATGATCCAATTGGAAAAAATATGATGAGGATCCGAAACGAACTAGACCCAATATCGAACAACATCCTATCTGAACTGATTTGAAAACAAGTACTAAATGAGCACCCTAAGGTCTTGTTTTACTTCTACCCTAAACAACTTTTTCCTCTAAAAAATGTATTTTACGTTTTTCTACAATCCATACCACATCTCTACTTTTACATTTTTCGAGATAAAATTTTCACCCAAAACTATACTTTCCAACCCAACTAGTGAATTAAGGCCTTATTCTTACGTCATAAAAAAAGTATTGACTTAACTTGAGATCTAAGCTCTAAAAAAAAGTGATTATGGCAATGAAGAAAACCGCCTCCAACCCTTGGAAAAATGACATTCTCATTGCGGATATTTGGAGGTCTCTCCCCTGCTTACAATTAGTGTGAATCTCTCATATTGGTAGTGGCTCCAATGTCATGGCCGACAAAATTGTTAAAATAGGCCATGAATTCCCTATTACTTTTATCCGGATTAGTCAAGAGCTTAAGGCTCTCGTTTGATGAGTCTCGGCCTCGGATCGTCTATTCTTCGGGGTCGAAGGAGCTTTTATATTTGATTGGAACGAAGAAAGGATCGATGTAATAGGCTATTTATGGTGTGAATTTGGTTGAACAAACACACGAAATTTTGTTGATAATTGATGACTTTGTATTGAAAAGGATAAGTACTCAATCGGACCATTGGATATACGCACCAAACAACAACCAGGCAAGCCCAACACAACTTGAGATAAAATTACCTTATTCTTGCCCAACTAGGCCCTTGATAAACTAATAAGGGCAAGCTCACCCTTGTTTGGGTAAACTCACCAAGAGAAGAAGAGAAGAGATTACAAAGTCTGAGACTAAGTCTTTTCCAAAACGTCATAAGTTACATAAAAACAATGACCTACATGGCGTTATATAGCTCCTAGAGAAGAGAAAAAGCATTAAAAATAGTTAAAATAAATTATTACAAAATTGGGCCTTCTTAGGCCAGCTCCGAAAGCCTTATGATTACTTCGGGCTTGGCTTGAGCCCTTGGTGGTGGCGGACTTCATGTGGCTTTGGTCCTCTTGGGCCGTTTCCATCCTCTTGTCTTGGGCGAGGGGACACCGAGTGGAGCGCAGCTTTGCCACTAGCTACTCTCGTGCCCATGGGGGCCATAGTGGGCGGAGGCTCCAAGAGAAATGCAATGGCCAGCTTGTCCGAGATGCCAAAAGTGGCCGCATGGGATGCGACCTCGGGCACATGGGAAGCGTCCTTGGGCCAATCATGGGGACGAGTATGCCCGGGGCGCATGTGGCCTTTGGTGTGGACGGGCAAGGCAGCACAAGGGCGCCGTCTAGGGGAGGCTCGGACCATATCATATCATCGTCCTTAAGGACGCGCTAGGTTGTTCATCTTAATGTTAAAGCCTAATTCTTACCTCTTCATAAAAAAAAGTACTGAATTAATTTGAGATCTAAGCTCTAAAAATAAAAAACAATAAAAAATAGTTATTAAGATAGCAAGTGATATTGTCCACACAAGGTCAAAAAAAAAAATATAAATACACAAATGGCATATAACATTGCACAAATAATGATGAACAACCCAGAGAACAGGGATGGTAAAAATATAATGAGTGTCCAATGAGAGTAGTTTTTTTTTTGGATAAGGAAAGCAATTCGATATACCAGACATGCCTGATAAATCGAGAGGCCGAGACAATCGGCAGCCGAACAAGTCGGCAAGCGAAAACTAAAACGGTTAATTACAAACAAGCAAGCCACAAATTTAACAAACGATCAAAAGTCGAACAACGATGCTTGAGCCAAGCACTTAAGTGGCTAGTACCGCTGGTACACAGGATGAAACGGGCCTTCTCCATCAATGGAGCGCATGAAGGGTTGTCACGACGTTGCCCTCACTTAGATGAGGGATCTTCGGAAACCTGCTCGACCACGACCTCGACCAGACACGACTCGATCCCTGCCCAAAAGAACTCTCGATCGCGGAAATAAATTTCTGAACCAGCTTGAATGGAGATTTGATATAGTTGAAAAGAGCAACACATTTTATATTTAAGGGTTGAGACTTTGGGGTTAACACACATATTTTTGTGAATGGAACGATACTTACTAGTACTGATTGAAGTGCTTTGTTCACAAAAAAATCAAATAAGAATTTGGTTTTAGGATAAACAAAAAATTCCTATAATCTTTTTTATTTTATTACATTGTTTTGCCGTTTTTTCTTTTATTGCATGCAACCATTAAATGGACCTATGGCCCATAACCAATCAATAACCATTAAAGGGGTCGAGAATATTCCAGACTTGCACCGTGAAAACTTAGAGCGACTACTCCGGATAAGAAGAAACAGTTCTACCAACAATTATGATGTCTCCTTTACCCAACCATGAGTACTAGTGTTCATCACTAGCACTCATGGTTGGGAAAAGGATGCGCCATAATTGTTGCTAGCATTGTCTCTTCTTACCTGGAGTTGTTGCTCAAAGTTTTCCCGGTACGAGTCAGGAATATTCTCGACCCCTCCAAATCGCCTAGCCAAGAGCAAAAACACCTCTTCATTAGTGAATGATCGATCCTTGCGGATCAGGAAATTATGGCTACATCGGTAGGGCTGGGCACCGGTCCAGGACTGGACCGGACCGGACCGGGACCGGGAACGTGTGAAAGTATGGACCGGGGACCGGATCGGGAAAATCCGGTCTGATCCGGTCCCGGTCCCGGTCTGGTCCGGTCCCGACCCGGGTAGGACCGGATTGGACCGGATGAGCTGATTTTTTTTTTAGCTTTTTTTAATTATAAGTACAAGGTAATTTTTAAGGTATAATGGGATTAATACTTCCTTTCTCCATTGTGGTAGCCAGCCGGCCCTAGCATCCCTTTCGGTTTCACTCCAATCTCCACCCAGCCCCTTCTTCTCGGCCCTCCTTCCGGTTCCACTTTTTCCGATCTCCCTTCTTCTCAACCATCCTTCCGATCTCCCTTCTTCTCGGCCCTCCTTCCGCTCACATCCAGCCCACGGGAGTCTTGTCCGACTACCACTCCGTCCAGGACCGGGGCGGAATTGAACTCGACGGATACAGGGACCGGGCGGAGATGAACTCGACGGGGACCGCGCGGAGATGAACTCGATGGAGACGGGGACCGGGGCGGTGAGGGCGAACTAGTCCAACTGGAGGTGAAGCCTCGAAGTGCGCCGGTTGGTCAGTGGCGAACGGCGCCGGTGGAGAGGGCGGCGAAGGGCGCCGGCGTAGATGGTGAGAACCGAGAGGGACGCGCCGCGCAGTCGTGAGTGAAGGACTCGGGATCCGAAACAGAAGCAAGCAACAGTAGAACGTGAAAGTGAAAGTTGAATAGAGTTACAGTACATTAAAAAAACTAGAAAAAAAATCCATGCAATGTTTTCAATATAGTTGAATAGAGTTACTCTAGCTGTCATTTGTTAGTCCTCCATATATATCGTTGGAACTATTTTATTTTATTATTATTTTTATTTATTACCAAAGTAGAAAGGGTAGGGGGAACTGAACAAGCGAAACCCATGCAATGTTTTCAATATAGTTGTAAGAGATGGTAGTTAGAGGTTGGAAGGCTAGGATTTCGCTAAACAAAGTGGATGTTTCCAAGCCATTGATTCCTTGATTGTGTATAACATGTGCATACCATATGATTTATAGATAGTAATCTATAGTGTAGAGATCAAAACATAAATCTAGAAAATAACAATGCTTTAAAAACAAGGTTATATATATATATATAGACTATTAGATCTACATGAATTGGTTTTTTCATATTATACCATAAGAAGAAATAGGGATATCGAGTTTAATTTAAACTAACTTTCTATTTTATTTCTATTGTTGCATTTTTGGAAATTTGTTATCAATGCAATGTAAAACGTAAAACTGACATATGACACTTGATCTGATGATTATACAAGGAAAATCAAAATTAAAAGGCATGGTGGTTGAAAATCTCTCATATAATTGATGATGTTTCTCATATATCCTCTTCAAGCAAAATTATAGAAAACTACTCTCACAGGGAAAAACTCCCTAGAGGAAAAAAATTTCTCCACAAAACCTACCCAACCCAAAGGCTCTACCGCCACTCCCATCCCCACGGTTCCACCGCCGCTCCACCGCATGACCCACCGTCGTTTTGAGGCGACAGAGGAGTCAAAATCGGTGGCTTGGTGGGTAGATTTGACCAAGGCAAGTTGAGATCCGGTGGTTAGGTGGCTAAATCTTTCATTTAGGGTGAGGAGTCCGAATCTATAATGAAAAGGGTTTAAACCATCCGGTTAGTTCGGCGATAGAAGTCGGGTTGGTGAGACGGCGGTGGATCGTGAGAGTAACTGTGGTTCTGAGGTCGTGCCATCGTGAGCTGGGGAGCGGTAAACCATGGTGTGGGTTGAAGTAGAACCTCTGAGAAGGCGAGAACTCCGGCTAGATCTGGTAGGAGCGGCTCAGAAGCCGTGTTGGTGAGGCGGCGGTGAGGCCATGGACAGGAATGACGGTGGGTCGTGCGGTGGAGCGGCGGTGGAACCGTGTGGATGGGAGTGGCGGTAGAGCCTTTGGGTTGGGTAGGGTTTGTGGAGAAATGTTTTTCCTCTAGGGAGTTTTTCCCTATGAGAGTAGTTTTCTATAATTTTGCTTAAAGAGGATATATGAGAAACATCATCAATTATATGAGAGATTTTCAACCACCATGCCTTTTAATTTTGATTTTCCTTGTATAATTATCAGATCAAGTATCATCTGTCAGTTTTACGTTTTACATTGCATTGATAACAAATTTCCAAAAATGCAACAATAGAAATAAAATAGAAAGTTAGTTTAAATTAAACTCGATATCCCTATTTCTTCTTATGGTATAATATGAAAAAACCAATTCATGTAGATCTAATAGTCTATATATATATATATATATAACCTTGTTTTTAAAGCATTGTTATTTTCTAGATTTATGTTTTGATCTCTACACTATAGATTACTATCTATAAATCATATGGTATGCACATGTTATACACAATCAAGGAATCAATGGCTTGGAAACATCCACTTTGTTTAGCGAAATCCTAGCCTTCCAACCTTTAACAACCATCTCTTACAACTATATTGAAAACATTGCATGGGTTTCGCTTGTTCAGTTCCCCCTACCCTTTCTACTTTGGTAATAA
This sequence comes from Polygonum aviculare, assembly GCA_934048045.1. NCBI lineage: Eukaryota > Viridiplantae > Streptophyta > Magnoliopsida > Caryophyllales > Polygonaceae > Polygonum > Polygonum aviculare. The sequence goes on along the minus strand of OW204030.1, from coordinate 25,502,084 downwards.
ATAAAAATAAAAATAAAATAAAATAGTTCCAACGATATATATGGAGGACTAACAAATGACAGCTAGAGTAAAATTAAGAAACAAAACCATTATGATGAAAGGCCCACCTTTCCAATGCGAGTTTTGCGGCCTAAGCTGGTTACTGACGATGGCCGTAATGCATGGGCACCGATGTAGCCACAATTTCCTGATCCGCGAGGATCGATCATTCACTAATGAAGAGGTGTTTTTGCTCTTGGCTAGGCGATTCGGAGGGGTCGAGAATATTCCTGACTCGTATCGAGAAAACTTTGAGCAACAACTCCAGGTAAGAAGAGACAATGCTAGCAACAATTATGGCGCATCCTTTTCCCAACCATGAGTGCTAGTGATGAACACTAGTACTCATGGTTGGGTAAAGGAGACGTCATAATTGTTGGTAGAACTGTTTCTTCTTATCCGGAGTAGTCGCTCTAAGTTTTCACGGTGCAAGTCTGGAATATTCTCAACCCCTACAGAGTTGTCGCTCTAAGTACATCGTCCTTGGTGAACGACCAATCCTCACGGATCATGCAATCGTGGCTACTTTGTTGCCCGTGCATTGCTGCCATCGTCGAGAATCTGCCTAAGCCGCAGCGGTCGCACTGGAAGGGTGAGCTTTTTATCATGATGGTCTACTTCTTAATCCTGCTTCAACCCTCATTTGTTATTCCTCTATATATATATGTAGTTTAAAATATTTTTTATATTATTTTTCTTATTTATTACAAAAATAAAAATAGGAAAATGAAGAAGTGTAACGGATGCACTATTTTCAATAGAATTGTGTAAGATGGTTGTTAGAGGATGGAAGGCTAGAATTTGGCTAAACAGAGTGGAGGTTTCCAATCCATTCATTCATATGTCAGGCATAACATGTTTGCAATAGTTGATTTATGCACTTTGTCTAATGATTTGCAGTGTAGTTATCAAATCAAACATCGAAAAATGACAAAGCTTTAAAAATGAAAGTTTATTTTGTAGAAGATTAGATCTACTTTAAGTTGGTTTTTTTCATAATGTACCGTAAGAAGATATAGGAGTTTTGAGTATAATTTCAATAAAATTTCCATATTATCTATATTGTTGCGTTTTTTGGAAACTTTTATGAATGCAATATAAAACGTGAAATGGTGAGATGATACATCATGTGATGATTGTAAACGAATCGTGGTGGGAGAAAATACTAAGAAAAAGGGGTAGATTATACTTTCATATTGAGTAATTAGTAACTCTTTTAGGATGAGATTAGTTGATACATGTGGTTGAGAACTTGAGATTGTCCTTCCCACATCTTGAATGCTCGAGTGATGAATTAATCAAATTACAACTCAAATTTGAAATCTAAAAGAAGAATTCTCTACCTTTCTAAAATAAGCAAATTAATGAAATTATTATGTTGAAAGGCCAGACCTTCACAATTCACGATCACTCCGAATCACCGTGTCCTGTTGCTAGACTCAGTAAAAAGTGACCTGAATCTAAAATCCGATCCGAACCGAACCCGAAATTGGACCCGAACAATGAAAATTGTACAATCCGAACAAAACATGAGACCCGATTTGAATCCGAACTAAACTAATCTTAAATGATCCGAATTAAATATGATCCAAAATCATTTGAACCGAAATAATTCGATCTAAAACGACCCGATGTGAAATGACCCGAACTAAATCTGACCCGAAATCACCCGATCGATCCAAAATGACCCGAAATCATCTAAATTTAATCTTAAGATTAGGTATACTATTAAAAAATAAAATTAAAAAAGTAATGTTACAAAATATTAGAATGGTGTGCAAAAACAATATATAACAAAGACCGAACAAATACGTCTACACTTTCAATAGCAACCAAATTGAGTCTCAAAAGTATCACTTATCAAAAACAAGTTCTAACGACTAAACAAATAATAATCATCTCATTGTATTTTGCATATCTTAGAGAATATAAAATACTTGATGAAAGATTTGAACTTATTAAAATACCCATTTAGTAATCTCATATGTACGAATAAAATTATCTATCAATATATCTAAGTATATATTCGAGTAAACAAATGACACGACGCGTCAAACGGTTGATATAATATAAAATATAAACATACATGCATGTAAGATTTCAATATACATCATACATAAATGTTGTAAGATTTTCAATAAACCTACGTATTGAACATATTAAAACAGCCATTTAACTCATGTGTTTTTTATTTTAAGTGTCTAAATTATAATTTTTTTATAAACTATTATATAATTGTTGTAATATTTCAATATAAATTTAAAATCCGATCATAAGAGTCATGTTTATCATTCAAAAACCTAAATAATGTCAATCCGAAATAGCCAGAAAAAAGTGCGTGAATCCGAACCCGAACCGAAATAACCTAAACAAGCCTTAATATATGTCAATCCGATCGTAAGGGTTTGTGTTTCCTTTCCCTCCTTATTTCACTCCGTTTCCGATTCTGTCTCCCTTCCACCAACCAAACAAGCCCTAATATATCTCTTAAGGGATCGTTTACTTCATCCTACAACTTACGATTTTTAGTTTTGAAATATTGATATTAATTACGTAGAGCACTAGAGTTGGATGATTCTCATCTTAGAATCGAGTGTTTTCGACATTATTGTTAGAAAATTTGTTGATGGTTCCAAACAGCTTGCCGACCAGGTGATGAAGTCGCCGACCTAACCAAGGTCGTCGACATGAAGACTGAAGTCGCCGACTTGTATCTCAACAGAGAAACGTGCGGAATTCTATAAAAGACAATGTCACGTTATTTGATTAAGGGAATTCCGGAGATACTCCGGAAGTGTTTATTATGGCAAGTTGAAATGTGCAAAAAAGGAAAATCATCAAGAGATCATTGAAGATATTGAAGAAGATTTTATTATATCTGAAGGAGCTATTTTAGGAAGGATTGTGTATTAAATGTACACGATTCATTCCTAGCTATTTTAGAACTAAGAATCTTGAGGGAATTATTGTATTGTGGGTATGGGTTGTAAGGAGAACATGAGATTCATTTTTTGTGAGCTTGGGTACGAGTGAGTTGTATTGAGTGATGATTAGGCTTAAGCGAGTACTTGCAAGAGAGTGTGAGATTCACTTCTTGGTGTAGGAACACCTTTGTAATCCGAGAGATCAATATATTAAAAAAAAGTGTTTCTCAAGTCTTTTCAAGTTGAAGCTTGAAAGACAAGTGGTTTTTTCCATACACAAACTAGTTGGCTTGTAGAGGGTTTTCCACTCTAAATCACCGTGTTCAAATCTGATATTGTTAAGTCGATGACTCTAAAGTACTAACCGTTCCTACAATTATAAGAACTGAAAGAGACCATAGATCATCAAACAAGGCCTAAAGCGATCAAAATGATATGTTTGCAGTTTCACTATATTCACAGCCTGTACCGAAATAACAGAACTTTGGAATATTACTAACAACATATATATACCATATATTATTTTTGTAATGGTCATCTACAAGCATACCAAGTCATCATATCTGCGAGCTCGAAACTCCGAAGTCGTAAACACTCTATCATGATACAAGAAATGTTCGGACAAGTGTAGGCAGCTATATATGCATAGGATCTCCCAACTCGTATATACAAGTATTGCTTATTAGGAACCAAGAGAAAAGCACTACACACAAAAGTTCAACTCAACACAGGCTCTCAAGTAGTTTTACTTGAGCTGTGAAGGCTTTGTGGGGGAAGAGGCCGCCATTGAGCGTAAGCGTCTTGCGATTTCGGTGAAGCATGGACGAACAAAAGGGTCCGGGGCCCAACACTGCTCCATGAGAAGTCTCCATTCTTGGTCACACGAGCTTGGGATTGATGGCCTCAGAGTGTTATTCACAATGCCGCCTGAACATAGATAGAAAGCAGCCGAGGTAAATGGTTCTGGATTGCAGAGAAGAACACAAGCAAAGACAGATTAGAATCTTTATGTATGTAATGAAGCACCACATTATCATACCAATGATTGCTCCATAGTGCATATTAGAGTATGGTTCTTCACCGGTGAGGATCTCCCATAAGACAATACCAAAGGAGAAAACGTCAACCTACAAAATTGACATGGCAAAGGCAAAGTTGGCTATTGTTGATAGCGGTTTGTTTGGACGTCACGCAGCATAAAGAACTTGAATGATCAGACTTTTAATGGAAAATTGAGTATTTAATTTAAGATGTATAGATTATTCAAACCCCAGTTGCGTTTTTTTTATGGGCATTCAAGAAGGAACTATATAATAGATGATAGTTTGACACTTTAGTATCACAACAAGGGTACTGAAATGATAGAATGTATGTGTTGACAACTCAACATCAGAACTAGATTGATGGATATAGATGATAGTTTGACAGTTTGATACCGTGATTAATGTCTATTCAACAGAACTTAATAGATGTATTGCACATATGAGCGGTAAATTGTGAAGGAATGATAAATCTTTTACTAAGCCAAAGATTACCTTTTCAGAGACTTTGCTACTACTCCCATTTAATAGCTCTGGAGCCATCCAAGGAAGGGTTCCTCGCACGCCACCCGTGACCAAGGTGTTCCTCTTTATTTTGGATAAACCAAAATCACCAACCTAAAAAGGATGAAAAAGGAAAATGGTAAAAAACGGGTTGCTCTAAACTTACTTATCCAATGCTTTAATCTCAACTACCACACATCACCTTGCATATGGGCTGGACCGGATCTCTTAGGTTGACGAGCAAGTTGTCACATTTCAAATCGAAATGTACTATGTTTTTTGAATGCAGATACTCCATGCCAAAAGCAGCATCCATGGCAATGATGAGCCGTTTGCGCCGATCAAGTTGCCTGATCAACAGCATGCATGTTTACCTTTTTATAGTTGGGATGGTGAAATCCTCTGTAAAAAGGCCAATAAAGCTGTTTGAATTAACACATTACCTTTCCTTTGATAGTAAAACATGTCTAAGGGATCCGTTAACCATATACTCTGTAACAGTAGCTAAACTGCCTCCTGGCCCATCCTGAACTACACCGTAAAATGCCACCACATTTGGGTGATGAAGTTTCGAAAGAATTCCAGCCTCACGCCAGAATTCACCTGTCTGGAAAGTGCAAACAACAAAATGACTTGAATGAGTAATCCAATTTCCAAACAGTTATTTTAATTGAACTGACTTTAAGTCTTTAATCAGTTTCCAGCAGGATTGATGAAAGTGTCGTTTTCAGATCCATATAAGCTCTAATTTTGATCAAATATATAATTTGCCAAATAAGATCGAATGCTAGCATACCAGCCGTTGTTGATCAGGTGAACGACCAATGAAACAGCTCTTCTTCAAACGCTTAATGGCGACGTCTGTCCCCCTCCATTTTCCATGATACACAGTTCCATATGTGCCAGAACCTAGTTCTTTGAGCTCTTCAAGATCTTCATTTTTTATAATCTATGGCAGCATGCACAAAGATAATAAGCAGCACTTCCAAATTACAAAAAAAATAAAAGAAAAAGAAAAAGGAAAGAATATCCCTTCTCCAAAGTCCAATGCAACGGATGTTAGTTCAAAGAAGATGAGATTGATGGCCATCACAGAAATAAAGAACTCATATAGGTAGAGAGAAACAGAACTCAATGTTGTTTAAGCCAAGGTTCATTGCTGCATCAGACATCGAAAGAACACTCTTACAAGCAGCACTAGACTTCACTTTATAGCAGTAGTGTGCTAAAAGAAGTTCAGTTTGGGAAGCACTTACAAATTATATTGCCAAAATACCATTCGGGCAAAACATTATACTTCTCATATTTCAATTTCATCAGCAGTGTATTGTTTTCCAAACAGAGCAAAAACTAGCTCTTATATAGGAAAACAAGATCAAGATGATCAAACTTCTATAACAGATTAATCAGAACTGCAATTGAAACACATTTATAATCTCTGTTCTAGTTAAATTAGAAGTTCCTTTAAACAGAAAAACTCAACACAGAAGCACCAATAATGGTCCAATACCTGCAAGCTGCTGAAACTGGAGGGTCTGAGTGAAAGATCAATATAAGAACTAGTGTTGTAATGTCCAGTCATCACAATTTTATCCTGGAATTGATAGGGGAAAGAAATTACAGAAGGAATTGCAACGTAAACCCAAGAGAGAAATATAATGTAAATGAATACCTGATGATTGGATTCGGCTATATGCTTGCTGACCATGCCACCAAAATGAGACTCATTAACATCCGTTTTTGAGGATTGATAATCTGACTGCAAATTCAGATTCTTACTTGCAGTAGTATAAGGTATGGCATCCTGGTTAGCTGTATTGTGGATGAGACTGGAATCGTGTGGAAACTGATAATCCATAGAGACTTGTTCATTATTTTCAGGCAGAGGTGAGAACCCAAGTTGAGTGTTACTGTTGTCAACAAGAGGCTCGTCTTTCCTAACAAAATCATCATGGGCCAAATTACGAAAAAAGGACCAATGAGTGGGCACACGGTTTCCCATGTTTAAGCTCAAATCAGGTCCATCATTACCCAGATGGCTAAATCCATTAAAATCCTGAGACATACTAGCAACTGAAAAGATATCTGCCAAGAAATCTTTAGGAAAGCGGTCACCGATGTCAATTATGATGTCACCTTTTCCAGGAGCTTCAACTTCAGACGAGGAATTTGTTTGCCCATCCTTACCTTTGGCCTTTTGCATTTCATGGCTAGACGTAGGTATCACATCCTTGTAACTTTCACTTTGACCTTTTCCAGGAGCTTCAACTTCAGCAGAGGAATTGGTTTGTCCATCCTTACCTCTGACCTTTGGCATTTCATGGCTAGACGTAGGTACCACATCCTTGGAAGTTTGAACCTCAACATTGTTATTATTAGCCCTAAAAAGGTCAAAGGGTAGCATTCCATCATCAACATTTTGATTTTGAGGCTGTGTCATAGGCAATGATTCAGCAGATGAGAGAGGTTGATCATCTTTGGAATTCTCATCACAGAGATCATCAACTTCTGCAATGGGATGGTTAAGATCAGGCCGCAAGTGAGCCATCAAAAATTGGGTACCGAACGAATCATCAGACTTTGACAATCTACTTGATTCTGCGATCTCTCTTGGTATCCATTCAGAATGATAAACCCTCTGAGGAAGCACTGCTGGTTCAACAAGGCTAAATACAGTTGGATCAGTTAAATCCTGAGGTTTATCCTGTTCATTAGATATGTGCGTTTTCTCTTCTGTCAAAACTTCAGACGACCCTGATACTTGGGAAATAGTACTATTTCTGGGATATGCTGCAGCTACACCTGACCCTACAGGAACGTGATAACTCTCAGTCTCACTCATTCTTGAGCGGGAGTTATCTCTCGTCAATTTCCCTTCAACTTCTGACACTTCCCTTCCTGTGGATTGAATTTGCCCAGCTTCACTTACCCTATCCAAAGAGTAATCTCTCTTTATTGTAGCTGCCTTTATAAAGGACTCTGAATTGTGAAAATCAGAGTCATTATTTAAAGGGATTTTAGATGAGTGAAGCTGATCAGTAGACTTTGCAACGCCTGAAAGCTTAACCTTGTCCCCTAGTGGTGCATAGTAAGGAGCATATATTGGAGAAACATAATTATCTTTCTTATCGACTTGAACAAAGATCTCCGCAGAACTCATGCCATTTAGCTGTTCATATCTAGCCTTTTCTGATACATGCTCTTCGTTTTTCCTTTCAACAGCTGATTCAGAGGCGGCTTTATCAAAATGTCTGTCAACTTTCAGGCTGAATAACTCATCCAGATTCATCGATGAGCTCTTCGATTCAACAGAATTCATTTGTGGTGCTATATCCAGACCATTAACAGCAATTAAGTAGTGAACCTCAGAGCTACCCTCCATGTTAACAAGACCAAACTGAGCATAATCCAAATCATGCACAGAAAACAAAAACATCCTGGGTTTGTTGGAATTAACATCTTCAATGGATTGGCATTCTTCCATCATATTTTGAAGATCCTCATCAGATGATACAGAGACTAACGCATCAAGATCCTCCCCTGGGAGCTGATATTTGACTGCATGTGTTTCCTTGTATATCAAACATGCCCTAAGCATGAGTTCGCTCCATGAAATCGTCTTCCTTATCTTGATAATATGATTCTCTCCTCCAACATAACGAAGCTTTCCATCACTCGGCCGAGGTAAGATTTTACCGCCATAACTACACAGGAATTTTACCTTTGGAGAACTATCAGAAATCCCAGAAGAAGCAAACCTGCATACTCTTCGGTAGATATCAACCTTTGATGAATTTACAGGTAGTGACTGAGTGGATGTATAGATGCCTCTGTCCTCTTCAACAAATGGTTGCTTCTTTTCCAGCTCTTTAACCACAGAGATATCCAAATCGTTTTCGGATCTAGTATGGGAAGTTTCTAGGCCAACTACAGTGCCAGGAACACTAGAAGAATTCGGGATAAAATGCTGCCAAGAATGAGCCCTCTCTCTCATGAATTCAAGAGAAAACTCTTCACCAGTCTGAATGGAGTAGTTAAGCACAGGTTTCATAGCAGCTGATATATTATTAGCTTCAGGGGGTCTTGTGTCCTGAAAATGCATCTGCTCTCCAGATCCATTCACCATGTTTCTAGGGGCTGCTGAGTTATACTGGTTCTGTTCATAGTCTCTTGTTTGATCAATTGCCTTACCCAACCCAGAGATTCTTTCCATCGAAAGAGCGTGTGGTTCAAACCCGAGCATACATGAATGACGCAGCTAATCATCTAACATCACTAACACATCTATGCTTCATAATTTCTATGGACGTCTCCACATGAAATGGACCTAAAAATACAAATTATAAATCTGAATCAGTCAAAATAAAATCGCACATACAATTAGTATTCAATCTGGTTATAAATTTGTGAAGATATGCATGCATGAGCTAAACATATGCTTATTGGCCAAATCAAGAATCATAAGGTAGAATTGAGAAGTCAACACCATTGAATTAAGCCGAGATATGTTTTAGAATTTTGTGAAAAAATTAGGGAAATAAGAATGGATCAACATGTAGATGACCCTGGACGATCATAATCAGATGTTACAAGAATGCCCAAATATAATCTGAAATAAAGTGTAACTTAGACTTTCCGTACAGTTTTATCTAGAACTCAAATCTCATCATCTTATAGTAATTTAGCTGGATCTCGTTCAGGAACTTCAGGTGAATGAAAACAAATGTGCCAGCTCCACCCTCATAAAGTAACAGCAAACAAAGGTTAAAATATAGTGCTTCAATTTTTTTGATCGAAAATATAGTGCTTCAATGACCAGAACCCAACAAAACACCTACATTGGGAGTTGGGATTAAAGACTAAACTACAAAGAAAATAATACTTTTTAAAGCTATAAGAAACGTCCGGTCTAAACTAATAGTCATAGAATAAGAAGTATTAGAACATAATCAATGCAGGTTGAGCTATGAGAAATTGCATCTTCAAACAAACTGATCGAAAATAGAAGCTTTCCCTTTGTGAGCTAAATTGACATATACAGTTAAACCACATGTCCTGTTCTAGTAAATGAGTGTGCACCATACAAAGTTAAATTTTGCATCCACAATTAAGGCCCCAAATCCAACCAAACCTCACCATAATCAAAACTCAAAGATGCCCCCCTAGATTTGTTTTTATCTAGGACCCAGATAAGACGATCAGCAACTACAATCAAAGAAACACAGATTCTTCCACCTGGGCGATTTAACACTCTCCAAAAACCACACAATTCTTTTCCCTGACAAAAAGCCCCAAAACCCAATCCGATCAAAAATTGCTCAAACCTGAAAACCTGTGATACCCACTTGGAAAACAAGCTACAGCAACGAAATCCAAGCGAAGCAAAAGTCACAAGCAACCGTAATAATAATAATTGCAACCTGATCAATCTCAATTGATTGGTCGAATTTGGGATTTACCTGAGAGGAACCTGCAAACTGAACACACACCAGCAGCCTAGCAGTTGTCTGAGTCGACTCGGAGGCGGGGCTTAATTAGGGATTTAACCGTCTTCGGAACAGGGTGTCAATTCCACGCAGGTGGGTGCTATTGCAATTGATAGAAATTTCGTTAGGAGTGTGTAGCTATTATTGGTATTTCAAAATATATAATTTGGGGCATTATTTTAGAAGAGGTGGGTGGGGAGGACACCTCAGCTGACAGAGTGCTTACTTTGCCTCCTCAGCACAATCGCAGCAAGCAACTCAAGTGGTTTGCCGGACAATGATGATGCATGATTTAAGAATGCCTCGGCTTCTTGCGCTGTTTTTTTTGCTTAAAACATACGCGGCCCCCTAAACTCGCACACATTAGTCATTTTAACACCTCAATTCATCGAGTATTCACTTTGACACTTGAACTCAACGTTTTGTAACCGATCACACACTCGGACGTTGACGTGGCATAAAAATTTGCCATGAGAGTGCCACGTAGACTCCCACTTACTTGCCATGTCATTATGTGGATTAAAAAATAATAACAATAACAATTGTTTTTAAAAAAAGAAATAAAAACCAATTGCCCAACGTCAAAAATCAAAACCCCCAATTGCCTAGCGGCCCCTCCACTCGATCCGCCGTCCGACCCGGCGCCACCGCCAACACACCCACCTTCTTCACCAACTCCTCCCGATGCCTCTGAAGTTCACATCTGGGCCAAATCCTTGGATTTGCAGGCAACTAGGAAGCCCCGTCTCTTTCCGCCTCCGGCCAAGATCTGGAGCCACCGCCGACCAGCCCTCGCACCCACCACTCCCCCCCTGACCTGACGCTCGCCGGCCTGCCCTTGGCTCTCCCCGACGCGTGTCCACGGCCTCCGCTCCGGATCTGACTCCAGGGCTCGCCGGCCACCCTCGGTTCTCCTCCTCCGGCTCCGGCGAGGCCGCCACTATTTTCGCGTTGCCGGACTCCGCCATCCCCAACTCCTCGCTGCCCCATTGCGACCGCCGCCCAATCTGCCTCTGCGAGTTCGCTGCCGCCGACGACAACCACGTCCTCCCTCAGTCCAACCATGGCTTCAACCTCCTCTGCATCCACGCTTGTCTCGGATCTCACTCCTCTTGCCACCAAATCTGGGTCGTGCGTCGCCCTAGAGAGGGGCATCGAAGTCGGAGCCTCCGCCGGCGCCACCACTTTCTTGCCTTTTCCTCTTGAATCCTCTCTGGGCGTCGGCGTACGAAGGGTTGGAGGTGGCTGGATTTGGGTGGAGGAGGTGGCCGGATTTGGGTGGAGGAGGATTTCAGATTTTGTTGAAGGATGAAGAAGGGTTAGAGAGAAGAAGAATTTGGGGTTTTTTTTAATAAAAAAAATTGTTATTGTTATTGTTTTTTATTCACATAATGACGTGGCAAGTGAGTGTTGACCTATGTGGCACTCTCGTGGCAAAAAAATTTGCCACATCAGCGTCCGAATGTCTAATCGGTCACAAAACGTTGAGTTCAAGTGTCAAAGTAAATACCCGATGAATTGAGGTGCTAAAATGACTAATGTGTGCAAGTTCAGGGGGCTGCGTATGTTTTAGGCCGTTTTTTTTTGACTTTTTAAGGCATGGTCATGAAAGACATTAGATTATTATATTAATAAAATACTCAGTAGAGACATGTCGACGAAATTTCACTAGAAGATGAAAATCACCTGTTTCGGAACGGTGTTTCCTACACAAATGCATAGGGGGCCCTGCATTTTAGATGAAGATGGAGGAGGTGTTTCCCACAAAACACAATTTCGGAATACGATTCCGAAACAGATGATTTGCACTGGTCACTAGATGCCTCCCAACGTTGTCGAGGCATGCGGAGACATGGTTTCACTCCTCCGGGAGGCGTCATATGACATCTATAGAAGGTGTCTCGGGACATTTGTGGAAGGCGTTTGTCGCCGCCTCTTAATGGCGTGCGGTTGTCACGGTTAAATTCAAATAAGCCCACCGTTGGACCAATGACTATATCATTTGTCCAATGAAATGTCTCGATCATTCATCCATTTATCAATTGTGTTTCTGACCTTCCAAACTATCAATTTTCAATCAATAAAATAATCATTTCACTGAAATGTCTTATAGTGGTCAAATTTCATACTCCCTCCGTCCCTTTTGTTTATCACTTTTCAACACTCCTCTTGCCACCAAATCTGGGTCGTGCGTCGCCCTAGAGAGGGGCATCGAAGTCGGAGCCTCCGCCGGCGCCACCACTTTCTTGCCTTTTCCTCTTGAATCCTCTCTGGGCGTCGGCGTACGAAGGGTTGGAGGTGGCTGGATTTGGGTGGAGGAGGTGGCCGGATTTGGGTGGAGGAGGATTTCAGATTTTGTTGAAGGATGAAGAAGGGTTAGAGAGAAGAAGAATTTGGGGTTTTTTTTAATAAAAAAAATTGTTATTGTTATTGTTTTTTATTCACATAATGACGTGGCAAGTGAGTGTTGACCTATGTGGCACTCTCGTGGCAAAAAAATTTGCCACATCAGCGTCCGAATGTCTAATCGGTCACAAAACGTTGAGTTCAAGTGTCAAAGTAAATACCCGATGAATTGAGGTGCTAAAATGACTCATGTGTGCAAGTTCAGGGGGCTGCGTATGTTTTAGGCCGTTTTTTTTTTACTTTTTAAGGCATGGTCATGAAAGACATTAGATTATTATATTAATAAAATACTCAGTAGAGACATGTCGACGAAATTTCACTAGAAGATGAAAATCACCTATTTCGGAACGGTGTTTCCTACACAAATGCATAGGGGGGCCTGCATTTTAGATGGAGATGGAGGAGGTGTTTCCCACAAAACACAATTTCGGAATAGGATTCCGAAACAGATGATTTGCGCTGGTCACTAGATGCCTCCCAACGTTGTCGAGGCATGCGGAGACATGGTTTCACTCCTCCGGGAGGCGTCATATGACATCTATAGAAGGTGTCTCGGGACATTTGTGGAAGGCGTTTGTCGCCGCCTCTTAATGGCGTGCGGTTGTCACGGTTAAATTCAAATAAGCCCACCGTTGGACCAATGGCTATATCATTTGTCCAATGAAATGTCTCGATCATTCATCCATTTATCAATTGTGTTTCTGACCTTCCAAACTATCAATTTTCAATCAATAAAATAATCATTTCACTGAAATGTCTTATAGTGGTCAAATTTCATACTCCCTCCGTCCCTTTTGTTTGTCCTAAAATGCACATTTTGCGGTTATTAAGGAAGTGGTAAAGTAGTATTGGAAGATGAAAAAGTGGGTAAAAGTTGAAATTAAATGAGGGTAGTTTCATAATTTTATAGGAGTGAAAAGTTGAAAAGTGATAAAGTAGAAAAAAAAGTTGGATAATAGGGGTAAAAAGTGAGATGAAATGAGGGTAATATTGTAAGAAATTATTGATATAAATGGAAAGGGGACAAACATTTTTGGACGACGGAAAATGAAAGAGGACAAACAAAATGGGACAGAGAGAGTATTATAGTTGGGCAAACTTGTATGTAGTGAAGAAGATGAACCAAATGATGAGTACCAAGATGAGCAAGAATTCCAAAGAGAGAAATTAGAAGAAGAGCAAAAAATACAAATAAACGGTTTCAACCAAGCAAATGGTTACCAATACGTATTTTCCATTTACAAATCTCTTTGAATTCGATTTGATTATATTTATTAAAATCAATTTCTTAGTTTTTTAGAATATAACAAAGTCTTTTGGAAATTCATAACGAGTAGCATTGAATCACTTAAATTCATAATTTCAATATTTTTATGAATGGTTAGAATTTTTATGGGGGTATTAAATTCAATTAAATGATCAAGAATGCATTGTAGTTGTATGAAGTTCGTTAGTGTACTATACAATATTATGCTTATTTTATAGTAAGAAGTTTGGTTATTAGGTATGCAGTTGTAATTTTATGCTAGCTTTATATATGTATAATCATGCAGTCAAGATTTTACTTGCAATTTTGCAAATGAATATGTGTGGGATGATTAAAAAAAAAAGATGATTACGTGGGCCAGAGAAATCGGCCGACCTCTTAATATTATTTTATTAATTAGTAGCTCAAATGAAAGATATGTCAAATTACTATGCGATCAAGGTGGAGATTCTAGAACTATAGTGAATATAAGAGAACCAAAGAAGTGTGGATGCCCTTTTGAGTTAGTTGGTCGTTGACCGAGGTTTAGTAAAAATGGGATTTTGAAGGTGAAGTTTGGCATTCATAACCATGAGATCGATATAACCATGCTTGGACATCCGTGTGCTGGTCGCTTGACTTTTTAGAAAAGAATGTTATCATCGATATCTTCAAAATGTTCATGAAACCGAAAGACATTTCAAGAATGTTAAAATATGACATCTAGAAAGCAAATTGCAAACCTCAAGTGTGCTTTAATTTATTATTGGATGGCTACGATATGTCAAGATGTTGGAGTTCTCGCACAAGGAGTATAGAGTGTTGACATCAAGTAAACCGAAAACCAACGAGTTAAATATCTTATTCTTTGTCCATCCAGGTTCACTCCATATGATGAAGTTATTTCCTTATCTGATCACTATGGATGTCACTTACAAGACAAATAGGTTTGTTGCCATTTAAAGAATCCAAGCGATATTTTGAATATTGTTGTATTGTTTAGTGTTTGTACTTGAATGTTTCAATAATGTATGACATGTTTTGGTGGAGCTAGTTGGTATGACCCGCATGAACCTCACATTCAAAATCGGTTTCGCATTCATGTATAAGGAAAACCAATTTCATGGGTTTTAGGTCACTTGAAAATTCTATGAAGAAATAGGTGTCGGGTGCATATTAGTTCCAATATCTAAAAACATGTGATTGATGTCTTTAAAGATGATACTTTGACTATGAAGTTTTCGGGAATATTTTGGGGTTTGTTCATGTCTACTAGCGATGAGAACTACAAAGTCGGCTTGGTGTAGTACTTCACATTCATGGGGATGACCTTCTTGGAGGAGTAGTTGGAGAGATTGATAATGAAAGACTTGGCAAGAATGACCACGAGCCAACCAAAGTAGGTGTTGCTATGGTGGTTGCGGTGGCTGAGGATAGTTGTGGCAAACTCGAATGCGGGGTTCATCTGTTTAGGCGTCTCGAAGAGCATCTTGGCCAAGCATGCAAGCTCTTGTTTGCTGGGGCATAAGAGTTCATACTTTCCAAGGATGTGCAAGATGACCCTGAAGACGTGGCCAGCGATGTAACAAGGGTGGAGGGCGTTGGTGGGGAAATTTGTCCGACCGGTGATGTAGTGCCACAACCTCTTGATGGAGAACTCCTCCGGTGAGTACACCCTGGATGGCACACGGAAGCCAAGACGCTCATTGAACCTCTTGATGTCCATCGCGTAGTGCTTGTTGCCAAGCTGAAAATTAGGGTTGTGCAAAATCCGGTCCGGACCGGAATTATGGACCGGACCGGGACCAGACCGGGAACCTCCCGGTCCGGTCCCCGGTCCATGATATTGGAGTTTCCCGGTCCCGGTCCGGACCGGATTTAAAAAAAAAAATAATAATAAAATTTATATAAAATATATATTAATTTTAATGTTATATAATTTATTTTTAATATTTAAGTTTCATATTTATATTATATACTCTATAATAATATATTTTTCATTAATCATATATGATTTCTTTAACTATATTATAATTTTTTATATAAAAAAAATATTTTTTTTAAAATAAGAAAATGGTCCGGTCCCTGACCCACACTTTTTCATGTTCCTTGTCTCGGTCCGATCCTGGACCGGTGCCCAGCCCTACTGAAAATGGACCCTTGAGGCGTTGAAGTCGGTGTTGTTCACCTCCATGCTAAATTCTGACATGAACTCGCATGTCAGGGCTACGTGGTGCTCCTAGATTGGGTGGGTAATGAGAGATGCAAACCTAACCCAAGAGAAGGCTTCCAACACCTCCTCATGGAAGCCAATGAGGTCGGCGTCGGCCCTTTGGTATGCGCGTACAACCACCTCTCCTTCCCACATCTCAAGGAATCGTGCTAGTTGCACATCCAAATAGAACTCAACATAATCCTCTTGTTGTTGTTTGCCTGTTCTTCTTGTGCTTCTTGGCGGGTCTCCTTGATGATGATGCCATTGTCCTACAAAATATTATAGCTTCCAAGACAAATTCCAAATTTATGGAGGACAAAAACCACACAAAGATAGCACATAGAACTACCAAAGAAGCACCCCATACTTACAATAAGCAACATGTGCAAATATCATAAGAAAAATCTCAACCAAGCATACTTTAATCATGAAAGATAGGTAAGTAATGGGAAATCTCATACTTAAATCACTCAAATCAAGGAAAAACTAGCTCAATAATCATGCTATCATCAAGATTATGAGGCAACCGGGGTCGGGATCGAACTTTGGAGGCTCGTAATCGCACAAATACATACCAATACTCAAGAACAAGAATAGAGCACGGTCGTGACCGACCCATGGGCAGGTCGTCACCGACCACCTGGGCATAATATGCTAAAAAATTCAACTTAAATCACTTCAATGGCTACCCAAAAATCCTAGAGAAACCATACGAGCCCAAAATAGACCAAACAACCAAGTATCAAGCAAGGAATCATCACACAAACTACCAAACATCAACCTATCATGTAGATCTAAGCATTAAAGTACACAAACAACCCAAAATTTCACATTCAAACTCAAGAAAACCCAAAACCTAGATTTTCAACTAAACCTTTGAAATAAATCAAGGAACTTGTAACACCCCTACTTTTACCCAAGGGTGTTACCGCCAGTGATCTCAGATTTTTACCATCCAAGACCACCCGAGGTTGTAGGTAACAGAACACGGTTCAAAATAATATAAAACAGGATAGTTATATTACATTAAAGTGGTTCATCGTCTACCACATACTTTAAAAGGCGTTCAAAGGTCTGAAACGCTAGTGCTTGAAATGGGAACGACATTAGATAATAGTGCAGCGGAAATTAAGACAATAATATTATACAAAGTAGCATGGGGGACCCAAACTGTCCAAAACACTGGAAACCTTCTTTCCTTCAGATCCTTGAGTCTTCGACTTTAACCTGCTGCAGTCTTGGCCTTGATACCTGATATTTCCATAGAAACAAGAAATACCAGCCGACCAATGTCGGGAAGAAAAGAAAGTGGTATTAGTCTAACGCGAGACTAAGTAAATGGTAGAATACAACTAGGTTTTTAAAATGCTAAGGATGTCGGCATCAAAGTCCGAAAGGAAACTGAACGATGCACGACAAGTCGGGTTCTTTGGCGGTGAGAGAGATAAAAGTAAAGGTAGTTAACGGCTTTATTTGAATGTAACTCAAGCGATGAGGAACAGAGAAGACTTTGATGAGAAAAGAAATACGAGATTTCTTTTCGAAATAGGAATTCACAGGAAAGTGATTTCCTACGAACAAAAGATGATTAAGTTTTTGTTGGGAACATTATCAATTCACATCAAGTAATAACAAACGTCTCTATTAGCTAGAGCTACTCAAGGTCGGGAGTCTGGATGGTTTGTCCAAGCTAGTACTAACCATCCTTGTCCCATTAATTAATTAATATGCATTGGACACTTATCTTTCATAAGTCGTAACACATAACACCTCAATGATGACTTTTAATTAAGTTGGCCGCTCAAAGGATGAGACGTAGCCTTACGGGGACTAAGTCCCGGCACTTAGCTAGAGTGTCACACCCCTCTATTCGGAGAGCAGGTGGAGTCATGACCCAGTATCAGGAGACGATAAATTATTATACCTTCCAATACAGTTATAAAGAGATGTTGAGGGTCCCAACCCGCATCCTTGTTTCCTACACTAGTCCAACAAAGTCTCAAAAAGAGACTTGAAATAAACAGAGGTCAATCATCGGTCCTAAGTCCATGGGCTAACGCAGTACAATAAAGTAAATAACGACATGGTCATTATCTCTAAACAGTAAATAAATCCTAGGTTCATTTTATTTAGCAAGCAAAGCGTTCCCAACAAAATGGATAGAACAACACGGATGGAATTCATGATGCAATGAATATCAAGAGGATAGGGAGAAAGGACCATCCACTTGCCTTCGCTTTTCGAGAGTTAGACGCTATGAAGACGGAATCTGTGAACAAGCGCTCCTAGAAGCTTAACCTAATTCGAGGCACGGAATGATAACGAAATAAATTAATATTTAATTTATTTCTTAGTCTAGGAACTCCTCGAATTTTTTAGTTTATAAATCTAAGATCTCGGTTTATTAAATGTTAGAAGCGAGTTTAGGATTTTTTGTAAAATCATCGGTTCACGAACATCTTTCGTAAAATTTATTTATAAAACGTTTTTTAAAGAAATTAAATAAATACTTAATTAAGATTTATTGTTCATAATAAAATAATATTTTATAATTATAAATCTCAATTAAGAAAAAAGTTCAAGAGTATTTTATAAAAAGATTGACTTAATTACATAGGTAAAAAATACCTTTAATTAACTTAAAGAATTTTATCACTTTGTAAAAATAATTATTTTAATGGGTAGTGGTTTTAAATTCAATTAACATCACTCCTTGGTATAAGAATACCATTAGCTCAATTTAATAATGCTCCTTCTAATTAATTAGATTAATTGGGCCTTTTTAGTTAACAAAAATTAACTAGCGGGCCTAATTAACTTAACCCAAAAAAAATCAGGAAAAGCCCACCTTTCCCCCTTCTGTGTTTCACGCACAACAACTGGTGGTATGCCTCCTCCTTCTCACGAGCAGACCCGACTCCAACGACACCAACAGCGACGACCGGCGGCAAATCGACGATGGGACGGCGACCGGACTGCGACGGGGTGGTGCGGGACGGTTCCAGGCGGTGGACGTCGGCCACGGCGGTGGCGCCGGCGGTTCGGGTTTTACAGAGGAAAAAAAATCAGATTTGGAGTTTGTGAAGTTGGGTTGATTTGGATCGGATTTTTGGATGAAATCTTATGGAACGAGGGTGCTGAAATATTTAGAGATGGAGAGAGGATTATAATGGAAGAGATGATGGTGGAATTGATTTGCAACCTCCCCAATTTATAGAACAATTTTCTCCCGTTTAAACTCAATCGGGCATGGATGAACGGCTAGGGGTGAGGCCTAGCACTGCTCGCCTGCTCGGCTGGATTTTCGGGGATGTGATGTTGGCGTAATGGCATGAAAGACGCAGGCTGACAATTGGCAGGAATTGGACTTTGTCCAATAGCTCGAAGGGGAGAGTAATCCGGGTTAAAAGAAATTGAGTTTCTTTAGACTAACAGAAAGTCCTCGTAGCTCGATTGGTAGTAGGAAGGGAAGTAGGTAGCGGAGGGTAAGGGTTCAAATCTCACCTTGTCCGTCCTCTTATTTTTAATTTCGGCCTATTACGATTAGATTACCACTTATTAAATTTTATAACAATTAATTCAATTGAGTTAATTGTTGCTAGTTAATAATATTAATCTTCTCAAATTACATTTCTTTTATTATTAAAATTATTATTTATTTTTATTTTTCTTCTTAAAATTACTAGACTTGTAAATTATTTATGAGTGAAAATACTTAATTTTATCTTTAGATTATAATTCTCTATTTTATATTTTAAAATTATATTTAACGATTAATATGATTTCTTGAAAGCTTTAATTCGTCGTTACGAAAACGAATTCATTAGAATAGTTCTTACACTTCTAATAGAATATATTACATAATATCTTATAAAAATAGCGGGTATTACAGAACTTGTGTAAGATGGTTGTTAGAGGATGGAAGGCTAGAATTTGGCTAAACAAAGTGGAGGTTTCCAAGCCATTCATTCATATGTCAGGCATAACATGTTTGCACTAGTTGATTTATGCATTTTGTCTAATAATTTGCAATGTAGTTATCATGCCAAATGTTGAAAAATAACAAAACCTTAAAAATAAAAGTTTTTTATATAGAAGATTGGATCAACTTAAGTTTGGTTTTTTCATGATATACCATAAGAAGGTATAGGAGTTTTCAGTATAATTTCAACAAAATTTCCATTTTATTAATATTTTTGCATATTTGGAAACTTCTATGATTGCACTGTAAAACATAAAATGGTAAGATGATACTTCATGTGATGATTGTAAATAGATCATAGAGGGAGAAAAGACTACAAAAATGGGGGTAGATTATAGTTTCATATTGACTAATTAGTTACTTTTGTAATATGAGATTACTTGATATATTTAATGGTTGAGAACTTAAGATTGTCCTTCCCACATCCTTCCCTGTAATAATTATTGACAAAATATACAACAAATGTTTTTCGAAATTGTAAATTGCAATCATAACAAATAATAACTAAATAAATAAATATAACCAACCATTATGATGAAAGCCCCGCCTTTCCAATGCGAGGATTGCGGCCTAAGCGTGTTCCCGACGATGGCAGCTATGCATGGGCACCGATGTAGCTAAAGTTTCCTGATCCGCGAAGATCGGTCATTCACTAATGAAGAGGTGCTTTTGTTCTTGGCCAAGCGATTCACTTATGGTTGGGTAGAGGAGACACCATATAATTGTTGGTAGCTTTTGTTGCTCCAGGTTTTGACAGTATGAGTCAGGAATATTTCGACCCCTCTGAATCGCCTGGCGAAGAACAAAAGCACCTTTACATCGGTGAATGACCGGTCTTTGTGGATCAAGCAATCGTGGCTACATCGGTGCCCATGCATTGCTTCCATCGTCGGGAACTCGCCTAAACCGTAGCGGTCGCACTGGATGGGTAGGCCTTTCATCATGATGGTCTACTTCTTAATCTTGCTCCAATGCTCATTTGTTAGAGCTCTATATATATAGTTTCAACTATTTTTTCTATTATTCTTCTTATTTATTACAAAAATAGAAAAGGTTATGGGAAATGAAAATGTAACGGATGCACTGTTTTCTGTATAGTTGTGTAAGATGGTTGTTAGAAGATGGAAGGCTAGAATTTGGCTAAACAGAGTGGAGGTTTCCAAGCCATTCATCCATATGTCAGGCATAACATGTTTGCACTAGTTGATTTAAGCACTTTGTGTAATAATTTGCAGTGCGGTTATCATGTTAAATATCGAAAAATAAAAAAGCTTAAAAAATGAAAGTGTTTTTTGTATAGAAGATTAGATCAATTTGAGTTTGGTTTTTTTCATAGTATACCATAAGAAGCTATAGGAGTTTTAGGAATAATTGCAACAAAATTTCCATTTTATTTATATTGTTGCATTTTTGGAAACTTCCATGAATGCAATGTAAAACATAAAGAGGTAAGATAATACTTCATGTGATGATTGTAAACAGATCGTAGAGGGAGAAAAGACTACAATGATGGGGGTAGATTATAGTTTCATTTTGACTAATTAGTTGCTCTTGTAAGATGCGATTACTTGATATATTTAATGGTTGAGAACATGAGATTGTCCTTCACACATCCTTCCCTGTAATAATTATTGATAAAATATACAACAAATGTTTTTCGAAATTGTAATTTGCAATCATAACAAATAATAACTAAATAAATAAAGATAACCAACCATTATGATGAAAGGCCCGCCTTTCCAATGCGAGTATTGAAACCTAAGCGTGTTCCCGACAATGGCAGCTATGCATGGGCACCGATGTAGCTACAGTTTCCTGATTCGCGAGGATCGGTCATTCACTAATGAAGAGGTGCTTTTGTTCTTGGCCAGGCGATTCACTTATGGTTGGGTAGAGGAGACACCATATAATTGTTGGTACCTTTTGTTGCTCCAGGTTTTGATGGTATGAGTCGGGAATATTTCGAGCCCTCTATATATAGTTTGAACTATTTTTTCTATTATTTTTTTATTTATTACAAAAATAGAAAAGGGTATAGAAAATGATAGTGTAACAAATGCACTATTTTCTATTGTGTAAGATGGTTGTTAGAAGATGGAAGGCTAGAATATGGCTAAACAGAGTGGAGGTTTCCAAGCCATTCATCCATATGTCAGGCATAACATGTTTGCACTAGTTGATTTAAGCACTTTGTGTAATAATTTGCAGTGCGGTTATCATGTTAAATATCAAAAAATAAAAAAGCTTAAAAAATGAAAGTGTTTTTTGTATAGAAGATTAGATCAATTTGAGTTTGGTTTTTTTCATAGTATACCATAAGAAGCTATAGGAGTTTTAGGAATAATTGCAACAAAATTTCCATTTTATTTATATTGTTGCATTTTTGGAAACTTCCATGAATGCAATGTAAAACGTAAAATGGTAAGATAATATTTCATGTGATGATTGGAAACAGATCGTAGAGGGAGAAAAGACTACAAAAATGGTGGTAGATTATAGTTTCATTTTGACTAATTCGTTGCTCTTGTAAGATGCGATTACTTGATATATTTAATGGTTGAGTACTTGAGATTGTCCTTCCCACATCCTTCCCTGTAATAATTATTGATAAAATATACAACAAACGTTTTTGGAAATTGTAAATTGCAATCATAAACAACAACAACAACAACATTACCCAGTGAATCCCGCGCGCGCAGGGTCTGGGGGGGTCAAGATGGGGGCATTCCAGACCTAGATGGAATGCGCCCGAAAAAACCCAAGAATGGAGAAACAACTAGCATTACAGAAATGCAAGAGAAAAATAAATAAATAAATACATAAAAGAAGACAAACTCCATCAACTAGCTGCCTCGTTGTCTACCACTCTGATCTGCTCCTTCCAACTCTTTCTGCACTGAGCTAGGTCCACTGAAATCCCTAACATGCTGATATCTTGCTTAATGTTATCCATCCATCGCTTCTTCGGCCGACCCCTGTCTCTCTTACAGACCCCAAAGTCCAAGCGCTCACACCTCCTAACTGTGGCGTCAAGGCTACGCCTCTGAACATGACCGAACCAACGAAGTCTCGACTCCCGAAGCTTGTCTCCTATGCTTGCTACCCCCAACTTGCCTCTGATCTCGTCATTCTTGATCCTATCCATCCTCGTGTGACCACACATCCATCTGAGCATCCTCATCTCTGCAACTGCGAGCTTCTGTTCTTGAGCCTTGGTTGTAGGCCAACATTCTGCACCATAAAGGACCGCATGCCTTATAACACATCTGTAAAACTTGCCCTTTAGCTTGAGCGGGACCTTCTTGTCACACAAAACTCCTGAAGCTGCCCTCCACTTCTGCCAACATCTCTGAATCCGGTATCTAACATCCTCATCAACAGTCCCATCACTCTGCAAAACAGATCCTAAATACCTGAAGTTCTACTTTCTCGCAACGATCTCGCCTCCCAATCGCACCTCACCCGAAGATTCTATATCTCGCTCGAACCGGAGCTCCATATATTCCGTCTTGGACCTACTCAGCCTAAACCCCTTGGATTCCAACCTCTCTCGCCACACTTCCAGCTTGTCACTTACTTCAGCTCTAGAGTTCTCAACCAAGACGATATCATCTGCGAATAGCATACACCTCGGGACCTCTCCTTGGATGTCCCTTGTCAGCACGTCTAACACTAGTGTGAACAGAAAGGGACTTAGGGCTGAACCTTGGTGTAATCCCATACCCACTTTAAAGTACTCTGTGTCTCCTCCTTGCGAGCAAACACACGTCCTCGACCCCTCATACATGTCTCGAATGATTCTGATAAACTCCTCTGGAACCGCCTTGGCTTCCAAGCAATCCCAAATCAACAACCTGGGAACCCTGTCGTAGGCCTTCTCTATGTCTATGAACACCATGTGTAGATTCCGCTTTCTCTCTCTGTGCGCTTCTGTCAACCTTCTCAGGAGATGAATTGCTTCTATGGATGACCTCCCTGGCATAAAATCGAATTGGTTCTCTGACACTTGAACTAACCTTCTCAATCTCAACTCAACTACCTTCTCCCACACTTTCATCGTATGGCTGAGGAGTTTTATGCCCCTATAATTGTTGCACTACTGAATATCTCCCTTGTTCTTGTAAACTGGGATTAACTTACTCAATCTCCACTCCTCCGGCATCTTACCTGACCTGGCTATAACGTTGAAAAGTGCCTCTAACCACTCTAAGCCTCTTACACCCAAACATCTCCAAATAACTAAATATATAAATATAACCAACCATTATGATGAAAGGTCTGTATTTCCAATACGAGTATTGCGGCCTAAACATGTTCCCGGCGATGGCAGGTATGCATGGGCACCGATGTAGCTACAGTTTCCTGATCCGCGAGAATCGGTCGTTCACTAATGAAGAAGTGCTTTTGTTCTTGGCAAGGCGATTCACTTATGGTTGGGTGGAGGAGACACCATAATTGTTGGTAGCTTTTGTTGCTCCAGGTTTTGACGGTATGAGTCAGGAATAATTTTGGCCCCTCTGAATAGCCTGACGAAGAACAAAAGCAACTCTTCATCGGTGAATGACCGATCTTTGTGGATCAAGCAATCGTGGCTACATCGGTGCCCGTGCATTGCTTCCATCGTCGGGAACTCGCCTAAGCCGCAACGGTCGCACGGGAAGGGTGGGCCTTTCATCATGATGGTCTACTTCTTAATCTTGCTCTAATGCTCATTTGTTAGTTCTCTATATATAGTTTGAACTATTTTTTCCATTATTTTTCATATTTATTACAAAAATAGAAAAGGGTATGGGAAATGAAAGTGTAACAAATGCACTGTTTACTATATAGTTGTGTAAGATGGCTGTTAGAAGATGGAAGGCTAGAATTTGGCTAAGCATAGTGGAGGTTTCCAAGCCATTCAATCATATGTCAGGCATAATATGTTTGCACTAGTTGATTTTTGCACTTTGTGTAATAATTGGCAGTGCAGTTATCATGCCAAATATCAAAAAATAATAAAGCTTTAAAAATGAAAGTATATTTTGTATAGAAGATTAGATCAATTTGAGTTTGGTTTTTTTTTCATAATATACCATAAGAAGCTATAGGAGTTTTAGGTATAATTGCAACAAAATTTCCATTTTATTTATATTGTTGCATTTTTGGAAACTTTCATGAATGCGATGTAAAACGTAAAATGGTAAGATAATATTTCATGTGATGATTGTAAACAGATCATAGAGGGAGAAAAGACTACAAAAATATATGGGGGTAGATAATAGTTTCATATTAACTAATTAGTTGCTCTTGTAAGATGCGATTACTTGATATATTTAATGGTTGAGAACTTGAGATTGTCCTTCCCACATCCTTCCCTGTAATAGTTATTGATAAAATATACAACAAATGTTTTTGGAAATTGTAAATTGCAATCATAACAAATAATAACTAAATAAATAAATATAACCAACCATTATGATGAAAGGCCCGCCTTTCCAATACGAGTATTGCGGCCTAAGCGTGTTCCCGACAATGGCAGCTATGCATGGATACCGATGTTGTTACAGTTTCCTGATCTGCGAGAATCGGTCGTTCACTAATGAAGAAGTGCTTTTGTTCTTGGCAAGGCGATTCACTTATGGTTGGGTGGAGGAGACACCATAATTGTTGGTAGCTTTTGTTGCTCTAGGTTTTGACGGTATGAGTCAGGAATAATTTTGGCCCCTCTGAATCGCCTGGCGAAGAACAAAAGCACCTCTTCATCGGTGAATGACCGATCTTTGTGGATCAAGCAACCGTGCCTACATCGGTGTCGTGCATTGCTTCCATCGTCGGGAACTCGCCTAAGCCGCAGCGGTCACATGGGAAGGGTGGGCCTTTCATCATGATGGTCTACTTCTTAATCTTGCTATAATGCTCATTTGTTAGTCCTCTATATATAGTTTGAACTATTTTTTCCATTATTTTTCTTATTTATTACAAAAATAGAAAAGGGTATGGGAAATGAAAGTGTAATAAATGCACTGTTTTCTATATAGTTGTGTAAGATGGTTGTTAGAAGATGGAAGGCTAGAATTTGGCTAAGCATAGTGGAGGTTTCCAAGCCATTCAATCATATGTCAGGCATAATATGTTTGCACTAGTTGATTTTTGCACTTTGTGTAATAATTGGCAGTGCAGTTATCATGCCAAATATCAAAAAATAATAAAGCTTTAAAAATGAAAGTATATTTTGTATAGAAGATTAGATCAATTTGAGTTTGTTTTTTTTTTCATTATATACCATAAGAAGCTATAGGAGTTTTAGGTATAATTGCAACAAAATTTCCATTTTATTTATATTGTTGCATTTTTGGAAACTTTCATGAATGCGATGTAAAACATAAAATGGTAAGATAATATTTCATGTGATGATTGTAAATAGATCATAGAGGGAGAAAAGACTACAAAAATATATGGGGGTAGATTATAGTTTCATATTAACTAATTAATTGTTCTTGTAAGATGCGATTACTTGATATATTTAACGGTTGAGAACTTGAGATTTTCCTTCCCACATCCTTCCCTGTAATAATTATTGATAAAATATACAACAAATGTTTTTGGAAATTGTAAATTGCAATCATAACAAATAATAACTAAATAAATAAATATAACCAACCATTATGATGAAAGGCCCGCCTTTCCAATACGAGTATTGCGGCCTAAGCGTGTTCCCGACAATGGCAGCTATGCATGGGCACCGATGTTGCTACAGTTTCCTGATCTGCGAGAATCGGTCGTTCACTAATGAAGAAGTGCTTTTGTTCTTGGCAAGGCGATTCACTTATGGTTGGGTGGAAGAGACACCATAATTGTTGGTAGCTTTTGTTCCTCTAGGTTTTGACGGTATGAGTCAGGAATAATTTCGGCCCCTCTGAAATGCCTGGCGAAGAACAAAAGCACCTCTTCATCGGTGAATGACCGATCTTTGTGGATCAAGCAATCGTGGCTACATCGGTGCCCGTGCATTGCTTCCATCGTCGGGAACTCGCCTAAGCCGCAGCGGTCGCACGGGAAGGGTGGGCCTTTCATCATGATGGTCTACTTCTTAATCTTGCTCTAATGCTCATTTGTTAGTCCTCTATATATAGTTTGAACTATTTTTTCCATTATTTTTCTAATTTATTACAAAAATAGAAAAGGGTATAGGAAATGAAAGTGTAATAAATGCACTGTTTTCTATATAGTTGTGTAAGATGGTTGTTAGAAGATGGAAGACTAGAATTTGGCTAAACAGAGTGCAGGTTTCCAAGCCATTCAATCATATGTCAGGCATAACATGTTTGCACTAGTTGATTTTTGCACTTTGTGTAATAATTAACATTGCAGTTATCATGCCAAATATTCAAAAATAATAAAGCTTTAAAAATGAAAGTATTTTTTGTATAGAAGATTAGATCAGTTTGAGTTTGGTTTTTTTATAATATACCATAAGAAGCTATAGGAGTTTTAGGTATAATTGCAACAAAATTTCCATTTTATTTATATTGTTGCATTTTTGGAAACTTTCATGAATGCAATGTAAAACATAAATTGGTAAGATAATATTTCATGTGATGATTGTAAACAGATCATAGAGGGAGAAAAGACTACAAAAATATATGGGGGTAGATTATAGTTTCATATTAACTAATTAATCGCTCTTGTAAGATGCGATTACTTGATATATTTAACGGTTGAGAACTTGAGATTGTCCTTCCCACATCCTTCCCTGTAATAATTATTGATAAAATATACAACAAATGTTTTTGGAATTGTAAATTGCAATCATAACAAATAATAACTAAATAAATAAATATAACCAACCATTATGATGAAAGGCCCGCCTTTCCAATTCGAGTATTGCGGCCTAAGCGTGTTCCCGACAATGGCAGCTATGCATGGGCACCGATGTTGCTTCAGTTTCCTGATCTGCGAGAATCGGTCGTTCACTAATGAAGAAGTGCTTTTGTTCTTGGCAAGGCGATTCACTTATGATTGGGTGGAGGAGACACCATAATTGTTGGTAGCTTTTGTTGCTCTAGGTTTTGACGGTATGAGTCAGGAATAATTTCGGCCCCTCTGAATCGTCTGGCGAAGAACAAAAACACCTCTTCATCGGTGAATGACCGATCTTTGTGGATCAAGCAATCGTGGCTACATCGGTGCCCGTGCATTGCTTCCATCGTCGGGAACTCTCCTAAGCCGCAGTGGTCGCACGGGAAGGGTGGGCCTTTCATCATGATGGTCTACTTCTTAATCTTGCTCTAATGCTCATTTGTTAGTCCTCTATATATAGTTTGAACTATTTTTTTCATTATTTTTCTTATTTCTTACAAAAATAGAAAAGGGTATGCGAAATGAAAGTGTAACAGGTGCACTGTTTTCTATAAGGTTGTGTAAGATGGTTGTTAGAAGATGGAAGGCTAGAATTTGGCTAAACAGAGCGAAGATTTTTAACCCATTCATTCATATGTCAGGCATAACATGTTTGCACTAGTTGATTTATGCACTTTGTGTAATAATTTGCAGTGCAGTTATCATGCCAAATATCGAAAAATAATAAAGCTTTAAAAATGAAAGTTTTTTTTTGTATAGAAGAATAGATCGATTTGAGTTTTGTTTTTTTCATAATATACCATAAGCAGCTATAGGAGTTTTAGCTATAATTGCAACAAAATTTCCATTTTATTTATATTATTGCATTTTTGAAAACTTCTATGAATGCAATGTAAAACATAAAATGGTCAAATGATTCTTAATGTGATTATTGTAAACGGATCATGAAGGGAGAAAAGACTTCAAAACTATATGGGGGTAGATTATAGTTTTATATTGACTAATTAGCTACTCTTGTAAGATTAGATTAGCTGATATATTTAGTGGTTGAGAGCTTGAGATTGTCCTTCCCACATCCTTCCCTGTAATAATTATTGATAAGATTCACAAAAAATGTTTTTGGAAATTGTAAATTGTAATCACAACAAATAATAACTAAATAAATAAATATAACAATCATTATGATAAAAGGTCCGCCTTTCCAATGCGAGTATTGCGGCCTAAGCGTGTTCCCGACGATGGCAGCTATGCATGGGCACCTATGTAGCAACAGTTTCCTGATCCGCGAGGATCGGTCATTCACTAATGAAGAGGTGCTTTTGTTCTTGGCCAAGCGATTCACTTATGGTTGGGTAGAGGAGACACCATAATTGTTGGTAGCTTTTGTTGCTCCAGGTTTTGACGGTATGAGTCAGGAATATTTTGAACCCCTCTGAATCGCCTGGCGAAGAACAAAAGCACCTCTTCATCGGTGAATGACCGATCTTTGTGGATCAAGCAATCGTGGCTACATCGGTGCCCGTGCATTGCTTCCATCGTCGGGAACTCGCCTTAGCTGTAGCGGTCGCACTGGAACGGTGGGCCTTTCATCATTATGGTCTACTTCTAAATCTTATTCCAATGCTCATTTGTTAGTCCTCTATTTTTTTTTCTATTATTTTTCTTATTTATTATAAAAATTGAAAAGGGTATGGGAAATGAAAGTGTAACAGATGCACTGTTTTCTATATAGTTGTGTAAGATGGCTGTTAGAAGATGGAAGGCTTGAATTTGGCTAAACAGAGTGGAGGTTTCCAAGCCATTCATTCATATGTCAGGCATAACATGTTTGCACTAGTTGATTTATGCATTTTGTGTAATAATTTGCAGTGTAGTTATCGTACCAAATATCGAAAAATAATAAAGCTTTAAAAATGAAAGTGTTTTTTGTATAGAAGATTAGATCAATTTGAGTTTTTTTTTTTTTCATAATATACCATATGAAGCTATAGGAGTTTTAGGTATAATTGCAACAAATATTCCATTTTATTTATATTGTTGCATTTTTGGAAACTTCTATGAATGCAGTGTAAAACGTAAAATCGTAAAATGATACTTCATGTGATGATTGTAAACAGATCGTAGAGGGAGAAAAGACTACAAAAATTGGGGTATATTATATATAGTTTCATAATGACTAATTAGTTACTCTTGTAAGATGAGATTACTTGATATATTTAATGGTGAGAACTTGAGATTGTCCTTCCCACATCCTTCCCTGTAATAATTATTGATAAAATATGCAACAAATGTTTTTTGAAATTGTAAATTGCAATCATAACAAATAATAACTAAATAAATAAAAATAACCAACCATTATGATGAAAGGCCCGCCTTTCCAATGCGAGTATTGTGGCCTAAGAGTGTTCCCGACGATGGCAGCTATGCATGGGCACCGATGTAGTAACAGTTTCCTGATCCGCGAGGATCGGTCATTCACTAACGAAGAGGTGCTTTTGTTCTTAGCCAGGCGATTCACTTGGGTTGGGTAGAGGAGACACCATAATTGTTGGTAGCTTTTGTTACTCCAGATTTTGACGGTATGAGTCAGGAATATTCTCGACCCCTCTGAATCGCCTGGCGAAGAACAGAAGTACCTCTTCATCGGTGAATGACCGATATTTGTTGATCAAGAAATCGTGGCTACATCGGTGCGCGTGCATTGCTTCCATCGTAGGGAACTCGCCTAGGACGCAGCGGTCGCACTGGAAGGGTGGGCCTTTCATCATGATGGTCTACTTCTTAATCTTGTTCCAATGCTCATTTGTGAATCCTCTATATACAGTTTGAACTATTTTTTCTATTATTTTTCTTATTTATTACAAAAATAGAAAAGGGTATGGGAAATGAAAGTGTAACGGATGCACTGTTTTCTATAGAGTTTTGTAGGATGGCTGTTAGAAGATGGAAGGCTAGAATTTGGCTAAACAGAGTGGAGGTTTCCAAGCCATTCATTCATATGTCAGGCATAACATGTTTGCACTAGTTGATTTATGCACTTTGTGTAATAATTTGCAGTGCAGTTATCATGCTAAATATCAAAAAATAATAAAGCTTTAAAAATGAAATTTTTTTTTGTATAAAAGATTAGATCAATTTGAGTTTGGTTTTTTCATAATATACCATACGAAGCTATAGGAGTTTTAGGTATAATTGCAACAAAATTTCCATTTTATTTATATTGTTGCATATTTGCAAACATTGATGAATGCAATGTAAATCGTAAAATGGTCAAATGATACTTAATGTGATGATTGTAAACGGATTGTGAAGGGAGAAAACACTAAAAAATGCGATAGATTATACTTTCCTATTGACTAATCATTTACTCTTTAAAGATGAGATTATTTGATACATTAAATGGTTGAGAACTTGAGATTGTCCTTCCCACATCCTTCCCTGTAATAATTATTGATAAAATATACAACAAATACTTTTGGAAATTATAAATAACAATTATAATAAATAATAACTAAATATATGAATATAAATAAATATATCCAATTTAAACATGAAAATATAACTAAATAATAAAATTATAAGTTACAACATATTCTATTTCATGTATGAAACATTACATGTCAAACTTGTACTAGAGTATGCATAATCATCATCGGAATAACCTACAAGCTCAACAGACGTCTTCTTTAGATGCTACAGGCACAAATCGTCGTGTATCTTGAGGTACCTTAGAATTCTTTTCACATCTTTCAAATGGGACTCTTCTGAATTAGCTTGAAAACAAACACATAGACATACAACAAACATGATGTCAGGCTTGCTCGCAATCAAGTAAAGAGTGGAAATAATAGAATCCAACATTTGGGCTTGGAGGCCCAAATACCACGAAACACACTTTGAACACTAGCCAGTAGCCATCTGATAGAAACATGATAGGTAGTGTTTTAGGCATGTTTAGTTAGGATTTTCATGGTTTTTAATCTAGTTTTAGTTAGCTTGCTAGTTTTGTAGTCTGTTAGGAAGATTCAGAAATCTATACTTTGTTGTGGTTTTCGATTGTAAATGTGAAGACAACAAGTGTAGAAGAGGTGAAGCCGAAGCATTGGAGGAGACAAGAAAGGAACCAATCCATGAGATTAGCCCCAAGAGGTGATGGGAAAAGCACACTTGGGTCCGGCCTATGTACTGGAGTTGTTGTTTTGACACCTCTTGCTTTCAGGCGCTGGATCTAAAGCTACAATGGTTGGATTGAGCTGATTTTTGTGTCATTGGAAAGCTAACTCGAAGGGCTACAAATCATATTTTTACTCCGAGTGAAATTCCAAGTCTAAGTGTGTCAAAACAGCCTCCGAAGTGTTACCTGTTGACCAGTGCGTGAAACGCGCGCATGTACAAGGAGACGCGGCCGCATCTCAGGACATCAGACCGAGTTTCGTGACCTGACTCTCGGCGGTGAAAACGCGGGATGAGGAAGCGAAAACTCGGGCGAGTTTCTGGGTGTTACCCCGAGTTTGGCCCGTGTCCGAGTTAAGACGAGATTTTGTACAAGATCTTTCTGGGCCTTTTGGGTTATCTTTTTAGATATATTTTTGGGAACCTTAGAGATATATAAATAGCTTTTGCTTTCTAGGTTTGAATTATCTTGTTATTTTGTTCTTTGACTTTGGATTATTGTTGGAGCTTTGAGAAGAAGAAGAACCTCTTTGGAGAATTGTAAACTTTTCAATGTCTTTCAACAACTAAACCCTTTTTGCTTAACTAGTTAATTGAAATTGTGAATAAAGCATTATTGTGAGATTTGATTGTTCTTAATTTCCCTTGACTAGATTGTTTTTCTATGCTTAATTGAATAAGTTTGATTTAGGATTTTGTTAGATTGGCCATCTAATTGAATCTCTAGGTTGGATTACAACTAGATCTTTCTAATTACCGGTTGGTGTTAATTAGATCGTAAGTAGAACCTTTAATCAATCTAGGACTGGTAGGACTAGTTGATTAGAGAAGAGAATTCGATTGCATGTTATTTGGATGTCTAGTTGCTCTGAATGCATGTTTCTATTGATGCTTGAGTCTTAATGTTGTTGTCAAATTGAATCTAGGAGGTCTCTTAGGTTATTTGATAATTAGGGTTGTTAGTACGGGCCGGGCTAATAGCTAGAATTGAAGTAGGATTAATAATTCCATGAAATTGGGTTATTAGTATTGCGCAATATTCATAAAAAAAAAGTATTACGCAATAGATTAGTCAAGGTAAAAAGAGAATTTTGATAATCAATGATCAATAATGAAGTTCACAATGGTTATTAACTAGTTGAGCATACTTCTCTCATATTCTACAAATCAATCTTAGTTTGCATGTTTACTTAGTTAGTTAATAGAATCACATTCGAAAAAACCCCCTTTTTACATTCATGCTAGTATACAAATTCAATATATACACAAACACACAAGTCTCTGTGAGATCGACCCTTACTTCCCTACTACATTAGTTGACTTGTTCGGATTACTTTGATTGGTATTAAAGGCGACAAAAATATTGTTATCCAATTGGAGCCGTTGCCGGGGACTCGGCTGTTTTCTTGTGTATATTGTTTTGTTACTATTGTGTGGACCTAGCTTACGCTCCACACCCGTGCTGCTAATCTATGGCTTTTTTCGAATGTAACCATTTCAGGATGAGCAATTTCATTGGTACTTCGTTAGATTCCAAGATTATATCGATGGACTTGGTGCTCAGGGACTTCATATTGATATTGGAAGCTTTTGCATGGGCATTATTGAGGGTATGAATCATGAAAATCTAGAGTTAGCCGAATGCATGAGCAATGGACGAATTCTATGTATGGAACCTATGGAGTGCTGGAATTTTCTTTGTTATATGGGCCGTCGGTGTTTATTGGTCGAATCATCTTCATTAATACTCCAACCGGATGAGGCTCCTAACATTTCAAGTGCCCTTGAATTAGATACTCAAATGCATGTGGAGGAGCAATTCCCTACACATGAGTTGGGTAAAGATGGTGAATTTGAGGTTCCATGTGATACTACTCATCTCGAGGAGACCATAGATGAGCCTTGTGAAGTTTATATTGCTAAAGAAGAGGCCACCGAACTCAATGAGCCGTTTGCATTCCTTCCTATCGCTTATTCACCCGAAGAGCTAAATTTGGAGCATAAAGAAGAATCTAGAGATTTCTTTGAGCTCATCTTGATTGAAAGTGGTATTTCTAGTATGAGTTTTGATCCATTTAGTAATTATTTCGAAAATCCACCACTTTTACTGTTTAGGTTTGAGCATATGCCATGTCATGAAGATTGGTCACACAAGTTTGACAATTTGAAACGATGTTTAATTGGTATGTTAAGTAGTTTCACTTTATGCTTGTGTTACTTATGTTTCTGTGAGTTGAGTTCACAGAGTTTTGACAGGTTATTAAGGGCATTGACAATGTCTGATCCTACGAGCGGTAACTCGTCAAGCTAACAACGTAAAGCAAGCGCTTCTTGGGAGGCAACCCAAATGATTAGGATAGTTGTTTTTGATTCTTAGTACTCGTTTAGTATAGTTTTGTTTTTGTTTTTGTTTTTGTTCTTTTTTTGTTTTGTTTCTAGTAAGCCCGACGTACAGGTCTCATAACTCAGGTTGCACATGCCATAGCTCGGCCGCTGAGTGCTTGCCACCACCACCTCAGGATCTGGATTAGTAGATGACTTGGTTAGTTTTTCTTTTTTCTATTCTTTTCTTTTACATTGGGGACAGTGTAAAATTTAAGCATGGGGGAAGGGATTTCTTGCTTAGTCTTAGATTGCATTCATATAGTTGCATTTGCATGTTTTAGCTTTTGTTTTGCATTGAGTAA
The DNA here is from genome assembly GCA_934048045.1 of Polygonum aviculare. Classification (NCBI taxonomy): domain Eukaryota; kingdom Viridiplantae; phylum Streptophyta; class Magnoliopsida; order Caryophyllales; family Polygonaceae; genus Polygonum; species Polygonum aviculare. Next base: position 25,467,540 of record OW204030.1, on the reverse strand, counting down.
AATTTTGAAACATCTAAAAAAAAATTGACAAATTATAAAATCGCAAAAATACTGCATTTTAGGATTCAAATTTCCCTACTTGACCACTTGTCTCTCTAAGTTAAGAGTATTATCTAACCCATGACTTGCTTGTTTGGTTGAAGTTTCTTTGGATTCAAGCTTGATTCTCTCTAGGTTATTAATCTTGATTATATGATTGAGCATGCATAAGAAGTTTAAATTTTGAGTCATTTATGAAGTTCTAGACATATATGCCTTGTGAGATTATTTTGAGCCTTTATTACATATTTGCATCTTTTTCTTGAGTTTATTGCTTTGATTGTTAGCTCTAGAACTTGCGTTTAGAATCTTTTTTAAGACTACATTATATGATTTAAATACATGACATTAAAATGATTGAGGCATCTTCATTAGCTCATATTATCCTTATCCACCTTGCATTATTCCTTTATTGGATAGCCCCTATTTTTAAGCCTATTAGCCTTATTTTGTAGCTTTACATAAATAATTCCTAACCTTGATAAGCTTGACCCATCCAGGAATCAGGATTTAGCTAGAGTTGTTCATTGTGGTATTTTGGGGTTGGTTTGAAAAGAAAGAAAAGATATATGTTGAGTTTGAAAAGAGAGAAAAAATATAAGGAGTAGAAAAAGAAAAATATATGTCTCTTAAGAAAGGAAAGAAAAAAAAAAGAGAGAAGAAAGAAAAATATGAGAAAAATAGAGAGCAAAAGTGTTGAAAGAAAAGTGATGAGAAAGAGGTGAATAAGTTGGTGGAATTATGAAGTTGATAGTGGTTTTTTGTAGTTTGGGTTTAGCACTAGTTCCCAGATTTTTAGCACCACATGACCAAATATTTCCCTACCTACTTGTTTATACCTTGACCCTATTACAACCCTTAAAAAGTCCTCATGATTTTTTTTGTGTGTTTAGTCATTCATAGTGGAGATTTAGCACACTGATGCAAGCCTATGGTAGTCTAGCTTTCAAAGTTGATGTTGAGTGAAACACATATCCCTTAAACACTTGAGTGAGACTGCAAAACACATTACCTTGGTGAGGTTTAGAATGGATGAATGATTTGATTTTGAAAGCTCTTATTCCATGTATGTAATGATGTCTTGGTTAAGGTTTAACTTGATTGATGAAATGTGGATTGATATTGAGATGGATGCTTGACTTGCTAAGTTGTGGTGTGACTTTGATTTTATTTCTTGCTTGAGGACAAGCAAGGTTCAAGCATGGGGTTTTTGATAGATACATGTTAGGTAGTGTTTTAGGGCATGTTTAGTTAGGATTTTCATGGTTTTTAATATAGTTTTAATTAGTTTTGCTAGCTTTGTAGTTTGTTAGGAAGATTCAGAAATCTATACTTTGTTGTGGTTTTTGATTGTAGATGTGAAGACAACAAGTGTAGATGAGGTGAAGCCGAAGCATTGGAGGAGACAAGAAAGGAACCAATTCATGAGATTAGCCCCATGAGGTGATGGGAAAAAAGCACACTTGGGTCCGGACTATGTATTGGAGTTGTTGTTTCGATATTTCTTGCTTGCAAGGCTGGATCTGAAGCTACAATGGTTGGATTGAGCTGATTTTTGTGTCATCGGAAAGCTAACTCGAAGGGCTACAATTCATCTTTTTACTCCGAGTCGAAAGTCCAAGTCTAACTGTGTCAAAACAGCCTCCAAAGTGTCACTTGTCGACTAGTGCGTGAAACGCGGGCAGGTACAAAGAGACGCGGCCGCATCTCAAGAGATCAGACCGAGTTTCATGACCTGACTCTCAGCGGTGAAAACGCGGGATGAGGCAGCGAAAACTCGGGCGAGTTTCTGGGTGTTACCCCGAGTGTTGGCCCATGCCCGAGTTAAGACGAGATTTTTTTTGGGCCTTTTGGATTATCTTTTTAGATATATTTTTGGGAACATATAAATAGCTTTTGTTTTCTAGGTTTGAATTATCTTGTTGTTTTGATCTTTGACTTTGGATTATTGTTGGAGCTTTGAGAAGAAGAAGAACCTCTTTGGAGAATTGTAAGCTTTTCAATGTCTTTCAACAACTAAACCCATTTTGCTTAACTAGTTAATTGAAGTTGTGAATAAAGCATTATTGTGAGATTTGATTGTTCTTAATTTCCCTTGATTAGATTGTTTTCTCTATGCTTAATTGAATAAGTTTGATTTAGGGTTTTGTTAGATTGACCATTTAATTGAATCTCTAGGTTGAATTAAAACTAGATCTTTCTAATTATCGGTTGGTGCTAATTAGATCATAAGTAGAACCTTTAATCAATCTAGGACTGGTAGGACTAGTTGATTAGAGAAGAGAATTCAATTGCATGTTATTTGGATGTCTGGTTGCTTTGAATGCATGTTTCTATTGATGCTTGAGTCTTAATGCTGTTGTCAAATTGAATCTAGGAGGTCTCTTAGGTTATTTGATAATTAGGGTTGTTAGTACCGGTCGGGCTAATACCTAGAATTGAATTAGGATTAATAATTCGATGAAGTTGGGTTATTAGTATTCCGCAATAGATTATTCAAGGTAAAAAGAGAAGTTTGATAATCAATGATCAATAATCAAGTTCACAATGGATATTAACTAGTTGAGCATACTTCTCTCATATATATATTCTACAAATCAATCTTAGTTTGCATGTATATTAGTTAGTTAATAGAATCACATTCGAAAAAACCCCCTTTTTACATTCATATTAGTATACAAATTCAATACACAGATACACAAGTCTCTGTGGGATCGACCGTTACTTCCCTACTACATTAGTTGGGTTGTTCAGATTACTTTGATAGGTATTAAAGACGACAAAAATACCGTTATCACTATCCTTAAGTTTAAATTTTAGTAAGTTTAAATTTTACCAAACTTATTTTTATTTTAACTTTTATTGACCAAAGCGGAATTAAAATTAAATAGGCTGTCTTAATTATTATCCAAGGATAATGATTACGAATTTAACCTTCTATAGAAATTTCGGTTATTACATAAGTACCCCCCTTAGAATTAATTTCTTCCCCGAAACTAGAACGAACGGGGTAACACCATTGAAGGAAGAATATTTACATAAGAACTCTCTTTCTACAAAAGATGGATTTGACAACTCTAGTACCCCTTTAAAAGAAACTTACATTCCTTTACAAGGAGTGGAATAACTTAGGAAAACGTTTTCGCATTTCTTGTTCGGTTTCCCACGTTTCCCACATAGTCTTCCCACTGCAATTCTTTGACCAAAGAATTCTTACTAGAGGTACTGCTTTATTGCGCAACATCTTTAAATGGCGTTCCAAAATTTGAACTGACCTTTCTTTATAAGTACCGTCAAATTGAATTACAATATCATCATAATTCAGAATTTGAGACTTATCAAGCACAAATTGTCTCAGTAAAGATACGTGGAGCATGTCATGCACTGGGTGTGATGATCGGGGTAGGGCAAGTGACTCGGCTAAAGTCATCGTGCCAAGATCAAATATAAATTACCCAAAATTAGAAACTACTATAGTATGCGAATAAGGGGTCGAACCGAAGAGAACTGAGGCTTCTAGTATCAATATATTTATCAACTAAAGATAGGGGAAGTCAAGAGAAATCTAAACTAAACTAATCTAAGAAAACAAATAAAACAATGAAACAAATCAATAAAGGAAACAAGTTCATTTAAAAGATCCACTCTGAAACAATCACTCGATCATTTAAAAGATCCACTCTGAAACAATCACTCGATCATAGATTCATCTATTGATTTCATTCACACCTATGGTTAATTTTTATCCTGATCATTAACAATCGCAAGTCCACGGTCCAAACAATTCTATAACCCTAGGGATGGATGCTTAACCTAGAATTAGCATAGAGAACAAAGATATGCAAGATACATGCAAAAGCAATCAAGCTACGAGTCAATTGCAAAAGCATACAATCAATTATCTTCTTAATCCTAGTTGCATAGACAACAGGTCTAGGTTAAGTTGTTTTCACATATCAGATTTGTTCACGGTCCAAACTCAATCCAACAATAGAAAATTAATTAATTAAATAGGTTAGCTACTCCTAGAGAAACAATCAACATTCATAAGATGAAGCACAAAAGAATTAATATTAACCAAAGAATAGAGACTAATTACCAAAATCTCACGAGTTCATACATCAGAGCTTCTCCCTTTAACAAACCCTAGGACACTAGATCTCCATAATACAAACTAAACTAAAGAATTAATTTGATGTGAATTAAAATCTAAGGTAGAAGGTACTCAAAACCTAAGGCAGGGCTTCTCTTATATAGACCCAAGGAACATGCTGCCCTAATAGATCTAATTAGGAAAGAGGAAAGATAACAAAAAGGAAAGAAGATAGATTATCGTCCATCTTGGACCAGGCATGCACCGCTAGTGCGTCAGGTCCACCGCGTCCGTGCATTCGCAACAGAATGAAACTCCGTCTCTAGGCAGCCACTGCGGGCGCGTCGGGCAATCCGCGGGCACGGTATTGTTCACAATCAACATTTCGGAGGCTGTTTTGACCCTTTTGGCTTGAAATTTGACTTTGGTGTAAAAAGTTTAATTGAAGCTATTCAAGTTAGCTTTCCAGTGACACTAGAATCTGCTTGATCCGACCTCTGTAGCTCCAGATATAGCCTTTGCAAGAAAGAGGTGTCGCGCAGACACCTCATAACATTTTCAAAAGTCTTGAAACTTGAATCCTTGTGTCTTCGACCTAGATATTACAATTACGCACAAAGTGTAACCTAAACACACTCAATATAGCCCTAAAATACAACAATTAACACATCTTAAAGAGAGCATATCAAATTCCCCCATACTTAGATCTTGCTCGTTCTCGAGTAAGCTCAAACTAAATATGACAATAAACACATCAAAGATCTTAGGAAATACAAGGGAGGATAAAAACACTAAACTCCCAGCCCGAAACCAAAATAAAGTAATCATGAGCATGAACAATAAACCTCAAACACGCAGCTCACAACATGATAAGACACAAAGTCCCCAAGCAAGAATGATCCTAAAACACTCGAATTTTACCGCTCAATTTCGACTAGGTGTGCTCACAAATCTCACAATCACTCATAAACCGCTTATTACCCCAACCTAATGTTGGTCCAAGCTACCTGCGTATTTCTTGAGTCGCCCTTTCAGGTTTTCGACTTATCCTAGGATTTATATGCCTTTTTTATTTTTAATGGCTTTTTCTATCATTTTCTTTCTTCCTTTATTATGCAAAAAGATATGGTGCAAGTGCTCTATCAAAAGAAGAAAATCTAAAATCTAAAGCAAATCAACTATCTATACTAACTAGGATAAGAGAATGCGAGTACTCCCTTCCCCATACTTAAATTCTTCATTGTCCTCAATGAAGCTAAGAGCAAAGGATAAAAGCAAGGAAGAAGGAAATCAGAAAACTCACAAACGAAGAAGAGAGGTAGAATGGAAGAACTCTTCAAAGGTGTAGAAACAATGGATGAAAAGACTTCGGAATGCCAACCGCGGGCGCGGAAACAGCACATGGAGCAATCCTCAACGTTTGGAGGGAAACCGCGGGCGCAGGGAGGTGCGGGTGCAAAATCGCATAGTCGTGAACTCTTGACTTTGTCTTGAACCGGATGATGTGCAAGCAACCTTCATATCTTGGGCTCGTCTCTCGGGATATGTATCAATGCTTGAACTCGAGCCATGATGATGACATGCTCGGGAGAATAAAGCTCCCCCATACTTAGGTTTTTTCAAATAGCCAATACAAAAATAATTCCAAAGGTGAATGAAGAAATAAATAGATGGGGTGGAAAGGTAGAAGAATGGAGAGATAGATAGAAGATAGAAGAAATAATGTTGATAGAAAAAAAAATTTACCCGATTTTTTTTTTTTTGCCAAGAGCAGACCCTCGCCGCCCGCGGTCGTGGGTCACCAATCCGCAGTCGCGGGTGATTTTTTTTTTCGAGACCAACTGCCTAAAAACTGTGGGCGCAGTACGAGTACTATAGGCGCGGCCGCTAGTACCTGTTCATCGGGATGGGTTATGGTGCTCTACCGTAGGTGCGGTATGGCTACCGCGGGCGCGGTTTTGCACCAGAATGTCCTTTCGGACCTAGCTCCTGAAAGTTAGTCTGAAAACGAATAAAAACCTAAGCTAGGAATGGAAAAACAATCTATCTAATCTTTGGGTTGCCTCCCAAGTAGCGCCTTTGGTTAACGTCGATAGCTCGACGTTGACATGATCGGACATTGTCAATGACCGAAGCATCAAGTCAAAGTTTTGCACAACTATCTTTCAACAGGACAAATGGAATATTGACAAATGGAAAAGAAATAAGAAATAATTCAAACTCCTTTTTAACCTATTAAGCATGTTTGAGCAATTAGGGTGAACTTGGAGTTAAACCAATTAGTTGATTTATGTGATCTTTCAAAGTATTCAACAAAGCATGCAAATCTCCTATATGAATTATCACCCTCATGAAATAAGAAGTATGAGAACTCATCAACTAACGTATCATGCTCAAAGATGGAATCCTTAACAAAAGATTGACATGAAATAATAAAGTCAAGATCAAAAGAGAGAGAAGAAGTGGAATAAAGGATATAAGGATCATCAAGGTTTATCATTGGGAGCTCCATGGAAAGAGATACGAAAGTTCCTGACGGTGAAGAAGACCTCTCCATAACATCATTTGACTCTTTCATTGAGTTGTTAGGCTCGTCGTTGTCACTCCAGAGGTCACCAAACTAAAAGAAATACTCCTCTTTTGTCATTACATATCGTTTCTCCTCCGTAATAAACTGCCGATGATCATCTGTCTCTTCATCTTGAATAGGGTCTCTGAGTGCCTTTGGAAGGGGAGGAACTAGCTTATACGAGCTGTGAGGAAGGAAGTATGGTCCTTCAACCGAATCGCATTCGAAGCAAAGGAAACTGCGCTCGCAACACGAATGGCGCGCTCGCGGTTCTTCGGAGAATTCGGGGGATGCGTCTGGGGTAACCACCGCACCCGCGGTAAGGTAACTGCGCTCGCGGTGTGGCTCTTCTGGGAGGTTGGCCAGTTTTGTATCGAAACCGCGTGCGTAGTTGTCATCCTGAAACTGCGGTTCTGGCACAGAACCTAGATCTCCTACAGTTGCATTTGTCCTCTTGGTGAGCGCCTTTATTAGTTGTTTCAACTCAGTGATCCCTTTCTCCAATTCCTGCTTCTCGACCTCGTAGGCTCGACTCATACAAAAGAAGTTCCATCGGTCTAAGGGTTTTCCATATGACGTATTTTCCTTCGCTTTTACGGTCTAAGGCTCATACAAAAGAACTGAGGCTTCTAGTATTAATATATTTTGAAATAAAGATAGGGGGAAATCAAGATAAATCTAAACTAAACTAATTTAAGAAAACAAATAAAACAATGAAACAAATCAATAAAGAAACAAGTTCATTTAAAAGACCACTCTGAAACAATCACTCAATCATAGATTCATCCATTGATTTCATCCACACCAATGGTTAATTCTTATCCTGATCATTAACAATCGCAAGTCCATGGTCCAAGCAATTCTATAACCCTAGGCCAGCCTAGAATTAGCATAGAGAACAAGGATATGCAGGATACATGCAAAAACAATCAAGCTACGAGTCAATTGCAAAAGCATACAATCAATTCTCTTCTTAATCCTAGCTGCATACACAACAACTCTAGGTTAAGTTGTTTTCACAGATCAGATTTGTCCACGGTCCAAACCCAATCCAACAATAGAAAATTAATCAATTGAATAAGTTAGCTACTCCTAGAGAAACAATCAACATTCATAAGATGAAGCACAAGAGAATTAATATTAACCCAATGATAGAAATCAATTATCAAAATCTCATGAGTTCATACATCAAAGCTTCTCCCTTGAACAAACCCTAGGCGACTAGCTCTACATATTACAAACTAAACTAAAGAATTAATTTGATGTGAATTAAAATCTAGGGTAGAAGGTACTCTGATGTCGTGCTTTTTAGTTGATTTTCTAGGTAGTTTTCTAGTTTGTTTTGCATGCTTTCCCTTTGTGTTCGTGTGTTTTGCATAAGATTCCGACTCTCTTTCGAGGGTTGGAGTTGTTTGTGTGTTATTTTGTGTTGTGTAGGTATTTGAAGCCTTTTGGAGAAGTTTTTCATGCATTTTCGGAGTTTTCTAGGAACCGTTAGTTTTCGAGAGTCAAAGTGTCAAGAACCAAGATCCAAGTTGCAACCAAAGGAGCCTCAAATGAGTGACAAATTCTCAAGAAAATCAAGGAGCAAAAAGGCAGAAACTTCGAGCAAAAGTCCGACCAATTGGAGCAAGAACGGAACAAAAAGGAGAAAGATCACGTCTTCTGCAAGTGGTCGGCGCCGACCCCCATATGGTCGGCCGCGACCCCTCTCAGCACCCGAAGAAAATCCGTGCTGCGCAAGTAACGCTTTTGGGCGGGGTTTTCGAAACCTGAAAAAGCAGGCGGTTGTGGCAGAGGAGGAAGCTTCCCTCTCTTGCTTTTGTGGGCTGCTACAAAGACCCCTTTTGTCTCCCTTTCTAATCAGCTTTTCTTCTTGGAAAAGGCCCAAAGGAGAGAGGGGGGAGAGTGGGCTGAGAGGGGAGAAGAAGTAAGAAGAGGAACTTAGAGTTTGAAGAAGAGGAAAGTGACGGTGAAGAAGAAGAATTTGAGTGTGAGAGAGAGATTACTTGTGAGGAGAAGTAGTAGAGAAGAAAGCTTGCGTTAGTGGTGTTTTAGGAAGAAGAAGACAATGGTGTGAAGGAACGTTGTGGGTTTGCTTAAGTTTGTAAGTTGAATCTTGAAATTAATTGAAGTTGCTTGCTTTGGATGATGTTTCCCTCTTCCCTTTTGTTGTTTGTGAGCTTGATGATGTGTGAGTAGTTAACTTGCTAGGGTAGGGGTAAAACCCACCATGAAAGTGCATTCATGACCTTGATGTTTGGATCCATGCTTAATTTGAAATCTCTGCCCATAAATCCCTCTTGTGTGCTTAAAACCCTTGAAGAAGTGGGGAATGTTCTTGTTTGCAACCTAATTGAAAGATTTTGTTGTGGATGTGGACTATCCGGGTTGAGGTGCCCTTAGAAGAACAAGTTAGATTGCATGTTGACATCCTTCATGAAAGTGGAGGCTTTTGATGTGTTCTTTTGTGACGAAAGTCACCCATGAGATTATGAGTTAAGGTGGTCTTTTATCATTGTTTAAATGCATGCTCGTGTTGTGGTGAATCCCCACCCTTAATTGTTTTTCCTTGATTTTCCCGAAACAAGACTTTCGTGCCCAGAATAGGTCGGCCACGACCAATTGCAGGTCGCTGCGACCCCCTTTGTAGTTGTTTTCCGTGTGTTGTGAAGTTCTGTTTTAGGTCGGCCGCGACCTCCCTAGGGTCGGCTGCGACCTCTTCCCGAGACTTGTTGTTTGTTTTGTTTTGCTTTGTTTTGTTTTGTTTTGCTTTCGTAGTTTGATTGCTAGACTATAGATCTACTAACTCCCGTGGACGATCCTGACTTCGCTATACTCAGCGGGGTCTTGATAAATTTATTTGTTAAGGTAAAACCCTACACCAACAAATTAGCGCCGTTGCCGGGAAGCTAGTTTAGTTTCCAAGTCTAGCTTTCTTTTGGGTGAGGGGCTAGCCCGAACCCCTATTTTGTTACTAACTCGTTTCTCTAGTGCTTTGTACGCAGGTGTATGCCCTCTAGTTCACGAAGGGTAATTGACCATTTCCCCTTTGATCTCGAAAAAGAGAGAACCCTTCGCCGAAGACTAAGAGAACGAAAAGCAATGGCCGACGCTGAGGCTCTTGCTCGTCAAATGGCTGAACTTCGCGCTCAAATGGAGCAAATGCAAATGGAGCGAGATGCTCAAGCCGTAGCTGCGCGGCAAGAAAGAGAGGAGGCCGCCCACCTCCAAGAACAACTTGATGCTATTCCGAGGAATGCTAAGCAATACATGCATCCCGAGCTTAGAGTTCCCGAGTCCGCTATTGTGCTCCCGGTGATTGAGCGCGCTTTTGAGATCAAGTCCCACTTCATCACTCTCATCAAAAGATCTCAATATGAAGGCAAGCCCACCGAATGCCCCATGGAGCACATCAAGAATTTCACCGATCTTTGTGACACTATCGCCGCCGATGGTGTCTCACTTGAGTATGTTCTCCTCAAGGCGTTCAAGTGGTCTTTATGTGGGAAGGCCCTTCATTGGCTTGAAAGTTTGCCCGCTAGGTCCATCACTACATGGAAGGCTTTGCACGACTTGTTCATGACGAAGTTCTTTCCACCAACCAAAACCACCGAACTAAGGAAGTGCATCACCTCTTACCATCAACTTCCCAACGAGACATTTGTTGAAACTTGGGAGAGATTCAAGGAGCTTCTTCGGCAATGTCCAACCCATGGACAACCTCCTTATGTCCTCCAAGAAATATTCTTTCAAGGGATTAATGCCGCAACGAAAGACCGCATCAACCTCTCAACAAATTGCGGCTTTATTGAGATGGATCCCGACGAGGCATGGGATCTCATGGACAAACTCACCAATTATGATGCCATGTATGAGACCCAACAAGCCGTCCGGATCCAACCAAAGAAGCTCTATGATCTTAATAGTGAGCCAATTGATCAAGATGTGAAGTTCCAATTTATGCAAGATGAGATCAACAAGCTCAAGAAGCAAGTGAGCTACTTCAAGTCCGCCGGCCCACCTTGTCAAGAGTGCGGTTCTCAATCTCACACCGCCGCCTCTTGTACTAATGTAGAGCAAGTCTGGGCCACCGAGGCTTATGCGGAGGCGAACTATATGAGAGGAGCCTACCGAGGCCAAAATAATGTTTATGCGGGGAGGAACAACAACTATCCTCAATGGAATAACCATGGCCAAGGTCAAGGTTATCCACCTACCCCTCAAGAACAAAGGGCCCCTCCCTATAGACCTCCCGGTTATCAAGCGGAGCCATCATGGGTCCAAGAGTTGCAAGAAGGATTGATGCAAGGGGTGAGAACTGAGCTCACCACTCAGTTGAAAGGTGTCCATACAAGATTGGGAGATCTTGACACATGGAGAAAGAACGTTGATTCCCAACTCGGTGATCTCGCGGCTCAAATCCCACGACCTCAAGGGCGCTTACCGGGCCACCCCGATGAGAACCCAAGAGGCCATATTGCCGCCGTTCACCTAAGGAGCGGGAAGAAACTGCCGGACCGAGTAGCAAGTGAAGAGACGGCGAACAAAGAGGACGAGACTCCCCTGGAACAGGTCGTGGCCGACCCCCCCTATGGTCTCCACCGACCTTGTCCCTACTACAGAGGAGGTCGCAGCCGACCACCCCCAGGTCGCTGCCGACCCTTCTCAGAGAATCCCGACGTCTGTCCCCTTACCTCCGACAACAAAGGTACTTCCCTTCCCGTCCAAAAAGGCTAATGATATCACGGAGGGCAAGTTCAAACGCTTTGTGAAGATTCTCCAAGGCCTCAACATCACCATTCCCTTTGCCGAAGCCTTGAACGAGATGCCCTCCTACACCAAATTTCTCAAGGAAATCTTGTCAAAGAAGAGGTCAATGTCCGAATTGACCAATGATGTGTGGTCTATAGAGCTCCCGGAAAAACTTGGTGATCCGGTTAAGTTTGCTATTACCATTGGCATAGGTGCTCACCGATTCAAGGTTTTATGTGATCTTGGTGCAAGTGCTAGCCTTCTCCCTCTTTCTATATGGTCCAAGACCAACATGGGTCCTTTGGTCCCGATAAACACGAGGCTCTATATGGCGGATGGCTCTTGTGTGCAACCCACCGGCATTGTTGATGACTTTCCTATTCAAGTTGGCAAGTTCTTTGTACCTAAAGACTTTATTGTGATGGAAATGCCGGAGGACCCCGTCGTCCCCATCATTCTTGGACGGCCATTCCTTGCCACCGCCGGTGCCGTTATTGATGTGAAGAAAGGTCTCCTCACTTTTGAGATTGGAGAAGAGGTGGTAGAGTTCCGATTCAACCCTACCATGAAGGAGACGGGTGAAGTTATGGACGTCAAAGTGTTGCTCGGAGAGTACACGAGTGAAGATGACAAAAAAGAAGCGGACCTCCTCTGTCGTAGGTCGCAGCCGACCACCCCTAGGTCGCCTGCGACCCCGACAGGATCTCGCCAACGTGCTTAAGTGAAGATGAAGACGGTGAAGCAAAGGAGTTTCTGAAGGCGGATGAAGACGATGATATTATTACACCACCGCCGCCTACTCCGGAGCTTAAGACTCTCCCCGAGTCTTTGAGGTATGAGTTTCTTGGCCCAAATTCCACTTTTCCGGTTATTGTGAATGCAAATCTAAATGCGGAAGAAGTTGGAAAGTTGCTTGATGTTCTTAGGACTCATAGGAAAGCCATTGGGTACTCGCTTGAGGACTTGAGTGGACTTTCACCTTCCTTGTGCATGCAACGGATTTTTCTTGAGGAAGGACATAGACCAACCATTGAGCATCAACGGCGACTCAATCCAAACATGAAGGATGTTGTGAAGAAGGAGATTTTGAGAATGCTTGATGCGGGATCATATTCCCGATCTCGGATAGCAAGTGGGTAAGCCCGGTTCATATAGTGCCCAAGAAGAGTGGTCTCACCGTGGTGGAGAATGAGAAGGGTGAATTGATTCCTACTAGGACTACTACTAGTTGGCGCATGTGCATTGATTATAGGAAACTCAATAGTGCCACTAGGAAAGACCATTTTCCTTTGCCCTTTATTGACCAAGTGCTAGAGAGATTAGCTCTTCATGACTACTTTTGTTATCTCGATGGCTACAGTGGTTTTTGGCAGGTTCCAATACACCCCGATGATCAAGAAAAGACGACTTTCACATGTCCTTATGGAACATTTGCCTATAGGAGAATGCCATTCGGACTGTGCAATGCACCCGCCACCTTCCAACGGTGTATGATGGGCATCTTCTCCGACATGATTGAGGACATTGTGGAGGTGTTCATGGATGACTTCTCGGTGTACGGTACCACTTTTGACTCTTGCCTTGCTAATCTTGCTAGAGTCCTCAAAAGATGTGAAGAAACCAACTTAGTGCTAAATTGGGAAAAATGTCACTTTATGGTTCGAGAGGGGATAGTCTTAGGTCATGTGGTGTCTAAGAGGGGAATTGAAGTGGATCAAGCTAAAATTGAATTGATTGAAAAATTGCCACCCCCCACCTCCGTAAAAGGAATTAGAAGCTTTCTAGGACATGTCGGTTTTATAGGAGGTTTATTCAAGATTTCTCGAAAATTTCCAAGCCATTGACTAACCTTCTTATGAAAGATGTGGTGTTTGAGTTTTCTTCCGAGTGTCTTGAAGCTTTCCATAGGATCCGAGATGCACTTGTGTCGGCTCCTATCATGCAATCACCGGATTGGACACTCCCCTTTGAGATCATGTGTGACGCAAGTGATTATGTCGTGGGCGCGGTTCTTGGGCAAAGAAAGGAGAAGAAGCTTCATGCCATCTACTATGCAAGCAAGACGCTTGATGAGACCCAAAGCAAGTACACAACAACGGAGAAAGAGTTTCTAGCCGTGGTGTTCGCATTTGAGAAGTTCCGTTCTTACTTAGTGGGCTCGAAGGTGATAGTCTACACCGACCACGCGGCTGTCCGTTACCTTATGGACAAGAAGGACGCTAAACCACGCTTGCTCCGGTGGATGCTCCTCCTTCAAGAGTTTGATCTAGAGATACGAGACAAAAAGGGGGCGGAAAACCTTGTGGCGGATCAACTTTCAAGGCTACCAATCGAGCACATCACGGAGCCCGGAGTCGTGGTCCCCATCAATGACTCCCGCCCGGACGAAACTCTTCTATGCAATGAAGTGTCGCGAGGAGGAAGCTGGTGGAGTAGGTCGGCTGCGACCACCTTATGGTCGGCCCCGACCGCCTCTGCCCCTTCTCCGGTTCTTGTTGATGATCGAGATGATTTGCAAGCGACCCCGAGCGAGGTCGCCCAAGGTCACATCTTCTACCTCTCTTGTGTACTTCCTAATCCTCATTCCCCTTCTCCCATTTTGCACTCAATAGATGCTATTAAGGGGGTGCAAGCCCCGTGGTTTGCGGATTTTGCCAATTATGTTGTAGGTGGCATTGTTCCGGACGGATTGACTTCCCAAGCGAAGAAGAAATTTTTCCATGACGTCAAGCGCTACTATTGGGATGACCCTTACTTATTCAAGCAAGTAAGTGATCACATCTTTAGACGTTGTGTGCCGGATGAAGAGATAGAGGGAGTCATTAGTCATTGCCACACTCTTCCGGCGGGAGGCCATGCTAAGGGATTCAAAACCACCGCGAAGATTCTTCAAAGTGGATTTTATTGGCCTACTATCTTCAAGGACGTGCAAGCTTATGTGACCGCTTGTGGTGAATGCCAAAGAGCGGGAAACATCACATGGAGGAATGAAAACCCGCTCACCGGAATTTTGGAGGTGGAACTCTTTGATGTTTGGGGTATAGACTTCATGGGACCTTCCCCTCTTCGAGCCCCTACAAGTATATACTCGTGGCAGTTGATTATGTCTCCAAGTGGGTTGAAGCCGTAGCCACAAGAACAAATGATGCACGTGTGGTGGCTAAGTTCATGATGACCAACATTTTCCCCCGGTTTGGTGTACCCCGAGTTCTCATTAGTGATGGTGGTTCACATTTTATTGAGAGGAGCTTTGAATCTCTTTTGACCAAGTATGGGGTATCTCATAGGGTGGCCACACCTTACAATCCTCAAACTAGTGGTCAAGTGGAGGTCTCTAACTGGCAAATCAAGAGCATTCTTGAAAAGACGGTGTCCCGCTCAAGGAAAGATTGGTCCTCCAAGCTAGATGATGCTTTGTGGGCATACCGCACCGCCTACAAGACACCACTCCGCACCACTCCTTTCAACCTAGTGTACGGCAAGTCGTGCCACTTGCCCGTTGAGCTTGAACATAAAGCTTTATGGGCACTCAAAGAGCTCAACATGGACCTCGACGTGGCCGGAACAAAAAGATTCATGGACTTGCAAGAGTTGGAGGAATTGAGGCTTATTGCATATGAGAACTCAAGGATCTACAAGGAGAAAACAAAGAAGTGGCATGATAGGAAACTTGTGCCCAAAAACATCAAGGAAGGTGACCGAGTACTTCTCTTCAACTCTCGGCTTCGCCTCTTTCCCGGGAAATTGAGAACCCGATGGAGTGGACCGTTTACGGTTCATCGTATGTACTCTCACGGGGCGGCAGACCTCATAGATGACAATGGAGGAATTTTCAAGGTCAATGGCCACCGGTTGAAGAAGTACTATGAGAAGATGGAACCCGATGAGGACATTCGAGCCACATGGGCTCTTATCACCGTCACCTAGCCAAGGTACCACTCGTATAGCTCAAAGACGTTACAGAAAGCGCTTTTCGGGAGGCAACCCGATTTTTCCCTTTCCTAGTCTAGATAGGTAGTTTGCTTTGTGTTTCCATAAGTATTTTGTAGGGATCCGAGGCTTTGGTCGGGTGCAAGAGGTTGAAGGCAAACGAACGAAGAGGTGGAGAATTCTCTGGTGTTGGTCGGCGCCGACCCCCTATGGTCGCGGCCGACCCCCTCTAGCGAAAGGTAGAAATTGTGTAAAAATTTTGGGAAATTACAAGTAAGCCCCTGAACTTTTTCCTTACAATATTTATCCCTTCCCCACCCTTTTTACTCCTCCAACCACGACCTAGCTGCCATTCACACTCGACCTCCCCCATTTGTGAACTCCTCCAAGCTCTCATTCACCCCCATTGCTCCATAACCACTAGATCTACCTCCTTTCTTCCAAATTTCACCAAAATCCTTCCTAATCTTCCTTCTCCTACTCAAATCCACCACAAAAACCCAGAAATTTCGGACCACTCATACCCAAAACCCACGACCCCGACCTCTCACAACCTCGGCTTCGACCCCTATTTTGCTTGCATTCATCTTGTTTAACACTCTTTTGGTATGTTCTTCTACTCCCTTGCTCTTAAATTCAAGTCTACTTGGGTAATTTTGAGGGCTTAGCTTGAAATCTAGATTTGGGTGTTCTTGAACTTGAATGTTGAAATTTGGGCTGTGTGTGCTTAGATCTACATGTTTGGTTGAGGATTCTTGAGTTTTGGCATGATTTCCTACTTGATCTATGCTTGTTTGGGTGATTTTGGGTCAATAGGATTTTTCTAGGACTTTTGGTAGCCATTAGAGAGGTTTGAAGTTGAATTTTCGAGTGTGGTTAACTGCAGCAGGTCAGCACCGACCATAATTTGGTCGCCGGCGACCACCGCCCGAGTTTGAATTTTGTGTTGGCTTGTTTTGGCGCGTACTTGTGTATGTACGAGCTCCCATGGGTCGTCCCCGACCCCGGATGCCTCGTGTTCTCTTTGAAAACATGTTATTTGAGTTGTCCTTTGATCGGTCCGGGATCGGAGGGTCTCACAATTTAAATTTATAAAACCGAACCTCAAATTGTAGTAAAGAGGTAGGGTTTCGAACACAAGGGAGTTCGTGCGTCGAAAGTACCCGAAAAGACTAAAAGAGGAGAAAAGATAGACAAAACGAAGGAAAACAAAAGAGATCTCCTCGGACAGACACAAAGTCACTTCGGTCCGAGGGTGGATCGAGGTCGAGTTGGTCGGGACCAACGTGGTGCATGTCGGGCCCGAGGTACTGGGTAACTCGGTCTTTGACAATTAGTAGATCGGTCTTGGGTTTTTGGGTTCCTCCCCCAACTAGACTTGGATATTCTTTTTCAATTCAACCAATAAGTGTTTGATTCTAGTGAGATCGAGGTTGTTCGCCTCAAATCCCTCCAATCTACACCTCGACCCAAGGGAGCTTTCGCGTCACCTTCGATGCTAGAGGCTTGTGATGGGATCGATACCACTTTCGCTTACTCTTACCAAACACAAGCTCTAGATCCCTTGCTTTCACAAGAGAAGTGAAGCTCAATGTAGAGAGGATTCACAAATCAAGCACTCAACGCTATGGATTTGGGGTTTTCTACCCAAATCTAGCTAGGGGATTCCCCCATAGCCCAGGACTATGGAATCTACTCCATATGGTAAGAGAAAAGCATAAACAAAAGGGAAATCAAGCAAAACTCAATCATCAATATCCAATCAAACTCCAATTGCATTCAAATCCAAAGTGTCTACAAAATCCAAGTTTCAATTCTACTAGATCAAGGCAAAACAAAGTACAAAACTCACAATTCCTCCTCTCTTCCCCACCGATCTCTCCTTCTCTTCCTTCTCTTCTCTTCTCCTTGCTCTCCAAGTCTTCCTTGAGCCTTTGAGAGTGAATTTGGGTTTGGTGTGTGTGTCCCCCTCGTCCCCCTCACACTTCACACCTCCAATTGATCACTAATCACCTCTCTTAACCTTCTCCTTGGATTGGGGACCAAGGAATCCCAATTTAGAAAAGGACAAATGTGGAAAGTTGCTAAAAATATGCCTTGGGGAACAATCCAATCCAATGCCGACTTGGACCGACACGGAACGACCTCGGGCCCGATGTTGGGAACATCGGTCCGGTTCACTGGGTGCTCGATCTCGGGCCCGACTTGGTGCATCTCGGTCTAGGGCCTCGATCCTTGTCTTCTTCCTTGGTTTCCTTTGGTTCCACTTCATTCTTGACTTGGCTCTTGCACTCCTTGACTTGGATCTTTCATTAGCTCCTCGAAATTGTCCCCATTCTTGCCATTTTACCTACAAAAACAAACAAACTCGCATAGTTTCCGACTCTTGAAGAAAACCGGAAACTAAACTAAAAGGGAAACAAAACTAACAAAGAAGAGAATGAAAAACACATATTTACAACGGAAATCAACTACTAAAACACCTCCAAAATGAGAGACATCAGAATACCCCATACTTAAACTTGCTTGTCCTCAAGCAATAACAATGTAAGCAAGACCGAAACACAATCTTCAAGTAAAGCCTCATATGAAAACACATGTAAGAACAAGTGATAGACATGCTAGCAAGATTACGTCATCACAAATGATCAAGTGTTCAAGGAATAAAGTCTATGCAACAAAGCCTCACTTTAGGGATATAGAAATGTGTATCACTCATCATGTGTTTAGGCTTAACAATGAACACTCAAACTCAACAATAATGCAAGTAAAGACTTTACCATTGAAGCTAATATCACCAATTCCTCCACCTAGAGATGCCTATTACAATGCACACAAAGAATATGAACTTGGCTCAATGGAGGCCCTCAAAGAGGTTCCATTCGGCTGGGTTGTAATGGGGCTTTTGGTATTTCATAAGGTGGGAATTACTTTGGTCTTGTGGTGCTTACAAGGGGATTGAACTTTCTAGTCTCTCACCAAACTCACCAAATTCTTTCCACTTTCAATTTCATTCATCCAAAAGACTTTGATTTTTTTTTTCTTTTCTTCTTTCAACCCACACTTCACTTAACATTCCACTTCATCTTTGTACTACACTTTTTGTTGGATTTTTCACACTTTTGCACTAGGATCGACTTGCACTAAACTCGGGCCCATTGTGCACTTTAACTCGGTCGGTGCCCATATTTTTCTTTCACTTAAGCACTTTGCTTTCAATCCACTACTTTTTTCCAACTTTTCTTTCTTTCTTTTTTTGCACTTAGCTTCACGAAGATGCACTACCCACTTGGGTTTATAACTCCCTTTTTCGCCCTTCACCAAAGAGAATCTTAACTCTCCAAATATTCTTCCAAACCTCTCACTAAAGTCCAATCCCATAAGGGTCAAGTCATATAGGCTAGGAATCATACTTTTTTTTTGAGGAGTTTCAAACAAAGGTCCAAGGCTAAAATGGGGCTACAAACAATGGTTTCTCTTCAAGGTAGGATATGGAATATTTTGTGACTAAATGAAATAAAGTTCAAATCAATGTGACAAAGCATAGAACAAATCTCATATTGGTCTTGGAAAATAGATAAACACCTCAATAACAAGTATTACTTAGCATGTTTGAGCTATTTCACACAAGAAAATGAGGGATATGCAATATCGAACAAACATCCCTAAAATGGCCAAAAATAATCTCACAAGGTTCACTCTAGCTTAGTTGCATCAAAACTTATCCAAGAAATCATGTGCTCAATAAAAACATGCAAGATATCATCACATCAAAAGCAACATCCATTTATGAGGCTAAACTATCCAAAAATATGCAAAGGAATTTACATGCTCACATCATCATTAGCCTTCATATGGACATCTAAGATGGGAATTCCTAGTCCAAAAACAAAATCTTTTTGACATTTTCAACACAATTTTTCGAATTTTTATGGATTTTTGCAAAAATTTCTCAAACACAAAACAAACTCATCCAATCATGCCATAAAATCAATCATCATTCTCATCATCATGCCACTATCCAAAATGAAACATCCCTTAAACAAGAAACAAACACAAACAACCTACACATGGAACTAATGAGCTACTAACCCACCCCATACTTAAAATTTTGATGTCCTCATCAAAAGAAATCAAAACTCAAAAGTAAAGAGAAGAGTAGAGAAAGCTCACAATTCCTTATTCCTTGCATGGCATTTGAGGCTTAGTTTGGAGGGTGGCCACGGCGTTGTCTCCTTTGGAGCCGGGCGTGTCGCTCTTGCTCGTACACTCGATCATTGAAGGGATCTTGGCTTGGCGGTTGTAGTGGTGGCGCGGGAGGTGTCCATTGATCTTCACGGGAAGAGAAATTCCCGGACATCCACTCATTGAAACTTGCTTGGACGGTCCACCGATGATCCTCGGCCGCCCTTAAGTCCTCCACTTCATGTCTCATGTATGCCATGTTGCGGTTCATCTCATCAAATTGCTCTTGAAAGTCTTCTTGGTGGTAGGCAAATTGTTGTTGTTGGAAGTTGAGGTGTTGTTGTTGAAGGTTGAGTTGGTGCGCCTCTTGAAGCATTGAGGATTGTTGAAGTTGGAGATGCGCCATTTGGTTGGCCAAGAAGTTCATGTCCACCGATTGGCTTGGCTCGGGGAACACCATCCCGGGCCCGTACCATTGGGCATACCCCTCATATCCTCCATAGCTAGGTGGTGCTTGATGTGCTCCACTTCCCTCGCCCCGCTCGAAGTGGCTCGGGACCGGATCGGGCAAGAACACGTCAGACCAACGTTGATGAACATCGGGCCCGACTTGTGAAGCACCTCGGTCCAAGAGAGTTGGTGCGTGGTTGGTGAGCAAATGTTGGTAACCACCTTCTTCTCCTTCTTCTTCACCTCTAGGCACGTCCACTTCCATGTCATCTCTCCTCACGAACTCATATTGGTTGGGCTCTCCTTCTTCGGTGTCCGGGGATGCTTGAGGTGTAGTGAAACGGATGTGTTGAGGTTGTCTCCTAACCTCAAGTGTCCCCTCCGGCTCTCCAAAAGGATTGACATTGTCCGCCCATACTTGAAACCAATTGTTATAGCATGTGAGGTCAAAAAGACGGGGTCCCAAGGGGACTTGTACCTTGCCAAAATTTGAGTGAGGCATGAGTCGGTCGATGAAACCGGGAACGACTTTCTCCTTAATGATGTTGGCCTTCTTGAAATATTTGAGGTCCATGAACTCCACGCTATTTGGTGCCGGCGTGTAGGTAGACAAATCCACCTCGAGACTATGAGCTAATCGGGCAATCATACCTCCAAAATAGATCCATGAAGAACTTTGAAAGTCCCTCACCATCTTCACCCATTCCCATGTGAGGTTCATCGGCTTCTCATTCTCAAACAACATCTCGTAGAGAATCATGGCCTCCTCCTTCATCGGTTTACTCAATTCGTGCCGAGCAAAGATAGAACAACCCAAAGCACGGATCATAACTCGGAAAAGTGGACTTGCTATCTCATTTGTTGATGCCCCTTTCCTCATCTCACTTCTTTCGGCTACAAACTTCCAAAGATAGTTGACCTTCTCATTGTCAACATAGACCTCCTCTCTCGGAAAAGGAAATCCAAGGTAGACCGCCAAATTCCGGAGAGAGAGTTCTTGCAACTCGTTTCCCAATTGGAAGGAAATCATGCCATCACTCTCGACTCCCTCATAGGTGCACTTGAAAGTCGCCATGAACTCCGACGTCAAGGCGGGAAAGTGAGTGTTGTTGCACCTTAGCAAGACATTGAGCCCTATGGTGGAGTAGCACCGAGTAAGAGCCTCATCCATGCACATCTTTTGAATTGACTCCCAATCTAACCACCGGGTGTGGTGAGATAGACCCATGAGACGCTCATACTCTCTAGCATCATCCTCATCCTCAATACGTACATCATCCATCCTTTGGACCCTCTTGGATGACTTCTTAGACTTCTTGGTTGCTTTCTCCATCCTTGAAGAAGATGCTCGGGTAGACATGGTACCTACGCACAATCAAAACCAAAGAACTACAAGATAAAATCTATACAACCACAACAAAATCACAAGCTTCCATCACAAACAACGCATCATGCAAAGAGATAACCCCATACTTGTTCTTAACACACTCAATCCACAAAATTCAATCATGCATGAACTAAGATTCACATATCAATGGTCAAGCCTCAAGCTCATGAAATCCTAAATTCACACAAAAGAAGCTCGAAAATCATCGGACCGATATGCAAAAGACGACGGGTCCGAGGTTGGGGACCTCGGTCCGAGTTGCTGGACTGACGTTGAACATCGGTCCCGAGGTACTAGGTACCTCGAACCGAGTCCATTCCGACTTCTCATCCTAGATTCATCCATGCAACACACTATCATGCCCCTAAAATCCAAATTCTACCATCAATCATCATCAATCGAAGTTCTAAGTGGGATTTAGCAACAATTAAGCACAAATTTCACTATGCATGCAAATCACCATGGATGCTCAAGGTTCAAGCTCACTCAATCATGGCATATCTCAAATCTAGCAATGAAAGCATGAAATTCATAAAGAATCAAGTAGAGATTGAGATTCACATACCAAATATGAAGAAAACAAAGACTTCTAGCAATCAACTCTTAGAACTCAAATTTTCCTCTTCTAGATCTAGAAGAACAATGTAGATCTATGGGATTTGGGTGGGATTTTTGGCTTTTGGTTCAATGTT
Organism: Polygonum aviculare; assembly: GCA_934048045.1. Lineage (NCBI taxonomy): Eukaryota > Viridiplantae > Streptophyta > Magnoliopsida > Caryophyllales > Polygonaceae > Polygonum > Polygonum aviculare. The sequence continues at coordinate 25,445,440 of OW204030.1, read as the reverse complement.
TGGGGATGCTAGGGTATGGATCGAGATCTTGTGGTGAGGTTCTTTGAAGATCGAGTATGGTGGGGGAGATGGGATCGATTTGGGGTTTTGAGAGAGAATTGGGTATTTTGGGAAAGTAGTTATGGGGGTGATGATGTTAGGTAAGGGAAAAGGCTCTTAAATGGGGAAGAAGACAAAGGTGGGTCAAGAGGGTATAGTAGGAATTTCCACAAAGTCAAGGTCCAACATGGGTCGGCATAACTGGACCGACGTCGGGCACCTCGGGTCCGAGGTACTGGGTACCTCGGTCCTACCCGATTTTGGTTCCTAAAAATCCCACGCCTTGGTTACTTCTATCCACAAGTTCTTGCATCATTTCCACAAATACCACACATGCTAATGAAGCTCACATAACACACATTTCCACAAAATACAAGCTAGAGAAGAGATTAGGACTAATCTAAGCTAAAGCAAAAAGAAACAAGCTAGAAACTACGAAAATGAATCTACTAAACCCGGGTTGCCTCCCGAGGAGCACTTTTTTAACGTCATTAGCTTGACGTCTAACCTCTACCCTTCAAGGAGGGTGAAAAACGGTGAATTGATCCTCCTTGCCATGTGCTTCTCCACAATCCTCATAACCAAAGTGCCACCATTTGTGTTTGATGAAAGTGTGGCATCCAAATTCTCCATCATCCTTCTCCTCCAAAGTGTAGTTTGGCATCTCTTGCATTTTATCACCTACACCACAAAAGTCTAAAGAATTTCTAGGAGACTCAATGACATCATAACTCAACTCATCTTGCAAATCATCCAAGCAAAGATAATCATCTCCTAAATCCTCTTTCAAATCATCTAAGCAAATAAAAGAATCTCCCACATCAAAAGGATATAGATTAGGATACTCTTCATTATTTGGTGGGTTATCTCCATCTCTTGTCTCATCATGGATTTGAACATCGACCATATCATGGTCTCTCAATGGCGTTTCCTCTCTTGTGGACTCCAACTTCTCCCTCTTGCACTTGGCATTTTCCTCCAACATCGACCAATGCGTCCGGTTCATTAAGGGCCTTGTTGAAATGAAACTCCACTTTCTCCTCGCCAATCTCGAAAGTGACTTTCCCATTTCTCACGTCAAACTTGGCACCCGCCGTAGCTAGAAACGGCCTTCCGAGAATAATGGGCACCATCGGATCCTCTTTCATATCTAAAATCACGAAATCATCGGGCACGAAATATCTTCCCACTCTAACCGGGACGTCATCAAGAATTCCGGTGGCCTTTGTTGATGAACCATCAGCCATGGTAAGACTCATATCAACCGGCTCCATATCTCCGAGGTTAGCCCTTCTCCATATGCTCATGGGCATAACCGAAATACTTGCTCCTAGATCACAAAGAGCTTTGAAGTTTTGGGATCCAATCCCTACGGTGATGGCAAATCTTCCGGGATCACCAAGCTTTTGAGGTAGCTCCAATATCTTCACCTCGTCTTGCATCTCAACAATTGACCTCTTCTTGCTTAAGATTTCCTTCAAGAACTTTGCATAAGATGGCATCTCACTTAAAGCATCGGTGAAAGGAATGGTAATGTTCAAGCCTTGCAAAAGCTTCAAGAACCGTTTGAACTTGCCCTCAACAATCTCCTTGGGCTTCTTCATAGGATATGGAAGAGTGGTGCCATTTTGCTTCTTGCTTGGATCAACCTCCTTGGATCGATCTTTCTCAACAAATCCACCCTGGACCGACGTTGGGAGTACCTCGGGACCGACTTCAGGGACATCGGTCCCATGGTAGAGAACATTTGGGCACGTCGGGCCGATTTCAGGGCAAGTCGGGCCCGAGTTGGGTTCAACCTCGGTCCACTCCAGGGGACTTCCTCCATTCTCCGGATCGACATCTGGGAACGTCGAGCCCGAGTTGTTGGGAACCTCGGTCCGACTCTCTTCTCTTGATCTTGGAACTTGTGGCTCGGGCAAACTCCGTCCACTCCTTAATCCTATGGCACGAACCTCATTTTGTTGTTGTGGGGCACGGGGATTCTCCTCGGGTCGGCCCGAGAGTCTCCCTTCCTCTCTTGGAAGTTGATTCGCCATGTGAGCAAATTGATTATCCACTTGTCTTCTCCAAACACCAAACTCTTTGAATTGAGCACCCATCTCATCAACTCTTCTCTCCACATTGGTGAATCGATCCTTCAAGTCTTGAGCCCATTGAGGTGCTTGCTCATAGAACCCCGGAGGTCGGTATGGTGGTGGTTGGGCCCTTGGCTCGTTTTGGTTGAAGTTGTTGTTGTAGCCACTTGCTTGCCCTGGATTCCACCTTCCTCCATTGTTGAAATTGGATCTTCCTCCGAAATTTCTTTGGACATAATGAGCCTCCTCAATTTGTTCCGCCAACCGGACTTGGCGCTCATTCGGGCACTCTTGTGCTCCATGCTTCAAGGAACCACACTCTTCACATGCTCTTGTGGTTTGTTGGGCATAACTCATCTTCCTCCTCATCTTGTTCAATTCATCCTCCAAGAATTGGATCTTCACATCTTTGTCCACCTCTTCACTTTTGGGATCGTAGAGCCTCTTCGGCCCTTCTCCATGGACTCTTGCTTCCTTGCTCACATTGCTAGCACCATACATTGCCTCATAATCCGAGAGTTTGTCCAACAACTCCCATGCTTGTTCCGGCGGCAAATCTATGAACTCACAATCGGTATGGAGGTTCAATTTATCCTTTGTGGCGGTGTTGATCCCTTGGAAGAAGATGTCTTGAAGGACATAGGGTTGTTGACCATGTGTCAGACACGCCCTCAACATCTCTTTGAACCTATCCCACGCCTCGAAAAGTGGCTCATGAGCTCCTTGTTGGAAACTAGCAATCTTCCTTCTAAGCTCCGTCGTCTTGGTGGGCAGGAAGAATTTCATCAAGAATGCTTCATTTAGGGCCCTCCATGATGTGATGGATCGAGGTGCTTGACTCTCCAACCAATGCAAAGCCTTGCCTCCCAAAGACCACTTGAAGGCTTTGAGTAGCACATACTCAAGTGTCTCATCGTCCGTGGAAATGGTCTCACAAAGGTCCTTGAATTGCTTCACATGCTCGATCGGACACTCATTCGGCCTCCCTTGGAATTGCTCCCTCTTGATGAGTGAGATAAATTGAGTTTTTATCTCAAAATTCCTTGACACCTCCGGCAAGACGATTGCCGGCTCCGGGACCTTCAACTCCGGATGCATGTATTGTCTAGCATTCCGGGGTTGAGTGTTGATTTGGGCCTCCAACCTTATCCTTTGCTCCCTCTCTCTACGGGCCTCGGCATCTCGGTTTGCCATTTCAATTTGCATTCGAGCCATGTCGGCTCTCATCCTCTCGAACTCCTCATCTCGGGCTTGGTCCGCCATCCTCTTCTTCTTGCGGGCTTGCCTTAGAATACTCTCCGGGTCACACACAAAGTCGAGCTCTAGGGTTCCTCGGACGGAACTAGCTCGCGTGCACCTACAACCAAAGACACAAACAAAAACCAAATCAAAACAAACAAGGGGTTTGGGCTAGTCCCTCACCCAAATCACTATCAAAATCAAAGACTCAACAAAGATGGGTACCTCGAACAAGTAGAACTCCCCGGCAACGGCGCCAAAAACTCTGATCGGTCCGGGATCGGAGGGTCTCACAATTTAAATTTATAAAACCGAACCTCAAATTTTAGTAAAGAGGTAGGGTTTCGAACACACGGGAGTTCGTGCGTCGAAAGTACCCGAAAAGACTAAAAGAGGAGAAAAGATAGACAAAACGAAGGAAAACAAAAGATATATCCTCGGACCGACACAAAGTCACTTCGGTCCGAGAGGGTGGATCGAGGTCGAGTTGGTCGGGACCGACGTGGTGCAAGTCGGGCCCGAGGTACTGGGTAACTCGGTCTTTGACAATTAGTAGATCGGTCTTGGGTTTTTGGGTTCCTCCCCCAACTAGACTTGGATATTCTTCCTCAATTCAACCAATAAGTGTTTGATTCTAATGAGATCGAGGTTGTTCGCCTCAAATCCCTCCAATCTACACCTCGACCCAAGGGAGCTTTCGCGTCACCTTCGATGCTAGAGACTTGTGATGGGATCGAGACCACTTTCGCTTACTCTTACCAAACACAAGCTCTAGATCCCTTGCTTTCACAAGAGAATTGAAGCTCAATGTAGAGAGGATTCACAAATCAAGCACTCAAGGCTATGGAATTGGGGTTTTCCACCCAAATCTAGCTAGGGGATTCCCCCATAGCCCAAGACTATGGAATCTACTCCATATGGTAAGAGAAAAGCATAAACAAAAGGGAAATCAAGCAAAACTCAATCATCAACATCCAATCAAACTCCAATTGCATTCAAATCCAAAGTGTCTACAAAATCCAAGTTTCAATTCTACTAGATCAAGGCAAAACAAAGTACAAAACTCACAATTCCTCCTCTCTTCCCCACCGATCTCTCCTTCTCTTCCTTCTCCTCTCTTCTCCTTGCTCTCCAAGTCTTCCTTGAGCCTTTGAGAGTGAATTTGGGTTTGGTGTGTGTGTCCCCCTCGTCCCCCTCACACTTCACACCTCCAATTGATCACTAATCACCTCTCTTAACCTTCTCCTTGGATTGGGGACCAAGGAATCCCAATTTAGAAAAGGGCAAATGTGGAAAGTTGCTAAAAATATGCCTTGGGGAACAATCCAATCCAATGCCGACTTGGACCGACACGGAACGACCTCGGGCCCGACGTTGGGAACGTCGGTCCGGTTCACTGGGTGCTCAATATCGGGCCCGACTTGGTGTATCTCGGTCCAGGGCCTCGATCCTTGTCTTCTTCCTTGGTTTCCTTTGGTTCCACTTCATTCTTGACTTGGCTCTTTCACTCCTTGACTTGGCTCTTTCATTAGCTCCTCGAAATTGTCCCCATTCTTGCCATTTTACCTACAAAAACAAACAAACTCGCATAGTTTCCGACTCTTGAAGAAAACCGGAAACTAAACTAAAAGGGAAACAAAACTAACAAAGAAGAGAATGAAAAACACATATTTACAACGGAAATCAACTACTAAAACACCTCCAAAATGAGAGACATCATCCTTGCCATGAATTGATTGATTAAAGCATGAGTTTTTCCCATTTCTTGCCAATGATTCATGACTATACATGCTTGGTTGAGAATTTTCTTGTGAACTTGAAGGTGTGTGTTTCTTGCAAGTATGGGGTAAATTTTTGGCAAATTGTTTGAGTGCCCCTTGAGTGGTGTTTGTTTGTGTTGATTGAGTTGGAAATTACCTTGGAAGTTTCTAGTTGATTTTGTAGGCAAATGGCATCATCTTCAAGGGCGACCAAGAAGCAAAAGAAGGGCAAGAATGTGGCGGTGATGGATGCCGTGGTGATCCGAGACGAAGGGCAAAGGGAACTTTATGAGGACATGATGGAGGAGACGGTGAAGGCGCGGTCCTACTATCAAGATTCGCATGTGAGCCTCCATGTGCACTCGGCGGTGGAGGAGGCGTTCCGTTTGCTTGGAGCCGATAGACTCATTGATGACCCCGTTCCGAGGTACTACCCGGCGCTTACTTGTGAGTTCGCCACCACCCTCACCATCTCGGGGCCACACACGGCGGACTTTGGCAAGACCAAGATCGAATTTCAAATTGGCGGGAAGAAGCATTCCACCACTATTACCAAGCTCAACAAGATGCTAGGCCTCCCTACACCATCGGGAGCCTACGCCATAAAGGACTTCCCCGTCCAAAAGATGTGGTCTTACCTCGCTTGCAAAGGGGAAACCACGAGCAACCCACTCGCTTGGGACATAGCTAGCCCGGTCTTCAAGGTGATCTTGTGCATTCTTGGCGCCGCTATTTGGTGCAAGTACGAGCTCTCTCGCCCCACCTTGCGAGAGCTCGCGTGCTTGTCCACCATCCTCTTCACCAATGCTCCAACAATCAACTTTGCCTATGAGTTTGTCCACAACATCATCAACCAACGAAAGAACCCGAAATTTACCATGTGTGGTTGGTTGGTGGTCCTCATTGCCCAAGCCCTCAAGGTTCATATCGCCCGCTACAACTCCAAGCCCGTGACCCACATGGATGTCCGGTACTACTTGAATACCAAGGTAGTTGAGTGGAGTGATAAGATTGGCTACTTCAACAACTTCACCGATCCTACCGGCGTCACTCACAAAGTGCGCCTCAATGATAAAAATTGTGAGTTGTTCTACATTCCTAATTGGTACGATGTTTGGGCGCCCTTAGAAACGCCCTCTCCCTACTCCCAACTCCTCTCGGAAGATAAGCATATACGACGACATCCGAGTCGGTTCCCAAGAGATGGCCCAACCATGCGCACAAGGCAAAAGAGAGCAAGAAGAGACTCCTTGGAGGGGGTCGGCGCCGACCAGTCCGAGGTCGGTCGCGACCACTTCCAGCAGGGCAATTCGTCACACGATGGGGTCGGCGGCGAGGCAGGGCAGAGAGACGGTGATCCTATGGACTACACGATGGGTCCCCAACCCGGGATGTTTCCGTACACCTCCAATCCTTCGGGATTCGGGTGGTCCGGTGGTCCTCAATTCGAGCCTCAAGGTGGCGAGTCTAGCACTCAAGTTCCCCCTACCATGGAGATGCTCGACGCCAAGATGGACGCCCTCGGCATTCAACAAAACTTCTTGTATTCCAAAATCCAACACCACCACGACCAGACATTGACCCGTTTCCAAGATGCAACTAGAGGCTTTGACAACTTTCGGGATGAGTACTATGAAGACCGCCAAGCCCAATTTGCCTACAATGCTTGGCTTGCCCAAAAGATGTTCCCGGACTCTCCGTTCCCTCAACTTCCTCAAAGGTGAACCTTCTCCAACAACGCTCCAAACCCAAGTTAGTTTCTCTTTTCCCTCTCTTTACTTTTGAATCAATGGGGACATTGACGTTTTAAGTATGGGGTGGTTTGGGAGATGCTACTTGTTTGTGTTATGTATTTGCATGTTTGTATGTGTGTGTTTGCATGATTGAGTCCCTTTGTTTTGATTTTCATGATGGATGAATACCCTTGCTAAGATGTCCTAGGATAGTGATTATAAGCATCATCATGTAATTCCTTGCAACTTGCTTTGTAAGATTGCCCACCATGACTTTGATTTTCGAACCTTGAGCATATAATGAACATTGAGCATGCATAATTCTAGTGAAAGCAATCCAACAAATTTGAACCTAAGTGAGGAATCTTTTGGCCACAAGGAATGTATGTTTTATTCCTTTGTTTTTCATGTGTGATTTTTACTCTTCCATATGCATTTATCACTTGACAATGACATGCTTATTTGAAATTTGAAATCAATGAAGATGTATTCATTACTTGTTAGATCAAATGATATTGAACTTATTTTCATTAGCCTTTTTCTCCCCTTTTCATCCTACCTATGCATGATCCCTTGATTTGAAGCCCCTTGTTTGCGCCTAAAGCCTTATTTCTAGCCCCACAAAAGTATCCTAGCCATTATAAGCTTGACCCCATTGATCCGGGAATTAGGACTTAGAGTGGATTGAGATGTTGATGTGGATGAAGGGGTGAAGATGAAGAGATTGTAAAGGTGGAGATGGGAGGAGTTGTCTTAAGGAAAGAAAAAGAACCGAGAAAGATGAAATGTTGCCTCGGATAGCACATTAGTAGTGGAAAATTAACCCCTGCCGTGGGTCTCGGCCGACCACCTAGTGGTCGCGGCCGACCCCCACCAGGCCCTTCAAAAAAAAGGGGGGGGGGCATAGAGAGAAATGGTGTTTGAATAAGTGCTAGAGCAAAGGCTTCCTCATAAGAAAAGACGAAGAAATGGGTGAAGTGAAGTATGCTTGAAAGTTAAAAATGTTTGGTGTTTGGAGGAAGGAAAAAAGGTTGGTTGAGTGTAGTTGAGTTTTGAAGACTAGGAGCCTAGGTTCCCGGATTCATTAGCACCACAAGACCAAATCTTTCCACACCCTTTGAATTACCGAGCCCCATTACAACCCGGCCGAATGAAACTTCTTTGAAGTCTTCATTGAGCCACTTAAGTTCTCTTGATGGTTTAGCTTGTTTTGATTTCTTTGGTGGAGAATTTCGAATATAATTTCCATTGTCTATGAGGTGTTGCTTTTGGAATTGAGATTGAGTACTCATTGATACATCCTAAACACTTGAAAATGAGTGAAACACATTGCCCTTGTGAGGTTGGATTGATTTTTCTTAGAATTTACACATGTGTGCTAGGATATCGAAGTTGTTTTCTCATTGTTCTACTCGAGCTTATTTTTCCTTAAAGGCATTCTTTGAGCTTGTTGCTTGGTCTTGATGCATGTGAGTGATTGCTTGAGGACAAGCAAGTCTAAGTATGGGGTATTTTGATGTCGTGCTTTTTAGTTGATTTTCTAGGTAGTTTTCTAGTTTGTTTTGCATGCTTTCCCTTTGTGTTCGTGTGTTTTGCATAAGATTCCGACTCTCTTTCGAGGGTTGGAGTTGTTTGTGTGTTGTTTCGTGTTGTGTAGGTATATGGAGCCTTTTGGAGAAGTTTTTCATGCATTTTCGGAGCTTTCTAGGAACCATTAGTTTTCGAGAGTCAAAGTGTCAAGAACCAAGATCCAAGTTGCAACCAAAGGAGCCTCAAAGGAGTGACAAATTCTCAAGAAAATCAAGGAGCAAAAAGGCAGAAACTTCGAGCAAAAGTCCGACCAATTGGAGCAAGAACGGAACAAAAACGAGAAAGATCACGTCTCCTGCAGGTGGTCGGCGCCGACCCCCATATAGTCGGCCGCGACCCCTCTCAGCACCCGAAGAAAATCCGTGCTGCGCAAGTATCGCTTTTGGGCGGGATTTTCAAAACCCGAAAAAGCAGGCGGCTGTGGCAGTGTTGTGGCAGTGTTGTGGCAGAGATGTGGCAGAGGAGGAAGCTTCCCTCTCTTGCTTTTGTGGGCTGCTACAAAGACCCCTTTTGTCTTCCTTTCTAATCAGCTTTTCTTCTTGGAAAAGGCTCAAAGGAGAGAGGGGAGAGTGGGCTGAGAGGGGAGAAGAAGGAAGAAGAGGAACTTAGAATTTGAAGAAGAGGAAAGTGACGGTGGGAGAAGAAGAATTTGAGTGTGAGAGAGAGATTACTTGTGAGGAGAAGTAGTAGAGAAGGAAGCTTGCGTTGGTGGTGTTCTAGGAAGAAGAAGACAATGGTGTGAAGGAACCTTGTGGGTTTGCTTAAGTTTGTAAGTTGAATCTTGAAATTAATTGAAGTTGCTTGCTTTGGATGATGTTTCCCTCTTCCCTTTTGTTGTTTGTGAGCTTGATTATGTGTGAGTAGTTAGCTTGCTAGGGTTGGGGTAAAACCCACCATGAAAGTGCATTCATGACCTTGATGTTTGGATCTATGCTTAATTTGAAATCTCTGCCCATAAATCCCTCTTGTGTGCTTAAAACCCTTGAAGAAGTGGGGAATGTTCTTGTTTGCAACCTAATTGAAAGGTTTTGTTGTGGATGTGGACTATCCGGGTTGAGGTGCCCTTAGAAGAACAAGTTGGATTGCATGTTGACATCCTTCATGAAAGTGGAGGCTTTTGATGTGTTCTTTTGTGACGAAAGTCACCCATGAGATTATGAGTTAAGGTGGTCCTTTATCATTGTTTGAATGCATGCTCGTGTTGTGGTGAATCCCCACCCCTAGTTGTTTTTCCTTGATTTTCCCGAAACAAAACTTTCGTGCCCAGAATAGGTCGGCCGCGACCAGTTGCAGGTCGCTGCGACCCCCACTGTAGTTGTTTTCCGTGTGTTGTGAAGTTCTGTTTTAGGTCGGCCGCGACCTCCCTAGGGTCGGCTGCGACCTCTTCCCGAGACTTGTTGTTTGTTTTGTTTTGCTTTGTTTTGTTTTGTTTTGCTTTCGTAGTTTGATTGCTAGACTATAGATCTACTAACTCTTGTGGACGATCCTGACTTCGCTATACTCAGCGGGGTCTTGACAAATTTATTTATTAAGGTAAAACCCTACACCAACATACTCAAAACCTAAGGCAAGGCTCCCCTTATATATACTCGGGAAACATGCTTTCCTAATCTAATTAGGAAAGAGGAAAGATAAGAAAAAGGAAAGAAGATAGATTTTCGCCCGTCTCGGACTAGGCAAGCACCGCTGGCGCGTCGGGTCCAGCGTGCCCGCGCTTTCGCGACAGAATGAAACTTCGTCTCAGGGCAGGCCACCGCGGGCGCATCGCGCAATCCTCGGGCGCGGTACTATTCACTATCAGCACTTCGGAGGCCGTTTCTACCTTTTTCGACTTGAAATCTGACTTTGGTGTAAAAAGATAAATTGAAGCTTTTCGAGTTAGCTTTCCAATGACACTAGAATCAGCTCGATCCGACCTCTGTAGCTCAAGATATAGCCTTTACAAGCAAGAGGTGTCGCGCAGACAACTCAAAACGTCTTCAAAAGTCTTGCAACTTGAATCTATGTGTCTTCGGCCTAGATATTACAATTACACACAAAATGTAACCTAAACACACTCAATATAGCCCTAAAATAGAAGAGTTAACACGTCCTAAAGAGAGCATATCAGCAAGACGATAGACTACTTTACCCACTTTCTCTAGAATTTCAAAAGGGCCAACATAACGAGGATTGACTTTACTTCGTCTACCAAACTGGAACACTTCCTTTGATGGAGAAACGTTTACAAAGACTTTGTGACCAATAGTACATTCAACATCTCTTCGCTTCAAGTCATCATACGACTTTTTGTGACTCTAAGTTGTTAACATTCTTTGTCTAATCAATGTTATGTCATTGGTTGTTCTTTCAAGCAATTCTAGACCGACAAAAATCTTATCAACGCGCTCATCCTAAAAGAGCGGTGAACGACATCTGCGACTGTATAAAGCTTCGAATGGTGACATCTTGATAGTCGAGTGTCATCTATTGTTGTATGTAAATTCAATTAAACTTAGGTTGGTATCCCAATTTGTAAAGCGATCAAGCACACAAGCTCGGAGCATATCCTCAAGAGTCTGAATCGTTCATTTGGATTGTCCGTCTGTTTGGGGATGAAATGCAATACTAAAACAAAACTTTATCCCCGTCGCTTTGTGCAACTCTTTCCAAAATCTTGACATAAATCTTCCATCTCAATCGGAGATAATGGTCTTTGGAGTTTCATAAAGACAAACTATTGCATGAATAAAAACTCTTGGTGAATCAAGTGAGCACTCTTGGTGAATCTTCGGTAGCCATGTCACGAAGTCCATATCAATATCTTCCCACTTCCATTCTAGAACCGGAAGCAGTTGTAATACTCCTCTTGGTCTTCTATGTTCAATCTTTACTTTCTGGCAGAACAAACCCTTTGATATAAACTGAGCTACATCTTGTTTCATGTTGGGCCACTAGAAATTTCTCCATAAATCTTTAAACATCTTACTTGAACCAGGTTGAGCAGAGTATGCTGAGGAATGTGCTTCCTTTAGAATCACTCCTCTCAATTCCTTTACTACAAGCACACAAATTTGATTTCGAAACCACAATGATCCATCATCTTGAATAATGAATCCAGGTGCCTTACCTAGTTGTATCTCTTCATTGATCTTGATTAGTACAACATCTTCAACTTGATTCTCTTTGATCGGATAAGGTAGGTCAAACTTCTAGAGTGTTCAAAGAACCTTTTGTTGTCTTTCAAACCAAATTTCAATTTCTGGCTGACTCATACTTGATGCAACTTAGGCTCAACTTTTAATATAGCGACTAAAGTCTTTGGAGTAGTCTTACGACTCAAAGCATCGGCTACTATCTTGCCTTTACCGGGATGGTATAACAATTCAATGTCTTAAAACATATGCGGCCCCCTGAACTTGCACACATTAGTCATTTTAGCACCTCAATTCATCGGGTATTCACTTTGACACCTGAACTCAACGTTTTGTGACCGATCAGACACCTGAACGTTGATGTGGCAAAAAAAAAATTGACACTAGACTGCCACATCACATGCCATATCATTAGTTTAATAAATAAAAAATCAAAAAACCCTCTAATTAAAGGAAAAGAGAAAAAAGAAACAAAAAAAATCCCAAATTAAAATAAAAACAAAAAAGAAACAAAAAACCCCAATTTCTCCCTACGTCTTCTTCATCCAATCCCAAATTTCCTCCACCCAAATCCAACCAATTCTTCCTCCTCCTCCAGCAGCGAGAGTGTCAATGGGCTTGATGACGTAGCAGAGGTAGACGGCGAGGAGGCCGTTTTCGGAGCCATTGAAGCAGGTGCAGGGGAGGGGGACGAAGAGGGTGAGGCTGACGTCGAGGGCGGAGGGGTCGGGGACGGAGGCGCAGTTGGCCTCGAGGAGCTGGTCGGAGGAGACGAGGCCGGCGTAGACGGATTCGGCGAGGATGTCGGAGGGGCGTGTACCCCACCATTGCATTGCACGCGTCCGAATTCCAGCACGGCTCGATTGTCTACTTCGAGTGAACTAGCCTGGCGGACGACACCGCCAGTGCCACTGCCACCACCAGCGCTTCATCTTATTCAAATATGTTTGGATTGGATTAAAGAAAGGTGGGTGGAGGGCTTCACGGTGGCAACAAGGGCGCCGGAGTCGAGGATGCAACAAATTGGGGGTATTGGGGCTGCCGAAGGAAGAAGAAGAGGGGGAGTTAGGGAGTTTTTTTTTTTGTCAAAACATCATTTTTTTTTTTTATTAAATTTGAACATGTCATTAAATTGAACGCCTAGGTGGCATTTTCTTACAATTGTGTTTTGCCACATCAGCGTTCAGGTGTCTGATCGGTCACAAAACGTTGAGTTCAGGTGTCAAAGTGAATACCCGATGAATTGAGGTGTTAAAATGACTAATGTGTGCAAGTTCAAGGGGCCGCATATGTTTTTTTATTAAATTTGAACATGTCATTAAATTGAACGCCTAGGTGGCATTTTCTTACAATTGTGTTTTGCCACATCAACGTTCAGGTGTCTGATCGGTCACAAAACGTTGAGTTCAGGTGTCAAAGTGAATACCCGATGAATTGAGGTGTTAAAATGACTAATGTGTGCAAGTTCAAGGGGCCGCATATGTTTTAAGCCACAATTCAATATCATAATCCTTCAGTAGTTCTAACCATCTCCACTGCCTCATGTTCCACTCTTTCTAACACATATTTCAAACTCTTGTGATTAGTTAATATATGGCACTTCACACCATATAGGTAGTGCCGTCAGATTTTCAAGGCAAAAACCACTCCAGCGAGTTGTAAGTCATAGGTCTTGAGCAGTAAAGATGCATAAGCGATAACCTTTCCCTGCTGCATTAACATACAACCTAAACCCTGTTTTTATACACAACATACCCCTCATTTCCATCAGGTAAAGTTAAAATCAGGGCACTGGTGAGATGCTTCTTATGTTCTTGTAAACTAGCTTTACGTTTCTCATCCCACACAAACTTTTTGTGGGTTTTACGAAGCAAACTAGTCATAGAGAGAGTGAGATCTTAGAAAATCCTTCCACAAATCATCAATAGTACCCAACAACTCCTAGAAAGTTGCGTACCTCTTTGACAATGTTGAGGTTGTTCTCAATCTGCAACTAGCTCAATCTTCTGTGGATCTACCATTACTCCTTCTTGGTTAATAATGGCTTAAATATATATAGACACCTGAACTTGTAAGATTTGGTCACTTAGACACCTCACCTTTAAAACGGACCTATTGAACACTTAAACTTAATTGTCGATCCCTATCTATTAAACACCCGAAGGAGGACAATGATATTCCATGTACAGTATGCGTGCTAACATGTCACAGTTAAATTATTTTTTATGCCAAAAACGTCCACACATATGCCACATATATATCAAATTTTTGGAGTTTTAATAAAACAAAAATAATGGTAACAAAATCTATAGTTATTTGGACAATTTTTCGTAATTATAGTTATACTAGTCTTCTTCCTCCTACAACTCAAAAATCACGTAAACCTCCACTTTAATCTTTCAACACAATCTTGTTTATATCATAAAATATAGTATAGATCTATATTCTACGTGTTTAAATCTTTTTAAACCCCAATAAAATCTCTTGAGATGGTCTTGATTTGAAACTAATTTTTAGATATAATTTCAAACTCCACTAAAGCCCTTTCGAAGCTTTGTTTTCTCAGATTCATCCCCTTTGCGTACTCCTTTCTTTAAATCAAGGTCAGATTTGAGATCATCAACCTCAAATTAAGCACAAATGTTTGATTTCTCTCCAAACTAATTCCGGATTTAATTTTTACCATTATTGACCTTCAAAAGCTATGTAACAAGCTCAAACCCATAAACTGCTCCAAGTGATTCGACCTCATGAATCACCCTTACACACTTCCCTTCTCATCCCAAAGACCCACCGTCCACCCGGTCGTCCTCGTCGAGCCTCTGCCGTCCACTTGTTCGTCTTCGCCGAGCCTCCGCCGTCCACCGAGCCTCCCTGTCTACTTGCCACAAAGACCCATCCTTTTTATTTATAATTTTATTTAAGTAAATTTCCAAATCATCAACCTGTTTTTTTTTTAATTTCCATATCATCCATATTTTAACATTTCAATCCACCACACTCGCCAAATCTCCAGTTGATTTCACGCGCATTGCCACATTATATGTAAGGTATTTGATAGGCAAGGTTTGATAAATTTAAGTGTCCAATAGGTCCGTTTAAAGATGAGATGTCTAAATGACTAAAACTCACAAGTTTAGGTGTCAGTATATATTTTAAGCCGATTGATAACATGACCTAAGAAGGCCACTTTACTCAACCAGAATGCACACTTTGCCAACTTGACATATACTTCATTTTGCCTGAGGATCTCAAATACTATTCGAAGATGTTCCTCATGATCAAATTTATCTCTAGAGTATATAAACATCCCACTAAACCAAAAAAAATCATATGGAAACTATGTCGCAATGGGCTACCCACTAAAGCAAGGCTCGCATAAAATCACATAGTTGTTCCACATGGGTGTACCATTTGCAACTTGCTATCTGAAGATGTCTGTCACCTCTTGCTGGAGTGCCCACACTTTCCTAGCATTGGAAACACTAAATCCAAAGATCTCACAAAAACTAGGACAAATAAAAAAGAAAATGGGAATCCATCACTATTTAACGAAGAAATCTGGACAACACTTAACAAGCCACACATGGAAACAGCTTCCTACTTATGGTGGAGCATGTGCTATCTCTTGAACAAAAATATTATTGATGAAGACAATCAGACCCAAATTACACCCAACATGATGATGGAGTTTACTTTAAAACAAATTGCTGACTAGAAGAGAGCTCATTCTCCCTCATCTGAGGATGATTTAAGGAATAAACACACACTTCAGCGGGAAAGGAGGATGTTGGGGAAATTTCGGATCGTTCCTGCAAATTGATGGATAGTAAGCGAAACAAGACAAAGAAACAAACAATTGTCGACCCAGTTCGTCACAAGGACTACGTTTGTGGGCACTACCAAGTCAGGGATTTTCCACTAGTAACTTTGAGGACTCAAGGATTACAAGGACACTGATCTTCAGATCTAGCCTGATCAAGATCTTCCTAACCTAACCTCTCAATCTCGCTTTTAGGATCTCTCTAGATGCTTTCAGTAACACACCAATTACAATAATCAAGTCGAGTATAAATAGGAAAGCTAGAGCTACAAGATATCTTTTTCCCCAAGAAACAAATATCTCTCGAAAAGAATAGAATCTTCTCAAAAGATGCACCAATCATCGCTAAACACGGCCCAAAACTCACCCAAGCCCGGAAACTCGCCCGAGTTTCGGGCGCCCTTGCCCGAGTTTCTCAAGCCGAGAGCTCCACCCCAAGACGCGGCCAGGAACACCCAAGACGCGGCCGCATCTCCTTCAGGCCAGCCCGCGTATCGTGCTTTTACCCCCAAGTTCTCGCGCGACGATCCCGATTCTTCGTCTTCGATTTCTCTTCCTCGTCCTTCGGTCCTTAGCTCACCCCATCTTCTTCTGCCCAAACGAATCAGGCTCCATACTCAACAATCTCCCACCTAGAGACTGATTCCAACTGTAATTGAATCTTCCAATGCTCAACAAACTCCCACCTGAAGAATGTTTCTGAGCGCCCACATCGTCTCCCTGACGATCCTCCCTTATGGTATTGGTAGTGCCAGCCCTCAAGCTTACATTCTTAGGCCATCAGAAGCCCCTCCCGGCTTCCATTCTTCCCGCCTATCAACAAGGTTTTCTCCCACCATACTCGACACCTGTCGTACGGTCTTCTCCTTGCAAGCCTTCTCCTTCACCCTGTAAGCATCCTTGTCATGCACAACCGAGCTCGTCTCCCTGTCTATGGCAACTCTTCTCTTGCACATCTCTTGACTTTGAGACACTCCCGCATAACTCTCCGGCTTACTTAACATCAGATAGGAATTTGAAGGTGAATGCCTATCTCGTTATTTAATGATCTCCTGATCATCGGTTTGTGGATCTTCCTCCAAGGCCGCCTGCCTAATAGGAACCACTCTCTTGCTCCCACCGGATCTCAAGACGCCTAGATGATCGTCAAACCTCCACATCACATACTCTGCGACTATATCTCTTGACTCATCCTCCGTCTCCTCTCTGATCGTGTGGTGCACGACGTCTCCGGATAACGATGCGCTCATCGTCACTCTGTCCAACGTCCTCCGCTCGTTGTCCTCCATGTCTTCTTCTCTCCAGAACCTGAAGCTCGCATCTTTAAACTTCTCAATGGAGAACTTACTGACATTCATCTCCAATTTCAAGAACCGTGCGCTCTGATACCAGTTATTGGGGAAATTTCGGATCGCTCCTGCAAATTGATGGATAGTAAGCGAAACAAGACAAAGAACACAAGCAATTATTGACCCAGTTCGTCACAAGGACTACGTCTGGGGGCATTACCAAGCCAAGGATTCTCCACTAGAAGCTTTGAGGACTCAAGGATTACAAGGAAACTGATCTTCAGATCTAGCTTGATCAAGATCTTCCTAACCTAACCTCTCAATCTCTCTTTCAGGATCTCTCTAGATGCTTTCAGTAACACACCAATTACAATAATTAAGTCGAGTATAAATAAGAAAACTAGAGTTGCAAGATATCTTTTTCCCCAAGAAACAAATATCTCTCGAAAAGGATAGAATCTTCTTGAAAGACGCATCAATCATCGCTGAACACGGCCCAAAACTCGCCCAAGCCCGGAAACTCACCCGAGTTTCGGGCTCCCTTGCGTGAGTTTCTCAAGCCGAGAGCTCCGCCCCGAGACGCGGCCAAGAACAACCAAGACGCGGCCGCGTCTCCTCTAGGCCAGCCCGCGTCTCGTGCATTCGCCCCCGAGTTCTCGCGCGACGATCCCGATTCTTCATCTTCGACTTCTCTTCCTCGTCCTTCGGTCCCTAGCTCATCTCATCTTCTTCCGTCCAACCGAATCAGGCTTCATACTTAACAGAGGAGAATCAAGTGGATGAAACCTCAAAAAAATTACTTTAAACTTAATTTCGATAGTGTCTTTAACTCTTGTGGAATTTCCTCTTTTGGTTTTGTTATTGGGGATTCCATGGGTTACATAGTCTCCATGGGTGGAGGCTTTCTCGGTTGTCGTTCGGTGCTTTTTACATAAACGTTTGCGCTTCGGTAGGGGGATTATTGAAGTTGTTCATCGTGGTAATCCCGGTCTGCTCATTGGAAGGCCAAACAAGTTATTCATGTTTTAATGGGTGACTAGAGTTGCCCGTGCGAGGTTGAGCCTATGTGCACGAATATTGATTCTTTGTTGGAGCAGTTTCAGTGTTGGAGTATTGGTCACATCTTCCAAGAAGCCAACTTAAGTTTCTTATTTTGTCGTTGACTTTTACCGTCGTGTTGTCCCGCTTGCTTGACGTAGATGCAGTCGTGCTGCACCTCATCCACAAAGATGTCCTACGAAAAGAGACTTCATTAATTCTTTCTTGTAACAAAAAAAAATTCTAACTTACGAGTCCCCTCCCGACCCGTGCAAGCAGGGGCTAGTAAGCATTTCCTTATCCATACGCGAGGACATCAGCAGAGTTGCGAGTTCACTCCCTGGCAAGCGCCGTTGCTCTCCTCCTCCTCCTCTCTCCAATGGCGACCGCCTCTTTCGCCTTGACTTCTCTACGACTTATCCACCACCGTAACGCCCTTCCTCCTCTTCCCTCTCTCCAATTTCTCGTTAGCTATTCGTGAAACTGCGTTCAGTTTGGTATTGCATATGCAAAGTGTGCCCCAATTTCTCTGTTTAGGGTTCCTATTGTGTGCGCTCGTTTCATTTACTACGGCTGAATTAGTGGCTTCTTAAACTATTTCCTTTGCCGTTGTGTGTTGTAGTTTTGCTTGATCTTATTGCGTCTTTTTACTTCTACAACCTGTTAATTTGAAAATTCATTACTCCATTTACTACGGCTGTGTTTTATTTGTCGAACGGGAAAGCTGGAAAATATCCAATTTGATGGAAGAAGCCTCCATGTTCGCTTGTTTCATACCAACTTCATGCAAAATTGTTTCTTATTGATTACAGAGTGCTATCCAACTGCTGTGTAGATTTACAGTTCTGATTAGATGCTTAGGTGCAATGTGCTGCTGCTGTTAGTGAATGCGTAGAAATAACATGTTTGGGTGCCATTCATTATGAACATAAGAAAACCTCTTGTAATGTGAGAACTTATGCAGGGTCTTCTACCAAACAAGCTGTTTGTTTAAGGTCCCAACTTATGCCACCCAATGTTGCTTCATGGAGTTCAGCAGCGAATTATGTTAGTCTTCATGACAGTGTTAAAAGGCTCCTAGGCAAGCCCATTGTGAGAAGTTTAACCCAAAAGAGGCAAGTATTTTAAATAGGTTTAGTTGTTTCCAACTTTCTGCTATTGGCAGCACATCACATCTGTTTAGACTCTTTTATTTAGACTTTTTTTTCATCTGTAACTGTTAAATGTTCAGAACTTGTGATAAATTTCTTTTGGTTTTCAGAGCAGGGGTTTTTAGATGTGCAACTATTGAGGAGATTGAAGCTGAGAAGTCTGTCATTGAGAAAAATGTTGTAAGTAGTTTACACCGTGCCAGGACATCAGAATCTGACATTATTTTGCAGAACTTCAGTGTGTGTCTGATGTGTTATTTTGCAATATTTGGTTGCTATGAGTGGTGATGCTTTTCCTTTTGTTCTTCAGAAAGAAAGGATGGAGAAGACAATTGAAAATGTGCGTACTAGTTTTAATTCATTACGGACTGGCCGGGCAAATCCATCAATTCTTGATCGAATTGAGGTACCTACTTTAGAAGACATTTGTAGACTTTCTACACGAATCTTTTGTTCTTTCTTTATACTCAACAAATTTCTTCCAAGTCTGAACCATTGCTATGGCTAATTTCGGAATAGTTGATGTCAAATATTCTTTAGGTGGACTACTATGGGACTCCTGTTAGCCTGAAGAGCATTGCTCAAATCAGCACACCAGATTCAAGCTCTTTGTTGGTTTCTCCATATGACAAATCAAGGTACAGCACTACAGCTTCATCAACGAAACTTTTTTAAAGGGTAGGAAGTGCATAACATGGAACTGGTCTACTATTACATCTACCCTCCTTAGTTGTTACCTTGAATCCTGGAAACCTGTCCATGTAAATCAGTAAATGCCATGGATTTTTACACATTGCTAGACTTATTTTTAAAAAAAGGGCTTTGGAATTACTGTATATTTCTGCCCAACAAAAAAATCTTGTTTGGATATTAGTAGGGCATGCACGCTTAATTAAATCTGTATTTTATCCAGCTTAAAGGCCATAGAGAAGGCCCTCGTTGCTTCGGAAATAGGTTTAACTCCTAATAATGATGGAGAAGTCATTCGGATGTCCCTCCCTCAGCTGACATCAGACAGAAGAAAGGTACCTCTTGTCAATCTTATATTCTGGAAAGTACACATCCGCAACTTAATCAGGTTGACATTTGTGGCTATTATAACGCTCCAACATATCTGAATTTATACAAAATTTCCACCTCATTTTGGTATTTAATTTGCACTTTATGTGTTTCAACTTGATGTCTTTCTTCATGTTAAATTCATCCGTAAAGAATCCGCTGTGAATAGTTAACACCTGTCCTTATGATTCTTGGTTTTGAGTCTGTTCATAAAGGCTAACTTTCCTCTTAATTGACTTGTTTCTTTCCTTTTGAGCATCTGCTGTGCAGGAGATGTCGAAGGTTGCAGCTAAACTGGCTGAAGAAGGAAAGGTAAATTTTCTCATCTGCATCCTTCCCAACTTTCCATCTGTCAAATTTGTTATTTTAAATTCGTGAGTGCTTTTTGTACTAATATAGGATGCATATCATCTTCAAGAAATCTGTGTTATTAACTGAACCTCAAACAGTATTTGTCTTCAATTTAAAAGGAATCTTGGTGCAAGTTTTGTATTGGCTGAACTGCAAATATTGAGCTATGTGCATGCTGATTAACTTGCAGCCTGAATTAATCTATCTGTGTTCTTTGACTCGTGAGTCATGCTGATATATTCACTTGAGATGCTTATTGCCACCACTTAATCATTTTTCTGTTGTGTATGTCTTCTTGCTTGGACTTTTCCAATTTGCAGGTCGCTTTGAGGAACATCAGAAGGGATGCAATGAAAGCATATGAAAAATTGGAGAAGGTTAGATATTTGTACTGTGTATGCCTTAGTTTTCTTGAGAATGTGTTGCTTTTATTAAAAACACAAGTTCTATCTTTGCTATACATTTTAGGAGAAAAAGCTTTCAGAGGACAACGTGAAAGACCTTTCAAGTGATTTGCAGGTAAAATCTAGAAGTATCCTATTCTTTTGCCTTACACTGATCTGCAAGTGTCTTGAACTGGAGCCTCAATTTCTTTTTCACTTTCGATCTTTAATTTTTTTAGCTCCTAAAGATATAGTTTCCTAGCCAGATTTTGTGTCACTTATAAAACCTTGCTTGGGCTTTAAGTGCATTCTATCTCAGATGCGGCAACATAATTTCCAAGGATATTTGTACCTGATAATCATTACAAAAGTTCATCTTAGCCTTAGGATTTGTTTCTTGTCCAGTTGAGGAAAATTGGGAAAAATGTTAGGATAAAGTGTCTGATGTTCTTAACTGTTAGATACTAATGCTTTTTTTTCCAATCTATATTATCTTTGCTCTTGTCCTTCATGATGTTTCTGAAAATGTTAGTGGCTTGACTCTTGTGGTTGATTATTTACTCCAGCATACGTTTAAGGATAGATTTGTATTGGAGGTAATGCGAGCTCTGGACCGATTGCTACCTAATTCAAACAATATTCTTATTATAAGTTAAAATTCGATTGATGGTTGGTCCTCTGTCTTAAAGTGGCAGTAACTCTCATTTTGCGCTAATAAAGTCTCATGACCTATAGTCTTGCACCAAATCATGTTCTTCTGCTACCTCCTACCTTGAGCTCACATTTAGATTAGGGCCACTGTCCAAATATTAGGAACCCTTGTAGAGATGGTGGAAAAGCTAGGAATCTGGTTAGGACATTCCAAAGTTTCAGGATGTGTTTAGGGCAAAGAGCATTGGTTGCTGACAACCAAACTAATAAGGGAGAGTAAAAGCCTCTATTTGCTTGCTTTTGTTCCTTGATTCCACCAGTTTACGGGAATGATAGAGCATCAAATGAATTCCAATTGGTGCAAATCCAAAGCCACCGTATCTTGTACCTTTTAAAAAGCTGGAGAGTAACCGTAGACATTTAGAATTTTCTTTTATGAGGAAAGCAGTAGAAATTTAAGACAGATACTGAAGATACATATGATGAAGGTCAACCGGAAGTGGAGTTCTGTGAACTCCTGAATTCCAACTAAAAGATGGCGATATAAGACTTAACTAGGGAAAAATAAAGGAGGGCAAAATTAGCCTACATTTATATGGCATTGTACGCTTTTGAACAAATGCTGCTGCTCATGGCATTGCATGATTAAGCGTTTTGGCTTGTCCCATTGTTCTTTCATTGCAGAAAATGACGGATTCTTACATAAAAAAGATTGAATCAGTCTACAAACAGAAGGAGCAGGTACCATTCTTTTTTTGTTCTCTTAATATGTGTAACCAATTTACAGTTTTTCGGGAAAAATGAATAATTATGCATGGTGCATTTTGTAATGTATGCTTTAGCTCATGATGCTGACAAAGCATGTCTATTCTATTGGTTTTCTCAGGAGTTGCTGTCAGTTTAGGTGCTGTTTGTGACTGCAAATGTGCAAGCTGTGTTTTTGCAGCAAACCAATTCCCTGTAAACCTCAGAGGGTCATTGGAAAGTTTCCTGACAGTTTTTTGTGAATTAACTCCGAAAATGTGTAGTTCTTCTCTTTGACCCGTTCAATTCATAAGGATATTCTTGTGTACACTCTTCCAAATGCCAATGGAACTTATGATGAGGGTCTACAGCTTTTGATACTCAGCCACAATATGCAGATTTATCATTGACAGTGAGCGAATTTATTAACCAACCTGATGCTTTGGCAATAGTCTGTTGTATTGTTTTCTCTCCCAAGTAGGCATGCCTATTCAAAAAGAGGGTATGAAGAACATTGGGGCAAGGTTAAGGAAAATTTTGGGACTTCCTTTGTTGCCCATGTATTCTTGTCTAGCTTGCAATCTTTGATGACATATATTACCTTAAAAACTGAAGCTTGTCAATGACCTTTTGACGTTTGATGTTTCAAGCATCTTTAGGATGGAAACAAGTGTGCCGTTCATTGCTATGTGTTTAGCGAAGAATGGGAGAGTGGTACTTTAGTGTATGTAGTATTTGGATTTTGTCCAAATCCTTTGTCCCATCAACAAGTTTCCAACCCGTCCCCTGTTATTCATAGGTTAAATTTTTAAAATTGATATCTTTTTGGTATTGTTTAAAGTCAAAATTTAAAAATTCAACCGAACATTGGTAAAGTACACCAATTGGGGACATGTTTGGAGGATAAATGATTTGGGTTGATCAATCACCAACTCTCTAATTTCTGATAATTATATCTGCAACTAGTACAAATCTCGTATTATGTACAGATCATGTGAATATAAACTCAATAACTGACCTGAGATCAAATTTTGACCTGAGTCTCCTTTTGATTTACTGATGAAGGATCATCCATGAAGCCATCACCAAATGCTCCAAGTCTTATTCATGGACCACTAACTCGAGCTCGAGCCAATAAGCTACAAGAAGAGCTGCAAACTACCATATTGCCTAAGGACCTATTTTGGCCAGAGATGCTATTCCAAGAGTTGTGTGCTTGATTCGAGCCTCAAACACCAACAACCAAAACCCCACAATCTATGGCTAGGAGCTAGGCATGCCCATGACGGTTGCTAAGGCATGCCTAGTGTGGGCATAATGATGGCCAAGACACAAGCACACTAAATCGGAGTTGCTTTGTAGACCTTTAGTTTTGAGCCTTGTATTTTGGATAATTATTTAGCATTTTCATTGTTATTTTCTAAGACATATAAATACTACTCCCTCTGGTGCAAAATAAGTGTCGTTTTAGCACTTTAGTTTTGATTCACTTTAAGTGTCGTTTTGAGTTTTCTAAGCAAGTAGGTGAGAGTAATGAGAATTGTTATTCGAATGTGTTTTTATTGACCAAGTCATTTATCTATTGGTTAAAAAAAGTGGTGCATGGTAAGATTGAGAAAAAACTTTATGATTTTAAGTATAATGATTGTTTTTCTTAAAAACTGTGTTAAAAGTTAGAATGACACTAATTTTGAGACAGATGGAGTATAAGTCACCTCCTTTATGGGACAAAATTTATTTTTTATTAGGGGAAATTGCATTTAACCACCCTTTATTTTACACTTGTTACAATTAACCACCCTTTATATTTTTTTCTACACTTAACCACCCTTTATTTGTAATTATGTGCATTTAACCACCCAATTTAATGGAAAACGTCATTTTCTCTGTTAAGTAAGGTAAATTACGTTTTACCTTTCTTTTTAAATTTTATTTACAATAAATAGATAAAGGAAAAACCATAATTGACGCTTTCAAGTTCTAATATGCCGATTATTGCAACCCTTGTCTGACTTTCTTCAAAATAATTCTTTTCCTCTATCCAATGGCGAAGAAGAACCACGACTTTGCCAATGCAAAGACCATGGGTTTGGATCTAGTTCTAACGGCTTTGAGCATCCCTTGGAGTCGATCGTCTCTAAGTTGATAGACGACGACTCGAGATTCAAAAAGTTGATATGTAGGCTTAAATTCAATGACGATGACATTCCAAGCTTAGTTTATTCCTAAATTCTTTTATTTATTGTAAATAAAACTAAATATAAGGGCAAAACCGTAAGGTAAATTATGTGTTACAATTAACCACCCTTTATAATTAACCACCGTAAGGTAAATTATGTATTGTAAATAAAATGAATCACCCTTTATTTTACACTTGTTACAATTAACGAAGAAAATAACGTTTTTCCATCAAAATGGGTGGTTAAATGCACATATTTAGAAATAAAGGGTGGTTAAGTGTAGGAAAAAAGATAAAGAGTGGTTAATTGCAACAAGTGAAAAATAAATGCTAGTTAAATGCAAGTTTCGCTTTTTATTATTAACTTGGTATTAGAAAAGAGAACTTTCTTGAGAGAGAGTTCCCACAACTTCTTGTTGATTTCAAAGCCCCACAGTTTATGGCTAGGAGTTGGGCATGCCCGTGACTGTTGCCCAGACATGCCTAGTATGGGCATAATGATGGCCAAGGCACAAGCACACTGCTTTTTGGGCCTTTAGTTTTGGGTCTTGTATTTTGGATAATTATTTACTAAGACATATAAATAATTTAAGTAAGCTCCTTTGGAGAACAAAATTTACTTTTTTATTATTAAATTGGTATTAGAAAAGAGAACTTTCTTGAGAGAGAGTTTCCACAACTTCGAGTTGATCTCAACTTGGTGTTCATTGACATCCACAAGCCCTTTTCTTGTGTTTCAAGGATCCGTCCTTGTTTTTATGAGATCGTACAATGTTTGTTGATGAATGATTCAATCTGGTTCTTTTCTCTCCCACCCTCATCTCATTCCACTTTGCACTCTCCAAATTTGCAATCGGTAAAAAATAACTTTCTCCCTCTTTTTCACCTCTCGATTTCCTTCAATCCTCTCTTGTATTCCCCATTTCCTCTTTCTCCAGTGAAGTGATTTTTAATGAACCCTAATTCCATCATAGTACAAATGGTCAAGAATGGTAAAATAAGAGAGGCGAATAGTCAAAATTTTCAATTTTCTAACTGAAAATATAAATTCCCCCAACTTTGATTAATATATATATATATATATATATATATATAAATTAAATCGAGAAGGATAAATTGGTGTTTTTATAGTTTAACAATAGATATGGTCGGAAATTGAGCTTAGGCTGTGTTAGGATAACCATATATGTTATATGGATGCTTTACAGTAATTATGAATAAGACGGTTGATTAAGTAATATATGGTTTTTTGGATGAATGGTTTCCAGTAAATCCCTTTATATGTACTCTACATATATTTCATTTAATAGAAATAATCCACAAAGTTAAAAGCAACATCTACTATAATGCAGTATAAAGCAAAACCCAAGCCTCTGTTAAAGTTTGCATCGCATCATCAAACCTAAATAAATTAAAGATTTTCTTTTTCTACATTGTATTTTCTAAAAATAATTCTTTTGTCTACTTGATATCTTATCTAATTCCCTTAAACCTACTTTATATCTTATCCAATTTTTGATATCTTAAGATTTTTCCCAACATGATTTTAAGGCTTTTTTAACGGAAACCACCCGCTCAATATTCCATATTCCCCTTAATCACCCCTGATATGTCTATTTAACAAAAACCACCCCTCCAATTCTCTCCATTATGTTTTTTTCCACTCAATTATGATTTTCCGTTGGCAAACCCGTTAAGTGTTAAAATGACCCTTTTGCCCTTGTTCTAAAACCCACCCCCTCGCCCTTTCTTCAGCTTTCTCCCTCGTTTCATCAATTTCATTTCTCGGGCAGATAAAAGAGTGAAATCGAAGCTATTGTAGGTGGAATTCTTCTAGAAATTTGGGGAATTTGATTTCTAGGGCTTGCTCTCCCACCATATCTGAGGAATTTGAAGAAAAGCTCCACAAACATGTCTAGCTCGAGCTCTACCTCATTCAATCAACTAGAAAGGTATTGTTTTTGTGGAATTCGGGCTAGGGTGTCGACTGCTCATATTGAAAAGAATTTTGGAAGAATGGTTTATGACTGTCGTATGTACAACTCACCTAAGAAGTGCATTTTTTTGAGTTGATAGATGAGCAATACAATGAGAGAGCAGCTTTTGTAATCAACAATTTAACGGCACAGAAGGTAAAATTGGAAGGTGAGATTTTGAAGTTGCAAGTTATAACTGAAACGCATCAAATGGAGCTCGAAAAGTTGGTAGGAGAGGTTGGTGTATACAAGGCCACAGTTCAGAAGCTAGAACTGCAATTGCAAGGACGCAAAACTCAGAAATTGAACTTTCATGTTCTAAATGGCCCAACTGGTGTTCTGTTTGCTGTGCTTTTTATGATTTTTCTCATTGTTGTGTTATTGAAGTAGACTTGAATCAACAAGTTGTTCTTGTAAGAGTTGTTCTTAAAGTAGCAAGTTGTAATGAATTAATGAGTTGGTTGCTGTAAGCCTTGAATGCTATAATTAGATCATGCAGTTTTGTTTGCTTATGTTGATGGTGATAATGAGCAAGTTCATGTGATGAATTGCCTATGTTGATGGTGCTAATGAGCAAGAATTGACCTGACAATTGCTAAAGAATGCTACTATCAGAACTCCCTTTTATGGACTTGCGAAATAATTCTACAAATTATATGGTAAACAGACCTGACAATTGTTAAAAACAAAACATACAAACTACACTAGCACACACACATACAAAAGAGGCCATTACTTGGCATACATAGAGGCTAAAGAGCTTGCTAATGTCTTACACAGTAGTGGCATACATAGATGTCTAGCATAGCACATGCACATACAAAAGGGGCCATTACAAGGGCCATTAAAGTCTTACAACACTTAAAACCATGTCTAGGCATAATTTAGGCATAATCAGTTCAACAAACTGCACCAGTTCAATAAAATAGTAGTTCACATATAGGCATAATCTAGGGCTTGGTTTGTTTCCTAGGTGAATGCCTTAAAGCAAATTCCCCATGTTGATTGGTCCTAATTTGATTTAGGATTTAAGTATGTAGCAATAATATATATTCTAATTAGTTATTTATAAACAAATGTACAAAATTAGGTGAATAGCAAAAACTTCCCAACTATTTTCTCTCTCCACTACTTGACCGACCGTTGGCCGACGGTTGACCGGTCGTTGACCGACTGTTGACTGTGATCACTATCTTCACTCGATGATTGTCATCACTATCATCAATCGACGATTGTCGTCACGGTCATTGTAACACCTCATCTTTCTGAAAAAGGAGTTACTTAGCAGTAGGCCTCACGAGACATTACCAAGCTAGTTTGATAATTGAACATTTGAATCTTACTAAGCGGACACAACGAGAAAACAAAAAAACATCCAACTCGTTTAGTGTAAGGGATAAGATTTAAAGTTTGAAAACCCAAAATGTTATGAACTTAACCCCAATATAACTCTAGAAGCGAATTATAACAACTACTCGGATAGCAACAACTCAAATCCCAAAAGTCAAACAAAGTCATCCTCGCTTAACAAGACCGGAAATACTACATTAAGAGCTAGTAAATAAAACAACACCCCAAAAACTATCTATTGTGACACGCGCTACCGCTCTACACCACCATTTCACTAAGGCTCTGTCGCGGCATCCTCATTACATGGAATAATAAAAATAATTCCCCAAAGGGTGAATCCTACTATGTTAAGTTAGAATTAACATAGTAACTACGAGATGTTTCAATACAGCTTTTCCTACAGTCAGCAAACAAACGTTCACAAACACATACATATATCTAGTCCAGTCCTAAGTCTAGTTAGTCACAGCCAGTTCCAAAGTTCATATCAAGGAAATTAAACGATTATACACAATCACTTAAAAACTCATTCAAATGCATTCATCAATTTCACACACATGATCACACTTTTCACTTCACCTTCCCCGCACATACTTTCACTAACATCATCACATATCCGAAATCTTATGTCCATTAAATGGCGATGCAATCCTTCACTGTCATTGCACCCCAAATCGACGATACAACCCTTCCCCATCATTGCACGTCTACCTGTCGATGCAACCCTTCACTGTCATTGCATCCCGAATCGACGATACAACCCTTCCCCATCATTGCACGTCAACCCTTAAACCCGACCTAAAATTAAACATAGAAAACTCTTTGAACCTTAATGATACTTAAATACACTCGAAATCTTTATAAACCATGAAACATATAAAAACAACGTTGAACACAATATCACACTATAACAAAAATTATTCATAAAAATAATCGATCGGGACTAGTTTCCAAAACCAGTCCCACAACAGCCATGCAACCCTTACAAGCTAGAACAAGGTTGAGCAAGTCGAAAACCGACTTACCTCAAAAGTTGAATTTCTAAAGCGGGTTTCCAAGGAAATGACAGGCCGAACAACTTATAGGTTCTTGGATATCAATTTAATCATAACATTAAGACCCCGACAAAACTCATAAATGATCCAAAAACTTAATTTAAATAAGGAATTGTCACCCATACCATTCACAAACCCAAGTCTTATCTAACTAGTCCAAAAACCCAGTTTAAACCCACTAGTTATTACTACTATTGTAAACCAATATCCTAACACTATGTCCAACAACCTCCAACTTATAGGATCACCGACGTGGTTCTTCTTCCGACGTGATTCTTCTTAATCAATTTATTTCCACTTTGAATAAATTAAGTACATTAACCAAACTACCCCACTACCTTGATCGACATAGCTAGTTAACTATGTCTAGTGCCACAATAAGAAATTAAGTAATCCCTTCCTAGTTGACAAAAACTATGACTAATGCCACAATATGAAATTAATCCCCTCCTAGTTGACAAAGACAATGACTAGTTGACAATAAGAGATTAATCCCTTCCTAGTTGACAACTAGACATAACTCGACCCTCATTTTCAATTCTTTCTTTAACGCATAGGTAGCACACCCACCTTCTACTAACCAAAACTTAATTAATAAAATACATAGTTCACCGCTTTTACCGAGACCGAAGAAAAGTCTTTCTCTTTGCCTCCACGCCGTGATATCTCAACAACCATGCGACCCAACACCCCGAGAACCCTTGCCAGACAACAATTGCAGCCCAACAACGATCGGCGACAATGACGATGATGATGCATGGAACACCAGACGAGAGACGATCCTGATAGAGAACTATCGTCGAGGATGAAGGAGGTTGACGGGAGGAGACGCCCAAGCTTGGTGGATAAGAACGAACGAGACGACAACCATATAGATATATATACACGAATTTGATCCAACTTACTACTGAAGAAAGAAAAGAAACGTGTTGATCAACCACCCCCTGTCATAAAGATGTATATCTATCCATACACGCATACGTATTTTATTATTTATATTATTATTTTTTTAACGGGAGAGTTAATTAATACCCACGCTAGATAAATTTTAGTTATTTTACTGGGTCCGGATCCGGTAGGAATGATTATTATGGTAGGAAATAGGAATGAATCATAGCCATTGGATGAGAAGAGATCAAGGGCTCAAGAAAAAAAAGGGGAAAAAACGGCACGGGCGTATTTTTCGGAAAACGGAACGGGCGTCCAGATTTGTGCAACCGTATGGCCTATTTGTGCAACTCTATGGCCGATTTGTGCAATCATATTTGTGCAACTCTATTGCTTATTTGTGCAACTCTATGATCAATTTTGCATTTATGTCATATTTTATAGCAGTCGAAGTTCGTTTCGCTTTGGCAACTTGTGCAAGTCTATTGTCAATGTGTTGAATTCTATGGTCAATTTGTTCATCAATATTTGTGCAACTCAATGGTCAAATTTGTGCAACTCAATGGTCAAGTTTGTGCAACTCAATGGTCAATTTGTTCATTCATATTTGTTCACCTCTATTGCCAATATGCTGAATTCTATGGTCAATTTGTTCATCAATATTTGTGTAACTCAATGGTCAAATTTGTGCAACTCAATGGTCAAGTTTGTGCAACCCAAAGGTCGAGTTTGTTCATTCATATTTGTTTAACTCTATTGTCAATGTGTTAAATTCTATGGTCAAATTGTTCATCAATATTTGTGCAACTCAATGGTCAAATTTGTGCAACTCAATGGTCAAGTTTGTGCAACTCAATGGTCAATTTGTTCATTCATATTTGTTCAACTCTATTGTCAATGTGTTGAATTCTATGGTCAATTTGTTCGTAAATATTTGTGCAACTCAATGGTCAAATTTGTGCAACTCAATGGTCAAGTTTGTGCAACTCAATGGTCAATTTGTTCATTCATATTTGTTCAACTCTATTGCCAATGTGTTGAATTCTATAGTCAATTTGTTCGTAAATATTTGTGCAACTTTATGGTCAAATTTGTGCAACTTAATGGTCAAGTTTGTGCAACTCAATGGTCAATTTGCTCATTCATATTTGTTTAACTCTATTGCCAATGTGTTGAATTCTCTGGTCAATTTGTTCGTGAATATTTGTGCAACTCAATGGTCAAATTTATGCAACTCAATGGTCAATTTGTTCATTCATATTACAGTAAGAGAGACAAAATATTTGAACTCGAATAAGGACAAGTATAGCACATGAAGAGCGCATTCCTCTGACAAATGTTACATAAATGCCAACCTGAATGCATTACAGTAAGAGACAAAATATTTGTCAAAATGGATCCATATCATTATTTCAAGACTAAAGCTGTTGTGCATTAATTCCAGGCTATTTTTTTTGAAAGTGCATTAATTCATTGCTTCATACAGTCTCATGACCAAAGAACCACATCATCTTTCCAATCTGTAGCCACAAAATCCTATCCAGAAGCTGTATGCTTGAAAACCGAATTGAATCAAGGCTAACACGTACCACAATTCCATCGCAACTTCGGTGTAAAGAAGGACTCATCTTGTTTCACACAAGCAGGATAATACGCCTTAGAGCAATCCCTAACATACACAAGACCAAGACAACCACAGATTTCAGCAACTCATCCAAAAACTGTGTGCGTTCAATTAGTTCTTGTAGAAGAAACTCAACAGACATATATCATAGGTCACATAAATTGAACTCGATACAATATACCGGTTTCCACATACTGAGAATCGAATCATCCAATCTACACTCAGACAAGCAAATTCAGCACATAAGCCATTGAGAAAACCAGATCCCGCTCGTAGACGGCGAGAATTAGGGCGCAGATGTAGGGGATCGGCTCGAACTCGTCGAATCGTCATCGATTCGAGCTCCATGGTCGGCTAAACCCTGTCGATCCCGTCGCCGACCTTCGTGAACTGTCCTAAGGTGTTCGGCACGGCAGAGACGGCGGGCGGATCTGGCTCACTACATTCAACAACACTCTGGCGTCCTTAAATGGCGGATTACTGTAGGACGACAGTGGCCTCAGTCTTCTAGAACAATCTGGCACGGAAGAACGAGGCGGCGGTGAAAAAATCCGGCGACGACGGAGTGGCGGAGCCAGATCCCGATCGTAGACGACGAGAATTAGGGTTCAGATGCGGGGATTGGAGTAGGGAAGAAGGAGGAGGGAGAGGGAGGCCGAGTGGACGGAGGAGGCCGAGGATTAGAGGAAGAAGGCGGCGGAGGCAGAAGCTTTTGAGCGGCGGCACAATATCTAATCGCCGGCGATGGTTTTTGCTTTCGATGGCGGAAGCTGTTCGTGGACGGAAGGGACGATTGCAAGCGATTTTGTTGGTGGAAAGTTTTAGGCGGATCTACGGAGAAACGCTCAAACGCGTGATTGAATGGGATATTTCTGACCGTAGGATGGAAATAATCCAAGGGCACACAATCATTCCTATTTCTCAGCACAATAATCCTTTCTACATGACTCTTTCTCTATTTTACTTGACTAATATGGCAATTGAATTTATTAATTTAATTAAAGATAAATAAACTCAAATCTTTCCGATCAAAAAACGATAAGGGAACTGAAATGAGATCGGACCTTACATTCTACCTTCCTTAAGAAAGTTTCGCACCGAAACTTACTTGAAGAACAAACGAGAACCACCGGATGCGAAATAGAATCTACACGAGGCCCGAGGTCTCACTGTCATCACTTGATCACTGTCATGACTCGATGATAGTGATGACTAGGTCCGGTCCTGAGCAGGTGCATGCACCTGCACAGGGCCTCCGATTTATTTAGGGCCTCATATTACAATTATATTAGTACAATATATAGTCAAATAAATAATAGAGAGAATAACCACTTTAGTACAGTCATCCAGTGCGTTGCAACTCAAAGAAGAGGCCCGTGTTTAATTTTTTTTAGTGTCCAAGCCTTGTTATTAAATGAATGGGGCATTCTTCCGTTTCATTTTTTCACTAATCTATACTCCTATGCCTTGTTATTAATTGAATGAACTAATCATAAATGAGTAATTATATTGGATTGGACATTTGGACCTTATATTTTTCATTTTCTTGATACAGTATTCATTTGTTCAGCACATACTTATTTCTTGATAAAGTATTTATTTGTTCACTAATTCATTCTAACTTTCTACAATTATACTATAAGGAAATATAATAAATTAACAAATTATGATAGACAATAAAAGAATGGCTCCAAAAATTACCAATAAAAATTAGTAAAAATTTTAATAATAGTTTATTTTTAAAAAAACGTAAACGGCTATATATAAAGTTATCGTACATTGTATGGGGCCTCCAAATTCCACGGGCCAGCCCTGGTGATGACACTCCTACAAGTTTTAGTGACACTAATGAAATTTGATGAAACTCGTTTTCTTATTAATGAAAGTGATGATATATAAAATTTAGTGACACTTATGAAATTTGATGAAACTTGTATTCTTATCAATGATAGTGATAACACTACCATATAATTTAGTGACAATAATGAAATTTGATAAAACTCGTTTTTTTAACATTAATGACAGTGATGAAACTCTTATAAAATTTAGTGACACTCATGAAATTTGATGAAGCCCGTTTTCGTATCAATGACAGTGATGACAGTCATATAAAATGTCATTAAACAAGTTTTAAACAACCAAGTGAAACAAAGAAATTTGTTTATGTATCATCACGAATGTTATCAAAAAGACTTACTAACAATTACTCATCGCCAATGTTATCAAAAGATTTTCTTGATAACACCTAATTGTTATCACAAGTGATAATATTTAGCAAATAACTAGAAGATTTTAATAATTAATCCAAATAACTAGAGGACAATGTTAGCTTCTAAGATATATATATATATATATATGGGAAATATATAAACAAGAAAATCCGTTCAATGATGATAACTTAAAAAAAATCTATAGAAAAACTATAAATATGTGTCATCATTACATGTGTCACCACATAAAAGTTCATCACATGTGTCACCACTTAAAATTGTATCATGTCTAATGAAGCATTTAGTTTCTTCACTCCTGAAAAATCCCAGTTTTGATTTGTAAAATATCACATCCTCATAATACCATCCAAATCTGACGAATGCATTCTCATGGAAAGGAGTACATAACTTCCCATAGAAATTTAAACTTGATTTTAATGTAAAACATTAAGCAAAAAAACTAGCAAAATGGCCACAGTATAGCTTATTCATAGGCTTCTTACAAGTATGAACATTACACAATACAAGAAGCTCCAAGCAAAACATGCAATTTGAACAGTGTGTTTACACAAAGTGAGCTAGACTATAAGTGGATTTTTAGAATATATTAGACGTGTGGGTTGCCCGATCCAAGGCCGGTGGGGTTCCATCCTAAAACCAATTGGCAATAGGAGGAGTAGCCCACCGTCTTATATACTAGGAAATTTTGTTCCCAACTTTCGATGTGGTATAGTTTTGTATCCCAACACGCCCCCTCAAGTGCAACTGGACCGTCCCAGTTGACACTTAAAGAAAAGGGCCCAGATCGCCCGCTCTGATACCATATTAGACGTGTGGATGGCCCGATACAAGGCCGGTGGGGTTCCAACCTAAAACAATTGGCAATAGGAGGAGTAGCCCACCGTATTATATACTAGGCAATTTTGTTCCCAACTTTCGATGTGGGATAGTTTTGTATCCCAACAGAATACACTAGATATAATATGTACTACTCCCTAACAAGTAAATGATGGCTTCAAGCTTTCATATTAATTACCCGTATCTTCTCACTAGTTGCAACCAATAAATGAAGAATCAATCAAAATCCATAAAATCATTATAACCAGAACACCTCTTTTCGATCGATTTCTAAACAAGTTCGATAGGAGAGCACACATTTACAAGAAATCGACTTAATTATAAAACCAGAAAAGCATAGATCTAGATACAACACCACCAAAACAAGCACAATTAGGATGAAACGACATCGTAAAGCATGAGCAAGATAAGGATAAGAAGGAACCTAGAGACCACAATCTTCGCCCCTCCTTCCAAGTTCAGTGGCACCTCCAACACCTTCCACCACCACTATGGTGATCCAACGTCTCAAGGCTTCCTTGATATCGGATTTATGATGCTTCCCAGCCATTGGGAGCCGGAATCGAGTTTGAGAGTAACAGTGGTGAGAAACTAAACCCTAGATCATATCAACTAGAGAGGAACAATCTTTTGGCCTCAAGATTGGGACTTAGATCTCACATATCAGAGCTTGTGTTCTCCCCCGATTCGATACCGAGGGTTCCATTACCAAAAAAAAGAGGGAGAGATCGAAGTAACTTGAGGAAAGGTGAGAGAGAGGTGCGTAGAAGCGAAATGTCAGGAAAGAGAAAAGGAGATGAGAGGAAAAAAAAATAAAGCTTTTATACTTGAAATGAACAAAAATAGTGAATTCTGGTAGATGCGGGCAATTGTTTGTAAAATCACGGACGCTTCTCCTAAATTACTCTAAATGAATCACGATGAGAGCACATTTATGCACATTTATCACGGGCAATTGTTTATGCAACTCAAAAATCGATCGATGTGCATGAATCTTTGTGCAAAAGGGCATAAAAAAACCCGATATATGTTTTAGTATAATTTTTCGCACATTTATGCACCGATTAATGCACATACAGTATAACTTTGCACATCTTAGACATCCCACATGTATCCGTCTCTTTGTAATATTATGATTAATAAATCAATTTTTATTTTTCATTATCCCTAATAAAACAATTCTTATCCTTAATTTTTTTCATTTAACGTTCGAGATTTATTTTGACCTTGTATATATATTTGAAAGATACTTTTTTTTTACAATATGATAGCTACATTTTTTACTTTAGTTCAAAATAAGAATAATCTAATAAAAATAATGAGATGAATATTAATTTGGTGTATATATTTATCGACCTCGCATACTTTTGATTATTACCCCTTGTCTAAATTTCTTCATTCATGGTACATGAATTAGCTTCCTATACTATAAGAACCACAAGAACATAATTTGGATATTTTAATCGGTTACTTTGAATGTTACGATTACCTTAATTGTCGTGAAAACGTTGCAAAAAAAGGAAAGAAAAGATATAGATAGGTGCATGAAGTCACAATTTGGGGGTGAAGTAAATGGATGCATGGATTATGGATAAGGCAGCCCCAACATTATTATACTGTAGTACATTAATTGGCAATTGATAGTAAATACATGCCCAAATGCAACCAATTGTGATCTGTGGTTAATCCCTATCCAGAGATGTTCCTTGTAAACAGATAGGCATCCCATTATTATTCTGGTATGGTAAAACGTTACACTTTCATGTGGCCATTGTTTGAGATAAACACTACACAAAATAAAAAGGAGTAACGGCTGGCCGGTCTAAATTAGCCTTTCTCTAAACAGACTCTGACATCTATTCTCTCTATACCCAAATATAAGAGGGAAAAAAGAAATAAAAAAAAATTAATCATAGGGGCGGGCAAAGGAAAAGAGTGCTCTTTACATATCACTATATATATATTTGATTTGATGATTGATATGATATATCTCGTGCACTACCAAAGAATCTACTAGCTAGGGAGGTCATTTCAGTTCTGTCTATCTCCAATATATATATGCTCTATCTTTCTCATACTTTCTTCTACTCTTCATCTTCCTTTTTTCTCACCATATATATCCTTCCTTCATCTTGATTTCAAATCAACTAGTACTTTGATATTACATATAGTGACATATATTTCATAGATCTTGTCCACAAATTACCCAAAACCAAGCATGTCGTCTACTCAAATCTCTTTGCTCCTCCCTCCAAACTTGAAAAAATCCTCATCTTATCATGGTAAGTATACCTCGGTCAGTCTTTCTTTTGAGAGCCTTAAGCCATCCTATTAGGAGCTTGTTAACTTGATACATATACATGAGACTCAACTATTATGACTATTACATCAAATTCCCGTGGTTTTCTCAAATGGGTTCGATCCAAAACTCGGAGATTTGTCAGATAATCGAGACAAGTGATCGAAGAGTAATTAGTTAAGCATGTCTTAATTTGTGTTAGTTTGTTTATGTGTAGAAGGACTACACCAACCCATCTTAGCAAGGGAGAAGAAAATTGGGCGTGGGTTTGGATTTAGCTTGAGGTGCAATGCAACGCCAAACCCCAACGCTCAACAAGGGACCAGGATTAGTAGCACACATGAGAATGAGATCAAGATGACGTGGCCCGCCGCCGTTCATAATCATGATCATAATGAGGTATATATCTAGTCATTAATGTTGGGAAACAAAACTATCCCACGTCTGAAGTTGGGCAACAAAATTGTCTTTGAGTTACTCCTCCGATTGTCAATTGGTTTTAGGATGGAACTTCACCGGGCTTGTATCTGGGTCACCCACACGTCTAATAATTAATTCATTACCTTTTCAATTAGCATATAATGTTATAACCAAGTCTAATTTGTGCTATATGTGGTAGGAGCGAGTGGAGAGGATCAAGTCGATGCTTAGGTCGATGAGCGATGGCGAAATCTCGGTTTCGCCCTACGACACGGCCTGGGTGGCGCTAGTGAAGGACGTGACCGGCGACCCACAATTCCCTAGCAGCCTAGAGTGGATCGCAGACAATCAGCTCGTAGATGGATCTTGGGGCGACGCCCAAATGTTCGAGGCTCATGATCGGGTGTTGAACACCTTAGCTTGTGTAATCGCGCTCACCGCTTGGAACGTTCATCCTCACAAAGCCCATAGAGGTAATAGTTAATCAGTCCAATCTCACCGTATATGTATATGTCAACATTTCTTGTCGGTTTACGACTTTAATTTGCACAATATATTTGAAATCTGCTTCAATCAATCCGACATGCATGTTTATCTTAATTTGTGAGTTTTAATGCTTCACAATATATTGATTTTTTAGCCCATAATGCCTTTCGTGACTTTTTAGTCCTGCCACTTTCATTCAACTAATTCAGAATAAAAACTTTTCATTCAATTAGTACTATAATTTTAAACAGATAACACGTATACTTTAAGTCGTTTGATTGTATTTCTATTCATTGAACCACATTGAGTATATACAAATTAACTGACTAGATATTAGAAAAACTAAATCTTTCTTTTTTCGTATTTTGAGATTCTTTTAAATAGGCGGATCTATGGATAATAATGCAATGTGTTTTTGGTATCAATAATGCAATTTTGTTAGTTGTTTGTTATTTTTGTCGGGTTCGAGTCCGTTATCGGTTATTTTACACTATAATTATCACTTTAAAATATTAAATTTTCTCTTTCTTAATTTAAATTTTACGAAAGTCATAAAAAAATAAGTTAACGGCCATATATTATATTATAAAATAAGACAGAATATACGAAAATGTCATAATCGGTAAGTTGTTCTTTTTGTGAGGTCGTTGTCGTTAATGATCGGATCTTTCTGCTTCAGTAACATATTTCACTAAAATGTTTGTCCTTTTTCCTTTACCAATTACAAAATGAAAGAGACGAACATTTTGTGATGGAGGGAGTAGTAATTTTCAACCAAAGAAAGTAAATTAGAGAATGTATTAGATTTGCACTGGATAATTGTTTTATACTCAAAGTGTTGTGGTTGATAATCATGTGCATAATGATGAATTATTTTAATTAATCAAAACAGGGATGAAATTCATAAGAGAGAATCTGAGGAAGGTAGGAGAAGAAAAGGAGGAGCACATGCCAATAGGTTTTGAGGTGGTTTTCCCTTCGCTTATTGAAATCGCTAGAGATTTGGGCATTCAGCTTTCGGATGATTCAGGAGCTCTGCAACGCATTTATGCGCAGAGGAACATAAAGCTCCAAAGGTTCCATTTTGTCATTTATATATTCTACTCCGTATTTAATTACTACTACTACGGAGTACTAATTAATTAATGAATTCTTTTCAAGCGTTTTCTGATGAACCAAGTCCCAACACTTCCCAAATCCCATGATTATGTTTCCCTACTTTACCGTACTTCCATGCACAAGTGATAAAGCTTAAAATTCTCTCAAACCAAACCTTATCCTTTTTTTTAGTAGTATTTCGATCCTAGCTACTGTAGTTTTCATGCTTTGGATTCCCCGATCCATTGTTTTTTCGTCGAATTTATTAGTGTCAATTATCAAGTTTTAGTCGGCTGATACACTAAATAAGTACGTGCCAGATTTTATGTGAATTAAATATTTTTTACTGGAATATTCTTCTTTTGGTAGAAAGATTTTTTAATATTTTTTTCAGATTGAAAAAGATTTTTTAATATTTTATCTTGACCTCGAAATTATTTTATTATTTATTACTTTATTATTCTATTGAGTTATAGAACTTGATCCAAAGGGAACTTATTCTTATAATAGAGGCTAGATTGATTCACGTACAAATTAAGCATTAACTTATCTTTATTATTTGTTACATGTATGTATGTACATATTTGAGCGAGCAGAATAACAAAGGAGATACTCCACAGCAAAGCAACGTCCTTGTTGCACAGCATAGAAGGGATGGCAGGGCTAGAATGGGAAAAGCTCATCAAATTACAAAGCAAAGATGGATCTTTCTTGTTCTCTCCTGCCTCCACTGCTTTCGCTCTCATGCACACTAGAGACTTTAATTGCTTCCAATACTTGCAAAATGCTGTTTCCAAGTTCAACGGAGGAGGTATACATTTATACACTTATATAGTTAATTAGGGAATCGCTTAATTACACATGAATAATTATGGGATCAATATATACCATGTAATTAGCAGTAACTAATCCTTAACTTTAATTTTGTACAGTACCCAATGTATACCCTGTAGACTTGTTCGAGCATCTCTGGGCCGTTGATCGACTCCAACGACTTGGAATTAGTCGGTTCTTCAAGGACGAGATCCACGAATGCGTCCGATATGCTCATGAGTACGTATCCGCACACGCGTTGTTGTTGTCATCGTCTATGATCCCTGTCGATCAACAGGCCCGTCTCAAAGATTTTGGGGGCCCTGCTCTATTTTTCGGGAGTCCTTCTATTAAGGAAAAAATAGATTTCTAGGGAGTCCTTCTATCAAGAAAAAATTAGATTTTTTGCATACCTTGTAAAATTTTAATATAATTAGAAAAAAAACTAGGACTCTTGTATCTTTTTAGAGCTCTATGCTACCGGACTTCTTACACACCCTCTTCTACGGACCTGTCGATCAATATCACCGTCTAACTTAGTTATATGCGCATGTTCAGGCATTGGAGTGACAAAGGAATATGTTGGGCAAGAGACTCAGAGGTACACGACATTGATGACACTGCCATGGGATTTAGGCTCTTAAGGTTGCATGGCTACAATGTGTCACCACGTGTGTTCGAGCACTTCAAGAAGAATGGAGAGTTCTTCTGCTTTGCTGGGCAGTCAACGCAAGCCGTGACTGGGATGTACAACCTGTTGAGAGCTTCGGCATTGCAGTTCCCAGGTGAAGCCATTCTTGAGGAGGCAAGAGTATTTACTTGCAACTACTTGACTCACAAGCGAGCGTCCAATCAACTCCTTGATAAGTGGGTCATTATGAAGGACTTACCCGGCGAGGTACGTCTATTGTTTGATTAGGCTAAATCCAAAATGGACCTTTTTGGCAGATTAAGTGGAGTATTAAACTAACTGAGTTTGCTTTGTGATCGGTGACGTATTTATACATACTAATGAACGATGATTAGCTAGTACTCATAGAATAAGACTTGCAGGGAGGGGATCAAACATGGGACTAATCATAAAATAATACTCGTAGTTAATTGGTTAATTAACTAAAGCTAGCTAGCTAGTACTAGTTAAACAACTTAAAAGATTTAATTGAAAAAATGTGACAAGATGTAAGCAAAAGAACCCACATTGTGGATCTAGCATGTTGCATGTACAGGATACAATATATGACTTTATGACCAATGTTATATATAATGAATTTAACTACTTTAGTATAATTATAATAATGATGCTTTTTTAGATGGGGGCATACTATTATTAGTAATGGGGGGGCTGCAAATATCAACATCTCACACACCCTTTTACAATCTCGAGCCTATATGCTTTCCACTTTGATTTATTCATCAATAGTACTAGAAAGAAACAGATCGATCGATAAAAGTTCGATGGGTTCTATCTCTTAGATATCATAGAATATCAATGACACTAGTTAAATGTCCCTTTCTTACTGTGTATATGTCCCCATTCATATATGCTTAGCGTAAAAATATATATACCTGATTGTGTCGGCCGCCCCTGTATATATCGATTTCACTTTGGGTTTTAGCACATAGTTTAAACGCTTTTACCTTATGGGCTATATGTTTTCTGATTTCACCTTTTAATTTGTGGAGGCATCTGATTCCAAGTAACTTTACGCGCGATAAGTCTACATAAGTACATGAGGTTTCACCCTAAAACCAATTGGTAAGAGGGGGAATAGCTCATGTACTTATATGATGGGTGCTTTAGGTTTCAATTTCCGATGTGGGATAGTTTTTAGTTTCAACATTAACGGCCTCTAATCGATGTTAATGTAGCATGTATTGTAAAACCAGCTAGCTAGGAGTGATCGAGTCCCTAGATTTGAAATGTATTTCATTAAGTACATGCAGTTTGTCGATCAGTTACCTAGCTATACTATACCCTCTATTTAATGTTTAGTAAATGTGAATTAAGAGTTTTTATGTATGTAACTAATTAGGTGGGCTATGCATTGGACTTGCCATGGTATGCCAGCTTACCTCGTATCGAGACGAGGTTCTACATTGAACAGTATGGCGGTGACGACGATGTGTGGATTGGCAAGACACTCTACAGGTAAATTCAAACATATACAACTCTTACAAAGCTATAGAGTAATGCATCCATTGGAGTTTTCAAGACGAACCAACAATAGATTCAATCGTAAAATCAATTGATAATAGAAAAAATGAGTAACTTAGGAGATAATATGCATGGTGGTTTTACTTTAGATTTTTAGATTTCATATGTGAGATAAGTGTCAACAAGTTCTGTATAGTCCTATAACATCCAACCCGTCGTTCAGATTAAGGAGTCTTGTTCTATATTTGGTTCTTTAAATCCTAGCTACGAAATATGTCCTATTGCAGGATGCCTTACGTGAACAACAGCATCTATCTTGAGCTTGCAAAGTCAGACTTCAACACCTGCCAGGCTCTACACGTACTTGAATGGGACAGCATTAGAAGGTAAATAATATATGCGTTATGTTTAAGGGAAACTTCTTTCGTTCCTTGA
Organism: Polygonum aviculare; assembly: GCA_934048045.1. Lineage (NCBI taxonomy): Eukaryota > Viridiplantae > Streptophyta > Magnoliopsida > Caryophyllales > Polygonaceae > Polygonum > Polygonum aviculare. The sequence goes on along the minus strand of OW204030.1, from coordinate 25,403,532 downwards.
GTTCTCGCTTTTACCTTTTGGCATCTTAAAAAAAAATTATTTCTTTTGATACCTTTAAGATTTAGGCTTTTCATATTAATGTCCTTATTGGGTTTGAATTGATTAAATTCAAGTTCATATAGTTGTATTTCTTACACTTAAATTAGTAAGATCCGACCCTATAAACACCCGAATCCATACCTAAATCATCCTAATTTTAATTTCTAATCTTCATTCCATGCAACCCCTTAAATGGAGAATTTGTTTTAAAATTCAAATTGGGATGGTTTGATTATGGATTTAAGTGTTTTCGGAGTTGAATCATAACTATTTTAAGGGTAAGAAACACAATTATGAGCTTGAATTCAATCAATTTCAACCTAAGAAAGACGTTTATAAAAAAAAACGTCAAAATCTCAAAGGCACCAAAAGGAGTAAGTTGTTTCTTAGGATGCCAAGAGAAAAAAGTACAAACCCCAGGGTATCAAAAAGAATTTCTGTATATTTAACTACTAGATAGGAAAGTGCTCAACTTATTAGTTATACCCTTTCATTTATATTTCTTTGGTATGTACATGTAGGTGGTACGACGACCATAATCTGAAGGAGTATGGCCTGAGCCAAAGCAAACTACTAAGACTATACTTTGTAGCGGCGGCTAGCATTTTTGAGCCCGAGAGTTCGAGCCAGAGGTTGGCATGGGCCAAGACTACAACCCTGGTTCAAGTGATCGAGTACCATTGCGTTTCCACAAGGAACAAAAACCCATTTGAACAAAGGCAGGCCTTTGCCGACGAGTTTCTCGGTTGTTGCAAAGTTCTTGATTTATGTAACAATGAGAGGTGATGCCTCAACTTCTTCCATCACCTTTCACCAAGAATGTGCCCTGAGATGATCACGTGTCAAATTCCACTTGTTAATGAAGATTCAAATTGAATTGTACCCAATTCTAAGTCCTTGTTTACATACATTGTGTACAGGAAGGGGCTATTGGGTTCACTACAACGGACCTTGGGGCAAATCTCTCTAGACGTGTTGGTGGCACAAGGAGTAGACATAAGCGACAACCTTTGTCTAGCAGTGAGTAGATATTGACATATTGTTTATTTGTTTGTCTTACCATTTTTGCCTCCTTCCATTTTGTTAAATTCCAAGGATTTGATATGGAGCTTATGTTTCCTTTGGAGGGAAATAGTGGAGAGAGTGGATGGTCAACTGGGTAGAGACAGGAGATCGGTACACAGGCGAAGCACAGTTACTAGCTCAAACAATCCAAGCTTGCGCTAACAACAACACCAACACCAGCCACAACAACTTGAGCTTGAACTTCATTGCAAGCGACTACCAACACCTCGTCGACATAACAAACAAAATCTGCCAACAGCTCGGGCGTCTCCAACCAGACAAGCACAACATCACCACCGAGGCAAGTTAAAGTTAATTAGGACCGTCATTATTATGAAAACTAGATATGACTTGATAGTTCAAGCAAAGTTGTCTAAGGTTTGGCCCCATATAATGTAAATAAATTAAATTAGACGTGACTTGAAAATCTATCGCTATTGGCTTTGACATGATTGTTCATGATAGGATTCTTGGTCCTTCATCACAACTCTTACAAATATGTTCATTTTTAAGTTATGGGTGGCTCAAACTCGAGACTTCTCGTTCAATATTCTAACTTCTTTTTTTTTTTTTATGTATGGGACAGGAAGTGCAAACTAAACATGCGTTGATCCCTCGCGAGGTGAATGAAGACATGCAACGCCTAGCAGAGATGGTGTTTTCTAAGAACGGAATCGATGGAGACATGAAACAAAGCTTCTGGGCGATAGCAAGGAGCTATTACTACACAGCATATTGCTCTCCTGCCACCATCAACACTCACCTTGCCAAAGTCATGTTTGAGAGAGTAGCTTCATCTTAGCTAAAGAGCATCTTAGAATTCTATCTCCTACAAATTAATCGAGGAGTTCTTGTCGATAGTTATAATGCTTTGAAAGGATGCACCGATCATGGCTATGTTTTCATGCTAAATTAGTGTTGTTCATACCCAATTACTCATCTATATTAGAATAAATCTAAAGAAAATTAATTTGTTGAATTTGCTTCTTCTTTTTTCTAATATGATTGAATTGTTCAAAAATGTACTTAAGTTGTTGTAGGGAAACAAAGTAGCCACTTGACCCCAAAAAAAGAAAACAAAAAGTTTCAATAATCTAGAGCAAACAGGAAACAAAAGAGCACATAATTAAGAAGAGACACTTGAAACAGAACCACATGCTAATATGCATCTTTTCTTGCTTAATTGTTCTTTGAACAATTCATTGATGCAATTGACAACCAAGAGTAGCCAATCTTTCCTTTTTTTCCCCTTTCTTTGCCTTCTCAAGTAGCAATCTCCTTCTCTATCTTCGTTGATACAAAATTCACCACACATCTAGCAGATTCATGCTCACTTGTAAATGGTTTGCCACCTACTTATCTCGTTGTATCACTCATGCAAATATTATTATATCTGATATTTCACTAATCTTGTTGTTGTCCATCCCATTATATATTTTCAGCATTGCTACAAGACATGACATTTCGATAAGCATAATTATATACTCAAGCAGATGTTAAAAATAATATTTAGCACGATACGTGTCAATTTCTTATTGGACCGCATCACCCACATTTAATGAAAACAATTTCAATGGTTAATTTTGACGGTAGACCCCACATGTATATACAATATGAAAGAATATTTATTATTAAAATTATATCTATAAGTTTAGTTAAAGATATGGTTAATTAATCTTACTATATACTAGATTGGAGATCAAAATAAAATGTAGAAAAATATATGTCAACTCTAATTAAATATATAATTAAAATTATAATCTATAAACATTAAAATAAATTCTACAAAATCTTAAGAGTATATAATCCTTATACAAAAAATTATAGTTGTACAAATCTTTGTTCGATTAAAATAATATAATATAGTGAAAATACAATATTGTGAAAATAAATCCTATAAAAAAACAAAAAAAAAACAAAATAATACAAGATTTTATATCAAACTATTCATTTGAATAAACTTTATGAAAATTTTAAATTAAGTTTTTACTTAAATCAAATTTGTGACTTTAAGGCACGAGACTATAATGGCGCCAAGCCCGACCTTTTAGGTTGTTGGCCTAGGGCGCCGGCCCAGGGCCCCAAACGCATAGGGGCCTCTAGCCCAGATATTAATAGTAGTAATATTATTAAAAAAAACATTTTTACCATTACTATTGCATACCCTGATACTCATAATGAACGACATTGAAAATCCATCATCTTCTCACTCTCATTAATTTTCCTTATCAATTCTCTCTTCTTTCCTTATAAATTCTCTCTTCTTTGGGAAATTGGAATGGAATTAATATATTTCTCAAAACCCTATATCCGTATACAATTTCTCCAATTCTCCTCCATCACTCTCAAAACCCATCATCTTCTACTGTTGTTCATTGGATTTGCTCCATTTTGAGGAAATTTGGCCACCGTTCTTCTCCATTCATGCGTTTGAAATTGATTATAGGTGAGACAATACTTAATTTATACTTGTACAAAGCTATACTAGATCAATTTTTTTAACTTGAATTGATTTTAAAATTGGGCTTGATTGGAATAGTTTATTGGAGTTTCAGTTCAGTAGAATACAGTTTGCAGTATAATACTGTTGCCGTCTGTTGATGATTTACTAATTTGATCATTTTGGTGAAGACCTTGAATAGTGATTTCAATATGTACTTGATTTACTGATTTGGTGAAGGCAAATCAAAGCCTTGAATTGAAAATGAAAACAAATAGAAAACAGTACTGATGAGTGAAGATTGATCACTAAAGAATAGTGATTTCAATGTGTACTTGTGATAACGGTTGATTTAGTCGTTTTAAACCATAATTATGCAAAGAAAACCAAAATAACTTAAACCAAAGTATAAAGCAAGTAAGGGTCGATTCCACAAGGAGACAGGTTATCTTTAGCAATGAAGTTTGTGTCAAACGTAAGTAACAAGAGGGGTTTTTGGGATTCAATTCACACACTAGCATGCAAAATCTAAGATTTCAAGAGTTTATTAATCAGTATTTGGAAACACTTAGACAAACAAATATCCGCATTCGCTTGACAAGTTGATCATTGATTTCATCCAATATCTATGCAATGGAAATCCCAATTCCTGTTCAAAAGTAATTAATAGCACAACCAGGTACTATTAATCCTAAATAGTTAAATAATCATGAAACTATCAAGATTTAATCTAACTAGCAATATTCAATAATAGGAGTATAATTGGATACAAACTAAGATAAAACAACTAGCTTTTACCCTAGAGTGCAAATCAACTCTCTTATGCATATAACTAACTCAACCAAATATTAGCACAATGCAGATGCTACTTATGAATTAGAGATGCTTAACTAGAAACACTCTAAATCTAGCACTGACCTAATAACAATAAATCCTAGATGACCAGGCTAGAAATTATTGAAACAAGTCAATAGCAGTTTAAGCAAGGGAAAAGATTAAATCCATGCAATCGATAAGGAATTAGAAATCTCACAACTGAATCAAAACGAACACTTTAATTGTCTGTCTAAGCAAAGAGACTTAACTCTCCATAGATCTCCAAAACACAAAATAATTCCAAAATCTAAAAACTAGGTCTAAATAAAGGGTCTAAAGCTCCTTAAATAGGAAAAAACAAACTATCCAAAATACATTAAAACTGGACCAAAAACAATATCCAAAAGTCCAATAAATAACATGCAGCGTTTAAGATGGATTTCGCCTCTGTACTGGCAGTGGTCACCGCCTACCACATAACGTGTTTATTCGACTTTTCTTCACTTCAACTCCAAACTCCATCTTTAGCACCTAAAACATGACTAAAAGTATACTAAAACCCAATCTAAGTACACAACATAAATGTGTATATCAACATGATTCATTGATTTGCTGCTTGTTTAATTAAACAATGTGTGTCTCTGTATCTTGCTACTTGTTAGTGATTTGGTGTGGTGTGGTGTGGTGCTTAATTGAATAATGTTGTGTACGCTTGCCTTTGTATGTAACACAATAACACTAGTCATTATTTAGTAGTTATGTGGTTTGCTTCTTTGCAGTTTACAAGATGGAAGATAATGGTCCTTAGAGATAAATGATGATGGCTATTTCAAGTGCAGTACACAAGAAAGAATTTCATGTTTTAATTTATGTTATTTTTCACTAAACATGCACTTGTTTCTTATTGTCAAACGATCACTTGATTATTTTTGTTAAACAATCATTTAGCTATTTTTAAGCCTATGAGGTTTTGTAGTTAAATGTACGTTGATTATATGTTCGAAATAACAATTTATGGATGCTTAAAGTTGTTCTTATATATTAATAGGGCCTTCATGTTATATTTTGCCAAGGGCCTCCTAAATGCTAGGAATGGCCCTGAGTGACGCTCTAAATGAAGCACGCCTATTCTTATAACGGTTTGGAATAAAAACAACTATAAATAGCGTCAGTATCAATCTTTTGCTATTTATAGCTTAGATAAGAACATAACGATATAAACAGAAACAAATCAACACTAGTCCAACTTGAAAATGTACTCTTTAAATATAAACATAAATTTCTATCAAAACAATATATACATAAAATAACTTTAAGATAGCTGGAATTACTTCAGTTGATCAATGTAAGACAAGCGAAGACAAGCGAAGACAAATGACGTGTTTGTTTTCTTTCCAAAAAGATCTTTTGGGTAAAAAAGACTTTCTTCACGAGAATGATTTTTTGGCTGATAATATTTATCATTTTTTTGTTTTTTCAATTTTACTAATATTGAAATTCCTCTCATCTTCCTAACTTTATCTAGGTATACCATGTCGCCTCTTCTATCTTGCACACCCTCTTCCGTCTCCCTTTCGCCCCCGTCTCCCCATCGCCCCGTCTCTCCGCGCCTCCGCTGGTCCATCTCTCAGTCACCTCCGCCACTCTGTCTCTTAATCGCCTCTACCACTCCGTCTCTTAGTCGCCTCCACCGCTCCGTCTCTCTCCATGGCCATGTCGACACCGCTCCGTCTCCATGTCTCTCCGTTGCCTCCACCGCTCCGTCTCTACCTCTATCTCCCCTTTGCCTCCTCTGCTTTGCGGGCTCCGTCGTCCTTCTGCTTTGCGAGCTCTTTCCACTTCAAACACCTAAACGTGAAGACATTATTCCTTTTTCCTTGTAATTAGGCGAGGTCAGCACCATTGAAGCCATGCAATCAAATTAGGACTTCTTTCATTATTAATTTGAATGTGCTACTAGTCATTAACTCTATGGAGAACCAAACCAACTCAAACTTATCGTCCCCTCATATTGGAAAACCAATCCCCTGCAGGTGTAAATATGTGTATACACTTAAAAGTTTCCATTAATTTTTAAGTTGTAACATTCTTCTTTCCATGTACTTCATTCAAATTTAAGGGAACTTGTGTATATATTACATTCAAATTAAAGGGAACTTTCGCATATTTTCAGCGGTTGTGTGCAGAAAGATAGGGGAGCCGCTGCTAATCAAAGATTCGAGGGCGCGCCTCCTAAGGTATCCAAAGTCAGGATGAAGATCATTGCACTTCCCCTTGTCACACCGATGTTACCTTTTGGATGATTGATTTTGTAAGATTCACTCACATAATTAATCTAGTGATATGGTCCTAATTATATATCATTACTATACGTAGTTAATTGATGAATGAATTAAATCCTTGGCATGCATGCATGGGCCATTATCTACTATTGGAAGGATTTTTGGGCACAAAGCTGTTGAGTAAGCATTTTTTTGTAAGCATAGAGGAGGCTGACCAGACCACCATTACTATTATACTATTGCTTTATCAAGAAGCCAAAACCTAATAATAGTTTGGCAAGAAGTAGTTACTAATGCATCTTGGTGGATTATGCTTGGAGCTATATTTGGGACAGTCCTTTGGTAGATTGTAGTAGTTGCTAATGCACCTTGATAGATTTTGCTTGAAGCTATTTTTGGGACAAGCCTTTGATAGCTTAAAAGAGTAGTTGTTGATGCACCTTGATGGATTTTTCTTGAAGCAATTTTTGGTCCTCCCGTCTTGTATATATTAGACACTTTTGCAGTGTCTTTCATTGTCAATTGCTCCATTTTGAAACGGATTGATGTGTATCCATAGGAATGTTGTTTGTCTCCTTAAACAAGTTATTTGTATTTTACTTTTAAACATTCTCTTAGTTAACATGTGTGTATACATAATCATTTTTTATGCATTTGCTCATTTCAAAATATATTGAGCCTTACTCATTTGTGATGCTTTGCAAGTACGTACTAATATGTTGCAACAACTTTATGAAAGTAGCGTGACATTTAATACATAACAATACACGATCTATAAAAGTTGAGTACAACATAAGAATACAATGATGTTATACTAAATTCTTCAATACATCAGAAGAATATATGGCTCCTACATGCCATAAAAGTACACATCGTAGATCACCGACTACGATGATTTTGATATCTAAGGTTGTTACTAAGGGAAGCAACAATGTTGTCCCTCACTCTACTCATGTATATGCGTTGTACTATAGGTGCCATCTCTTCGGGAGGCACTGATTGGTCATCTAGTTGTTCAAGCTCTACTTCGGCTTCCCCGTTTTCATTCACGTGCACTTGTGGAGGTAAATTCCTCAATGCTCGTTGAAAATCACTATCATTCTTGTCATAAGTGCAAATGAAATTATGTATCCCAAAACTTGCCATTGTAATGTCAATTTGCGTTTCCAATGGGTAGGGTAGCATTCGGTGCACAATCCACCACTTTCCCTTAAATATCCCAAGGTTTCGTTCCACACAACTTCATAATGATGAATATACCTTGTTGAATAGCTCATGTTCAAAAGTGGGTTCTTTTTTAAATTCGCTCAAGTGATAACGACCATCAGGATATTGAGTTAAGAATCCAATTCTATCTGGATATCCTTTATCTACCACATAGTATTTTCCTAGGGGAGGGAATGAGAATTGATCCCTATATTAGGAAAGTACGCTATTTAAGACCCTTGCATCGTGGGCTGATCCCTCAAAGCTAATTACTACATATGTGCAGCATAGATCGAAGTCACATGTTGCCATAGCGTTGAACGAGCACCACCCCTTTCTATTTTGATATTTAGGTATGTTAATGGCTGACACATGCGCAGCCACATGAGTGCCATCAATTGCCCTAATAAAGTTCTGCATTATATTTAACCAGGATTAGAATTGTGAAATTGGAGTGAAAGCACAACTTAAATTGTGGAGAGGGTAGATACCTCAAAATGTGGAAAGTATCTTGAATCTCTTTGTAAAGTTAAAGAGGTGGAAAAGGTCGGGTCTTGGGGACGGATCATGGACGCCACAAGTCCGTTGAAGTCCCTAGCTCGACCCACTATGCTTTCCAAAACTTGGTGGAATGATGTACTAACTGTGGATGATGATCACTTGAATACACCTCGTACATCTCGATTTGTGCGACAAGCCACCATAAATAAGAAGATTCCGACTTTCTCTAAAAAGGAGACACGTGATGACCCTTTAAGACCATGATTATTCTCTAGCTCCGTGGTCAAAGCATTAACCACGTGAGCATCCAATCTGAAGAAGTTACGACTTACGTCTAGTGGCTTGGCCGAAGTCCTTGTCAAAAAGGGAGATATTGCATTTGGAGCCAAATATTGCCAATATTCGCACGGATCCATATCAGGAAAGGTGTCCCACCAATCAACAACGATTAATTGTTGATACACTCGCTAAACACGTAGGACCACCCCTACGCATAAAGTAGTCCGACCAGTTTGAGCCAACCTAATGCACTCTCAATTCTAAGATCGGTCGAATCGGGTTCGACCGAGTTTTGTGGAGGATTCCTTGAGTCGAGTTTGCAAGAAATCACACTCTCGAATGTATTATTGAGAAAGGTGGCGAATGTTTGAGTTACAATTTGGAAAAGAAGAATTTTGTGAAAACGTAATGGACGGAAAGTGGAACAAGAAACCAAACTAGGAGGACGAGAGCTTGAAGCTGGCGAGGTGTGGGTTCTTTCGGCCCGTTCTCCCATGAGGAGAAGAGACCGAAAGAGTAGGGCTAAAAGCTCTCTTACTCAATTTCAATCTAATCTAAAATGAGGCCCCCTAGGTGCGCTTATATAGGCTGCGGAAGGGAAGGGGGCCGGAACCTTAGCTTGGACGCCAAGCATCAAGAGGAGGTGGAGAGAAGTGGCGGCCAAGGCAAGCTCCTTGGAGTGGGCGCCAAGTTTCCGAGAGGAGGTGGAGAAGAGTGGTGTCCAAGGCAAGCACTTCTTAGCCGTCTTTATGGCTTGCCTTGGCGTCCAAGTATAGTGATTAATGCTATGTTGAAAACCAAACTTGACGTCCAAGGCATCGGAAATTAGTGAGCCAGCCGAACTCCCCTCGAGATGGGCTTGAAATAACTTTCATCATTTGAGCTTCAGGCCTAGTAAAGCTCTCGTTTGGGCCGAGCACTTGGAGGCTCATAAACGCATCACTAGTTCGGGCTTGTGAGGCGTGAGGCATTGCCAAGTGAGCCCGAAGTTGCTCTTGTAAGACTTTAGCCCGTCGCCTCGTTAAAGGTCCGGGAATGTGATTTGCTTCCTTGGAGGTAACCGACCTTGTAGCGGGCCGTGTGCGACCCTCGAGCAGGTGCCCTTGAGAGTGCCTCGAAGCATCACCAGGCCGACGTTCCTTATCGTTCGTGGGGTGCCCCGGAGAGGCACCGGGCGCACCGGTGCCGCTTGCACGACGAGGCCCCAACGGGGCACCGGGAGGCACCGGGACGTCGGTGCCTTGAGGCGTAACGTGAGGCACTGGGGCGTTGGCACCTTGATGTGACCGGGCGTCGGAGCCTTGATTTGTGCCTTGATGTGACAGGGCGTCGGTGCCTTGATGTGACCCAGGCGCGGTCACATCATCCTCCCCCAGTAGAGAAGGATTTGTCCTCGAATCTTCTTGGTCCGACTCGGCATCGTTGATTACAAAGGGTCGGAGATCCGACACATTGATTACGTCGTGCACGCCGTAGTCTTCTGGCAACTAGACACGGTAGGCATTGTCGTTAATCTTTTTAAGCACTTGAAAGGGCCCGTCTCCCCTAGGTTTTAGCTTGGAATTACATAGGTCGGGAAACCGATCCTTTCAAAGATGCACCCATACGAGATCCCTTGGCTCGAGGACCAACTCCTTGCGACCCTTGTTAGCGTGCTTGGCGTATTGTTCAATACTCTTCTCAAGACGCTCCTGGGTGGAGTCATGAAGGGCTTTAATTTGCTCGGCGTGGTCAATGCCTTCCTGACTTTTGTGGTCCTTAATTGCTTGCGGAACCATATCCAACGAAGTAGCGGGATTCTCGCCATAGACCACCTCAAACGGTGTTTTCTTTCTTGCTCGATGGATCGACCGGTTATAGGCAAATTCAATAAAAGCGAGACACTCCTCCCACCTGCGCAAATTTGCCCGTCCATTTGTGGATGACATGATGTAGAAAAAAGAAGTTTAGTGCCCATTTTTGCCCATAATGTTTTCCAGAAGTAGCTTAAAAATTTAGCATCGCGATCAGACACAATTGTCTTAGGGACGCCATGAAGCCGCACAATCTCATGGAAAAATAAATCGGCAATTTGCGTTAGCATTGTTTGTCTTATGGCACGCGATAAAGTGCGCCATTTTGGAAAATTGGTCTACTGCCACAAAGCTAGAATCGTGCCCCCTCTTGGAGCGTGGCAAGCCTAAAACAAAGTCCATATATATGTCCTCCCATGGCGCGTGTGGGATTGGTAGAGGGGTATATAATCCATGAGGGTTCAATTTAGACTTAGCACGCAAGCAATTCACGCAGGAAGCACAAAATTTCTCCACGTCTCTATGCATGCGGGGCTAGTAAAAATGCTCCTTAAGGATAGCTAGGGTTTTGGCTATCCCAAAGTGTCCCATCAACCCTCCCCCATGAGCTTCATGCACTAGGAGCCTACAAGTTGAGAAAGAAGGGATACAAAGTTTTCCCCTTTAAAAAGATACCCATCATGTAGATAGAATCTATCTCTACTTCCGTTTTTAAGGCATGCATTATAAATTTCCCCGAAGTCGGGGTCATTAGCATACGTGTTTTTCATAAAAGAAAATCCGAGCATGCGGGCATCCAAAGTAGTAAGTAGGACGTACCTCCTAGAGAGCACGTCCGCTACTACATTGTCCTTTCCCTTCTTATGTTTGATAACATAAGGGAAGGATTCAATGAATTCCACCCACTTAGCATGCCTCTTGTTGAGTTTATCTTAGCCCCGAAGGTATTTGAGGGCCTCGTGATCCGAATGAATCAAAAATTCCTTGGGGCGCAGGTAGTGTTCCCAAGTTTTAAGCACTCGGACCAAAGTGAGTAGCTCTTGATCATATGTGGGGTAGCGTAATTCAGCTCCATTGAGCTTTTCGCTGAAGTAAGCGATGGGACGCCCCTCTTGCAGAAGCACCCCGCCTAAGCCTACTCCCGACGCATCACATTCGACTTTGAATGTTTTGGTGAAGTCGGGAAGGACTAGGAGCGGTGCGTTGGTGAGCTTTTCGTTGAGAGATTTAAAGGCTGACTCTTGCTTAGCTCCCCATTGGAACGTAACGTTCTTTTTGGTGAGCTCCATGAGTGGGGCGGCAAGGGTACTGAAATCCCTCACGAAACGCCGGTAGAATCCAACAAGGCCTAGGAAGCTCCGGATTTGAATCATGGTGTTCGATGTAGGCCATTCGTGGATGGCGTTCACCTTAGCCTCATCCACTTATACTCCATCCTTGCTCACCACGAATCCCAGGAAGATCACATGATCGGAGCAAAAGTGGCATTTCCTATACTTAGCGTAGAGCTTCTCTTGCCTTAGGACATTGAGCACTTCCCTTATGTGCCCCACGTGCTCTTTGAGGCTTTGCCTATAAATTAGAATGTTGTCAAAGTGAACCACGATGAAGTGTCCTATGAAAGCCCTTAAGATGTGATTCATTAGCTGCATAAAGGTGCTTGGGGCATTGGTCAATCCGAAGGGCATAACCAGCCACTCGTATAGCCCTTGTTCCGTTTTGAAGGTGGTTTTTCACTCGTCGCCTTCTTTCATGCGGATCTGATGATAGCTACTCTTCAGATCGGTTTTGGAGAAGAGTTTTGATCCATGAAGTTCGTCTAGCATATCATCCAACCGAGGAATTGGATGTCGATACTTGACGGTGATGTTGTTGATGGTGCGACAGTCGACACACATGCGCCAACTTCCATCTTTCTTGGGTACCAAGATAGCAGGCACCGCACAAGGACTGAGACTTTCTCAGACATACCCGTTGTCTAAGAGATCTTGAATTTGCTTCTGGAGCTTTTGGTCTCAGCCGGATTAGTACGGTATGCGGCCCGGTTGGGTAGGCTAGCTCTAGGGACAAAATCGATCTGGTGCTCGATTCCCCTTAGTGGTGGTAGCCCGTTTGGAGTCTCCTCGGAAAATATGTCGTCCAATTCCCGCAAAAGCGAGGATATACCTGGGGGAAGGTCAGTGAGCTCGGAGTCGGAAAGAAGCGACTCCTTGAAAACAAGGATGAGGCACATTTGCCTATCTAGGATAGCTCGATTCACTTCTTTTCCCCGGGCTATCATAAGATGTTTGGAGCTGCCTTCATAGGCCTTAAGCTCAATCTTTTTCTTGGTACTCTTCTTCCTGAGCTCCTTTTGGCTCTTGATCGGCAATAACCTCATGTGGAGCTAAGGGATGCAAAGTAATCTTTTTTCCATCCTTATGGAATATGTACTCATTGGAGACCCCTTGATGAATGACGGCTCGGTCATATTTCCAAGGTCGGCCCAAAAGCAGATGGCAGGCCGTCATAGAGACGACGTCGCAGAGGACCTCATCTTCGTAGGGCCCAATGGTGAATTTGATCAAGGCTTGCTTCCTGACCGTCACTGGTGCATCGGAATTAAGCCAGTGTAGGAAGTAAGGGATCTGCGAGGCGTCGTCTTAAGGTTGAAGCGAGAGACCACCTCGGTGTCAACTAGATTACTACAGGATCCCCCATCGATGATAACACTACACACTTTGCCTTGAATAAAGCATTGTTTGTGGAAGATATTCTCTCGTTGCGAAGGGGCGGTGGGCACTTCGTTAGTAAAGAGCGCTTGTTAAACAACGAAGCTCTCTCCACTAATGGCGGGTACGTCAATCTCCTCGTCGCCATCACCATGCTCGAACTCTTTATCAGAGTCGTAATCACCGGTTTGAATGAGGAGCACTTGCCTCCGGTTAGGGCAATCACGGGCATAGTGGCCCCGACCTAGACTTTGAAGCACTGGAGGTCGTGTGTACGAGGATTAGCGCCGTCCTTGGATGCTGTAGGAGCAGGGCCTGTTTCCCGCCTATTCGGAGCGGAACTAGCTTCGTGTTTTGGCTCATTGGCCTCACTCCTCTTTGGAGATGGATTAGAACTTGAAGACCCCGTGCTCCAAGTGCGTCCACTCTTGCCACTTCGCCGTTTTTGCAAGTTTTGATAAACTTGATTGGTGTAGTGGAGAAGATTGGCGATGGAAGCTTCCGTGCCAAAACGTTACATCTCCACGTAGGCAGTAACCTCGGAATTTAGGCCCCCGATAAATTTGGAGAGAATATATCTCTCCGGAAATCGAATTCGGGACCTAAAGACAAGTTGTCGTAGCTCCTTGTAGTAATCGTCGGGGTTGCGGGTGCCTTGCTTGATCCATTCTAATTTGACTTGAACGCAATCAAGGTAGTCCTCGGGGACAAACCGAGCCTGCATGGCCCGTTTTAGATGAGCCTATGTGTAAATGGGGTCCTCGCCTTGGTATTCCCGGTCTTCCTTCTCCTATTGTCACCAAGAATAGGCGAAGTCGGTGAAGCGAATGGTGGTGTTCGCCACGCGTTGCGATCCGGATAATCATAGTATTCAAAAACCGCCTCTTTCTTAGCCTCCCAATCAAGGTAGGCCTCTACATCTGAGGTTCCGGCAAAGGGTTCCACCGTGAGTTTAATCCCGTGGTGGTGGTCCCTTTGTTGATCTAGTAGGTGATTAGGACCATGCTCATGCACCCGTTCTCGGACCTGGGCTTGATCCCGAGGCGCAAATGGATCAGAAAGATTGCACCGAGCTCCAAGGGGAGCCGCCGGGGGCCCTCGGTATTGATGAGGCCGGGGCTGCCTTTCCTCGTTGTCTTGGGGATCGGTAGGCGGCTTCCGTGGCAGAGGGAGGACAGCCCCCAAACTCTACGGTTCTTCCTTGTGTAAGGTAATATTTTGTTGGTCAAGGGCCTCATGACGAGACGCCGAGTGTTGCCCTTCCTCGAAATGAGGGCTACGGGAGCTCTCATGTCGCGGAGACACGCTGAGGCGTTGCTCGATTTTGTCGTCCATGACCCGGTGCAACTCATCGCGAGTCTTCTCGTATGTTTCCCGAGCACTCGCTCGGGCATCATCTCGGACCTCTCGGAGGAGGTCGCAGAGCACCTTTCAACAGAAGGTGTCGTCGGCTTCCTCTTTATCGGAGGGAAGGTTTTTGTTCTTCGTAGGTTTCTGAGACATTATCAAATAAACAAACACAGAACTCGGTGATGGTTAGGTAAATCCAAAGACCCGATTTGTGTTTGACATGGAAGTTTTTGAATTTTTTTTTCTCTTTTTTTTCGTGGGAAGAAATCAAAACGAGGAGGACTGACTCATGTTTGGACTCGATTTTACGTGGCTCTCAAACTCACACACTCATTCTAGAGTCATTTCCTTCGCCACCGAAGTTCCTTAACACGACTTTCCTCCACTCACTCAAGAGAGAGCGACACCAACTGAAAATCAAGGCAAGCGACCGGAGCTTGTGGGCGAATGTTTACTAGCCCCACAAGTCGGGTGTCCAGTTGCTCGGGGTCCGGGACAAAACAAGGGAAAGCTTGTCGGTATAAAGCTTCTTGGGCCGGACCTCTTCGAGGTCGGCTTGTTCGACCTTCTTTTCAATTTTTTTTTTTTTGCAATTGAGAGATACTATCTCTCTTTTGTTTCTTCACTTTTGATAGGAAAAGTACTACATCTCTTGATATATATATATTGGCAAATAAGAGATACTATCTCTTCTTGTTTTCTTTCTTTTGCCAAGTGAAGTATTACTTCTCTTTGATTCTTTTTTTAGCAAGACGAGCACCCTTAAGATTTGTGCCTCGTCAACTTGTTGCTTCCGAAGGTCGAAGAAGGGTCCGGCCAAGATATTAGGCTCGGCAATGGGATGGACAACAAAGGTTAGGCTCATTTTTTTTTTGAAAGAGATTGAAATCGGTCAAGGGGTGAAGAGAAGAGAAAAACGCGGCTAGCTTAGGTAAGGTAAGAAAGGGTTTCAAGCATCCAAACACCTGATTCGTAAGGTAGTAATTCGTACCTCCACAACTTGAGAAACTCAATTCAACAAGCTCTGATACAAGTTTCAATCATCATCCCATACAACTCTTTGGATGAGTGGTCATTGGCAAAGTGCGGGCCTGAGAATGCTTGATAATGTCCTTGATTTTCAATGTTTTGAGGCAGAGGAGTCCTTAGGACTTGTTCATACTGTTCATATTGAGAGTTAGCAACGGCCTCAACAGTAGCCAGTTCTTCAAGTCTTCTCTGCTTCATCACTGTGAATGTGGGAGATTGTTGGATCGTTATGAGTTAGTATAGGTAAGGACGCCTTTAGGAACAACATCCTTGACAACGGAGTGGAATATTAAGCAGAGTAAAAAGCAAGAACTAAGCAAGTAAGGATGCAAGTGATTTAAGAGGAACTCCACTTTTGACCAACTAGTCTCAATGGGTAAACCTCTACCTCCTCGGAGGATTTTTGAGTGACTTCCTGTACTTGTATTATACATGAGTCCCTACAACGTACAATTACAAGAGAAGTATACATTTTGTTAGACTATAGGATTTCGTCCTTACAGTCTACTAGTGAATTTCCTTTTAGTGCTAGCTCTAAGTAGCTTAATACATTAATCACAAATACAGAGGAACTCAGACTTCACGTGTTCCCTAGTCCTTAGGGAACACAAACACTCTTGATTATAACAAGTTTGATCTTTGGTGGACTTCTTCTTTCGGATTTGGCTCACTCTCTCACTTTTATTCTTGAGGTTTTCTTGGAAGCTCAGACAAGAGTGTGGAAGAAGTCACCTCATAATAAATACAATGGGTGTATTTATAGTGAGTGGGAGAAGGGTCCTTTCCTAGGACCCTTTTGTCCCTTTGACATCCTCAGAGACAATTTTGGAAGTTGTCGCTTTCTCTAACGTTGTACATCTTGTCTTCATCATAAAGTCAGCTCTACTTTTTTTAGGGAGCTTCCACATTGTTCTTGAGATTAGATGGGAAAATGGCATCTTGGCTTCATGTATTTTTTTCTTTTGACACGTGAAGCTTTTGAGGAATGTGACTACTCATAATTTAATCTTGTTAGGTAGCCTTGACTTCGTTTGAATTTGAACGTGGGTCATATTGGTGTTCCTTGTCGATAGGGACAACTTCCTTATCTCGTATGAAACTCGTTCTTATTCATTTGATCATTGAAGTCTTAGACGTTCCTATGGTTTAGGGATGGTAAGCACTTCATGTCCTTTTCTTATGATGAGCGTCCCTAGAAACGTACTTGGGAGTAACACTTGCACAAACATATTAGATTAACTAGAGTTTGACATTATCAAAACTAGGGACGGAGATCGTTGATTCAATGTTAATGACTGGCGTCCTTAACACTGTTAAATTAATTTTCCCCTTTTTGATTATGACAATCTCATAACTAAAAAGCATTAAGAGTTAAAGCTTGAAGCCAAAAAAAGACACTCAACGTTCTTAGTCTTGTGAAATATATAACTCAAGTTGAGTTCTTTTTTAAACTAGCCTTTTTATTTTAAGGATTGGAGTTCTTAGGTTTAATTTTTCCTTACCACTAAGCAAAAGTTCCCCCTAAGCAAATGCATTAATATGACAACTTTTAACAACACATCTCTACAGATACTATACTCCCCCCCTTTTGACATCATCGAAAAGGAGAACAAGGGTTAAAACTATTAGCACAAAATCATAACTAAAAATAAGAACGATTAAGCACAGTTGACGCAATGCAAATGGACTTCATTCAAAATAATAAGAGAATTACATGTACACAAAAAGGAGAATGATGTGTAAATACATAGCCGAGGAACACAAGAAAGATAGAGAGGAAAGAACGGGAAAATATGATTGTCGCTCAACCAATAACGTGTTCCTAATCTCTAGGAGAAGATTATTGGTGCTTCTCTATTAATCTATTATTGTGTGTTGGTTACCAATCATCACTGGTAGTGGCTCATTGAGAGAGTGGTTCTTTATTTCTTCTTTGAGAGCGCAACTTCCTCTAGCCTTCTTTATTTCTTCTTTGAGGGCAGCTCTTCATCATATCTTATGTTTCTAATATGGCGAGCTTCTCGTATCGTCCCAAAGGAGCATTCCTCAGTAGGCTCCTAGACCTCTTCCTTCAACATCAATCTCTTGATGAGGTTTGAGAATGGCAGAGTGTTCTTTTGAAGTGCACTTTGCCATGTGCTCAAACATGATCTTAGGCAAGTTTATAGGTAGCTTTCTTAAGAAGTGATCAAGGATAATGCAATCAACTATCTGCACCAAGGATTTCTTTTCTTGCCTTGGCACATCCATCCTCACAATGAACTGGTGAGCTATGACACCCATCCTTGGCAGGGCATGTGCTACTTTGTGCGGAGTTGAGGGGTTCTTCCATTTGAAAAGTGGCGGCAAGATTTCATCAACATCAAATCATCCAAAGGTCTTCCTTGGCATGGCATGAAGAGCGTCTGTAGGAGATTGTTTAAGCTTGAGAATCATCGTGACAACAATCTCAGTAAAAGGGAAGACATCTCTGCTAATTGAGAAGGAGGCTTGAACTAAATCAAATTTGGATTGGAGAGAGAAATTGGAGTAGAAGGCCTTCATTTGATCTAGATCAACCTGAGCAAATGCTCTTCCAAGGCGATCCCAGCCTTGAATATAATGCGCGCTCACTACCCAAACATTGTTTAAATGCCTGCTCACTACCCAAACTTTAGTATTGATCAACCCCAAAATAAATCACATCATACATCAAATACACCTTGATTGTAATAAACCAATCCAATTCTTAAAAGAAATTTGATCCAAAACTTCTAAAGACTAATGAGAATGGTTTGCCTGCTTTTGGTGGTGCATCTGGTACTATAGGAACAAAATTGTCTTCAACAATGATGAAAACCAAAACCAAAACAACCAAGTAACATCTATGAGCTTATACATGAACAAATTAACGATTGGCGAAAGCACAATATAAAAAAGTGAAAAAACCCAATGGACCCTACTAGGGAGAGCAAAAACCAAGACTTTAGAAAAATAATTCCATCGAAGATGCATACCATCTTTGCTTAAATGCCCGCTCATTACCCAAACTATAGTATTGATCGACCCTGAAATCAATCACATCAAACATCATTCAAACTTTGATTGTAACAAACCAATCCAATTCTTTAGGAAAATTTGAAAAACTTCCAAAGATTAACAAGAATGGTTTGCCTACTTCTGGTGGTGCATGTCGTACTATTGTAACAAAAATGTCTTTAATAATGATGAAAACAAAAAACAAAACAACCAAATAACATCTATAAGCTTATATGTAAACAAATTAATGATTGGTGAAAAAACAATACAAAAAAAGTGAAAAAACCCAATGAAGCCTACCAAGGAGAGCAAAAACAAAGACATTAGAAAAAATCATAGCCATATGGGCAAAACCCTATTATAAATCAACTTAAGCTCAATTTTTGATGGTGTAGTGAACTTGGAAGGTATTCTTATGTTCGACTTCATTATCCAAGATTATCGGGCAATACCAATAGACTTTGACGAAGGACTCGTCGCCAACCACTCCATTTTGATGATTGAAGTTCTCGTGCTTCGTCAGGGGATTCTTAAGGTCATCCGCCTTGACGTATCCCATAACTAGATCGAGGGAGACAACTTGAGACTTATCAAAGCCGTCATGGTGATTGGAGTTGTCATTGAGAGGTCTACTATAATACAGCATAAAGCGGAACCTATGTCTTTGTTAAAAAATGCGCCACCTCATCAACCTTGAATAAAATAATGCTTTTATTTTAACAATTATTAACAGACAAAATTATTAACCCAAAATTAATAGGATTGTGTAATATAATTAGATCACATATCAAAATGGAAAGTTATATTAGCTCGAATCTCTCTACATATTTTACACACATAATTAGGATTGAAGGGATTGTGTATAATTTATATCTTAAGTTATTAAAATAATCCTGATATAAGTTATATGAATATGGGAAAAATGATCATTTACGTACATTGTACGGGTCTTCAACTAGTTATATTATAATATAATATAGTACCATTCATGTGCTAGGTTTAGTTTGGAATGTTATGTGTGTTTACAACAGTTTTACTTATGTTTTTACCAAAGCTACTTCTTATTCTTCTTGTGATTTTTAAAGCCATCGTTCTTCTTAAATTGAATTTCTTACTGGCATGTAGCTGTCATAACCACAAAATTATTCTTTAATTACTGGCATGTAATCAACTGCACAAAATTTCTCGTGTTTGTTGTGATATTGTGTTTGTAGTACTTGCCACCTTCACTAGAAACATATACAAAGGAAGAGTTCTATGAAGTGATGGAAAAATCTGTTCAATATTTTCTGCCATTTAGCGAATTGGAGGTCACGAATACGCAGAATAGGGGTAAAAATGTTGGGAACTAGTAAGGGTATTTAAGTGTCTAGTACTTGACATATATTTCATACTTTTGAATAAGTTAGTAGTTATGGTGAAAAATTGTGTATACACTTTTATGGATTTTAATATATTGTTATTTCCATTCTTTGTTTGATTAATGTCCATGTGAATTTAAAGCACCCTTGAAATTGAGGTTTTAGGTCCATTAGAATAAGATGTGTCGTATGCAATGCCAAAAAAAATCCACAATGATACCGGTCATATATAAAACTGATATCAAATGATTTATTTGACTTTTAAAAGAAAAGACTGTGGATATTGTTTTTCGGAAAGACTAGTATCCCTTTGGTTCATTAAACATACTGCTTTTTGGAAAATCGGTATCCATGTACAAAATTAATTTCAAAAAAGCAACAAGGGTAGATACCAGTTTTTGTAAAACCGGTATGTGTTTCCTTAATACCACTCTTATAGAAACCGGTATACGTGAGATAGATACCACCTCTGCTCATACCGGATCAAAAAAATGGATCCGTTTCATATAAAAACCGGTATGTACCCTATACGTTTGTACTAGTATGGAGGTCTTTAGTAAAAGCGCTTTGGCATAATTCATAGTGAGCTTCTTTCCTTGTAAGAAAAAAGGGGAAAATGACTTATATTTATCCGAAGTATCCACATTCAACCAAAAATAATCTCATGTATAAAAATTGTAGCTAGCAAACCAAACTATCGCGATACTAACTAGAATCGATTTATTGGTATGTTTTCTGACGAGTTCGATGACACGGTTGTCGGAAACATGATGTGGCAAGGCCAATTTTTTTTTGGTAGAATACATGTATTGACCTTAGAACTTGTAACTTTTTTGCAATCAGACCCTTATATTTAAAAATATTCTATTAAACGCTTGAACTTATAAAATTTGTTCAATTGAATACTTCCCTAAGAAAATTTTGGATCTTGTCTTTAATGTGGGATGACACGGAAACATTACTTGCCATATAAACACAATGTAGATTCCAGGTAGATGGCCACTGGACAACTTCAATTCTGATTTCAATTTCTAAATAAAGATCAAAAAAATTGGCCGTCATATCCCTAATTTATTTTTTACCAAATCACTTACAACTTTGGGAGAGTAAAATATTCAAATCAACCTTCCAAATTCTTCCAACGAGGAAGGAGGAGGTGAGGCTGGCCAAATCTCGCAATTTGATCGCAAGTAGCAAGATTGAAGAAGAAGCGAAGATGATGTCCAACAATTACACCAACATTGACAGCGAAAATGTCTTTGGATTTGTGTCTGCGGTTTTAGATCCATGCCATGTGAATGTCAAATTTGAAGAATAGAGCAACAGGGGGTCGTGAATGGGGGCATGGGCTTTGGGCTTGTCTAAATTGGTTGCACCACTCCCGACGCTGGGGTTTGTGAGTGGGGGCTGGGATCATCGGGTTGCCGGAGTTGGGGACGTTGGCTCACTGGAGTCGGTTTGTGTTGTTAGGGTTTGTGTAGGAAGCTTTGGGTACTTATCCATGTCATAGCAATGGAAGAAGAAGATGTAAAATATAAAAACAGTAAACTGAAAAATAAATAAAAAAGTAAAGTGAAAAAAAAAAACTTAGAAATGTCCTATTGTAAAGTTTCCCACTTGCGTATAATATAGTGTAATGCATGCAATAGGCCATGTTAGCAAAAAGGATTTGATTGAACATATTCTACATGTTAGGATATTTGATAGAACATCTTTCGTATAAGGGTTTGGTTGCAAAAAAAGTTACAAGTATAAGGGTCTAAATATGCATTCTACCATTTTTTATTTTGAATTTTATATATGTCATGTCGACTTAACTTATCATATCATAATCTTATCATGACCTAACCTGAATAAAAACAAACAAATTAAAATAATGTGAATCAAAGAACATTGAATTAAGGTCTCGTTTGGTATTCAACGACGGAAACGTAAATGGAATGGAAACGAATCTAGTTTAATTATGTGTCACTGTACATTAATTGAAAAATATTGTAATTTGAAACTTTGAAATTTGTATGTCTAAAGAAGGGATGAATGGAATGATTGAGGTGGTTTGTTATCCCACCATTAGATTAGAGAAATAAGTTGAGTGTCATAAAGGGGCATACGGTAGTTTTTGTATGGAAATTGTGGTGACTCATCATGTATCATGATGCCAATGTGGACTAGAATCGTATTCATTCCGTTTGGGTTTCCGTCGTTGGATACCAAACGGGCCCTAAATCAAAAACAAAACACGTGAAAGGCGAATGAAACTTAATTAAATAAATCAACACATGATGTGAAAGAGTGAAACTTAATTAAATCAAAAACAAAAACATGTGAAAGGATTTGGAAAAGAAAGAGCAAGAGAAGAAAGACATGATTAGCATGCAACTCAATCTACGAATCCAAACATGATTCATTCAAGACGACCGTTCAACCCTAAGCCAAGCATGGTTGTAGTAGAACGTTCAACTCTCAACCCTAAGTAGATCGTGGTTGTTGTAGAACATTCCTACTACTACTAGGTACCAAGACAAATTCATCGAAATTGCTTCACCTTAAACTAACTCAATAATAGACATTAATTGTTCATGAATTGTGCAAGAGTTGTTGAATTATGCGTTGTTTGATAGAATCAGATTGATCTACTAGAGTTAATGAGTCAGATCATCGA
The DNA here is from genome assembly GCA_934048045.1 of Polygonum aviculare. NCBI lineage: Eukaryota > Viridiplantae > Streptophyta > Magnoliopsida > Caryophyllales > Polygonaceae > Polygonum > Polygonum aviculare. Next base: position 25,380,980 of record OW204030.1, on the reverse strand, counting down.
ATTATTATTCTGTGTATTGTATATGTATATGTCCTTTAGAATTTTTTTACTTTTCAGATTCATGAATGTAAATGATTTTGAGTGTATGGATACTCCAAGTAACCATGGAAGAAATCCTAATGAGGATGAAAGAAGAGCCCTAGAAGAATCTAGTGAAGAAGATGACATGGATTGGAAGGAGATTAATGATGATGCTTTTGATGAATACGAGTCTCATGATGAAGAATCTAATGATGATACTTTTGAATATGCTAAATGCGATGAAAAACAAGGTTTTAAGAATGAAGTTGGTGATTTAGATGTCACTCACAAGAATAAAAAAAAAGATTGACTAGGTGCTTTGCTGGTAAAAACGTTTTATATGAACATGAAGAGTCGTCTGAAGAAGAAGAGGTTATTGGATTGGATGCACCATGCACGTGAAATGGATTGTTTTGATGAGGAATTTAAAACCATAAAGCAAAGGGTCATTGAATACAAAACATAAGTGAAGAAGCAAATGGAATGGCAATTGAGTGAATACAAAGACTCTGACGGTGAAATGGACAACAGGTCTGAAAATGATAATGAAAATGATGACAATGCTATGACAAGGAGAAGAATAATAAGATAGCTTACTATTGGTCCAAAAACAAATTTTAAGAACATAGTGTGGGAAGTTGGTTTGAGATTCCCAACTATAGTTGTATTTAAGGAAGGTGTAAGAAGGTTCAGCATCTTCAATGACTTAGTTTATCATTTGGTGTGTCTGACAAACATAGAGGCCAAATTGGGGTGAAGTGTAAGAAAGGTTGTTCTATTCTACCTTTATACATCATGGCATCAAAGAGACTGTTGTTAGATGATGAGAAAGGCTAAGATTGAACATACTTACATTAGAGACATGCAACGGAATCGGATGCTTACTTCTAACTAAATGGCTTGCTAAGGAATATATGGGGCGTTTTGTAAAGGGTAATCCTCAATGGGGAGCAAAAGCCACAATAGATAGTGTGAGGAGGAGGTATGGTGTCATCATTCGAAAGTGGGTTGCAAAATCCAAGGTTATTCTGCAAAGCCTTCTTTTTAGATGTAAACAAATGTAAAGTAGTGGTAAACAACATGGCTGAAACTTTTAGTGGATATATTCTTAAATCTCGGGAAAGACACCTCATTAATATGCCATATAATATAAGGAGTTTATTGATGGAGCGAATGGTCTAGAAACAACAATTGATGGAAGGTTACAAAGATCATGATATCGGTCCTAGAACAAAACTGAGACTAGAAGACGAGAAGCTCAAAGCATGGAAAGTAGGGATCTCACCTTCATCTTTGACCATTTTCCAAGCTAAACAAAAAATTGGAGGTCTTAAAGGTCGATATAGAAGCTAGTACCTACACTTGTAAGAAATGAGATATCATTGGTATTCCATGCCAACATACAGTAGTTGTACTTGCTTATATGAAATTGAGTCCAAAGGCTTATGTCAAAAGCTGCTATAATAAGTTGGCATATGTTATGCAAAAAATCTAGATCCAAGTATTAGTGAGAAGTATTGGCCAAAGGTCAGCTTTCCTTTGGGAAAACAGCCATGGTGACCTAGAAAAAGCCATAGGAAAGACCCTCATGAAGATCCTAAGAGGCCAGGAAAACTTACAAGACATGGTACAACAATGAGGTGTGGTAGATCCGTAGATGTCATTCAACTGAGCATAATGTTAGAAGGTGCCTACTCCAATCAAGAAAAGGCCACGAGGAAGGCCTAGGAAAAAAGCAGCTCTTAAGACAAATGTGTGGTCTAGAGGTATGTTTATTTTATTTTCTACTGCCTTTGTCGTATAATAGAAACAATTAATGTTAAGCGTGTTGTAGGTGAAGTTGGTGGTGCTACAAATGGAAAAGGAATAGGAAGAGGATGAGGGAGAGGGAGAGGAAGAGGAAGAGGATGTCACTCAATTGATATGGCAAGAGGACATGTACCACATACCATAGTAGTTTTTGTAATGTTTTTGTAAAATAGTTAAAGATAACTTAATATATCGGTATATTTTGTAGGCACATAGGCAACCATATCAAGAAGGCACTAGTGTAATATCTCAAGCAGGAAACAACGAATCAAGCATGTGCCGTAAACTACAAATACCTAAATATTTTGTCGGTTTTTGAAAAAATCAAACCATGCATACTTTTTAACACTTTTGGGTAACTTAAATGTTGTAGAAGATAGATAGAAACCATTACACTAGCACGTAACCTATCAAGCATATGTTGTAGATAATTGTAGTTGCTTTTTTTAATGATTGTTTATGGGAATTGTTTTGAGCACTTTTGTGGTTTTGTAATGATTTATGAATTTCAAGTCCAATCACCAAATATCACCAAGCCTTCCTCAAGAAACCATCACTAAAACAATTTATATTCCTCTTACTTATGTTGCACATTTGTGAACTTCTTAAAAAACATTCCACACATTTCCTAGATTTCATTACACGTTTGCTATTGACTCGGGCAAAGTCGTTGTTCCCTTATCAAAAATAAATCTCAAACATGCAAACAAAAGTATAGTAGGCAAGCAAGGGGTCGAACCCAAAGGAATCAGTTTTTATTCAGATTTTAGTGTTTTCATGCAAGTGAACAAAAGGGGGTTTTGAAAGTTGATTTCAATCAAAGGTTATCAAGCAGAGTTCATCCAATCAATTCCACTTTATTATTCCGTTGATCATGAATTCATCCACCTCTTTATATGCCTAGGTCAATTCCAATCCCAATCATTAGAAATCGCAAGTCCACGGTCCAAGAAATTCTATAACCCTAGGCAAGGACGCTTAAACCTAGAATTAGCATAGAGCACAAGGATAATAGGAAATCAAATCATGCAATCAAGCTACGAGTCTCATGCACAATTTAACCATTGAATACTCTTCCCTAACCTAGTCCACGGTCCTAGAATAGAGTTGTTTCGAGAATAGGAAAGATGCATAGACAACAACCAATCCTAATTCAAACAATAGATCTAAGTTAATCAAACAAGTTGATCAGGCTCATAAAATCAAACATAGATCATGGGATGAAGCACAAGAGTATCATTAAAGACATAGGGATAAAGAGATTACCAGAATTTCACAACTTCATAATAAAGCTTCCTTGATTGAATAAACTCCAGAGGAGAGTTAGTTCTCCATTACAAAGAAAACTCTAATCTTTATTGAAATACAATTGATTGACAAAGTGAATGATGTCTAGAAACCTAGAAAAGGTCCCCCTTATATAGCCCCAAAGATCAACCTTTTCGGACTAAATAAGGTAGGAACCCGAAAGATAAGAAAGGAAACAAGATAAAAACGGTGAAATCTCGTCAACTTGGAAGTCGGTCGAACCCGCGACCGCGGCACCATAACTGCGCCCGCGGCGGCCTTCAAACGTCAAATCTTGAGTCGGCTTCTACCGCGACCGCGCCCTGGGCAGTGCGACCGCGGCCTTCATGGTCTTGGTTGGCTCGCTCCTCCACGCCACCGCGCCCGCGTCATAGACAACGCGACCGCGGCCTTCATGCAGTGGCGAATCTTCGTCTTTAAGCTCTTTAACTCTTGATTCTGCATAACTTGTGTCTTTGGTCTTGATATTACAATAACGCTCAAAACTAACCTAAACACTCTCAATATAACTCTAAAATACAAGAGTTATCCTATACAAAATAGGACGAATCAAATTCCCCCATATTTAGATCTTGCTCATCCTCGAGTAAGCTCAAAACAAATATATCAAGGTATAGCACATCTAAGATCTCAAGAAATACAAGGGAAGATAAAAATACTCAGCTCACAACCCGATCCCAAAACAATAGAGAAATCATGAGCATAAAACAATGAAGTTCAAACACACACCTCACAACAAGATATAACACTCAAGCTCTAAAAAGATGAAAGAGAGCAACCTAGGATCTACCCAAATCTAACATGTAAGCCCCAAAGTCCCCAAGCAAGAATGATCCTAAACACTCATATTTTACCGCTCAATTCTGCTTAGGCGCCCTTTCGGGTTTTCACCTAACCGCTCTTTTCATTTTTCTCAAGGATGTGCTCACAAAAACTCACATCACTCATGAACCTCTTATTACCCCAGCCTAATGCTGGTCCGGGTTACCTGCTTATTACCTGAGCCGCCCTTTCGGGTTTTCGACTCATCCCCGGATTTATATGCCTTTTTTCAATTTTTTATGGCTCTTTCTATTTTTTTCTTTTTCTTTCTTTCTTTATGCAAAAAATATGGTGCAAGTGCTCCATGAAAAGAAGAAAATCACAAATCTGAAGCAAATCACAAACTACTCCAACTAGGATAAGCGAATGCGAGTACTCCTTCCCCCATACTTAAATCCTTCATTGTCCTCAATGAAGCAAAGAGAAAGGATAAAAGCAAGGAAGAAGGTAATCAGAAGACTCACAATCGATTGAAGAGTGGTGGAATGGAAGAACTCTTCATAGGTGGTAGAATAGACAGCTTCGTACTTCCAATCGGATGGCAAACCACTGGCGCGGCACTAGTGGCGCTGGCGCGGAATTGATGCAAAGAACGAAGTCTTCCTCGGTGGTCACCGCGGGCGCGGTTGAGGAAGCGCGGGCGCGGGTCTCGTGCAGGAACATTGTCTTGACTTCGTCTTGAAAAACGGGATGTGTAAGCAACCTTCGTATCTTGGCTCGTCTTCTTGGAAGATGGAAAGCAACCTTCGTATCTTGGCTCGTCTTCTCGAACTCGAGCCGTGGAGAAGAGAACCTCCCGGGGAAACAAAGCTTCCCCATACTTAGGCTTGACACATAGCCGAAGGATGGAAAGAAGAAATAGAAGATGGAAAGATAGAAGATGGATAGAATGGATGTAGATGGATGAAAAATATAGAGGTAGAATGGGACCAAAAAGTCCTCTTTTTGTCTCTTTTTTTTTCAATTTTTTTTCCTTTTTTTTCCTTTTTCCATTTTTTTCCTTTTTCTCTTTTTTTTTCCAAAAATAAAAACGAGCTAAAACCGAGACGCAGTATGGTTGCCGTGAGCACGGGCTAGTACCTGTTCGTCGGGGCGCGCTGACGATCCACCGCGAGCGTGGCCAGGGAGGCGCGGGCGTGGTTTCACGCCAGGCGTGTCCTTTCGGACCTAATACCTGCATGTTAGCTAGAAAAACAAACAAATCCTAAGCTAGGAATGGAAAAACAATCTATCTAATCCTTGGGTTGCCTCTCAAGCAGCGCTTTTGTTTAACGTCGTTGGCTCGACGTGGATACGATCAATACGGGTCCTCATCAACATCAATTCGGACCGTGTTGCCACCATGAGATATGGAAAGAGATCCATTGGCAACGTCAATGACCGTGTTGGCAGTTTTCATGAATGGGCGACCAAGTAAGAGAACCGGGTCGTATCGCCCTTCGCCTATCTCCATCACATAAAAATCTGCAGGAAAGATCAAACCCCGCACCTGCACTAGAACATCCTCAACTAACCCTTTTGGGCGCACATTAGAGTGGTCAGCCAATTCAATAACAATATCGGACTCTTTTAAAGGACCAAGGCCTAACCTATCATACATGCAAGCTGGAAGAACATTAATGGAGGCACCTAAATCTAGCATAGCATGCTCAATCTTAGTTTCTCCAATAGTGACAGGGACGGTGAATCTTCCTGGGTCTGGACATTTTTTTGGAAGTTGCTTTTGGAGTAGGGAATTACAAGTTTCAATTTTGCTATCCTGCGCTTTTTCAACTAGAGCGACCTTTTCAATCTTAGGACTAGTCCTATTCTTTCATTTTATGGTGCATAGCTCTTTCATGAATTTAGCAAAACGAGGAAAACTCTAGATGAGATTAAGGAGAGGAACATTTACCCGATAATTGGCGAAGGTCTCGAAGAGTTCCTTGTCATGTGCCAGCTTCCTTGTGTCCTTGAGAGCCTCGGAGAATGGAGGAGAGGGCTTGAAAGAATCCAATGGTGGAAGGGGTTGAGCCACATAGCCATCGTCCTCTTCTGCTGCTGGGGCTCGTGTCCGTCTAGGAGAGCTCGGGCGAGGAGGCGCATAGTTCTTGAAAGCATAATCGAGTAGAGCCTCGAAATTTCGCTCAGCCTCCTTACCGCAGGCGCGGTCCGGACTCCGCGGTCGCGGGTCGCTACGTCTCTTGTGGTCCATGGGCTCTGTTGGAATTTCGCGGGCGCGGAGGGGAGAGCGCGGGCGCGGAATTCCCACAGAAGGAAGTTTCCCGGAATCCTTAGACTCGAGCCTATTGATCATGGTGGCAAGTTGGCTCAGCTGAGTCTCAAGATTCTTTACAGCAGCTCTCGTCTCCTGGTTCTCCTTCAAGAGGGCGGTAATAGCATCATTCTGAGATGGAGCAGGCGCTCTCGGGGCATAGTTATTGGACCGAAATTGTTGTTGCTAGCCTTGAGGAGCATACTGCTGCTGCTGGTTGTTCCACCTCAAGTTAGGATGGTTTGCCCACCCCGGATTATAGGTGTTAGAGTAAGGATCATTCCGGGGTCGGGGCGCACCATAATTGCCAATAGCATTGACCGACTCTTCGGTCTCTTGAATAGTAGGGCACTGATCCGTATGGTGGCTTGCATCATAACATAGACCGCAAGCGTTGACTTGCTGGGCTGTCCTCTTCGTGAGCAGTTGCTTCATAAGATCCTTGAGCTCCCTTACTTCAGCATTCAGGGACTCATTCACCACACTAACGGACCTCACGTTGGTTCTTGACCTTTGAATGCGGGCTTGTTCCGCCAAGATCTCAACTTTTTGAAAAGCTGCAGCAGGGGTCAAGTTCTCGTAACTACCCCCACAAGATGCATTCACGAGCCTCTTGTCATTGTCGCAGAGTCCCTCAATGATGTAGCAAATAAGATCCTTGGCTTGGTAGCCATGGTAGGGACAACTCGCGATGAGCCTCTTGTAGCGCTCATAATAGTCATAGAGGTTCTCGTCTTCCCCTTGCTCCAAACTGCTGAGCTGCTTCTTAATAGATGTTTGTTTGGAAGCGGGGAAGTACTTCTCAAGAAACGCCTACTTCATGGCCGCCCAAGTAGTGATAGAACCCGGCACCAAATAAAGGAGTCAGTCCTTGGCGGTGTCCTCAAGAGAGAAGGGAAAAGCCCGGAGCTTGATTTGATCCTCCGTCACATCAGTGGGCTTCATACTCACGCACACCGCGTGGAATTCAGTGAGATGTTTGTTCGGGTCCTCACCGCTCAACCCGTGAAATTTGGGCAAGTGGTGGATGAGGCCAGACTTTAGTTCGAACTTCACACCCTCCCCAAGTTCGGGGAACTTGGGGAGGGTGTGAACTTCTTATTACACGTTTGTGAACTTCTTAAAAAACATTCCACACATTTCCTAGATTTTATTACACGTTTGCTATTGACTCGGGCAAAGTCGTTGTTCCCTTATCAAAAATAAATCCCAAACATGCAAACAAAAGTATAGTAGGCAAGCAAGCGGTCGAACCCAAAGGAATCAGTTTTTATTCAGATTTTAGTGTTTTCATGCAAGTGTACAAAAGGGGGTTTTGAAAGTTGGTTTCAATCAAAGGTTATCAAGCAGAGTTCATCCAATCAATTCCACTTTATTATTCCATTGATCATGAACTCATCCACCTCTTTATATGCCTAGGTCAATTCCAATCCCAATCATTAGAAATCGCAAGTCCACGGTTCAAGCAATTCTTTAACCCTAGGCAAGGACGCTTAAACCTAGAATTAGCATAGAGCACAGGGATAATAGGAAATCAAATCATGCAATCAAGCTACGAGTCTCATGCACAATTTAACCATTGAATACTCCTCCCTAACCTAGTCCACGGTCCTAGAATAGAGTTGTTTCGAGAATAGGAAAGATGCATAGACAACAACCAATCCTAATTCAAACAATAGATTTAAGTCAATCAAACAAGTTGATCAGGCTCATAAAATCAAACATAGATCATGGGATGAAGCACAAGAGTATCAATAAAGACATAGGGATAAAGAGATTACCAGAATTTCACAACTTCATAATAAAGCTTCCTTGATTGAATAAACTCCAGAGGAGAGTTAGTTCTCCATTACAAAGAAAACTCTAATCTTTATTGAAATACAATTGATTGACAAAGTGGATGATGTCTAGAAACCTAGAAAAGGTCCCCCTTATATAGCCCCAAAGATCAACCTTTTCGGACTAAATAAGGTAGGAACCCGAAAGATAAGAAAGGAAACAAGATAAAAACGGTGAAATCTCGTCAACTTGGAAGTCGGTCGAACCCGCGACCGCGGCACCATAACCGCGCCCGCGGCGGCCTTCAAACGTCAAATCTTGAGTCGGCTTCTACCGCGACCGCGCCCTGGGCAGCGCGACCGCGGCCTTCATGGTCTTGGTTGGCTCGCTCCTCCACGCCACCGCGCCCGCGTCATAGACAACGCGACCGCGGCCTTCATGCAGTGGCGAATCTTCGTCTTTAAGCTCTTTAACTCTTGATTCTGCATAACACTTGTCTTTGGTCTTGATATTACAATAACGCTCAAAACTATCCTAAACACTCTCAATATAGCTCTAAATTACAAGAGTTATCCTATACAAAATAAGCCGAATCAAATTCCCCCATACTTAGATCTTGCTCGTCCTCGAGTAAGCTCAAAACAAATATATCAAGGTAGCACATCTAAGAGGAGGAGGAGGAAGACAATGGCTTATTGGGGAGATGGAAGCTCATGGGTTGTTGTCAAAAAAAGCAGGTCTGATTTTAGAAATAAAAATAGAATAGTATTTGGGATGGGGGGAAGAAAAGTACCGATGATGATGATTAGGGTGTTGAAGAATTTGGTTCTTCATTTCATATAGCTTTTGTCAAATATGCAGTTGTCAAATATGTTACCCTGCTCTGCCATTGTCAAATATCTTATATATTAGGGTGTTAAAGCATGATCTTTAAGCTCATCTTTTGAAAGCATATAGCTAGCTATAGCACTACTTAGTGTACAAACATAGTACATATGTTTTCTTCCCTGCTGAGCATAATCTCTTGTTTGCTAATATATATATGTACTGCAAATTGATCAACACCTCCAAGAATTTGTAATGCTTATATAGCCAAAAAATTATATGGATAAAACTTTTATGGTACCCGTTCTATATATATATGTAATGCGAATTGATCTCACCTCCAAGAATTTACGATGTTTGTATAGCCAAAAAATTAATTTGGATAAAACTTTTATGGTACCTGTTCTGTATCATGTATATCCATGGACTTGCATTCTCATCATATTGTGACATCATGGTAACTTGCATTCTCTGACCGACCTTTTTTTGTTTTTAGTGTTGTGATGTGCATAACATAATATAATCTTTTTTTTAAGGATTACATGAAAAGAGATTTTGTCCAAAATAATAATTTGCATTCTTATCATTTTGGTTTACTTCTTGGTAACTTGCATTCTTAGGCCAATCTTGTTTTGTTTTTAGTGTTGTCATGTGCATCAGATAATATTATATTTTTCTTGGATTAGATGAAATGCTATTTTTGTTTGATTGAGAATATTTACTGCAATTATGGCATTTGGAACTTGAAATCAGTTGCAAACTAGGTTGTATGTTATCCTTCATTGTATTCTGTGACGCCTGATTATTTTTTCTTTATTAGATGTTTTCAGTGAGAAAATCAACTGTAAGTCTTGCTGCAAATTTTAATGAAAGAAATGTGCACAAATTGTAGTGAATGTTTTTTTTCTTTGATGATCTAGACTTAGCAATGAATTTCTGCTTAAATATCCTGAATTCAGAAAGTGGACCAAATTCTTTGAATAAATAATATTACTTGATAGATCTCTTTTCCAGTGAGTTTCTTTGACATGAAAGATCTATCATCTCTCCATAGCTTTGTGTAGGGCCATCACTAATTGATTAGTGTTATAACAGTCTGATTATGTACTCGTGTTAGAAGCATGGTTTTGGTTCACAATCTATTGAAGAGAGTTATCTGAATGCATGCTTTTGGTTTGTTGAATTGTGAGTGTATATGCATGTTTAGTGTGTATGTGTGGGTGAGATAGAGAGGTTATTTAAGATATGAATATTAGTCTGCACCGAACAATGATAAGGGTAGTTGACAGTGAAATAAATGTCATGTTCCAAAGCTGGCATTATAAATGAACTTGTGTGTTGAATTGAAGCTTGCTACATAATGTGTAGTTGCTGGCTTACAACTAGAATTGCGTTTACTGGGTTATTATTAGACCTAAATTCTCTGTTAAGATGTTAAGATATACAAGCAAAATACCAGTGAAGTTGCTGGCTTTTTTGATGGAATTTCTTGGGGTTTCTGAACATTTTAGTATAAGAAGATGAGTTAATAACCATTTTATAAGCTTGCAAGAAGGATTACATAAAATATTGGATGTTGAAATCAACACAATGTTTGTGATGCAGGGGCAGATTGGATGAATGCTATGAAGAGTTGATTGATTCTGTGGCTTTTCTCAACAGGTAAAATTTTGCTTCTTGATTGATGGTTTATGCTTTTGTTTCTGAATCTGCTGTGACAATCTCCTCTTATCTTTTCATCAGCATGGTCAATGTTCATATAACTAAAAGTATATTATTGCAACAGAATATATGATGATGAGCTCAAAGTATTCTGCACTATACTTCTTTCGAATATGCACATAATAGTCCCGGTTTTTTTCATGAAATTTTGTGTGCTTGACCGCTTGTGCAATATACTCCTAGAACTATATGATCTAATTGCTAAAACTGAGAGGTTTATGAGCTCCCTTCTGCACTTTAAGATGTATAAGATCAAACATTAGTCATGAAAAAGATAATATGATGATTTAACAAAAATTTATATTAATCATCTTTATTAATTGTTGTGTCGGGCTAAATATTTGTTTATTTTTGCTGTTTGTTTTGTTCCAAAGTTGCATAACACCCATACTGAAGCATCTTCAAACTTTGATCCAATTTGTGGCTAGAACTAACTAAAACAGTTTTACAATATTTCCAAAGGTGGTTATTAGTCACATTTTTTCTTCATGGATATATCTCAATTTAAATGAAAACACTTTAATTGTATTATGATGAAATGACTTGCTCTGTTTTGTGCTCAAATCAAATCACTTGCTCTATTCAACAAGTGCATATATGTAAATGTATTATGAAATTAAAAGTCACATTTTCTAAAGCTCTGTTCAACTCTGTTTATATATTTCTGAGGCTGTTTATGTATATGTTTATGCATATCTTACATGCTCTGTTCAGATTTACACCCACTGGAAGTCTCCTTAAATAGGATTCAAGGAAAGAGGTGTGTATTATTTCTAATAGTTCATTTTTATTGTGTTTTTACATAAATTTAGTATTAGAAGTGAATCAAATCTGTTTTTGAATTTCTTGCTATTAATTTTTTTTCTGTCTGGTACAAGTTTCTTTTCAAAGGATATTATATTATGTTCAGTTAGAAGGAATGATATTTGTATATGAATGAAAATGCATAGAAACAGTATATTAATTAGAAGTTATGATAGTGTAGAACAGTTTCTACTAACTACCAATGATTAGTATCCTGTTGTTCTAAATTGTCTTCTCAAATCATATTTGAAATGTAGGTATGGACACAAACTGGATAAGCCTTCCAAATAACCATGAAGATTATATAAATGGAGTTATGAAATTTCTAGAATTGGCTAAAGAAAACCTTATAGAGGGTAGAACGCGATGTCCATGTAAAAAGTGTAAAGTAGGGAAGTGGCTGCTTGTGGATGAAGTGGAACAACATCTTTTATTTCAAGGATTTTATAAGTCCTACAAGAACTGGATTCATCATGGAAGAGGAGACATACTTCCACGTATGCTTGGACAGGATATGGGAAGTTCTAGTGAAACCTTGAGTAGTGAAAATACAGTTGTAGGTACAGATGATATGAGAGGATTACTAAGTGCAGCTTTTGACCCTAACATTCCCTATTCCAATTTTCCTCAAAACAATTTGCCTACACAAGCAGATGATGCTGCACAAGAGTGGTTTGATGTCCCTATAGAGCCTGAACCTAGCCTTTACTCTCAAGAGGATGATGCTGTAGAAAGTGCCAAATATCAAAAGCTAGCAGAAGCTGCTAATGAGGAGTTATATGCTGGCTGTGCCTCCTTTTCAAAATTGTCCTTTCTCCTAAACCTATTTCACCTTAAATCTTCCTTTCATTGGAGTGTCGAGTCCTTTAATATGCTGCTAAAACTTTTACTTGAAGCTTTTCCCCAAATTATGGAGTTTCCATCATCGTATTATGAAGGCAAGAAAGTGATAAAGGCCTTAGGACTTGAATATGAAAAAAATAGATGCATGCCCAAATGATTGTGTCTTGTATTGGGGTGAGCTATCAGAAAGGGAAAGTTGCCCAATGTGCAACACTTCAAGGTGGAAGAATGTCAAAGGCAGGGAAAATGAAACTACTCGTGTGAAGAAGGGTGAATGTGCTAAGGTGATGCGCTATTTTCCTCTTATTCCAAGATTAAAGAGGCTTTACATGTCATCTAAGACTGCTGAAAATATGACATGGCATGAAAAAGATCGCATCAAAGATGGGAAGCTGCGACATCCTGCAGATGGTAAAGCATGGAAAGAATTTGATTCCATGTATCCTGAGTTTTCCTCTGAACCACGTAATTTAAGGCTTGCTCTTGCATCTGATGGCTTCAATCCATATCGTCTCATGAGTACTACTTACAGTACATGGCCTATAGTTTTGATAAATTATAATTTGCCACCTTGGTTAGTAATGAAGCCATCCTCCTTTATACTTTCAGTCATTATTCCTGGGAAATCATCTCCAGGTAATGACATTGATGTTTATATGCAACCATTACTGCATGAGCTGAAACTGTTATGGGAAGGTGTTGATGTCTTTGATGCTCATAAGGGTGAATGGTTTAAACTGCGCGTAGCTTTGATGTCCACTATCAATGACTTTCCTGCCTATGCTATGCTTTCTGGTTGGAGTACTAAGGGCTATCATGCTTGCCCTAAATGTACGAAGTCGACTCATTCAATTAGATTTGGAGGGAAAATCTGTTATGTTGGATGTAGATGTTGGCTACCTGATGATCACCCTTATAGATTTCAAAGGGAATTATTTGATGGTACAGAAGAACATCGCCAACCTCCAAAAATTACATCTGGGACAAGTATTTTGAGGCAGCAAGAAGAAATTGGCTATGTATATGGAAAGTCAGAGAGGCCCTCACGAAATAAAAGAGCCAGACGAGATGTTGGCACATCAAATCAAGAGGCTAATGAGGACGACATTAATCTCTGGAACAAACGAAGTATATTTTTTGACTTGCCATATTGGGAGGATAATTTGCTCAGACATAATTTAGGTGCTATGCATATCAAAAAAAATGTGTGTGACATTCTCTTGGGCACGCTTCTATCTATGGACAAAAACAGAGATGATGTAAATGCTAGAGAAGCTATAGAAGCCTTAGGGATAAACCCCCACCTTTGGCTCCAACATCATCCTAATCGAGATCCAACCATACCACTTGCTCTGTACACTATGTCATCAGCTGAAAAGGAGAGATTCTTGAGTGTTCTTCTAAAGCTAAGAGCTCCTGATGGGTATGGATCCAACCTTTCTCGATGTGTGAACATGAAGCGACGAAAGTTGATGAACCTTAAAAGTCATGACAACCATGTTCTCATGCAAGATATCCTTAATGTAGCTATGCGAGCATCCAATGCTACACAGATCATAGATTTAATTTCAGATCTGTCATATTTTTTCAAGCATTTATGCTCAACAACTCTAGATATGGATGAATTAGATGCTCTACAACAAAAGATTATTTTGACCCTATGTGAAATGGAAAAGGTGTTTCTTCCAACCTTTTTTACCATCATGGTACATCTACTTATTCACCTGGTGGATGAGGCAAAACTTGGAGGACCGGTACACTATAGATGGATGTACCCTATCGAAAGGTGAATATCCAAGTCTCATTTTCCATATTATGATATATTCAATGGGTATAACTTGAGGGTTTATTTAATATTTATCAAGTCTATACTATTTTTGGAAGGTATTTGGCGCATTTGAAATCTTATGTAAACAATAGAAGCCAGCCTGAAGGGTCTATTGCAGAGGGATACATCATAGAAGAGAGAAAAACTTTTTGTTCCAAATACTTAGATAGCATGGAGACAATCTTCAACAGGTCTAAAAGGAATGATGATACCATACAGAACATGCATACCTATTTGTATAACTCTGGTGGTCGAGTTGTTGGAATGTCAAAGATTGTTCGTCTAGATGAAAGAAGTCTGAAACAAGTGCATCGCTATGTTTTATTACACAGCGATGAGATAAATGACTTAAAAGAGTAAGTTATCCTATATTCTGTCATGTTCAAATATTTCCATATTTGAACCTTAGCCTAATCTTTTTCCATATGAATTAGTGAACTCATACATCATAAGCAGCAAGAAACTCAAGGAGCCCAAGTCGATGAAATTATGCAGACTAATTGGATTATTAATGAGCTATCAAAATGGCTACAAAATCAGGTCATCTCAAACTAAGAATCCAAACTGAAAAAATTCCTCAAATAGTTTTTTTTGTCTGAAATATATAACTTCTGGATGTGTATGTTATAGGTTCATAGAAAAGATGATAGCACTGCAGAAGGCAAGTTGCAGAAGGCTTTATGTGGTGGTTTAAATACATATGTGAGAAGGTTTAAAAGCTTTATGATCAATGGGTATAAATTCCAAACAGTGGAGCGAGAAGCATTTCAGAAGACACAAAATTCAGGAATTATGGTGGAAGCAGATGGATCAGCTTATTATGGGAGGATCATGGATATATACGAGCTAGATTATTATGGAGAATACAAAGTTGTGGTATTTCGATGTCAATGGGTTGATAGTCTAAGGACATATTACAATGGCCATGTAGCTGTCAACTTTTCCAAGTTGATGCATACTGGTAGATATTTGAAAGATGATCCTTTTGTATTTTCATCGCAAGCTAAACAAGTTTTCTTTATAGGAGATGAAATACATAAAGGATGGTATCATGTTATTCAAACAAAACCTAGAGATTTGTTTGATCTAGGCACACTAGTAGAAAAATGACTTTTGACCACGGTTATTTTGTAAGGATTACCTCGGTTTACAACCGTGGTAAACATGACATTGGTAAACATGTTTACCACGGTGGAGATTTTACCACGGTTATCTAAGTTACCACGGGTGTATGAACCATAGTCTTTTTCCAACCGTGGTAAAAGTGTAAATCTACATAAAATTGTATAAACCGCGGCAAATATTTCACCAGTAGTAAAGATATACACTGGTAAAATTGTATAAATCACAATATATATTTCACCCGTAGTAAAGATATACAATGGTAAAATTGTTATCAAGTGAGCTGGAGTAAACGTCCACTTCATTTATTATAAAAAAATATAATATTTATATTATGCATAGCCAATACCTATACATAAATTATAAGAACATTCAATTCGATACATATATTCAAAATAAATAACCAATCCAAATGCATTGATAAATAGTGTCTAAATGTCATACACCAATCCATAAATAGGCTAGCTAGCTATATGTCTACATTAAACAGAATCAACATAATCGTTTGATAGTAATTACTTGCAAAACTCCACTGAAGTTTGAAATTAACCCTGCATAAATCACTAACTAATCTATGAAGTCTTGAACAAATGTTGCCCACTGATCCCGAATTTCATCTATCTTCTCCTTTGAGTATGGCATCAATCCACCCAAGCCTGGATAATACTACAACGGAAAATTATGATTAGAAACGATGCTAACATACATTAATCAAAATAAAATGTAAAAATATATACCTTCTCAGGAATAGTGTCTTGTCCACTAGAGATGATCTCGTACATAAATCGAAGCACATAGTACCCACAATCAATGTTATTTGCTTGTCTAGGACACTACAAAAGTAAACACCATATACTTGAATATACATATATATAGGCGGTACCATACAACATAGCCTTTAAGGACAACACACATTCCACATGACATAACAATTTTGTTTTGGAAGGACAATTCCATTCAATGGTCTGTAGCTCAAAATACAAATCAACATCCATATTAATGATACCTTACGAGAAACATTTGATATATAAGAACTTGTTAATCTTTATAATGTTGAACTATTCGATCACAATATTAAATATAAGACTATTATAGGCAAAACCAAAAAAAAATCTCAAGTCAATTATACAAATCAGATTCCTTAAAATGCTATGCTTATGATTATTGTTAAGTAATTGAGGCATAATGATCCCATTCTTATTAAAATTCAACAAAATACAACTAACCTTTACGTGAATCCATTTGGTTGACTTGTTAGGCCTGTCTGCATTATTAGTAGCAATCCACATTTTCATAGACCTATATATATAAAACAAACAAATAATTATCACAAATTCATTAAGAACTATAATTATGTAAAGAAGTGTATACATACTTACATGTCCACTACATTTTGTATCTCAGGTCTAACTTTCAATCCAAGTGGGTCAAGCCAGTATACTGTTTGTTTATAAGGATGTATCACACATAACATCCAATGAAACCTATACAATAAAGAAAATATTTATCTTAAGCCTACTTAAAAAGAATTGCATATATAAAAAATTAAGGAAGTTTGCTTACTTGGAATTGTACGGAGCAAAAAAAAATCTGATTTTTTCTTGTCTTTTGCATTGCATTTGCAATATAGCGTGCTTGATCAGTTGCTCTCTTCTCCTTAATTTCCTTGATTTGCCTCTCACTATCTTGTTGCTTTCTAAAGTTCATAGGAATTTCAGCTATTTTGTGTGGGCACAAAAATCCAAATTGTGACAATATGCTTTTATCTTGACAAGCCTTAAACAAATACCTATCATACAAATTTAAAAATATTATAAAAAGTGAAAATAATAAAAATAAAACACAGCAAATAAATGTAAATTCATTATATATAAAAAAATCAACTTACGCAATGTATACCGATATATGTGTGGCTTGGATTTCTTCTTGAAATATCCATTGAAAGATCTCCTCCTTAGTAATCCACATTTGAATGCCCATGTTGAGATCTTTATGGATAGGAATGGACACAGTTTCCATGGTTCGAGCAATCTTGTACATCATTTTCATAGTTCCCGTTCTAAGATTTAAAAGTTGGTCTTCTGTGGGCTTAAACTCAGGACTTTGAGTCTTGCTTGGACGATCCTTATTGGCTGTGTTAGAAGAAAATGAACATGCATCTAGGCTGATACTCTTCTCCTTACCCTTATCACCGGGTGATAATTGTAGTCCCTTCGATGTTAAACAATATACACACATACAATAGTTAAAAATTGCTAAATCAATATTATTTATAAAACAAATAAAAAAAATTGTACCTTGTCTATGAAAATGAGATTTCTCGGCCACTGGACATAAGAACCATTTGCTTCAAACACTACACATGCTTCTTCTGTGGGTACAGGTAAAGGCGCTTCTGGCATCTTAGGGTCAGTTATACTAACTTTCATGTGTCCAGGCTTCAACGGTATGTTATGAATTACCATATTCTGCATGTCATGACTATTGAATACCATTCCCAAAGCCACTATGGAATGTCCCGGATCAGGTGAAGCTAGTTGACATTTAGTCCAACCCTATAAAATAATATGTACCAAAAGATCATAAAGTAATTAGATAGAATATGTATGGCAATAAGTTATAAGAGATTCAATCTTAGTTTTACCTCAGGAAAAGCTATGTCAGAAGAAGTTTCATTTTCTTTTTGATTATTTTCTTGTGCTCCATGGTTGAGATTCCTTGATTTGTCACTTTCAAAAGCTGCACATTTTTTTTAACAATTCAATCTCAACTTTAATTTTTCAAGGACTTCATTTCCTTGTTCACTATGATCATTCTTTCTTCCAAAATACTGGGTTATAGTCACCCCTGCTCCTGTAGCCAAAACACGACCTGGGTGTTCTTTCCTTCCGAGTACAGTAGCTAACAAGTCTCGTTGTCCAGAAAGTTGCATTTCACCTTTAGCTACTTTTTGTGATATCTCCTCCTAATAGTAAGAATTTATTAATCATAAAAACTAAAAATACTACAATGTATAATATTCTCAATAAAATAGTTGTATTAACTAGCATATTCTAGACATTAATATTTAGTAGCTAATTGACTATAAAGACATTTCTATTCATATAGAGCGGCAGCAGATCAAGAAATGAACAATATGGTATTATATAGTAACTTCTCGTACAAGAATTAGTGAAAACATGCTTTTATTATATTAATTTAATTTTACACTCAATTTGGAGCAAGAGTATATGTACATGTCCATAAAATTTGGGGGCAACATCACGTACAGGTTCTTTAATTTTCTTCTCCCTTTAATATTATCATGAACCTATTCTTTATATTATCTTTTAATAACTACTCTATAATGGTCAATATTATCATGCAACAATCAAATAACGATCATCTAATTAATGAAATCTATAAAGGACAGGTAACTCTACTTTACTTGAACACATAGATCACTAGTTAATGTTGACCAAAAAAAAATAGATCACTAGTTAATAATGTAGAATTTTCACTGAGATGTAACTACTATGGACAATTAACTCTTCTTTCCACTAAGTTTGGAGTAACATTCTTACCATCTGGGCTGCTATTCGTTGAACCTTTTCAGCCATATTACCATCTTTGTCCTTCCTAGCCGTGAGCCACAATTTATCTCTTGGTATTACCATTGATGATGTGAGATCTTCTTCTGGATTTGCTAATTCTTTTTGGACTTCTAAAATCTAAAACACATAAAAGTCATATCATATTATAATAATGAATGACATATAAGAAGTAAGTTGTTTGAAGTTAGTTGTTTGCTTACTATTTCCTCTTCGAGACGAGCATATCCTAAACGAGAAGCTCTATAACTATAATAATTATTTTCGCCACTCTTTCGATGCTTTTCGCTTTCCTCCTGTAGGTTACAAAAAAAACGCAATTCAAATATAGTCAAACACATATTAAAGCAAGTAGTAATTAGAAGATATTACCTCAAACTCAGGAGTAAGTCTAGTTCGAACAAACTCGTCCCACATTTGTTGATTGATAAAAGTATATTTGGGTGGAGGACGAGGGTTGACTATTTTTTTTCCCTTTATCTAAATACATAAACCTACGCTTCAATTTGGACTTAAAATCTCTAAACATTGACGAGGCTTCAGACAAAATCATGCGTCGCTTGTGTTCAGGAACTTCGTATGCAGCCTGAAAGTTAATTTAAAATTGATAATTATGTAAGTAACCTTCCATTGAAAAAACAACCGAAAAACATGTTAATTTCTTTTTACCGTCACATCTATCCATATAGCATCCTTAATATGGTCAGGAACTCTATCCCAACGTCTGTAATTGATATTGACCCGACCACGAGTACACATCCCAAGATAACTCTTAAAGTTTGCACAAATAGCACCTCCTATAGCCTGTCCATACCGATTCCATCTCAACTTGAATTTCAGACCCTTATTCTTATGCCTTGTAACCTTTGCCATAAGAGTGCGTCCTCGCCCGACTTTACGCTTAGGAGGTTAAGAGATGTTTTCGGCATCTTCTCTAGAACCTCCATCTTCACGAGCTTTTTTGGAACCCATATCTATGAAACATAAAGAAAGAGTTAAAATATAGTATTACAAACATCGACTACAAATAATAAAATCCATTGTTGATTGATAGATTCAAAGCGGGTTGTTTTTGCATCAAGTAATAGTAGAATCCCTCTCCCATTTCAAGACCATACACTTTCTGGCAATGATCGAATTGGGGAACCACAAAGTTGGCTACAATGTACATACACAGCAACAAGGCACTACAAACTCAATTGGGAATAAAGAAAAAAAAATCCAATACAGAGCCGGTAAAAGCTTTGTAAGCAAGCATAAAAATACCAGCATGATAACTTTGCAATGATAATTCACATGGGGCTATACGTACAATTGGGATTTGGAATTAAAAAAAAATCCAATTCCCTACTTAAACCCATCTTAGTTTGTATGCCAAAAACAACTTTAAAGTTAAAAAAACATACTTGTTTTAAGATATCTTGATTGTAATCAAAATGGATTAAACAAAGCTAGAACATCCCAATTCACTTGGACAATTTATCAAACAGTTATGGGGCAAGTTCAATTTCAATAAATCTACACAATCACTTTTCACTTGGACATTTTATCAAACACCTATGGGGCAAGTTCTGTTTCAACACATCTACAGAATCACTTATAAAACAAATTTTACACTTGTGCTATTCAATTCTTACTGATCCTCAATATCACATTCAAGGAAAAAATAATCTCAGGTTACGCAGCTACCCTAATTCTAGTAAAACAAAGAGAAATCGGAGATACCGATCGCCTGAAAACGAGTAATCTTGCATAAACAATAAAATTAAATAGGTTTAAGATTGTGATATGTACCAGTAGAAGGAGATCGACCACAAGTAGTTGCGGAAGGAGGAGAGCGTACACAAACACAAACTCTTTGTTGGAAGTGAAGGACAACTGGAACCGATCGTGATGAATATATTGCGGAACTGCTTTGTTGAAAGCGCGCAATATTTCGGCGCTATTGAAATTGAACGGAATAAAAAAATTAGATTTGCCGCTCGTATCGATCTCATCTCCTTCTACTGGTACATAAAAAAAATTAATGTATCTATTTTTTTGGGAGTAGCTGGATCGTATCTTCCCTTGTGAACTTTTGTATGATTATCCATCTTTTATCTTTTTCTATTTCTAACTCTATTCTCTCTGTATATTTTATTTTAAAAAGTGTAACCAAATTAATCCACATTATTTCTTCTCTCTAATTACATGTAGCAACTAGCACGTAGCACGTCAAAAAAAGAAGGTATTTTTTTAGATTATTGTATGTAAGTTTAGGGGTGTTGAACGGGTCGGGTCGGGTGGACCCACGACCTGCAATGTGGGTGACGGTCCGTCCCGCGACCCGCAAAAAATTTAAAAAGTGACCCGCGATCCGGCCCGCGGGTTTGTGGGTTTTTGGGAAACGGGTCGCGGATTTACGGGTTTGCGGGTCGACCCGTTGGCATGTTTGACCTGGTCAAACCAGTGTATTATATGCAATACGAAAATAAATTGTGGATCGACCCGAAATACGGTGAATTTTTCAAAAAATATATATATTTTAATACTAATAAAATTATTAAAATATAATTATTTTTAAAATACATTTTAATAGTAACAAAACAATAAATAGTAGTATTCAAATATATATTTTCTCTTAAAAAACATTTTAATACTACTACAACAATAAAAAAAAAAGTTATATTAAATGTATTAAAAATACATTTTAATACTAATACAACATTATATATGTGCCATTGTTTCAAAATAAATGTGTGATTATGCAAGTACGTACCCACTATTCATATTCTCATTGATGAAATATAAGATCTATAATATATATAACTAGTAATTTAAAGTATGATATGCTAAATTAGTATATAATCACACGTAGGTGTACGTTCAACAAATTACAATGAATTACATCAAAAAAATCATAAACTTGTTCTAATATCCACTAACATCACCGACCTTGTATTGTTTCTTTTTCTTATTGCACAAGGCATTAATTATGACGACGTTTCTTTGATGTTCCGGTACCTCCTTCCTCTAATGCTTGAACATACAATCCTTCATCATGATCATCTCTCACATAGAGCTCTTTATTAGTGTCTTCATAGTTGAGTATTGGAATCATAGAGCAAATACTTCCTTCAGTAATATCCTCACATCATTTTCAAGTTCATCATTTACGAATCTTTTTCTCCCTGATAAGACAATTGAAAGTTTCTTGTTTGATGGATCTGAAACAAAAAATACTTGTTTTGCTTGTGATGCAAATATGAAAGGATCATCTTTATGACCCAAGTCATTGAGGTCTACAAGGATAAAACCTAGCTCATCAGCTTTGACTGCACTATCCTTGACCCATTTGCAACCAAATACTAGCACATTGAAATTAGTATACTCCAATTCCAAAATACTCTCAATCACCCCATAATATTGAGTGGATGCATATGTGGGTCTTTTATCTTTATCACCTGAAATATGGATGGCTTCCGCTGTAATAGTGACCCCACTATTCTGCATTGGACTTTTTTCATCACGTGCCTCTGTGTAGAATGTATAACCATTAATCAAGTATGTTGTATAATGAATGGCTTCCATCTTAGGGCCGTAAGACAACCATCTCAATTTTTCAGACACAGAACTTGGTGAGTCAGTCAGTTTTGATGCTATCTGTTTTTCAAACCATGTGGCAAAGGTGCGGTTATGCTCTTTCAAAATCCAACTTTCATTTCTACCGATGTTAATGTGTCTCAACAAATCCTTATGCTCATCTACATATGACACAACTTCATCAACGTTATGAAGGACGTAGAGGTGTGCTTTTTGCCGCATAAGAGGATCCATGCTAATTAGTTTGGCTCCTGATATCCCACGCCCTTCTATTGTATCTACTCGTTGAGGCTGAGGGATACCGATGGGGTCAACATTAGATAAGTATTCACTACAAAATTCCACTGCCTCTTCAAGTATATACCGCTCAGCAATCGATCCCTCGGGACGGTTCTTGTTCTTTACATAACCCTTCAACACTTTCATATACCTTTCAAAAGGATACATCCATCTCAAAAAATTTGGACCACATAATCTGACCTCTCTTACCAAGTGAATCGCCAAATGGATCATGATATCAAAGAAAGTTGGCGGAAAATACATTTCAAGCTCACACAAAGTGATGATAATATCATTCTGCAAGGAATTCAAATGCTTGGTGTCAATCACTTTGCTACAGATTGCTTTGAAGAAAAAACATAGCCTGGTAATTGCAAGTCGAACACCCTTTGTTTATAAAATCTATCAATATATATCGTACTAGTTAAGAAGATATTTATTCAAATCCCGCATGATGTTTAAGAGAACTAGTCTTAATTTTTTAAACATTAACTTTTCCTATCAAATTCAGTTTTATCTTTTATATAAAAAAAATTTTAAACATTGTTCGAATAGTTTTTACCCACTCAAAAATTACATTAGACAATATATATATTATATTGGGCCATTCTTATCTTTGTCTTTTCATCTAAGTTATCTTTGTTGGACTACGTATCTTTTGTGGTACTCAAAATAAAAATATTTATTATTAATAATTTTTTATTAGTTTTTAATCTTATCACTTTTAGGCTTTGAAAGCACTAAATTAATTAAAAGAATAAGATTTTAAAGGCAAACATACATTATCATAGATAAAATGTAGTATATTTTTTCAGCATAAATTTTATATTATAATAAAACATGTTAGGTAATTTTCAAAATAAGAAGATTTTACCACGGTACCCGAATAACTATAGTAAATTTGTCCAGTTTTTTTATTTACCACGAAGATGCACAACCATGGTAAAATAGCATGCACAAACACATCGGTTAGATATACAACCGAGGTAAAACAACTATACATTTACCATAGTTACTAAACAACCGTGGTAATATAACATACATGTCCACATTTACCTCGAAAAACCACAAAACCACATTAAAGAATACGGAACATTTACCACAGTTACTAAAAAAACGTGGTAATACAACATAGAAGTCCACATTTACCTCGAAAAAACACGGAACCGCGGTAAAAAACACAAAACCGTAGCAAAAATGCCGTGGCCAAAGACCCTTTTTCTACTAGTGGCAATGTCATGCCTTAATTAGCTTTTGTGTAAACATGACTCTATGTTTGAGTTGGTTGAATGAGCAATCTGTAACATGACTCTATATTCAATGAGAAATCTGAGTTTTTTTTTATGAGCATTCTATGTAGACTTGATTGTGTTTTTAGTCTTGATTAATTTACTAAAGTCAGAATTTTCGAAGCTAAATGCAGTAGGTAAATTTCTGATATACCTTGCCTTATATCAATGAATAGTTGGCTCATATCTCATTTGAAGTTAGTATACAAACTCCAAATTTACTAATTGTTTATATACTGAATTTCAGGTATGTTGGATCGTTAGTCTGATGAACGTTCTCTACTTGAAGTAGAGGCGTTCTTTGGTCGAGCGTCCCTACGAGGTGTAGGGGCGTCTTTTCAGAATTGCAGCGGAAATAAAGACTAAACAGGTAAGTAATGAACGCAATAAGTTATAGAGGAGCCACTCAAGACCAAGTAGTCCTTGAGTGTAAACCTCTACCTCCTTGGAGGATTTTTGAATAGTTCTTCCTTTATATTAAACGTTCTTACAGTTGTACTGGCGAGTCTTTACAGTTCTCTGGCACTTAGCTTTTCCCTAAGTCCACTAGTAAAGGACTCCTCTAAGCCTACAACTTAAGCAAGTTCAATCTACTAAAGGACTCCTATCCCTGCGTTCTGCAGTACTTCGCAGAACTCTCTTTCTCTTTTGATTACAAACTTGTTTTGTGATTTGTTTACAAGTCTCACTCGATCTAACTCAGGTCTAAGCACTGTTCTTGAGTTCTTGAGTTAGTTCTTCGTGTTCTTGAGTGAGCCGCTTTCCTATGATTCTCTTTGAATATTCTTGAAAGCGTTAGCGTCACAATAAATGCCTTGGGGCTATTTATAGGACTTGGGAAGGGCGTCATTTCACTGGGACGATCATGCCCTTCATGGACGTGGCTACAGGATCTTCCTCCACGTAGTAGGGCGGTGATGAGGAAGCTTCCTGTATCCAGCTGTGTATGATGAACTCTGCTACAGGATCGGCCGCCATGTGTTGATGGACTCTGCAACAGGATCGTCCGCCACGTAGTGTTGGACTCCGCTACAGGATTGGTCTCCACGTGTCCTTGGATGATCAAACATTGTCGAGTGATGTCATCCTGTCGGCTAGTGAGTAAGGACTCCTTTCTTGCGTTCCTACTTGCTTGGGACTCCGTCCTTGCTCAAGTAGTCTCTGGCTGGTCCTTACTTCCTGTTAGCTGGCGTCCCTAAGCTTATGGGACGCTCATACACACTTGTTGTCCTTTTGGTCACTAGAGTTCCTGAACACTTGGACAACTTTATTAGAATCATAGTGAGTTTGTCATATCAAAACTAAGGGACGGTTGTGTGGAACACTAACAAGTACGCAGGCGTTCTTGATAGCGTCCCAACAATTTCCCCCTTTTTGATGATGACAAACTCTTCAGCAAAATAGTTTTTACATTAGAACTTAGCATGCATGAAAACTTAGAGGCGTCCTTTAACACTTAGAGAAATTTTAATAAGCACAAGTTTTCAATCTTTGATTCTCTAGCTTTTGGATTTAAAGGAGAGAGTCGCGTCCTAGAAAAGTTTCTAAGCGTTCTCTTTTAATCTGGCATGAGCGTTCCTTAGACTTTTCACTTAATAGTTCCCCCTTAGCACTTGCTTATACTAGATAACTATTTTGTAGCGCATCTCTGCAAAACTACACTTCCCCCTTTTGGCATCATCGAAAAGGATAACAAGTGATAAGGACGTTAGCATAAACACATAACTAAAAGCAGTGGAACGCTTAAACAAGCACATGGAAGCAAACAGATGAAATGCCATTCAAACAAGAGTTTAAGAGTTATTTCTTGGTAGATAGAGCCAATCAGTAGTCGAATGGCCTGCTCTCCTCGGTCGGAATAGAGGGACCATCTTTCACAATCCCCGGAGAGATAGTTCAACTCCATTTTATAATTGCTTTTTGGAGTTTTTAATATGTAAATAAATTGCAAATACGGTGGGAATGACCGGCTTATCAATTTATCCGGTAAATAGATATCCACAGGAATTAGTTTCGTAAAATAAAAATAGTAAATTAAGAAAAAAATTGACGAATCAAACCAGATGGTTCTATTTCTCAATCCATTTTTTATAAAATTTCAATTTAATAAAGAAAATTAAGTGTTTGAAATTCAAAAAGAAGCAAAAGCATAATAACAAGGGATGAACGGGGTGTTGGCAATCACTGAGAACGGCTCTGGTCTTGATAAAACTTGAGCAGTTGTTCATTAAGTTCATTGGCCTTGGAGAACGCAGAGGACAAGTCCTTGAGAGCAGAAAAGATTAGGCACTGGTTGTCCATAATCGCACCCATGAGTTCTGCTGGCGGATGATCAGAAATGTTTGCAGGAGCAGAACGGAGCCTAGGACCTGAACTTGAAGAGGGAGCGTCTTGAGGGAAGGTTGGAGGAGAAGAGCGTCCTAAGAGCATCTGATCTAGAGTTGTAAGATCGACAGCAGGCTCTTGATCCTGGAATTCTTCTTGAGGCGTCGAAGTAAGCCTTGCGGCCTCAGCCACAGCAGCCAAGCGTTCTTCCTCAGCTTTCTTTTTAGCTTCTTCAGCCTCAGCTTTCAACTGTTTCAGGATGGACGGGAGCTCTTCATTATGTCTTATTTCGACCAGTCCCTTCTTAGCATCCCATTTTAAGCCAAGTTCTTGTTGAGGAGTGCTCTCATCATATGCGTCTTGGGACTGCAGAATTGCCTTGACTACTCCAGGGTATGGCAAAGCATGCCTCTTCCTTCCACACTTAGCCATATGTTGCATTGCGATTTTGGCTAAGTTAATGGGGCGGCGTTCTAGGATGGCGTCTATTAGGATAATATCAGATGTTTGCACAATAGAACGCTTCTCCTGCCTTGGAAGAATGGCGCGACAGATGAAGTAATGAATGATGGCGCCAACTTTGCTCAGAACGTGAGCTACCCTGTCAAGTCCCATAGGCCTCTTGCCCTGAAAAATGTGCTCAACCAGCGGCAGTTCTTGGTCTGTTGTTTCAAAGCCGCCTTCAGGTAGAGAACTGAGAGCATCAGACGGAGGCTTGCGAGAGCCAAGACCCAGGAACGTGCGCATTTGGCGTTCAGTTACAGAAGCCTTCTCACCTTCAATTTTGAAGTGAAGTGAGCCATCTTTGGCCTTGTAGCGCAAGTCCCGGTAGAACGCCTTGACCTGATCTATGTCAAATGTGGTCGGCGCTGGTCCTACGTTCAGCCATCCTTGAAATTTTAGGAGATCGAGGAACTCCTTTACATCTTCATCGTCGAAGGAGGCGAGCCACTCTTCAGAATAAATAAGAGGGCTTAGGACTTTAACAGGCACATCAGCGTTCTTCTTTCTACGCTTGCCCTTGGGAGTTTCAGAGTCTTCATCCTCTGAGGAACTGTTTTCTTTATCTGAGTCGCCGGACTCATCTTGCTCAGCGTCCTTTGTGCCTTCATTCTCAGCATCGCCACCAGATGTGGCTTGAACGGCACCAGCGGAGGTTTGCGCTTGGGACGCGCCTTCAGCGTCCTGAGCCTCTGTTTGTTGTTCGGTTGCGGGCTCAGCGTCCTCAGGGACTTGGACAGTTTCAGATTGGATTGAGGGGGAGGGGTTTACTTGAGGGGGAGGGGGAGGATTGAGGATTGGGAGAGCTTGGTTGTAAGGTGGTACCTCTTGTGCATCACGTTCAAGCTCCTCAGAGAGTGAGGGCTCAACGTCCTTCTGAGCGACCTGGTGCTGACCAGCGTCCTCAGGTACTTCACCTTCGGCAGGAAAAATTTCAACTCCTTCAGCCTCATCAGCAGAGTCCCCAACGACGTCGATGAAGGGGGACGCTTGCCCGGGAGCCTGCTGAGGCGTCCCTCTGGTGCTCTCAGATGAGCTAGAGGAGGAAGAGGAGGAGGGAACGTGCTCAACCTGCACCTGAGCTTCTTTGGCCAGCAACACCTTCGGCTTTTCGCCAGCTTTCCTGCGGCGGAAGGTGTGCTCAATTGTGCGTCCGGCCTCCTCTGGGCCACTCTCTGAGGATGGACGACGGGACCGTGGAGTCTCGGGGTCCTTGGGGGGAGAAATGTGAGCCGGGGCGGAGGGGAAATGGGCCAAATTAAGCGGGGATGGTGGAGGGAAGGGGATGATGGCATTTTGAGAAGATGGTTGAGGGGACGGGGGAGGAGTTGGGAGTTGTTCGATTTGAATTTGAGGAGGGGGAGTGGATTCTTTTGAGAGGTTGGAAGGCCGTTTTGAGGAGCTTGGCCTTGGGGGATTGGCGGAAGGGACGCTTGAGGTCTTGGCCTTTTTAAGGGGCCTTGGATCATGAGTCTTCTTGGAGCGTCCCTCCTTTAGGTGAGGTGGAAATTTATCCACTATTTGAATGGGGTTTGAGGAGGTTTGTTTGGAGGTTTTGTTGAGAGGGGATGAGGGAGTGGGACGTTTGAGGGTTTTTGTGGTGGTGGTTGAAACTTGTGGAGGAGGGGAAGAGGGAGTTGGAACTCTAGCTTTGAGCATTCTGTAAGCTAGAGAGTCCTTTGGATACATGGGGAAGTCGGGCAGGACGGCGTTGTGGAGATCGGGAATTAGCTCAAGTAGAGGGCCAAGATTCTCACCTCCAAATTGGGAAAAGAACAGAACGTCGTCCAACCGTCCTGGCAAGTCTTTGTAATTTGTTTTATGAAGACTTGGCATGACGAAACGCTCGATGAAGCGTTCGTAGTTCTTCGTCTTTGTAGCGTCCCTCTTGACCTCAGGAAGGTCCATGCGTTCCCTTATTAGATTGTAAAGGGTTCGCGGCTTCCTGTTTATGAAGTCCACCAAAGACTCGTTGAGGACGATTGGCTTTGGCTTCTCTATATGATGGGACTTCACAAGCCTTCGACGTTTTCCGCCGGTAGAAGATCCGGTTACGTTCCTTTGTTGTTGAGACATGATTCTGATGAAAACTTAGAGAGAGAAAGTCACCGGAGTTCTAGAGAGAAGTCAGAGCTTGAACTGCGTTGAAAATTGGTTGAGTGCAATAAATGAACGAGAGCGACTGTTCTGGCCTTATATAGAGGAAGCGGTGGCACAAATGGTAATTAACACTGTTTTACTGTGCGACACGTGGCAAAGCTTCCCCCTTAAGATTTGAGCAAAAGCAACGGTCACTGTTCACACTTTCAAAAGTTCAAAATTCTGACTCTTCAACTGCACCTTAACAACTGAACTAGCGTTCTTTCCGACAAGCACTGGGCGTTCTCTCATACTTAGCAAAATTTACCTCTTCAAACAGATCAACAACCAACTTACCGTTCTTGTGATCACCTTTCGAACCAGTTGAGAACAACGCAAGTACGTCCCGTAAAGGAAAATATGAAGCTCATAGGACGCTTTTGCGGAGTTCTCGGCTAGGGTAAGCTTAGAGTTCCCATCATTTCGGCTTATAATGAGGGTTGGGTGATCAGGGATACTCTTTTCAAGACAAAATAGAGACAGATTGAATGGCGTTCCAAAGTAGCAAACACATGAAGTTTTAGACTAGCGTCCTTGCAAATATGAATTTAATGCATAACAGTCCTTAAACACTTAGATTCTACTAAACATAGCCAATCATTGAGAGAATAGTAGAACGGGACTTGCTACTTAAAAGTTATCATCCCCAAGAGCAACCTGAGATGCTCATAGGGACGTCTATCAAGCGCCTTAGTGAAAATATCAGCTATTTGGTCTTCAGTCCTTACATGCTCCATACAAATGAGTCCTAGTTCAACATTATCACGCAAGAAATGATGCCTTATATGAATATGCTTTGTGCGTGAATGAAAAACAGGATTCTTAGAGATTTCAATAGCACTTGTGTTATCACAACGAATAGGAATAGTTTCAAGATTGATACCGTAGTCCTCTAGTTGATATTTGATCCAGATAACTTGTGAACAGCACGAGGCAGCAGCAACGTACTCAGCTTCCGCAGTTGAAAGCGCCACAGAGTTCTGTTTCTTAGATCCCCAAGAGACTAGGCATGAACCAAGGAACTGTGCCATTCCAGAAGTGCTTTTTCTATCAATCACATGACCAGCGTAATCAGCGTCCGAGTAGCCAACAAGCTTGAAGGACGTCTTCCTGGGATACCAAAGGCAAAGATCGTCGCGTCCTTTGAGATAGCGAAAGATCCTCTTGACTTCTTGCATGTGAGACTCCTTTGGATTTGCCTGGAAGCGTGCACACAAGCAAACGGCAAACATAATGTCGGGACGGCTTGCGGTCAAATAGAGCAAAGAACCAATCATTCCTCTATAAAGTTTTTGATCAACGTCCTTGCCCTGTTCATCTGCGTAAAGACGCGAGTTTGGAGAACATGGGGTTGCAACAGGTTTGGACGTATTCATCCCGTACTTCTCAAGCATTTTACGGACATATTTTTGTTGGTGAACACGCGTCCCTTCCTTGAGTTGATTGATTTGAAGTCCCAAGAAGAAATTGAGTTCTCCAATGAGGGACATTTCAAACTCACTACTCATTAAGGACTTGAACTCATCTACAAGCTTCATGTTAGTGCTACCAAAGACAATATCATCAACATAAACTTGAGCAATCAAAGTGTCCTTGTGAACTTTCTTTATGAACAAAGTTTTATCAATTGAACCTCTAGTGTACCCATGAGACAAAAGGAAGGACGCAAACCTGTCGTACCAGGCACGAGGGGCTTGCTTGAGTCCATAAAGTGCTTTGTCCAAGTAGTACACATGGTCTGGATGAGAGGCGTCCTCAAAGCCAGGTGGCTGAGCAACATACACTTCCTCCTTTAGCTTTCCATTGAGAAAGGCAGTCTTGACGTCCATCTGAAATAGCTTGAATCCTTTGTGAGCGGCGAAGGCAATAAGAAGACGAACGGCTTCAATTCTAGCAACAGGAGCAAAGGTCTCATCATAGTCTATGCCTTCCTCTTGCTTGAATCCTTGGGCCACCAGTCTTGCTTTGTTCCTAGACACACGTCCACTCTCATCAAGCTTATTTCTGAACACCCATCGCGTCCCTATGATATTTTTGCCTTTGGGACGTGAGACGAGAGTCCAAACTTTGTTTCTTTCAAACTGATTGAGTTCTTCTTGCATTGCTTGAATCCAGTCAGCGTCCTGGAGTGCTTCCTTGATATTCTTTGGTTCCACCATAGAGACAAAGGCATTGAATGCACAAAAGGCCAAATTTGCACTCTGGGACTTGCTAGCAGCTGATCTGGTTTGAACTCCTTGAGACGGATCAGATACAATTTGAGAAGTTGGGTGGTCCCTAGAGAAGCGGGACTCCCTTTGAAATAAATGAGCAAATCTTGGATCAATATCTCCATCAGAATCATCACTATCATCTTGAGCATCGTCTTCAGTGCGTTCCCCCTCAGAGAGAGCGTCCACACCTTGACTTTGCCCACCTTGTTGACTTGATTCAGCTACATCCTGTTGAACTGGAGATTCACTAAGAGATGGAACTCCCTGGACAAAACTAGGAGCGTCCACAGAGACTTCTTCAGGATTTGGAAACACGTCCTTAGAGACATAGTATTTTCCTGAGGACCAATCTTCAACTTCATCTTCAGAGTCGTCCTGCTGTTGTGACGAGGATCGTTCTTTCTTACTTGCTTTTTCTTTGTGAGAAGAACATTCTTTGAACACAACATGAATACTCTCCTCAAGCTTTAGAGTCATTTTGTTGAAAACTCTATATGCTTTGCTGGTGAGGGAGTACCCAAGAAATATGGCTTCATCGCTCCTTGCATCAAACTTTCCCAGTTTTTCTTTATCATTGTTGTGAACGAAACACTTGCAACCAAAAACTCTGAGATAATCGATGCGAGGCTTCCTTCCGTTCAATAACTCATAGGACGTCTTCTTCAGCAGAGGACGGATCATGGCACGATTAACGATGTAGCATGCTGTGGCAATAGCTTCCGCCCAGAAGTACTTGGGGACGCTATTAGCCAAAAGCATAGTTCTTGCCATATCCTCTAGCGTCCTGTTCTTTCTTTCTACAACGCCATTTTGTTGAGGAGTCCTTGGAGCTGAGAAGTTGTGAGAGACACCATGTTGATCACAGAAGGCCAGGAACTCTGAATTCTGGAATTCCGTCCCATGGTCGGATCTTATGGCTTTGAGAGGCGTCTCCAGAGCAACTTCTACTTGTTTGATGAAGACTTTGAACGCATTGAAACAATCTGCTTTGGAAGCTAAGAAAAGAACCCAAGTGAATCGAGAAAAATCATCTACAAGAACGTAAATGTACCTCTTTCCACCGTAGCTCAACGTCTTCATTGGTCCACAAAGATCCATATGGAGGAGTTCCAGAGGCTTCTTTGTACTTACTTCATTCTTGGACTTGAAGGACGTTCTTGTTTGCTTCCCTTTGATACAGGCTTCGCACTGTTCAACCGTCTCAGGATCAATCCGGGGAAGACCTTTCACAAGATTCCTTTGGTGCAACTTGTGAACTGTGTTGGGTCCAGCATGGCCAAGACGACGATGCCAGAGATCAACGTCCTTCTTTGAAACAGATAGACATAGTTCTGATTCGGGCTTGAACTCTTGATTGAAGATGTAGATATTGTTCTTGCGAACTCCTTTCAGAACAACTTTGTTGGACTTCTTGTTGATGACGAGGCACTCCTTTGAGTCAAATGTGACTAGGTTTTCACCTTGATCACACATCTGAGAGACGCTAAGAAGATTGAAACCAAGTCCTTCAACAAGACTCACGTTGGTTGCTTTGATGGACGGGTTAAGAATAGCAGTTCCCGTTCCCTTGATCTTTCCTTTGCCCTTGTTGCCA
Organism: Polygonum aviculare; assembly: GCA_934048045.1. NCBI lineage: Eukaryota > Viridiplantae > Streptophyta > Magnoliopsida > Caryophyllales > Polygonaceae > Polygonum > Polygonum aviculare. The sequence goes on along the minus strand of OW204030.1, from coordinate 25,348,331 downwards.
AACGAGACAGTTCCTCCCGTGGCACTACTTTGGATAGAAGTGAGATGGATCTGGCTTCCTGTCATATGATTTGAGGCGCCGCTATCAATGATCCATGGGCGTCCCCTCACTTCCACCTGCCAAAACAAGGTTAGTTCTTGGCGACCCAGGCAAGGTGTTCCTTACCTGGCTCATTACAATAATAAAACTTTGGTTCTGGCATATAGTCATTTATGTTAACATCATTAGAAATGGCATTTCTGTGGAAAGAACTTCTAGAACGTCTAGGACGCCTAGAATTAGCTTTTGGAACGGACTTAGTATTTTCATTGTTAGTCCTAGCAACTTTCCCACTCTCAATGTCTTCCTTAAATTTTTCACAGTCATATTTGAAGTGGTCACCTTTTCCACAGTACCAGCACGTCCTATAGTAAGTACCGAGGTAGTACTTCTTGTTGGGACGTTGGATTTTGTTTTGCTTCATCTTTTGGGGATCGCACACTTTTGAGCCGTCCCCTTTAGCAATTTTCTTGTAAATTTTATGGCTGGTGGAATTGGTGTAGTAGTCCTCTTGACCTATTTCTCCACTTTCTAGAACTCTAATTCTTTCAAGGAGATTTTTAGTTCTCTCTTTTTCAAGTTCCAGTTCAGAAGTTTTGCTTGCCTCAAAATCACTGGGAAGAGAGTTCTTAGAGTCATCTTCATAACCTAGACCTCTCTTAGCTGGGACAAAGACTATAGGTCTCACTTCTTCAACTATGGGACTCTTTCCCAAAACTTTCACTTCTTCCCTAAGCTTGGCGTTCTCAAGTTTAAGACACACAAGTTCAGTTTTTATGGACTTAGTTTCTTCACATGAGGACTCTAGTTGAATAGTCATTGAGTTACAGTTCTCACATTCAACTACAATATTTTCATCTTCGAGTTCATCCATTCTTCTTTTCATAGCAAGACTTTCCTCCATGATTTTACTAATGAGTTTAAGCAATTTTGGTTTTGAACACTTTTCTAGAGAACGCATCATGGAATCATGAGTTACCTCTTGTTCATTGTCGGAGGCGTTCTCTTCAACAACTGGGGCGTCCTCCACTGCCATGTACGCCACTTGATCATCACGTTCCTCATCACTTGAACTGAGATCATCCCATGCAGCTGTACAAGCTCCAATAAGAGCTTTCTTCTTGTCCTTGGAGGACGTTCCCATGGTGCATTTTTTGGCAAAATGTCCTTTCTTGTTGCATTTGTAGCATGTGAGTTCCTTCATTTCAGCTTCTGTGTATTTAGGACTCTCCTTTTTGTAAGACTTGTTCTTGCTACTATGCTTGTTTTTCTTGTTATAGTATTTGAGAGCCTTGTGAATAAGAGAGAGTTCCTCATCTGAGTCAATTTCTTCCTTTGACTTTCTTTCTTTCTCTTTGGGACGCAAGTTCTCAAGCTTTTCTTTGTTTTGCATCATCAATGCCAGGTCTCTTTGTCCACGCAGGTATTCAGCGTACTCTGGTGTTGTTGACGCCAAAGCAAGATCAGTTTGAGGGTTCTTTCCTAGCTGGGCCATGTCAGTGATTCTACGTTCTTCGTACCCCCTGAGCTTCCCATAGATCTCTTCCATATCTAGAGTTTTGTTGGCTGTGTTTTCTTTGAAAGTTGTCCTATCAAAGTTCCAAACTCCAGTCAACCCATCGATAACTACTTGAACTCTGTTCCTCATGGAGATTTCTGTCTCTGGAACGCCCAAGTTCCTCATCTTGGTGACAAGGGCCTCAAAACGGTACGAGTAGTCATTCACTGTTTCATTTGGTAGCATAGTAAAAGCATAGAACTCCTTTTTGATCTTCAGCTGGACGTCCTCTTTCATCTCTGCAGTTCCCACATGGAATTTCTCAAGAGCTTCCCACTGTTGTTTTGCGGTGGGGAGATTGCTAACTCTTGTAGCGTCTCTCTCACAGAGGGACGCTTGAAGAAAACAAATAGCTTTTGCATTGGTTTCCATCAGCTTGAACTCATCAGGACCCCAATCGTCCTCTTTGTCAACTTTGTCAGCAGGAACTTTAAGATCACCTTTTCTGATAACATTCCAGCATTGATAATTTGTGCTTCTGCAGAAGTTCTCAAATCTAATTTTCCAGCGGTTGAAGTGGCCGTCCGTCAGACGCGGAGGCTTTACGAACGAGATTCCAATAGGTTCCATGTCCATCCTTACCTGCAACTCAGTAAGAATCTAGAGCGCCTGCTCTGATACCAATTGTTGGATCGTTAGTCTGATGAACGTTCTCTACTTGAAGTAGAGGCGTTCTTTGGTCGAGCGTCCCTACGAGGTGTAGGGGCGTCTTTTCAGAATTGCAGCGGAAATAAAGACTAAACAGGTAAGTAATGAACGCAATAAGTTATAGAGGAACCACTCAAGACCAAGTAGTCCTTGAGTGTAAACCTCTACCTCCTTGGAGGATTTTTGAATAGTTCTTCCTTTATATTAAACGTTCTTACAGTTGTACTGGCGAGTCTTTACAGTTCTCTGGCACTTAGCTTTTCCCTAAGTCCACTAGTAAAGGACTCCTCTAAGCCTACAACTTAAGCAAGTTCAATCTACTAAAGGACTCCTATCCCTGCGTTCTGCAGTACTTCGCAGAACTCTCTTTCTCTTTTGATTACAAACTTGTTTTGTGATTTGTTTACAAGTCTCACTCGATCTAACTCAGGTCTAAGCACTGTTCTTGAGTTCTTGAGTTAGTTCTTCGTGTTCTTGAGTGAGCCGCTTTCCTATGATTCTCTTTGAATATTCTTGAAAGCGTTAGCGTCACAATAAATGCCTTGGGGCTATTTATAGGACTTGGGAAGGGCGTCATTTCACTGGGACGATCATGCCCTTCATGGACGTGGCTACAGGATCTTCCTCCACGTAGTAGGGCGGTGATGAGGAAGCTTCCTGTATCCAGCTGTGTATGATGAACTCTGCTACAGGATCGGCCGCCACGTGTTGATGGACTCTGCAACAGGATCGTCCGCCACGTAGTGTTGGACTCCGCTACAGGATTGGTCTCCACGTGTCCTTGGATGATCAAACATTGTCGAGTGATGTCATCCTGTCGGCTAGTGAGTAAGGACTCCTTTCTTGCGTTCCTACTTGCTTGGGACTCCGTCCTTGCTCAAGTAGTCTCTGGCTGGTCCTTACTTCCTGTTAGCTGGCGTCCCTAAGCTTATGGGACGCTCATACACACTTGTTGTCCTTTTGGTCACTAGAGTTCCTGAACACTTGGACAACTTTATTAGAATCATAGTGAGTTTGTCATATCAAAACTAAGGGACGGTTGTGTGGAACACTAACAAGTACGCAGGCGTTCTTGATAGCGTCCCAACAAGGTATTTGTTTCAAGATGAGTTACAGGAGTAAAAAGACAAGAGGAATCGCTGAGCAAGGTGTACATCCTCCCGCTCAACCAAGAAGTGAACTCCAAGACCACACTCTCCAACAAAAAGAAAGAAACTCACCAGATCATTTACTGAACCCACCTTTATTGTCAGCTGTTGGTGTACATCCTCCTGCTCAACCAAGAAGTGAACTACAAGACCACACTCTCCAACAAAAAGAAAGAAACTCACCAGCTCATGTACTGAACCCACCTTTACTGTCAGCTGCTGGTGTACATCCTCCTGCTCAACCAAGAAGTGAACTCCAAAACCACTCTCTCCAACAAAAAGATAGAAACTCATCAACTCATGTATTGAACCCACCTTTACAGCCAGCTGTTGGTGTACATCCTCCTGCTCAACCAAGAAGTGAACTCCAAAACCACTCTCTCCAACAAAAAGAAAGAAACTCATCAACTCATGTATTGAACCCACCTTTACAACCAGCTCCTGGTGCTCTACACATGCCAGGTGCAACACTAGCACGAGTTTCAAATGTAGGAGTCCCAAAGACACTTGCACCAGGATCACTTAGAGTGCTTGCTCAATCAAAAAAGGGGACACCGACACAAGAAAAATCATCTAAACCAACACAAAAATCACCTCTGCTTCAGTCTGCAGTATCAAGGCACCTGCCAGAGAAGCGTAAGTCTACTGTTTCCCAAGTGAATGATAAGTCTGGACATCCTCTTTTGGCCAAAATTACTCCAAGGTACAAGCAACCTGCTTGTGAACCACGTGCACCACTTCCATCAAATGAGAGACCCCCAACTTTGGTGCCAACAGATCAAGCTATACCTCAGACAGGTGGACTACCATCAACTGAGAGCTCCCCAACTTTGGTGGCAGCAAATAGTGCTATACCTCGGAATTCAGGACCATTGACATCATCTGACAGATCCCCAACATTGGTTACATCAGAGAGCCCTATAACACCAGGTTCACAAAATGCAGACATGGAGCACAGAGCTTCTGAACAGATGAATGAAAGTCCACTTGTGGAAGAAATGGCAGAATTTGAAGAATCTGGTGATTGTGACCTAGCTGAAGTAGGTGAGCAAGCTAATGTAACCAAGCCAAAATCATGCAGAGCTCGATGTGTGAAGTCCAAAAGCGTGGGTTAGGATTGGCCTGATAATATAAGTTATGATGAAAAAGAAGAGGTTTTGACCATTGGTAATATATATCCCTTCTCAACTATTACTTTATTTAATTCTTATATTATGTTCTTTCCTGTTACATGTTTATGCTAAAATAATGGTTCAATTTGTTTACATAGATGCTGAAGGGAATCATAAACTTATCAGTGGACCAATACAACCTCGAGATATTGATATCCTTGATGTGGGAGTAAGATGCATTGTTCATATCAATCACCTTAGTCAGCCAATCCGAAAAGGTGGTTTTGTACTAGTTAAGTACCTTGCTTATTTGGCAAAAACTGAGAGATTTTGCCCCATTGGAGTAAAGACCTGGCTTCGTCTTCACCCTCATTACAAAGTTGATATCATCAAAGTAGTTAGAGTAAGTGCTATCTATTGTTAGAATATTACTTATACTTATAATAAGCTGATATTATAATTGATTTTACTTTTTCTATGTTATAGGCAAAGTTTGTTATTCCAGATGGGAAACTGTTTGATAAAGCCATACTCAAACGTGTTGGTAGGCACTAGAGACAATATAAATACCAATTGAAGGCGATGAAATTTGACCCGACAAAAAGGACAAAACAAGAAATCCTTGAGGATGTACCTCCAGGTCACACACTTAATAGTTGGATGTAGTTGGTAGAATTTTGGTATTCTGAGAAGAGCCAGGTGATATACTAACTACTCCTATATTTTACTTATTTAATATTTTCCTAGTCACTGAATTGTGATATATTAGAAAGAGTCAGGATCATGTTTGTGGCTTAGTGTATTTGCTCTGTTTGTTGTTGTTTACTAATATCCTGTGATTGATGTAGAAATTGTCCAAATGTGGTAAGGAAGCTCGAGCTACTCAAAGTCATGTGCATACTACTGGGTTCACAAGTTATGTCAACAAAAGAGCTGATTATGTATGGCTTTTTAATCTTGGCAACCAAAAATATTAATTATCCTAAATAATACACCAATCACTTATTTATTAATTTTATGCATGTTATGTTGAAGCTAAAGGAAAAGAACCTAGTCATTTGGAGTTTTTTAAGTTAACTCACACCAGAATTGGAGGTGGCTTTGTTGATAATACATTGTCTTCTCAGTTATTGGTATGTTTACATTATATATATGGTTGTATTATATTGCTCATCTCCTTCATATATTAATATGTAAATGCTACTGTGTGATTTTTTTGTGAATTTAGGAAGAAGCAAATGCAGAAGTTGAAGACCTTGCTCATAAATCTTCACCTACAAAGTCTCTCACTGAAATTGAGAATGAAGTGTTTGATAAGCTGATGTATGAGAATGCAAAACCTAAAAGACCAGTTGGCTATGGATTTGGAGTCAATCAAGGTGACGTATATGGAGTTCATGGTATCTTACGTAGGACAGGAGGTTCTTCTAGGAGTAGATCTGATGATTCTGTTGAAATGGAAACCATGAAAGCAAAGATGGTCAATATGCAAAAGGAAAATGAAGAGCTTCGTGCAAAGGTTGATCAAAGCCATACGATCTTGCTTCAAACACTTGATGCTATTCGTACAGGAAATGTTTCGGATGCATTTTTTGTTGCTGTTCAGTCAGCATTACGCAGGGATAACTCTTAGGTATAAAGCTGAAATCACTTTCTTAATATTTTGATGATAAAATTGATGGTGTAATGGTATAAAAGTTTTGATGGTGTTGGTCTGTTCTTGATGGTGTGTTAGTAGTGCATTTATGGTGCTAATATATGACTTGTTGCAGGATATATTGTTGTTTTGATGCATTCTATGTTGTTGAAATGGTATATATGTTTTGATGTGCTAGACAACGCTCTGTTTCTGATGTGGTTTGATGTTCTGGACAATGGAAAAAAATTAATTGGTTTGTTCTGATATGTTGTTGGAAATGCTATATATGTTTTGATGATCTGTGGTATGTTGGAAGTGTGAATGATATGTTGTTGTTCTGAAACTTGTTTTGGCTGCATATATGCTACATATGACTTGTGTTGATGATGTGTTTGCTTGCTTCTCTGATGATATTGCATGTGTTGGTCTATTCTGATGGCTGGATATATGCTACAGATCACTTGTTATCACTTTTTATGTTTTGATGATGTTGTTGGTTATGTTTTGGCTTTCTAGAAGTGAATGTATATGTCCAAAATTCATGTTTTTACTGCTGTTTTGATAAGTGAATGATGTCTATTTGGACTGCTATTTTGACTTGCTGTTTGGCTGATGTGAACTCAAGAAATAGTTGAAAGAGGTGCTGGTCCATAAATCATGTACAAGAAATAGGTTGAAAGAGATTTTTGTTTTGGGATTCTTGCTGGTTTTTGTCAAAGATAGAAATAGTAGTGCATTCTTGTTAGAAAAGTGATAGGAAATCTTGTTTTAGTTAATGCATGTATTCTTGTTCATGTTTTTAGGTAATCTGGCCAGTTTTGAATCAATTGCATATATGCATGTGATCTGATATATGCTCTTTGCTAATTTTGTGCAGGTCACTTCAAATGTTACTAGTACTCGCAATGGATCCAACTAGGTTCTCGTATATATGAAGATAGGGTAGACTCGTACCACATATTTTGTAACCTTGACAGGGTATTAACTAGCTAGCTATCGGTATGACATACGTACTCGATCTACATTTTGTTTAAAGATCGACATCATATCTATATATGTAATTTTGACTATGTACTTTGCTTAAATATATTAATATATACGTGGAATATTAATCTTAGTTATATATATATGGAAGTCTTTCAGACATTTTGTTTAAAAGCTTTATGATCAATGGTTTAAATAGATGATATATATATATATAGCATTGCAGAAGGCATGTGGTAAATGAATCAGAGGTTTCTAAAAAAATGAATCTATTGAAAATCCTTTTTTTTAAACAAAACTTCATTTCTCGACGTTTTTAAACATCAATAACTTTCGCACGAAAATACAAATTGCTACACTCTAAAGCGTCAAAATAAAGTCTCGACGCTTTTATTCGTCAAGAAGCAGACAACTTTTAGCGGTCGGTCACTACACGGAAAAGCGTCGGAATTGGTTAACCTGACGTATAAAAGCGTCGGGATTGTTGACAGAAAAAAGCGTCAGCAATTGGTGACGCTGGAAATTTTGACGCTTTGCACAAGCGTCGAGAGACAGTTTCTCTACGCTTTAAACGGACAAAAATGGCTTAAAAACCGTCGAAAAATGGCGTGTTTTCTAGTAGTGACGATTTGAGCAAAGAGCACGAACTACGTGCTCCACTCAAGATCGAGGATCATGATCGGATGAGAATACACCCAATCACTTTGTCGCTCCTTGATTTGGACTATTGGCGCCTCCCGAACCCTAACCGACGACTCCCGTTTTCGTCTCTAGCTCCCCACCCACTACAGAATTTGTGTGGCGGTTTGAGTTGTGGGGACTCGGCGGATTCCGCCATTAACGCTCAATCTCCGGCCATCTACGGAGCCGGCGAAGGCGAGAAGCGGTTTTTGATGGACGGGCTCGGAGGCGGCGGAGGCGGTGGGGGATGATTGTGGATTGGAAATGGATGGTGAAATCGAAATCGACCTTCGATCGGGAATTTGATTGCAGATTTTGAAGAGGGTTCCTACTTTAATTGATTTCAAGAATGGATTGGGATTGGAGAAAAAGGAGAAGATATTTGACGTGATCGCAACTCGCAAATCCCCCCAAAATGGAACCCTAGAGTTCACAAATTGAATTTGGGTGCAATTTGATTTTTAAAATTGGATTTTGATTCACAATTTAATGAAAAAAACCACCCGAACAGATTAGTGTGATTTTTTAAAAATGCCCAAAACCAGCTGGTAACCATGTAATAAATTGAAACACACGATATGATGGAAACTATGACCGAAGCGGGCAATGAGTGACTATTTGTTAACGGAAACATAGTTTTGGGTAATTTTAAAAAAAATGTTATACAAAGGGCGGTTATTTGTATAAATTCGGCTAAATGAGTGGTTTTGTACAAATTCTTTTCGGACGAAATGGGTAACTAACCCCTATGGGCTTCTTTCTATAGCATTTAGCCTATAAGGAAAAAATCCAAAACAAAAAACCTGTCACACATGAAACCCATAACAAAAAACCTGTCACCACTAAAACTCATAAACACAAAAGTTGTCACACGAGCAAAACAATCTGTCACACACAAAAATCATGACAAAAACCTGTCATACACAAAACCTATAACAAAAAACCTTTCACACACACACACACACCTATTAACACAAACCCGTGTCATACAACCAAAAAACCAGCTGTCACACACAAAATCCTGTCATACACACAAAAAACCAGTTGGACAAAAAACTTGTCACCACTAAAACACATAAACACAAAACTTGTCACACGAGCAAAACAATCTACACACACAAAATTCATAACAAAAAAACCTATCACACACATAACCCATAACAACAACCCTGTCACACGAGCAAAACAATCTACACACACAAAATTCATAACAAAAAAACCTATCACACACATAACCCATAATAACAACCCTGTCACACACAAAAACCAGTCCCAAAACCATACCAAATACATTGTCATACAAAAAAATCATACCAAAAACCCTGTCACACATAAAACGTATAACAAAAAACTTGTCACACACACAAAAACCATGACAAAAACCCTATCACACACAAAAATCATACCAACAACCCTATCACACACAAAACCCGTCACACAAACCTGTCATACAAACCCTGTCATACAAACATGTCACACACACAAACCTATTAACACAAACCATGTCATACAAACAAAAACCCTATCACACGCAAAAATCATACAAAAAACCATGTCACACACATAACCTGTCACACAAAAACCATACCAAAGACCTTGTCACACACATAACCTGTCACACAAAAACCATATCAAAGACCCTATCACACACAAAAAACATACCAAAAACCCTGTCACACACAAAATCGTCACACAAAAACCATACCAAAGACCCCGTCACACACAAAAGCCATACGAAGTGATTTGCTTGCTTACCCACGGTGGTGCACGCTAGAACGACGGTGTCGACGGAATAAGAGCGGTGACGATGCTCACGTTTCTAGATCTAGATCTTGAACCCTAGATCTATCTCCACCGACGTCGCCATCTTCGAGTCCGCCGCCACCATCCGCTTGCCTTGTCTACCGCCACCTTCGAACCCTAGATCTGGAATTTTTACTTCTCCGACTCCACCGCCACTCGCTGCTACCACTCGCCACAACCCTTACCGGCCACCGCCGATTGGATCTGCCACCACACCTCGTCGGCCACCGTCATCACTGATTGGATCGGGAGGATGAACAAAAGAGGGAGAGGAGAGAGAAGAGAGAGTAGAGAAAGAGGGAGAGAGAGAGAGAGAGAGAAATGAAGGAAGAGAGAGAAGAGAAAGAGGAAAAAAATGGAAAATATGTGTTTTACATTAAGGAAAGAGTCTAGTTAATGAATTGTTTTTTAGAAGGGATTAGAGAGCTCTCTAACGTGGTGTAGGTGGCTCCTCCACCCACTTCCCTCATTCTTCAATTATTATCTACGGCAGTTTTCCCTCCGGGCACTACAAGCACCAGTATCAACCCTAATCCCAAATCTGCTCTCTCAATGGATCTCCTAAAACAGGAGCTGGAGAAGAAGCGCAAGGCTCTGGCAGAGGACACCGGCGGTCGCAAGATCTTCAAGCGTTCAGAGATCGAACAGAAACGCCTCCAGAAGCTTCGGGAAGAAGAGAAGCAAGAACTCCAATCCAAGCAAAACCGCCATTCCTCCTCATCCGCCGCCGACTCCTCCTCCTCCTCCTCCGCCGCCGGCACCTCATCCTCATCGTCCTTCCTCGGCTCCCTCTCCTCCAAATCAAACCCCGATTCCTCCGCCAAAACCCTAACCCTCGCCTCCGACGAGAAGACGATCGATGACCTCGATCTCCCAAAGCCAGAGGTCATCCGCCGCCTCCGCCTGCTCAAACAGCCGGTCACTCTCTTCGGCGAGGACGACGCCGCTCGCCTCGACCGCCTCAAGGTCGTCCTCAAGACCGGCATGTTCGAGGTCGACAGCGACATGACGGAGGGGCAGACGAACGATTTCTTGCGAGATATCGTCGAGCTGAAGAAGAGGCAGAAGACTGGGATGATGGGGGAGAGGAAGAGGAAGAGCGAGGATTTGGAGGACGGCGAGGGCGGTAATGGCGGAGGCGATGATGATCTGAGCGGGGACGGGGCGTCGTCTGGTGCTGATGCCGATAAGGACTTGAAAAGGATGAAGGCGAATTTTGGTGAGTTGTGTGATGAGGATAAGATTTTGGTCTTCTTCAAGAAGTTGCTGAATGAGTGGAACCAGGAGTTGCGTGAGATGGGCGATGATGTGAGAAGAACCGCCAAGGGGAAACAGATGGTTGCTACGTTTAAGCAGTGTGCTCGGTATCTCCATCCTCTTTTCAAGTTCTGCAGGAAGAAGGTGAGTGATTATTCGCTTAGTCATTGCACTTTAGTGACTTTTGTTTGGCATTGTCTTTTAGACTTGATTTGTGGTATGATTTTCAGAAGTTAGATTTGGAATATGTCTTGACTGCCTACATTTGAAGTGTTTGTGTACTTGTATTGATATTAGTGCTATTAGAACTCCAGTAATCAAGAAGTTTTATGCCACTATCTTCACATAATTGTAAGCTAAATGTAGTTATTATCCTGTTCTATGTTAGACAGAGAAGACAGCATCCGTAGAAATATAGCTGCGAGCCCTGTTATGCTTGCTACTGTTGGATTTCGCTCAACTAAATGTCTTGTTGCTATGCAAGTGTGTCATCAAAATAGAATCTCTCTAGTCTCCAAATTTCAATTTGGTATTTTTTGCATAATGAGTTGCCCTTTGTGTATGTGCATTGTGCTGCTGATGCTTTTACACCTTTGGTGGCTCCTTGTTTCTTCTCTTTGATAGCAGGGATTGTTGTAAACAGTTGTAGCCCTCTTTTGGATCTTTGCCCCTAATCATGGAGATATGTCATATGTTTATGAAAGAGATTAATTTGTTCGGACTTAATGTAGTACTTAAGAGATGGATTAGAGAAGTTGTGAATTATATCAGTGCTAACTAGTAATTAGTGAAAGAGCACCAGTTGGAACTTGGTAGTAGACTAGTAGTTAGCACTTCGCTTTGAAAGCAGGTGATCCTCGGAAGGAAGGAAGTTGTTTATCAAGTCTTTGTCTTTGTAGGGTCTCACAATGTCATGTAGTTAGAACATGTTTTGGTCGTGTTGTGACAGGAACCAAGTGAATGCTGTACATATAAATTTCTTCAGGATTTGTAACATAAAAATCTCTCCTGACTAAATTATTTCTTGACTAGTCCTTCACTTAGTAGAACCATATACCTTCAAGGATAGTGTTTCCTAACTCCTAACCACATTCTACAATGAGCATCCATTAGATCACATCTTCCATTTTGCTAGACTTCCAATCATTGAATCATTGTTTTTGTGACAATTGTATATGGACTCACTTGATCTTCTCATCACCATAAGCCATACTAGAACGACTCACCCTTGCAGCCTCATTTGATCTGAAAACACCTGCATGTATATTGGAAACACCTGCATTGCCCTTCTTGTGCATCTGCAAAGGAGCAAGTGCTTTTACCAACCTAGTATTTGATTAGAAACCACTTCTGCATTCTTATAGTACAAAAAAGTTGTCTGCATCTATGCTATGCAGCATAAGTAAGCTAAAGCTGTGAATTAGCTTGATACTGAATGGATGTTTAATTATACTTGAGTATCTTGATATTTGATTACTTGATTAAACTAGAAATTAAATTTCCCTTTTGGCAGGTTCTTCCGGATGACATAAAACAGGCACTGATGATTATGGTGAATTATTGCATGAAGCGAGACTACCTGGCTGCAATGGATCACTACATCAAGCTGGCAATTGGAAATGCTCCTTGGCCTATTGGTGTGACTATGGTTGGCATCCATGAGCGTTCTGCTCGGGAGAAGATCTACACAAACAGTGTTGCCCACATCATGAACGATGAGACAACCCGTAAGTATCTCCAATCAATCAAAAGGCTAATGACCTTCTGCCAAAGGCGGTACCCGACAATGCCATCAAAGGCAGTTGAGTTTAACAGCTTGGCTAATGGCAGTGACTTGCAATCACTGCTTATGGAAGAAAGGCGGTTAAACGGGGGCCAGGTTTCAGACGACGGAGCTAAGATGATCTGTGCACCTCCCAAAGACAACTAGCAAATCATATGCCTGTGTAATATTTGTTGTTGAATATGCATATCTTACTGACTGTAGTTCCATTTTGTGTTGAAGCTTCTCAGAGTTCGCTGCTTTATCTCTGTTTCTGGATGAGGATACGACATATTAACAAAGGTTCATTTTGCAATTTTGTAAGATATTCAGGCAACAGTCCAGTCTCCAATTGTCAATATGAAAACCAAATGTACATAACATCATTTGTTAAAATTACGAACCGTGGATTCCAAAACTCTTATAACAATCCCGATACAAGGCAGATCATAATGTAGGGAGATGAGATTTAGGTTCTACTAGCGAGCCGTGTCCGTCTGTAAGTTTACATTGTACTGCTTCATAATGGGCCATTGTTATTCGGGACGATTTTTTGTGAAGAACGAAAGATTGATTAAGATAACATTGTTACTTAGTAAGCGCGCGTATTAGGTAGGATATTGATTTAGTGGGTGGGGTGTAGTATATAAGTAAGCGGCGACTTGCTTTCGAAGTGATACTCAATTAGTTTTGCATGAATGGTGAACTTGCTTTGGAAGTAATACTGAATTAGTTTTGGAATTAGTAAGCGGTTCATTGCACCAGCTTACTGTCATTATGCTCAGCTGAATTGTTTTTTTTAGGTCAATGTTACCTCAATCAATATTTCGACTTGTTTTGGAAGTAATACTGAAATCGACAAATTACTAACTAAACCTTAAAAAAAAGGTCTATGAAGTTCAAACATTGACCTCATGGTAATTTCTACCCAAAAGGTCTATGAACGGATTACTGAACCATATGTTCGAATAATATTTGATTGTGAATGAACCTATAAAAAATTCAAAAACCAAAAAGTATATTACTAAGTTGATTAATACTGAAAGTCTATATATAATAACGAATAAGTATATTACTGAATTCCACCAAACACAAACATAAAACCCATCTTCAACCATCCATCTTATTTTTAGGTTTTGTTCTACCACCCATCTTCAACCAATAAACACAAACAAAAGAATAAAGAATATAGTTTAGTCTCTCACATATAAACTGTTTAGTCAATACGAAATGATTTTGAATTTGCTCCTCAACAGGGTTGGCAATTAAGGATTTTTGGAATGTGAATGGTAGGACTATTGTGTTTGTTGCTGATCCCACCTTCGGTAAATTATAAGACAACCCACCCACCCGCCTTTGAAATTAATCCCAAGGTGTAGACCTACATTTGATTGATAGTGGTTTCATGCATGCAGGAAATATATTGAATTTCAATGTGGGGGAAGAGGTTGACATGGAAATACCTCAGAGCTTCTGGAGCCGTTTGGCAAACAATGACAAGGGCGAGGATTCATCAATTGAGGCTGCTGTCAATGCTATTTCTTACTGTCTGCGAGAACCTGTTGGCCCAACAAATTGCTCAGACCTCGGATAATACACCCTGCATCATGGGTATATATACTTGTTAAGCTCTTTGAATCACATTGCGTACCACTTGGCACTTGCAATGCAATAGTTTCTACAAAAGTTTAACAGGGTTTTGACTCTTTAATCAGCTTGAGAATCGAGATGTTATATGCCTATATGGGCTATATATGCCCATCTCCCATGAGCTACTACTTCCAACCATTCAACATTAAAGAAGCCAACACAAAAATGAACCAATGGGTATCTATAATCGATCTTTCAATTTCAAAGAAAATGAACAGTCCTATACCATTCCGAATCTTCAGCCTTTGATGGTGTCATCCAAATGACAAAAACGACTGCAAAATCCAAAAGCATTGGAAATTTACACGATGCTCCATATTTGCAAGTTCCTGTTGTTGATACCCGGATCTGTCATCGCGTTGATGCACGAGATAAATAATAGTAAGAGCAACGATTAAAGCGCTAAAGCACGTTTTAACACGCTAAGTAAGCGTTGGTGTGCGATTAAAACATGAATCTACAACATTGTAATTAAGCCCTTTTGAGGGCCCATATCACGATTAAGGCCCTTTGGAGGGCCACCATCGCGATTATGGCATAACTTCTTTCTATCCCACATCGACAAATGGGAGGTAAGCTAGCTCCTCCATTTTCTATATATAGGTGGTATGTGCTATGTAAAAGGGATCGGAAAAAAGCCGAGTCCCGAGACGTGTTCTCGAGGGACGGGCTCCGACGTGTTTGAGTCTCCGAGGAGCTCGCACTATTTTACGGGAAAGACCTAAAAGAGTCTTATAAGCCTCCGAAAAGAGAATAAAATAATACGCGGGGGTGGGAGAGCTCGAAGCAAGACGAGCCGGTTTCTAGCGCGCCGAAAGGCCCGAGAGTTTAATAATTTTGTCCCGTAGTTAGTTCGAGATTTTCGGACTTCAACACCTGTCATCAAATAAAACTGCAAAATCCTAACAAATTAGATCCATCCAACAAGCCTACCTCTTTTATATATAAAAAAAAAAGCCTACCTCAAATGCAATGGATATCAGTTGCACTACAAGGAACATCAGAGTAACAATTGCAAGCAGAAAATCCAAGCCTGATTACTATGTAGTACTCCCACGTTTTACATACTCTGATTTGGGCAGGACTGTCTTTCAAATGGCATAATTCAGAAGTTAAGAGAACCTCTAAAACCCAACTCAAGAGAATCTTTAAATGACAATAGGTAGCACATGCTCTGAATATGACAGAAGATTAGTTAAAAAATGTTTATATTCATGCGAGCAATAAGATTTTGTGCATCATGCCATTGGTTGATGGCTAAACATTCTTTCTTTTTATCTACTCGCCGTTTCACGTAAGCTAAAAGATCCTTCAAACACGTCACTGCATCCTTGAGACAAGACCAGTTCCAAAAGAAGGCTAAGAGCAATATATTCCCCTTGGCCTTCTAGAAACATGGTTTCCACAACCTTAGAGATCAGAAATAACATTTACCGGAAGAGTAAAGTAAGGAGGAAGACGAAGGAGATTTCCTTGAAGGTGACACATGTTGCAACTTTCTTTATTCAGGTTTTTGGATGTTAGCTACCTAATATATCATTAGCCTTGACTGTTCAATCATAGATATCGTAGTTTACCTACAATTACATTCAAGGACGTCACACAGCTACTATGATTGAAAGCCTATTATGACAAGTTCAAGATTTAATTCATATAATCTCCATTCATTTCAGATAAATCAGGTCCAAAGTGGTAGCTAAACTAGATTTGGTGCTCCAAAAAACACTTGTAGCATCAGCCAAAACACCCAAGGAAGATCATTACCATCAAATTTAGAAAAGGAAACACATACCCCACACTCAAGTTATTCAGCACTTTGTGGAAGTTCTCCTTTACTCTGAGCACTCTGAACAGAAAAATTGGAAAAAACTATAGCATAAGCAATGACGTTAGAGACCATGATCAATGCTATAATACCCAGATGAACATCCCAAATGGAAAGGGAAAACAAAGCCCTATATATTGACAGCATAAGCAATGACATCACATCATATGATAAAAGCTATAGCAGATGATACCATCATTCCATGCTTTGTCTTACAGCATAAAGAGAGATGCCTTGAAGAGACAATTTATATTAAATTGAATGGTAGTAAACTGTCAAATTGTGACAGCAGTAGAGGAAACATACTTGATCAACTGAATTATCTTCCACAAGGCTGGAGTATGCTTTCTCTCCCTCTTCCCTACAGCATCCTCTTGGATTGGGTCGCCTAGCCTTGTCTGTTCACATTGATGAGTTTCATTGGAACATTTAATAAACGTAACAGAAAGCATACACATGTGAGTTTATGCAATAAAAGCCAAACCATCTAACCTAACCTAACTTCCTTTCTTCCTTGGTTTATCTTCTTCTCTTAAGTTTTCCAAGAGTAAGAGTGTCTAGAAGAACACGATTATAGGACGATTAGAGGCATTGTAGAAACAAATGACAGTGTTCGATCACATGTATGCAAAGTAGACTTCGATTGTACAGAATATGGTTTGCGTGCCGGTGTCAACACATCCATTCTTGAATCCAATTGACAGCAAACATGGAAAAAGGCAATTCGAGTACCAAAATTATACAGTACAAAGAAAGAAGAAGAACAATGCAACTTCATGTTTAATCGACCTGAATTTGCACTTTTCTTCACCAAACGAAATAAGATTTCATGCCTGCAAACAGAGCTAGTACGAGCATCCATCCAAACAATGATGTTGTGAAGAGGAAGACCAGTCGATTTGGTCCATACAACAGTCGTCTCTCTCTAATTGGTGATCCCAATCCCCTTCAATCCACTATCAACGTTGAATCCTTGAGCAGTCGCCTTATCCAAGGCCTTGCCATACACAACCTAAAGCTCTCCAGAATCTCAATCGAACTATACTCCACCCACCTAATCAAAGAATTTTCCGCAAAATTAGGTCAAAATGTCACAAATTTCGGAAAATTCAAAGCGAAGAAGAGCAACGAGTCAAACGAAAAGAGAGATTTACCCTTCTTGTGGATGGAATTGAGTGAACTCGACCTGGTGAGATCCGACGGACTTCCCATGGCGATCGTAGATGATGAAACACAACATCTCGTCGTGCCTTGGTCAATAGCGCCGACGAATTATGGAGCTCGTCCGCCAATGTTGAAGATCAAAGGATGAATCGATCTCTTAGATGGGAGATCCGTTGATGAAACCCTAGTGCGGAATTATGCGAGAGGGACTGAAGGTGGCCTCACATTGAAGACCTCAACCCTTTCAAATACCCTGCAAATAGACCTAACTGCTGGAACAACAGGCAAGCCAAAGGACGCAAAACGGTCATAGGCAAGGGGAAACCAGGGACACCAAGGAACAATACTAATGGGAGGATTAGTAATTGAAAAATATAAATTTAAAAACGACATTAAAGAAATTGTAGATTAGTCTTTTACAATAGATATAGATTGATACCCTATTTAATAGTGTTATATAGTGGACAATTATGCACTATGAGATCTAAACATGAAACTGGAAATTAAAGGAGGAAAGAAGCCTTTAAAAGAGCACTTCCAACGTTGAGCATGAAGATTACCATGAGGCATGAGCTTCTAAAATACACTTAAAATATCATTATTTCTTTTTCCATTACTTGCATTGGAAAGGCGAGCCTTTCATCATAATTGTTTGTTTCTTAATCTTACTCCAACCATGATTTGTTAGTCCTCTATATATATAGTTGGAATTGTTTTATTCTATTATTATTTTTATTTATTACAGAAAAAAGGGTATGGGGAAATGAAGAAGTAAAACCCATGCACTGTTTTCAATATAGTTGTAACCAATGCATGAGTTTTACTTCTTCATTTCCCCATACCCTTTTTTTGTAATAAATAAAAATAATAATAGAATAAAATAGTTCCAACTATATATATGGAGGACTAACAAATCACGGTTATAGTAAGATTGTGAAACAAACAATTATGATGAAAGGCCCGCCTTTCCAATGCGAGTATTGCGACCTAAGCGAGTTCCTGACAATGCCAGTAATGCACGGGCACCAATGTAGCCACGATATCTTGATCCACGAGGATTTCTCATTCACTAATGAAGAGGTGCTTTTGTTCTTGGCTAGGCGATTCGGAGGGGTCGAGAATATTCTTGACTCTTACCGTCAAGACTTGGAGTAACGACTTTGGATAAGAAGAGACAATGCTAACAACATTTATGGTGCCTCCTCTACCCTACCATGAATGATTTTAAGCCTCCGCTAGTGTTCATCATCATATATGATTTCATGTTTGTAGCTAGAATTTCTTCTAATAAGGTATTGTGTAGTTGTGGGTTAGCTTGTGCACATGTTTTATTCATCTATATGAGAAGTGTTCCGACTGTCTTTCATCATATGCTTATGTTCTTCTCTTAGCTTTTAAATTTTAATTGTGATTTGATTAATTCTTCGTCTTCTCATTCAAGATATACTAACCAATACTTTTATTTGAAGGTGTTTATTATTATACAATGCCTGACATGTAATGTTTCAACAAAAAAAATAGAATATATCATAACATATGATATGACTTTTTAAAATTTTCATATGTTTCAATTGGATATATATTTTGGTTATATTTAAGAAGAATCATCAAATCAAATGAATATGTAGATTAAGTTTTGATTCATTTATTATGAATGTGGCTTCCCATCTTCACAAACATTTTCTTAATGTTTTAACAATAATTACATACCAAACTTTAGCTAGAGTATAATAATACATACCTATAAAGAAAAGTAGTGGCTACGAGTATATCTTGCAAATTTGGAAACTAAATGAAAAATATAAGTTTATGATGAAAGACGGTCTGGATATTTATCTGGATAAACAGTTGCAGAATCTAGCCCACAAACACAGCAATTCCTTATCATAAGAAATTTTATAATAAATGAAACAAAACTTTATCTACAAATTCATTTGATTTGATGATTCTTCTTAAATACAATAAAATAAATATCCAATTGAAACATATGAAAATTATAAAAAGTTAGATTATATGTTATGATATATTCTTTTTTTTGTTTAAAACATTACTTGTTAGACTTGTCTTAGTGTATAATAATAATAAACGCCTTCAAATAAAAGTATTGGTTAGTAGATCTTGAATAAGTGGACAAAAAATTTATCCAATAACAATTAAAATTTGAAATCTAAAACACAAGAGCATAAGCTTATGATGAAAGACATTTCGAATACTTCTCATACATGAATAAAACATGTGCTCAAGCTAACCAACAAACACAACAATACCTTATTAGAAGAAAGTCATATACGAGTGATGAACACTAGCACGGACTTAAATTCACTCATGGTTGAGTAGAGGAGACACCATAATTGTTGGTAGAATTGTCTCTTCTTATCTGGAGTAGTCGCTCCAAGTTTTGATGGTACGAGTTAGGAATATTCTCCCCCCCCCCCGGAATCATCTAGCCAAGAATACAAGTACATCTTCATTGGTGAACGACCAATCCTCGCGAAGCATGCAATCGTGGCTACTTTGGTGCTCATGCACTACTGCGCGCAATCGTTGAGAACCCGCCTAACCCACAACGGTCGGACTGGAAGGGTGGGCCTTTCATGCTTCAAGATGGTCTACTTCTTAATCTTACTCCAACACTCATTTGTTAGTCCTCTATATATATAGTTTGAACTTTTTTATTTGATATTTTCTTATTTATTACAAAAAAAGGGTAATGGAAAATGAAGAAGTGTAACGGATGCATTAGCTGTTTTCTATAGAGTTGTGTAAGATGGTTGTTAGAGGATGGAAGGCTAGAATTTGGCTAAACAGGGTGGAGGTTTCCAAGCCATTCATTCATATGTCAGGCATAACATGTTTGCACTAGTTGATTTATGCACTTTGTCCAATAATTTGCATTGTAGTTATCAAACCAAATATCAAAAATATAAAAAGCTGTAAAAATGATTTTTTTATAGAAGATTAGATGAACTTGAAATTGGTTTTTTCATATTACACCGTAAGAAGATATAGAGTACATTTTCAACAAAATTTCCATTTTATTTATTGTTGCATTTTTGGAAACTTTTATGAATGCAATGTAAAACGTAAAATGGTCAGATGATTCCTCATGTGATGATTGTAAACGAATCGTGGAGGGAGAAAAGACTAAAAAAAGGGGTAGATTATACTTTCATATTGACTAATTAGTTACTCTTTTAAGATGAGATTACTTGATACATTTAATGGTTGAGAACTTGAGATTGTCCTTCCTACATCCTTCCCTATAATAATTATTGATAAAATATACAACAAATGCTTTTGGAAATTATAAATCACAATCATAACAAATAATAACTAAGTAAATAAATATAATTATGGATCTTTAAATTTAAACATAATGAATGATTAAATGAAGATTCAGATTTAATCTTAAAGGTATAGAAAAGATTTTATTTATTTTTATAAAATCTCATCATTGTAGGAAATTGGAAATTAAAGAGGGAAAGAAGCCTTACGACCTCTTTTATCAATTTAAGATAAATACATCTAGTCAATATCTATTACTATATACCCCCCTTATTACAAAATTTATTTTATCAATATTAGTTTTATCATAATATAAAATCACGAGCTTATACGCATTTAATTAAAAAGGAGTTGGTTCAAATAAAAATACCTCCTAACATGTAAACTGTAAATTAATTATAGCCATTAGATCGTTTAGATGGATGGTCAAGATTACGCACGGCCCCCCTCAAATTTTAATACACGCGGGGGTAAAATAGTCTTTTTGACAATCTATTTGTGTCTACCCAAAACCCCCGATCTCCCGGTTGCCCTTCATCCTTCAATCGAATAGAGGCATGCGCGACCGGGAAGGGGAGGACGCCAACAGCCTCTCGCCTTTCCGTATGCGCGCGTTTCAAGGTGGCGCCGGACGGAAGAGTACTATTTCAAACTACCGCCGTGTGTCGGCGTTGTTGCCTGACGTTACGGAGATTTCCGACGCCGGAGGTGCGGAGGAGAAGCGGAACGGTTCCGTGCTCTCCATCGAAGGGATTCCGGCAACGATGATTGTAAATCATCGATTTAGAGGTTCCGTCTCCGCAAAAAGCGCGGATCTAGAGAAGACCGAGGCCGATCCGGCCGAGTCGACCTTCCAGATCGCATTTCCGCCGGAGTTGGTGACGTAGGCATTGCCTTCGAAGTCGACTACGTTGTTGGCGGTGTCGGAGGAGGAGGTGACCGGAGGGAGGCGGGAGACGAAGAGAGGGGAGAGGGAGCGGAGGTCGTAGGCGGTGAGGAGGTTGGAGTCGGGGG
This sequence comes from Polygonum aviculare, assembly GCA_934048045.1. Lineage (NCBI taxonomy): Eukaryota > Viridiplantae > Streptophyta > Magnoliopsida > Caryophyllales > Polygonaceae > Polygonum > Polygonum aviculare. The sequence goes on along the minus strand of OW204030.1, from coordinate 25,326,762 downwards.
AGGCTACGGCGGCGAGGAGGCAGCGGTTGAGGTCGGCGACGGCGAGGCCGAGGATTGTGGAGTTTGGAGGGAGGGAGGAGTCAATGTGGAGATTTGTAGGGACGTTCCCATCATCAAGGCCCTCCAAAGAGGTGTCAGGGTGATTGAGTTGGACATTTGGCCTTACCCTACCAAAGACGACATCGATGTCCACCGTGATGGTGAAGAGTACCTTGACTTGTTTCCTTTCCAATATGCAGAGTACCTTGACTTGTTTGATGGTTTTTTCACAAAAAATATTCTCAAAGCCTCTGAGGGTTGTGGAAATGTAACCTCCTGGTGATGGTGAAATTTGTGAAGAACATGGTTTGTCTTAATTTATTATTAGCTGAGAAGCCACTAGACCTAGAGACTGAGCTGATGCTTGGCTATTGGTGTTCGTGACCTACAAACATCCGGGACAAGTTAAAACTCGATTGATTCTTTGGTTTCATATGAGCTATACGATTTTTTTCTACTATTTATTTTTAGTGTATAATGAGATTGAGATCAACTTGATGCCTTTATGAAAATGATGACCCAACAACTTTTGAATTCTGGTCATATGATGCTTAGCTATGTCATGAATGATAATTTTTGTTTCATTGGCTGTATAAAACACTTGCAAAAATTCAAAAAAAAAAGTTGTATAATGAACTGCAAGCACTACATACACTCAGCTAAAACCCAAAGCAAGTGTCAGTATCAAGAGCACCAATAGTGTCACTGGCTGAACTTAGTAAAGAAATTTTAAGCAGCTTGATGCCTTCCTTGCTTTTTTGGAACACCAAATTTTTATTCAATTTTGACATTATACGCATATATGTGAACGTACACCTACAATGCGGGAACATGATACTCAAATATGTGAACGTAAATCTAAAATATGTTAATAGAGACATCACTTTTTTATTTGAGTTAACATTGTTTTATTAGATATTGGAACCATGTAAAAAAGATATGAAATATATGAACACCCGCATGAAATATGTGAACATAAGCGTCCAATATGTGAACATAGGCGTTAAATATGTGAACAGAGACATTAAATATGTGAACAACCTCATCAAATATGTGAACAACCAAAGAGAATACGTGAACATGAAAACAGACATAATAAACTGTTTCACCCATTGAAACTGATTTATACTTATTTATGCGTCATACAATGTATGAACTTGAATGTATTAGAAATTTAGCAATCAACCTTTTTCTCTATCTCTTGCTATCTCCATCGATTTATCTTACAAATGCAGCAAAAGCTGCATTTGTTTTCACTATAGCCCAACTTGTCATTTTATAATCTTATATGTAGAGAGAGATCATGCTTTATAATTTTGCAAATTCAAAAGCTTTACATAAATGTGTGCAAGAATTTAACAGCATTAATGTGAATATACATTTATAAGACGTGAACACAAATACTTCATATGTGAACGTACATCTAAAACACGTGAACATGATACTCAAATACTTGAACACAACTACTTCATATGTGAACGCACATCGAACATTATACTCAAATATGTGAACGCACATCTAAAATACATGAACATTATACTCAAATACGTGAACGTACATCTAAAATACGTGAACATGAAACCGTGAGTACTATACTGAAATATGTGAACGCACATCCAACATACGTGAACATTATACTCGAATACGTGAACGTACATCTAAAATACGTGAACATTAAACTCGAATACGTGAACGTGCATCTAAAATACGTGAACATGAAACCGTGAGTACTATAATGAAATATGTGAACGTGCATCTAAAATACGTGAACATTATACTCAAATATGTGAACCCACATCTAAAATACGTGAACATTATACTCGAATATGTGAACGCACATCTAAAATACGTGAAGACGATACTCAAAGATGTGAACGCACATCTAAAATACGTGAACATGATACTCAAATATGTAAACATTATATTAAAATATGTGAACGTATATCTAAAATACGTGAACATTATACTCAAATACGTGAACGTACATCTAAAATGTTCAATTAATATATGAACGTACTACTACTAGTTTATAAAGGGGGGAACTTACATACAATATATATATCCCGTCAACCATTATCTAAGACAAAATATCTAAGTGAAAATATTTAACATCAATCCTAATATTTGGCTAGCAAAGATTGTTTCTAATTGTTGTTTTTACTCACGCATCCAAGTTGTCCCACAAATGAAATATTATCATAATCCGTCATGATTGGTATGTTAACCCACGAGATTTTTTTCTGGTGAAAGTTAACCCACAAGATATAGTAAACAACAAGTATGAAAATTTCACCGATTGATGTTAACCTTGGTGAATGTACCCCTGATGATCATGGAAAGTTGGCACCAATAAAGAACCAAAAATCAAAGAGATCCTATCAATCCCTTATTGCTTACCCTCGTCCAAACTCTAAACGAAAAAACGAAAACAAAAAAGCAACACGCAGAAAAGTATACATTGTTAAAACTTCAGTTACCTTTCTCATAAGACTCAATTTTCCAGTTATGTTGAAGGAGAAGCTTATATTTACTCGTAAATGGTAAGTACATATAAACAACTTAGCAAACAACATTGGTAAAGCCTGGGATTGTTCTTTCCCTTTCTCAATGGCAATGGCCTGCTTATACAAAGAAAAAGTTGCATCCATATTTCCCTAACAATAGTAAATTACAAATACTTAGCTCCAAAAAAAGTGTAATTAAATCAGATCAAAAAAAATAAAAAAATAAAAGTGCAATTAAATAGGGGATCCACATGGTAATCATTTCAATAAATCTCACTAATTTGTGTTCCATATTTTACACGGTCAATAATAACTTGTAGATAGCCAGAGGCGATTTCAGTATGCACAAGTTGATAGGCAGCACGTGCACCAGAAACATCAGCTTGTTGCTCCTTGAAACGAGCAGCAAATATGTGAATCTTGGGTTGCCTCTGCAGATACACCAGCCAAGCACTCAATGACCCATACATAAGCAAAACAAGTTGGTGATCTTTATCCAGAAGAATCCATTTACCTTCACAAATACTTGGGTGGCATGAGCAAGTGCATTGTCTACAAGATCCATACTGCCAGTGGCTTCCATGCACAAAATGTATCTTATCCAGAACTCCGGATAATTGGCACAAGGCATCTCTCATAAAGCTTGACAATTTGATTTAGATTATGATGTATCATGTTAATGACCAGACATTATGCCATTTGCAAAGAGAGAGATTATGAAATCAACAAGGAGAGACACAAAGAATACTCATTGGCAGAAACATGGAGGCCCCTCAATTATAATAGGGGACCATCCTTGCTTGATAGAGATGGTTAGGAAGAAAAGATACCCGCATGTATAACATTTGAGTTTAACAAGATTAATAGCAAATTATACAACACATCATGAACCCAGAACATCGACTCACAATGAGGATATGAAGTACTTAGCCTTATAGACACAACATCGAAGGCCCTGGTTTACTCTCACTACAATATCTCATATTAAATTGCCTTATCCAACGATTTATCCTCCAAAAATGCATATGGTGTAGCAGATATTACTTAACTGTAAGTCAATATACAAAAGGACAGCTAAATTTCTAGCATAATTTTTAATGAAAAAAGGGAAAAACCAAACCAACTCAGATACCTTGTTCATGTCACCTTCTCCTTCAATGAAATCCAGATAGTTGTGCCAATTCTCTAACTCTACATCATTCACTACACACTAGCAGGAGGGTCGCATATCTAGAAAAGCTAACCACACATCTTCAGCAAGAAATTCAGCAATCAATTCCATGCCTCCGAATTACGAATCAGAAAGCGAGAGACCAGAATTGACAACTCTAGATCAAATTTCAACAAATTGAAAATTTAGGGTTTTGAGGAGGAAGGAAGAGAAATAGGTGGCCCGGGCCGGGGTTGTGAGAAAAACTTACTGACGACGCCGTCGATCGATGAGTGAACAGAGATCTGGCGAGGGATTCAGATTGAGTGAGCAAGAGAACGAGAGCGAACTAGCGAAATCAGATCGTGTCCTTTCTTCTTCTGTTTTAAGACTTATGGACAAGTTTGCCCTTAAAGTCTCTTATAATTGCAAAGTTGACACCGCATTAATTTTGATCCGATTTCTCTCTTTTAACTTCTTGTTTCAATCTAAACCGTAGATTCGTCGAATCTAACGGTTATTATTTGTTTATAGTTTGTATCTTAAGAAGAGTTTTTATGTGAATCAACCTCAATTAAAAATTAGTTATATCTTCAATTTTAAGTTGCTTAAGTAATTCTTTCCTAATATGTAAATCTCAATCTTATCATTATAAGGTTACCTATTTAGTTAATAAATTGATTTATCCTTATTTTTTTATTTTTTAAAAAAACTCTATTTTACATATTTACTTAAATATTATATTAATCATAAGTATTATTTTCATAATTTTGTACTAATGAAAATTTATAAAAAATTATCATTAGTAGCAAATTATACCACTATATTTATGCCACAACTTTTTTTTTATTAAAATCATATATTAATATTTTTTTCCGATCGTATCATATTGAAATCCAATAAAACAAATGCATCCACAATAATACATGATTAACTAGTTAATCAAATTTGCACTATACTATATGTAAATGCGATCTAATAAATTACCTCTGTGTAGGAATATGGAATAACACTACTTTTACAAAGCTCTCACTTCTAATAGAGTAATAGATAATTCAAACAAGTTCCAAATTAACAAACACAAGAAAAAATGTCAGCTACCTAGCTACCACACCCTAAATGGCTAAATGTATGATAAAAATAGATAATCTTTTCAAGATAAGTAGGATACCATTTCTTTCAGATTTGCCTAAAAGTGAGATTAAGGCATCCAGGGCGAACGCCTATCTTGTGAAGCAAATACTTGGGAGGAGAATGTGAGATGATGGATTGAACCCCGTGAAAAAACATGTCTTGATGACATGTTTTGGGTTATAAGAAGGTTAATGTGATTCAGAAATAAGACATATTATAATATTTTATTATTGTGAACTCATATACAAGATAATAAATACAAAAAAAAAACACTCTCATATAAGGTCTAGGTCATTTGCTAGTATAACCTATTTTTACAACTCTTTTTCCTCATCTCTTATCTCTCTTTTCCAAATTTCACCTCCATTTGTCTCTCTCATGTATGTTCCTCCATTTTTTCTCTCTCCCATCTATGTTCCTCCATTTTCTTTCTTAGGCGTCCAGGACTTAATTTATCGCATTTGAGTAAAATTATTTAAAAATTGACTAATAGTGATGAAATGCACACTATCTACTTGGGAAAATGCACATAATGGTGGGACTAAAATCGGATTGGAATTGGTGTACAAGTCGAGAACCATGGTCCAAATGAGTCTTTAACATATAATAATATTATTTAAATAAAAACAAAATAAAATATCGAAAATCCCCTTAAAATTGATAGAAGGAGAAGAGTAATTTTCATTCTTTTGATAAGGAAAGGATTATGGTCACTGTAAGTAATACTTAGGCTCACCTGGAGCATCCACAAGAGATGAAAATTGATAAATGACCAGCTCTAAAGAGAATAAGGCGGACCGCCGCCCTGGAGTCTACCATGAATGTTCAACTAGTGAGTTGATGCGAGCGCAAAGAGTAGATTTCATGGTATACTTTTTGATACTTTGTTGAAATGTATTTCTTTTTCTTTTAAATAAATATAAAGAGTAACACTTGTTATCCAACAGATTTTTTTTTGTGTAAAATTGATTGTTATAAAGGTCTTGTTATACTTACATTCAAAAAGTACTTTTTATCCAAAAGTATACTTATTTCACCTCGAAAATAGCAAAATAAAATTACATTTCACGTATTACAACATAAAAAATATACTTTCTATTAAAAAGTATTTTTCATAGCAAGACCAGAGTCCATAAACGGAGCAACCACGGAGCAGTCCCCCAAAGAGCATCCACAACTGAGAAATGTTGAACATTTCTTCCACAAAATAAATAAAAGGAAAATTAAAAAAAGTAAGATTTTGTCAGAGTTTTTCATAGAAATATTTCTTTTTTCTGAGGAGAATTTTCTCTTGCAAGAAATATGCTCTGCAAAATAAGAAATTTCTTCCTCCTTTTTCTGACATACAATTATTTTTCTTTTTCTTAATTTGTTAAGAAATGTCCACAAATCTCTCCGTTGTGGATGCTCTAACTCCCTTTCCTTAGATCCTGCCTGTGAATGTAGCGTTGTTCGTCTTGACATTTTGACTTGTTTGCCCACTTCTTTCTTTGTTTTCCTGGGTTGTGATCCAAAATTCGGCCCAAGATAATAGACCGCTTTGAATTTCTAGCAAAGCCCAAAAACCCATCATCTTTAAACAGATTGTTTTGATGTTCAAATGGTCTAGAGAAGTTCAAAAAACACACATATTTGACCTGGGTCGTTTTTTCATTATCAATTGGTCCAAATGTTGGAAAAAACTTGGTTAGTTTAAAATGACTGCTCAGCTTTATGATTTCCCACCGACTACATGAATTGGTCTGTTGCTGCTGGTGATGTTACAAGGAATAAATGATTCATTGTTAATATGAACCGAAGTAAATCTTGACAATCAATACAAGCCAGGTGATGTTACAAGCCAAAAACTGACCCTTACTTCATCGTCTTCTTGTATGTCATTGGTGGTAGTGACTAGTGAGTAGTGATAATGAAATGAAGATGGCCAATAATAGCTCTGATATTGGCTTTGGGATCTGGGTAGAGATCAGAGGCCCCCTTCTTACATATGGGCCATCAATCTTCCCCCAAAACAGTAACGGAATTGGTGGGTGGGTAGACATGGATTTGTGATGATTACATTCATAAGTGCCTACAACTTAATCTCCTCCAAACGTAATAAACCACACAATCAAAGGAAAACCAACAGAACAAGCTAGCCTTCCTTTTTAGGGAGCATACACAACTTGTAATTAACCATATAATATATAATTTTTGTTGATCTTTAGGCCATTATTATTCTAGTGCATGACTACTAGCATTACCACTTCCTCCACCTTTTCTAAGTCAACATTGACCTTAATTATAATCCACCATGATGTTACACCTTACAAAGTGAAGAGATCGATTGTACGTGTGGCCATGAAGACCTTTTGGTTTTGTAACGTACTAATCATGAAGACACACTAATTGGTTTTGGATTAAGAAAAAAAATCAGATTTGATGTGTTCTAGGTTTGGGGCGTGGCTCTGCGTAATCCAACTAAACTTATTTTGATTGGCTTAGACATTTCTAGTCGATCACAGTGAATAAACTTTGAAGTTGCAACAGCAGTACATTCATAAGCTTAAAGGGTGTGTATGGATAACTACACATAATAATGCAATATCTTATCTTACAATAATATATTTAGGGTTCGGAAAAATCTGGTCCGGACCGGATTTTTTGGATAGACCGGCATGAACCGCGTTTTTATAAAATTTAATATAAAAATCAAATTCAAATAAAAATTATATTTATTATAATGTTATAAATTTATTTTTAATATATAAATTTCACATTTATATTATATACTTAATAATATTATATTTTTCATTAATCATACATGTTTTTGTATTTATATTATATTTCTTATAAAAAATAATATAAAAATCCGGTCTAAAATTGGACCGGACTGGGAAAGGACCGGGACTGGGACTGGGATCGGACCGGACCGGATTTTCCCGGTCCATATATTTCCACATTATCGGTTTGGTCTGGTCTGGGTCTGGATCGGTGCCCAACTTTAAATATATTGTATTACACTCAATATTAAACTTCTTTCTCAAAAAAAAATTAAGTAAACTAAAACCTTATCAAGATTAATATTAGGATCTCCGATCATGCTTTAATTACAAAGACATATCAGTAGACATTGTGATTGCGATGATAAAGATGACGAGATCCAATCCGTTAAACCACATATGCCGAGTTATGGAAATCGCCTTCTCTCTCTTAGCCACTTAAACTTCTCATTTTCGTGAATTATGAAAAATATGTTACCCTAATGATGAATCTTGGTTCACTTAAATATGTAGAGAGAAGGGTCAAAATTCTCTAAAGATATCTTCCAACCTTTCATCAAAGTGGCTGAATAATAAATATATCTTTACTTTTATAGAAAATCATATATTCTATTTTTCATCCATATATTATCAAATCAGCTTGTTCCATAAATGTAATATAAATTATATAATGAGATCTTTATTAATTGACATTCTCCCACTTAATCCATATGACATAGGTTTTAGAGCATGTTTTATTCAGTTTTGAATGCATGTTAGGTAGATTTGTCTGTGTTTTATAGTAATTTAGTTTTTCCTTGTTGTTCGGTATCTATGCTCTTTTATGATGATTTGTAGGTCGATGATGAGCTTACAGCATAAACGTGGAGATGCATGGAGTTGGTGGACTTGAAGAGGGACGAAAGCTCAAGTGGAATGGAATCAAGAAAGCGCATGGATCAATTGAAGACAGCCGAGGAAATTAACACAAGCATGAGCTACGAACCCAAGGCGCGATCGCGGTTTGCCATGAGCGTTGGATGTTTTCCCAAAGCGTGATTGCGCTTTACCTTGGCCAGGTCGCACTTTGGCACCATGCCGCGAGAAGACATTAGATCGCCTTTGATTTTGACCGGATCTTTTTATAGATTTTTGTTTCCTTATTTTGGGATATTTTGTCCTATAAATAAATTGGCATTCGTTAAGTTAAAAGCATGTTTTGATTATTATTTTGAAGAGAAAAAAGAGAGATCATTGATGGGAGAAAATCCTAAAAACCTTTGTAAGTTTTCTCGTGGATTACTCTAACTAACTTTATTTTATCCAATTAATTTGTTGAAGCTGTTGAATTGAATCATTGTGAGATTTGATAATTCCCATTGAACCTTTATTAAGTTGTTTTTCTTGTCCTCAATTAAATCAAATTTAACCTAGAGTTTTGCTAGATTGGCCATCTAATTGCACTTCTAAGTTGAATTCTTCTTAGATTTTTTAATACCGATTGGAATTATTTTCATCAGAAGTAAGAAACTTTAATCCTTTTAGAGTCGATTGAACTAATTGAATTACATAGCAAATTCAACCACAACTCATATGAATGTCTGATTGCTTTGTATGCTTTGTTTCTATTGATATTTGATGTTGTTTGTTATTGCTAAATCGAGCCTAGGAGATTTTTTGGGACGTTTAGTGATAAGGGTTGGTACGTTCGGTTCTATTGACTAGATTAGTTTCGAAGTTTGGTTTAAGATTTCAGGTAGTTGAGTCTTAGAATACCACAATAGATTAATCAAGGTGAAAATAATCAATGATTAAGGACAAATTCAAGAACGGAAACAAGTTAATTGGATGCTTTTCTCTACTTGATTTTACAACAAATTTGCTTGCTTTGCTTCTTACTTTAGTTAGATTTTAGATAAATCTCTTAAAAAACCCTTTTACATTAGTAATACTAAATAACTATGAGAAATCCGAGTTTTTGTGGTACAACTCTTACTTTCACTATACTTGATTTTTGAAGTTAGGAGTTTTCTTTGACAACGCTTTTACCACGACATAAAATGTTCGTCACTGATAGTCATCAATCAGGATCATAGTGGTTCTACATTAATTAAAGAATATAGTCTCTCCCATATACCGCCAACTAACAGTCAAAATTACTAAGTCTGTATAGTAGAGGTAAGCATAATGGTCTCCATTAATGTCTTCAAGAAAGACTAGTTTTGTTATCATGCATTACCTTAATATGTACATTATATTGATAATCCATGAAACAAAAATATAAAAAGTTGCAATAATGAATATTTAAAACCAATGTTATAACAAAACACATCGCAATTCCGACTAAAAAAAACACATCGCAATCAATAAATCCATGACATTAAAAAATAAAGGGAAAACTATATTAGTGACCACCCTCAAGACTCAATGGTTCATCATGTCGCTTAAATATCTTAGGGGGTAATCCTTTTGTTAATGGATCTGCTATATTAGCACAAGTGCTGATGTGCTCAATTGACACTTTTTTCTTCCGAACTTCATCCTTAATTGATAAGTATCTCAACTCCATGTGTTTTATACCTATGGAAAACTTGTCATTCTTTGAAAAAAAAATACATCTATGATGTTGTCATAATGAATTTTCAGTGGCCTAGGAATGGAATCCATGATTGTAAGCCCTACAAGGAAATTCTACAACCATAATGCTTGAATTATGGCCTCAAAGCATGCTACGATGTCGGTCTCTATAGTGGATATATGATGCAATGATGGACTGTTTAGAACTTTTCCATGAAACAACACCAACAACTCACATGAACACATAGCCATAAGTGCTCTTCCCAGTGTCTACACATTTAGCAAAATCTGAATCCGAATATCACACCACCTCAAGGTGATTAGTATTCCTAAATGTGTGCATAAGTTCCTTTGTTCCTTGTAAGTATCTCAATGTTTTGCAATTTTCCAATGACCAATTCATGGATTACTTTGATAGCGACCAACATGCCAACTGCAAAACTGATGTTTGGTATAATGCAAACTTGTGAGTATCCCAAACTCCCTACGGTAAACGCATAAGGGAATTTTCTCATTTGATCACGTTCTAACTTAGTTTGAGGACATTGACTTAAACTGAACTTATTCCCTTTATGAATTGGAAAAACATTAGGATCACATGACGCAATGTCAAAACTTTCAAAAACTTTTATGATATACGCATTCTAAGACGATCCTAAGATCCTACGTGATCTATCACGAAATATTTTTATCTCGATCACATAAGAAGCATCTTCCAGATCATTCATTTCAAAGTTTTCAGAAAGAAAGTCTTTGATATCCGTAATAAGCCAAGTCACTACTTGCTATTAGGATAACATCAACATATAAAACAAGAAATGCAAACTTACTCCCACTAATCTTCAGGTATATACATTAATCAACTATGTTTTTTGTGAACCCAAATGTGGTAATGGTATCATTAAACTTAAGGTACCATTGATGAAAAGATTGCTTTAATCCATATATCGACTTCTATAAAAAACAGACCATGTTTTTCTTTCCGTCTATAATGAAGCATTCTGGCTAATCCATATAGACTTCTTTAGAACTTCCATTCAAAAAGGGAATTTTCACATCCATGTATGTAACTCTAGGTCAAAAAGAGCTACTAAAGCCATAGTTATTCGAAGATACTCCTTCTTAGAAACCGGAGAGAAAGTCTCATTATAATCAGTGACCTCATCTTGATGGAATCCTTTGGCTATGAGTCTAGCTTTATGACGTTCGATTTTACCAATAGATTCATGTTTGGTCTTATAGACCCACTTAAGACCGACTTTCTTATGTCTTTCTGGTAAATCAACTAACTCCCAAACTTTATTTGTGGACATTGATTTCATCTTTTCAAACATGGCATCAATCCATCTTTCAGAATTTTAACTTTTCATGGCTTTTGAATACATTGTAGCATCTTTCTCCAATCTAATGTTAAATTCACATTCTTACAAGTATAATGTATAATCATTTGAAATAACAGGTCTTCGTGGTCTTATAGACCTTCTAATGCTAATTTAGATGTTGCATGTGCAATTAGTTCAATGACTATAGGCTCATGATGGAGTGTATGAAAAATGATAATTGGTTCTACATTATTGACTAGGCTAGCAATAGTAGGTAGAATAGTGTAAGTAGAAATCTCAAGCACAGGAATTGGTATTCGTGCCCAAACCTCTTTAATGATCACTTCTCTGACCTTATCATTCCCATTGACTTTGCCATTCTTAAGGAATTTAGCATTATCGGTCTTTACAATTTTGGTACAATGATTAGGACAGTAAAACTTATACCAAAAGATCTTTCTAGATACCCAATAAAAAGCCCACTTATGGTTTTTGAATCGAGTTCTTTTCATGCGGGCTATAACTGCGTGCTTTTGTTGGACATCCCCAGACACGTAAATGTCTAAAATTGGGTTTCCATCCTTTCCACAACTCAAATGGTGTTTTAGGAACAACCTTATTGGGAACTCGGTTCAAGATATATACAACAGTTATAAGAGTATGCATCCACAATGATATAGGCAAATCAAAATTACTTAACATACTCCTAACCATCTCCAAAAGTGTATGATTATGTCTCTCAACAAAAACACCAATTATCGTGATTGAGAGGACGAAGATGATGAAATTGAATCCGTTAAACCATAAGACGCCGAGCTATGAAAATTGTCTTCTCACTCTTAGCCTCTTAGCCTTTTAACCTTATCATTTTTATGAATTATGAAAAACGTGTAACACTATTGATGAATCTTGGGTCACTTAAATAGACGGAGAGAGGGGCCAAAATATTTTAAAGATATATTTTAACCTTTTAGCGAAGTTGCTCAATAATAAATAAATCGTGAATTTTATAAAAATACTGTATTTTTTATTTTTCATCCATCTTATCAACCCAGTTTGTTCCGTAAATAAACCTAATGTGATATTATATCTTACGTATTATACATGTGGTGTAATCCAAAACACACCCTTACATTGCAAGGAATTGATGATAGGGTGTATGGGGATGTTAGAAGCAGACACGGATTATAGGATGGGTTGGGGTAGGCTACAGTCCACCCTGACTTTAATTTAAAAAAATTTAAAATTAAGAAATCAATACAATTGTGCGCAAGGGAAGTGTTAAATTTTGTGTGTATGTACAAAGTGCAAGGCCCACATATGCTAAAAAGCCTATTGTCTGATCCTATTTTTAATTTCTTCCTTCATTAATTAATTCTTGTTCAATTTAGGTTTGAGAAATTTGGGAAAACTTCTGCGCTTCTAGTCTTCTTCACCCTCGATCGAACCACATAGTACTCCTTGAGGTAACAATTGATTTAACAATTTCCCAATTCTTGTTGTAGCATTTCAATTTATTGTTGAAGTGGAGTGGATAACTAACTTGGATGTGTGAATTAGGATCTTAGGTGTAAGCCATTGAGGATGAAGGTGTGAGCAATGATCAGGTGTTGGAGGATGAATATCCTCCATTAATGGAGATGCCACCTACTGCTTTGATGTCGGTGCCGGGATTCTCTGCACCGAGAGCGGAGGAGTCTCCAATTGAAAGATGTCTCATTCTAGGAGCCACAAGACGTGAGTTTAAGCATTTGACTATGCAACCTATGCTCTGATTTCTTCACTTACATATAGTTTTAATTTTTTGTTAACATTGCAAATAAAACTTTTTAATTGATATCCATCTTTGATTGATATACACTGAGAATGAGAATTGCAACTTGAATTCTTTGAAAGACATGTAAACATAAAACGAATTATGTATAGAGTTTTTTTCCCTCATGAATTAAATTTGCTTTTGTTCTTAGGTGTCATGGCTGATCAATCTCAAAATCCTAAACCCCAAAAGAAACAAAGAAAAGTAAGTTCATATTTTTAGAAGAATGATGCTCTGATGCTTGATATTCCAGTGCTTGATATTCCCAATTCACACGAGCAAGAGTTTATTGTTTCTCCAATTATTGATAGTCAGCCAATGGACAATAACTGTACATTGAATGTGATCCTGGAAAATGTCCTGCAATTGCTACATATGATATTAATAAGCAAGATAACATTTGGAAAATGTATGTTCAATACGGTCCCTATCAACCAAAGCTAGAAGAGTATCCACCACATCTTTGTGGAGGTCAGGACTATAGATTTAATGGAAAGTGGTTTGAAATATACACTTGGCGTGAGTATTCAGATGATGATAAGGCTTATTGTTTTCTATGCTTTCTTTTTGAAAGTAATCTTAGAAGGCAGACTTTGTTCACTTCTTCGGGGTTTGATAATTGGAGAAGGATCGGTGGGGCTCAATGTGTCTTTAAAAAACATATAGGAAAAGACAAGATCAGAACATTATAGATCTATGCAAGATTGGTTGAGCTTGAAACATGTTTGCGGGCATATTGAAAAAGCAATAAATCCTTAACCACGTAAGTTAGTGCATCAGAATCGTTTGCGAATTAAGGTTACAATGAGGCTATCAGATTGTTGGCAAAGCAATCACTTGCTTTCATAGGTGAAGATGAATCTTTTAATTCATCTAATCGGGGCAACATTGTGGAAGCTGTAAAATTATGGGAGAATGAATGAGGAGGTTGCAAAAGTCACATTAGAAAATGCTCCAGCAAATGCTAGCTATACTTCTCCATCGATGCAAAAAGAGATTCTTAATATTTTTGCCAAAATAATTTGAAAAAAGATTCGTGAAGAGGTTGGATGCTGCAAGTTTTGTATACTTGTTGATGAAGCATTAGATGAAGGTAAAAAGGAGCAAATGGCCATCATCTTGAGATTTTTTGATTCTCAAGGGTTTATTCATGAACGTTTCTTTCATGTTGTAAGTGTTAGTGATACTTGTGCAACAACTCCGAAGGGCAAGATTGAGAATGTTTTGGCTGAAAACAATTTGCAAGTTGAGAATTTGAGAGGCCAAGGGTAAGATGGTGCTAGCAACATGCGAGATCAATGGAATGGGCTTCAAGCATTATTTTTGCATGACTGCCCATATGCATACTATGTTCACTGTTTTGCTCATCGTCTAAAACTAGCTCTTAATGTAGCAGCGACAGATGTTGATGTTGTGTACTTATTTTTTGAGATGTTAGCTAACATTATTAATGTTATTGATTCATCAGCTAAGCGTGTTTCTGAATTGAAATGCATCCAAGAAGTTGAAGCTAAGGAACAAATTGCTATTGGGGAACTACAAACTGGGAAGGGATCTAATCAGATATGTAATCTTCAAAGAGTGGGAGCTACTCAATGGAGTTCAAGGTATTATTCTATCAAGAATCTGATAAAATTGTTTAATTCAGCTAGTTTTGTTTTGGAAAACATGATTGACAATGGTCTTAATGGAAAAATACGAGGACAAGCTTTGGGCTCTCATAGAGCAATAAGATCATTTGATTTTGTATTTTGCTTATTCTTGATGGAAAAAACTATGGGAATTACAAAAGCTCTTTATAAGTCACTACAAGAACAATCTCAAGAAAGTGTAAATGCTATGAATCTAGTTTCAAGCACGAAAGAACGTCTTCAAAAGTTGAGAGAAACTGGTTGGGATTGTTTCTTTGCTAGTGTTGTGTCATTTTGTGACTCACACACCATTGTTGCTCCAAATTTTAGTGCTCCTTATTTGAAAGGTACGGGTTGGCGTGGTCCTCCTTCTCAATAAGCTGAGTGTGTTAGCATTGAGCAATATCACCATTATCAGGTATTTAACTCTGTAATTTATTTTTCAGTGGACTGAAGTGGATACCAGGTTTAATGAGAAAACAAGGGAGTTGTTGGTTCTTGGTTCGACATTGGATCCTCGGTCTGATTTTGAATCATTTGACATTGATAATATTTGTAGTTTGGCTGAGAAATATTATCCTCATGATGTGCCAGGTTTAGATGATTTAAGAACTCAATTAGAGCATTTTATGTATCAGTTTTCTGAGCTTGGGGAATTTCAGGGTCTCTCTACCATTTCAGAGTTGGGTCAAGAGCTTGTTAGAACAAGAACACCATTTGTATTGTTTGAAAGATTGATCTGTTTAGTCATGACTCTTCCAGTTTCTACAACTACAATTGAATGAACATTTTCTGCCATGAAGATAATTAAGAACCGACTTCAAACTAAGATGAGTGATGGTTTTCTTGCTAATTTGATGACAATGCAAATGGAGAAAGACATTGTTGATTATATTGATTCAGATTGGGTTATCGATCAGTTTTATTCTATAAGTAATAGAAGGGTACAGTTCAAGTAGTTTGTTTGTAACTATTTAGTATGTAAATGCAATCAGAATGGTGGCTACCTTTTTGCTGTTCGATTTAGGTAGAAATTAGTTTTGTGAAGGGATAAATTGTATTTTGTTATCATCTTACTGAAAGCAAGATTGAATATTAAAACTTTTGGATGAATGGCAGTATGTTTGTCTGGAAAACAAGGTAACCTCTCTCAAAAAAAAATCCAAAAATTATTTTTTTCTTTCTTTGACTTTATTACAGCCCACCCAATAATTCAAACCAGGGTCGACCATTAGGGTGTGCAACTCGTGCGGGCGCACAGGGCCCCCAAAAATAATAGGGTCCAAAAATTTGTTTTAAATCCCATATCTATCTTTTTTATTATTTACATAGGTGTAATTTAGTGATTTATTTTGCATCCCGTATGTTATTTTTATAACAACACACTAATTTGCACTATTGCTTTAAAAATATACATTTTGAATTGAATATTTAATCTTTTATTAGGGCTCTTTTATAATTTTGAAACGGGGTCTCTCGGTACCATTAACCGCCCCTGGTTCAAACCAGGCTCCGTCCCTGGTTGGGAGGTCCCGGAATCGATCCTTCCCACCATACTAGTTAGCGTATGTTAGTTTACCTAGCTCTTGGCCCTTGTTAGATAGGTCACGAGCCTCGTAATATGCCACTGAAGGAAGGTGAATTCTCGTCATTAGCAAAATTGAAAAAGTCAATTAAAACCAGGGCACAGGAAGCGCGCCGGTCAGTCTAACGAGGCGCACCGCTTTTCTTCCCGAGGGGCCCCACCGCATTTACTGATCGCGTTGGGTCCCGCCACGATAAGTGGCAATCTGAAAAGCGAAGCGAACGGCCACGTGGCACACGCTGAATGGCGAGTCAACGGCGGCATTGCTTGATTCAACGCCGCGAAACAAACGAATGGGGACGTGACGCATGGCGATTCCCTGCGGACTGCTGCTCGCCCGTGATAAATGTTCTGTCGGCCGGTGTTTTGCATGCAGACGGGAATAAAACCGGTGAGCTCCTCTTCACTCTCATTTCTCGCTCCCATAATATATTTTGAAGCTTCTCTTCACTCTCATTTTCAACTTTCAATTTCTTCACTCTTCTTGCTCGCCCGCCCCTCTCAATCTCTCATTATCAAGACCAAAATGTCGGATGCGTTTGCAAGACTCCACGGTAACGTTAGGGTAAGTATGTTTTTATATTTTATTGTGAATTAATTAATTTTTATTCTATTTAAATGGAAAAGTAAATAAAAATATTTGAAGAGATATTTAGGGAGAAATTCTCCCCGGAATTCTGAAAGAGCAAGTTCCTCGGGTCAACCGACAAATTTAAACGAGAATGTTGAGCAAGAAGAAGCTACCATAACACCTCCGAACCCTACGTTGAGCTACACTATCCTGAACGCCCTCATAGAGGGAGTAGGTACGTAATTTACAAATTTTGAAATTCTATAGAAATTATTTAGATTATGTTTAATTTAAGGTTACATTTCATCATAATTTGAGTATTTAGTAGATTTAAATTATCTCGGATTTTTTAGAATACTGAGAATATAATAAATATTTAGATTATTAGATTAAATATTTTAAATAATTACGAAATTATTTTTATTTTAAATTGGAATATTTAGGAAAATTTACCAAATTGAGAAAACTTAGAATATAGAAAACTTATAAATTGGTTTTGTTTTTATTTTGATTTCGATTTATTTATTTAGAAAATTAGATAAATGGAAAAGATATAATGGTTGAAATATTTACGAAATTATTTTATTTGGGAAATTGAGAAAATATAGAGAATTTAGGAAATTATAATATTTCAAATATTGACAAAAATATAATGAACGAAATTATTTATATGTATTTATTTAGAATATTTAGAAAATATTGAAAATAACTGGAAAACAAATTTAGAATATTTACAATATTGATGAAAATAAATTTTAAGAAATGATTTTAATTTTTTTTACTTAGAAAATTTAGGAACATTTATAATATTGGGAATTTAGAAAAGGTTATTTACTTAGAATATTTTGAAAAGTTAGAAAAATTTTACGAAGTGTTTTTTTATTTATGACATTTTGAAAATATAGGGAATTTAGAAATCTGAGAAAATTTGAATATTTTAAATATTTACAAAAATATATTTTATGAATTGATTTATTTGGTTTTACTTAGAATATTTAGAAAATTGTGATAAAAGTTAGAAAAGATTGAAAAGTAAGAGTATTTAGAAAACTTAGAGTATTTAGAAATTTTCAAATAATTAAAAAATGTCGAAATTATTTTTTACAAAACTATTTTGATTGCGAAATGATTTTAAATTTTGTATTTAGAATATTTAGAAAAAATTTATGTTTTTGAGAATTTCGAACAGGGTTTTTATTAAGAAATTACGGTTTAGAATGTATGCGTAGAAATTATTTAGATTATGGTTACATTATAATTGTAGCCTATGGCTAAAGTATCTAGAAAATATAGAATGTTAGGAAATTTAGAAAACTTATAAAATTGGGATACTTTTGAATATTTAGAAAATTGAGAATATATTTTTTATATTGAATATGTTTTACATTGTATTATGTAATTACGGTTTATAATGTATGATGAAATTGTGTAGATTCTAATTATATTAAGGTGAAATTTGAATATAGATTTCGGCGACCTTGAAGAGATTCGGAGGCTCTGTTCTCAACCTTCGTTTGAACCCCCTCGCTACAAAATGCCCAGCGGGCAATACTATGGTACCGGTGGGCCTTCCAGTTCGTTCGACCAACCCCGCCACAGCGTGGGTGTCCCATACTATTGTACCGATGGGCCTTCCGGTTCGCTCGAGCCACCCCGCTACAACATCGGTGGGCAATACTATGGTCTTGCTGGGCCCAACAGATTCGAGGGCATGGGTGGTCAATACTACGAAAACCCACCCAAAGCCCCTGAGCCTCCTCCACAGGGTTTTGGTGGCGGCCCGGCCAACAATGTTTTACTTGTTCATTATGGCACTCATATCGCTCATTATATATGGGATCATCCGGATGTAAGAACATTTTTATTATTTCTTATTTATCTCATGTGTGTTTTAACATTGCTTATTTATTTTATGTTGAGAAAAACTAATATTTTGTTTTTTGCAACTTGACTAAGAGGCGAAGATACTAAAGTGTCACGCTCGGGGCGGTGCAATCGATGATTTGAAGGAGATCGCCCGAGCTGGTCAAGGGCAATAGTGGCTGACCCTAGTGGAGCAAAGTCGATTATTGAGGTTAAGAGAATGGACCTTCAGAGAAACCGACGAATCATTAATTTCAGCATTTGTTGAACGATGGCACCCAAAATGAACACATTTAATTTTCCGTGGAGGGGAATGACAGTCACCTTGCACGACGTCTATCAAATTTTGGGGTTGCCCATAAATGGGATGAATTTATCCCCACATTTTAGCAACATGGGGGATTTAACGTTGCGGACGACCATAGCGCAAATGTTCGGGTTTATGCTGAAAGACCTGAAAGATCAGATCGCAAAGGACGGTGGAATCAACATCGTCAAATTGAAGAACTACCTCCAAGATGCCGTGGATAATGGAGGTTACCAGCCAGCGATGGCCTCTGCGTATCTGTGTTTGATTCTGGGTAGTACTTTATTTTCGGATAAGTCTGGAAATGCGGTATCCTACAAGCTGATGCACTTGTTGATGAACCATGGGGCGACCTCTCATTTTGCATGGGGTGTGGGTGAATTGGCATACCTGTACAGACAATTGGGTATGACTTGCCGTGAAAAGGCTGCATGTATATCCTACATGTAAGTACGAATGAATTTAATTCGATTTCTTTAATTTTATCGTAAATTGTCAGAAGTTATTTATAGAATAATGAAATTGATGCGTTTATTTTGTAGGTTTGGATATGGAGGTATTTTCCTAGGTATAGAGGTCGTCTGAGCAGAAGGGTCGGTGAAGGCCCCATTGCATACGAGGGAGATGGGAGCCAACACCGGAATGTTGATAATATCACAAAAATAAGACGAGTCCTAGATCTTATGAGTATGAACGAGGTAATTTAAGATAGACTACATAAATACGTGACTTGTTTTAATTGATACTTTCCATAAGTGACCCGGTGTACATATTTATTTCGTACAGGTGGATTGGATGCCGTGGCCCAACTACAAGCAGTTTGACATTGGAGATGTAGCACTCACACGGTACAAGGGCTTGCTGACGTACCTTGATATTCGGGAGCCTTATATGCAAGAGAGATGCTATAGACAAATGGGTTACCTCCAGAAAATTCCAAACATCGAAGTTATCCACCTAGCGGAGGTGATGAGGACAGATAACTTGAAGCGCCATCAATATAAAGTGACGTTTTCTGAGAGCGACGACCATTGGGAAGACCTCGGCAACCACCTGCAACCCGAAGGAGAACCGACTATGTTTCCATATCAAGCGGCTGACAATTATATGCCCTGGTTTACGAAGCACTCCCACCGGTACATATTGCCAACCTCCGCTGCAGCTATTGAAAACCAGCCACCACCACCACCATCCGACATCGATATATATGTGGTAAGTAACTAGATATTTATTCATTTATTTTTTTGCATTTATATGGGTACTGACTTGTAATATTATTTGTGTTTACGTTGAGCATGAACTATATACAAGGAGTGACACGTCACAACCAGGATTTCGTGCACCTCGGTAGATGGGGATGCGACTATATGAGGGATATTCAGAGGGTATTGACCGGCCCTATTCCTCCACCTGAACACAACTAGCGTCCAGCTCGTCGTCCATCAGACTACGAAACCGGACGTCCAAGCGATGTTGTTTATTATAACCAATATTGATTTGTATTGTTTTTTAGGTTCGTTCGATTATAAAACTGTTTGTTATGAATGAGAACAGGAATGGGATCATTTCTATATGTATATTGATTTACATTATCGTAATGTGGTTCATGATACGCTTCTTGGTCCATGAATTCATTGTTCTCCACAGACCGATTGAAATTTGGATTTGGCGCCCCACCGAAGAAGGACTACATACAAAAATCCAAAATTCCTAAAAAACTTCAACACAATTTCTACGCAATAAAAACCATATTCAATATAAAAATCATATTCCAAAAATCCAAAACATTCAAAAGTCTCTATATATATTCTAAGTTTTCTAAAAATCTAAAATATCTAAATTTCCTATATAATTTAACCTTGCTTTATAACCATAATGTAAATATAAAAATCATATTCTAATTATTATAATTTTTCTAAATTTTCTAAATATTATAAAAAATCATGAATATTCTAAATATTCCCGAAAGTTAGATATTATATATCTTAATTTTCTAAATATTCTAAAAATTAAGAAATAATCTAAAAAATCCGAAATTATCTAAATAGCAAAATATTAAAATCTAAAATATTCTAAAATCCGAAATAATAAATATTAATTATTAAATATCTAAACATTAGGTAGTAAATATCTTAATTTTCTAAATATTCTAAAAAATGTTACTTTACTTTACTTTATAACCCAATAGAGTTCCCCTTCCGGGGAATCTGGGGGGTCAGGATGGGGACACCCCTGGCTTACGCAAAGGGGGTGCGCCCGAAAGACCCAAAGAAAAGAAAAGAAAACTATAACTGAAACTCAATTATGTGCCAATCATAACTGAATTTAGTTAAAATGTACCAAAATTGATGTAGGGGTCGTATCCAACTCAAAGGCACTATAACAGCCAAAAAGCATGAGGATTAGGTCCCACATATTCTAAAAAATGTGAAATAATCTAAAAATCCAAAATATTCTTAATAGCAAAATATTAAAATCTGAAATATTCTAAAAGCCGAAATACTAAATATTAAATATAATTTTCTAAATATTCTAAACATTCTAAAAAGTCTAAAGATTATGAAAAATTCTACAAAATCTGAAATATTCTAATTATATAACTAATATGAATATCTAAATATTCTAAATATTCCACATATTAAATATTAAATATCTTAATTTTCTAAATATTCTAATATTTACGAAATAATCTATATATCTAAACATGCTAATATTCCAAATATTATATGTTAATATCTAAATTTTCTAAATATTAAAAAAAATCCAAAATATTCTAAAAAGTCCTAAATATATAGTACCTATTCTCAATATCTATTTTTTCTACACTTTCTAAATAATCTAGCTACTCCAAATATTCATACAAAACCAAACTTCACATATATAGTATTACAACTCAATATAAAACAATAATATAATGAAACAACAATATTACTTACCGAGAACGTATTTGATAACCAACCTCCCATTAGCTTCTAAGAGGTAAATTTTTTTGGAAGTAAGAGGATGGAATCGTTCAAATCTAGAGAGGAATCGTAATTTTAGAGAGGAAAAGAAGAGAATGAGAATGGTTTTTTACCGTTCAAATTTTATAGAGGAAAAGAAGAGAAGAAGAGGAAGAGAATGGTTTAGAGAGTAAGTTTCGGTGTTTTTTACCGCTGTGGCTTATATACTCGCTACCACATTAAAAAACACAACCACATTCACCGACTTCATTGAACGGGGGTTGTTGGAACGGTAAAAATTAATTTTACCCTGATCGCACTGCAGCTGGACGCGATGACTGGGCTTTTTCTGATAATTGATCGCGTCACTGCAGGCCGGGATCCATAAAGCGGTGCGCGGAGAATGTCTGTCCGGTAGGCCTAAGCTCCTCGTTAAAACCCGACCTATTATCGCGGTGAACACGACATAAAAAGAACACGACATAAAAAGATTATGAGCCTAGAATTAAGAATGCAAATGCCAACTAAGCTACTTTTCGGATTCGGCTTTCAGTTTCAGCTTTCAGCTAATTTAACGAACGGAGCCTAAGACGAAGGGTAAGATTTGGTCAGTGGCACTCCTAACTAATTAAACTAAAAATTGATATTGATTAAGTGACTTCATGAAAATAGGCGCAGAGGGTGGGAGAAAAGTGATGAATATCAAAGAATCCAACTTTATAATCCACCCAACTTTAGCTTTTACTTTGCAAACGTAATGGTTTGCTTTAATCTTTTTTTAATTTGTTCAGTCAGTATGGATTGCTTTGAGTTTACTTTAATTTTTTGAGTAGCAAACTGACAAAAGTTGGGTCCTACTGAAAATATATCCTGCTTTTGAATTCCCTCTTGTAATAAGCTGTAACACATTGGTTTGCAGATCAGCAACTGCATGCGGGAAGCTTACTTATAGAAGTCTATGCACAGGTCTCACATAAGAGATGTTTGAGTCTGGCTAAACAAAAGGGTTGCCTAAACTTAAAACATGCTTGAAACATAAACCTGAAAACAAGAGAAGGTGTACACCACAGGATTACAAGCCATGCTCACTACATCTAGCATTGAATGTTGGGGATCAAGAAGAAGATCAAGTTTGTCCTTTATTCTTTTCATAGAGGTCTTACCTTGTTTCAAAAGGGAACAAGAAATATACTGTAAAAAGGACCTCACATCACTGAATAAGATGAGCAGGTTAAAATAAGGACGGAAAATGCATGGGCATTGATACAAGTGCACATCAAAAGCAACATGCACACCTCTGAACAAGTACTCTACACATTACTAATGAATTTTTATATGAATTTTGCTTTTGGCTCATCAAACGGCTTGCTTGGACTGGACCCTATACACATACCTCTCTTTTATGTCCCAAAACCACATAATGCTTTTGCTTTTCCTTTTTCCTTTATCAAAAAGCTAAAGGCAATATAATACCAAACAGATGCACAGTATTCAGAGAGTGAAGCTAGGAAAGAATGTTTGTCCCTTGGATCCTGTCTTATAATCCCTTCACTTTGCCTGATCATTGTCTCAGTCAAACACTTAGAATCCCCTCATGGGTTTTCATCCTCATCACCTTAAACTCTAAACTCACAAATAAATTCTTCAAACTCTAGCAATTTCAATGGCTGCTTGCTCTGAGATGAACCTGCTGGCTACCTTTCTGATCCTTTGCCTGGGTGTAGCTTCAGCTTGGAATGGTACTTCGTTAAGAAGCCAAGCTTCAATCTTAGTGTCACTCAAACAAGGATTTGAGACACCAAACCCATCTCTAGAAAGCTGGAATCTCTCAAACTACAAGTCCTTGTGCTCTTGGAGTGGTGTAAAATGTAATGATCATGGAAACCTTGTAGTCTCCATTGATATCTCCAATCTCAGCCTTGGTGGCTCAGTCTCTCCTGTCATCACCGACCTCGTTTCCCTTCGCAATCTTTCAATAGCCGGCAACAACTTCTCTTCTCCATTCCCTTCCCAAATCCACAAAATTCCCAACCTTCAATTCCTCAACATTTCCAACAATGGGTTCAACGGAAGTCTTGAGTGGAAGTTTTCCTTGCTAAAGGAGCTTCAGACCCTTGATACCTACGACAACGGCTTTGAAGGTTCGCTTCCGAAAGATGTCATCCAGCTCAAAAAGCTCGAATATTTGGATTTTGGAGGGAATTACTTCTCAGGGGAGATACCAAAAAGCTATGGCTCTATGGAGAAGCTCAAGTTCCTTTCTCTTGCAGGAAATGACTTAAATGGCTCAATTCCATCAGAGTTGGGCAAGCTTACGAATCTTACCGTTCTTCGGCTTGGATACTTCAACAGCTTTGATGGTGGGATTCCAAAAGAGTTGAGTAATTTGGTGAATTTAGTCTTTCTTGATCTCGCAAACTGTGGGCTGCAAGGGCCAATACCAACTGAACTAGGGAGGCTAAATCAGCTGGACACTCTTTTCTTGCAATTCAATCAGCTCACCGGCTTGATTCCTTCCAGCCTAAGCAACCTCACAACGCTGAAGGCCCTTGACGTCTCCAACAATGGGCTCACAGGTGAGATTCCTCCTGAGCTTTCATCACTTAAGAGCCTCACAGTTTTGAACTTGTTCATGAACAAGTTCCATGGTGAGATTCCTGGATTTGTGGAAGAGCTTCCGGGCTTGCAAGTGTTGCAGCTTTGGAAGAACAACTTCACAGGATCAATCCCTTCAAAGCTTGGTCAAAATGGTGAGCTTGTTGAGCTTGATCTCTCCACTAACAAGCTCACTGGAGTGGTCCCCAAATCACTGTGCTTTGGTAGAAAGCTCAAAATCTTGATCCTTTTAAACAACTTTGTGTTTGGTTCCCTCCCTGATGATCTGGGTCAGTGTGATACGCTTGTTAGAGTCCGGTTAGGACAGAATTATCTGAGCGGCTCATTACCAAATGGGCTCATTTACCTTCCTCAGCTCTCTCTTCTTGAGCTGCAGAACAATTACTTAACCGGGCGAATACAGGAGGCCAATGGAAGCAATCAAAAGTCCAATTTTAACCAGCTAAACCTCTCAAACAACCGGTTTTCGGGTCCTATTCCTGTTTCTATTGGTAGCCTCTCTTCCTTGAAAATCCTACTTCTGAGTGAGAATCATTTCACTGGAGAAATCCCACCTCAAATAGGCCGGTTAAAGAATGCTGTGAAGCTTGACTTGAGCAGAAACAACTTCTCTGGGCCAATCCCACCTGAGATTGCAAACTGTCATTTGCTAACCTCTTTAGATTTAAGCCAAAATCAGCTGCTTGGCCCAATCCCAACTCAGATTTCCCGCGTTCATGTCCTTAACTATCTCAATGTTTCTTGGAACCAACTCAACCAAAGCCTTCCAAAGGGAATTGGGTCCATGAAAAGTCTCACATCAGCTGACTTCTCCCATAACAACTTCTCTGGCCAGATACCCGAAAACGGTCAGTATCTGCTCTTCAACTACACCTCCTTTGTAAGCAACCCATTTCTTTGTGGATCTTCACTCAGACCTTGCAACCAAACACTTGACAATGATGGCAATCATCATAACCGCAAGATTTTGTTCAAGTTTGCTCTAGCCTTGGTTTTGTTGGTGTGCTCCTTAATCTTTGTAGTAATGGCATTCATCAAGACCCGTAAATGGAGAAATGGTGCTAACACATGGAAGCTCACACCTTTCCAAAAGCTAAGCTTCACAAGTGAAGAAATCTTGGAATGCTTAAATGACAACAATATCATAGGCAAAGGAGGGGCCGGAATCGTTTATAAGGGAGTCGCGCTGAGTGGAGAGCAATTCGCAGTCAAGAAGCTTCTTGGAATTGGAAGCAACAGATTG
Organism: Polygonum aviculare; assembly: GCA_934048045.1. Lineage (NCBI taxonomy): Eukaryota > Viridiplantae > Streptophyta > Magnoliopsida > Caryophyllales > Polygonaceae > Polygonum > Polygonum aviculare. The sequence goes on along the minus strand of OW204030.1, from coordinate 25,300,721 downwards.
GGATCTTCACATCATGATCATGGACTCTCAGCTGAAATCCAGACTTTGGGAAACATAAGACACAGAAATATTGTGAGGCTTCTTGCTTTCTGCTCCAACAAAGACACTAATTTGCTTGTGTATGAGTACATGCCTAATGGAAGCTTGGGTGAGATTCTCCATGGGAAAAGAGGTGGGCATCTTAAGTGGGATACTCGGCTTAAGATAGCCGTTGAAGCTGCCAAGGGGCTGTGTTACTTGCACCATGATTGTTCTCCATTGATCATACATCGCGACGTTAAGTCCAACAACATTTTGTTGGATTCTGATTTTGAAGCTCATGTTGCTGATTTTGGGCTTGCAAAGTTCCTTAGTTCCAACAACGGCTCATCTGAATGCATGTCTGCTATTGCTGGATCCTATGGCTACATTGCTCCAGGTATGCATTATGCTCCATTTCCAGAATAATTGCTTTGATTAATTTATATTAGAGTACTAGATAATACATGTGAATTGTGATTTAGGTGTTTTGAGCATTGGAAGAAGAATACTGTTTTCTTAGTTTTTTTGGCCTGAGCTTACTTTCACCTCTCTTGGAGATAATGAACACATGCTTTGCTGCAAGCCAATTGCTACCTTACTTTTTTGACCCAGAATTACTTAAAAAATAGTCTTACCCAAAGGGGTCCATAAGGGATACCTTCTTTAGGCAGTAAGAGTCTTGCACCCCAACAACAAAGGCTTTCACTTTATAGCCCTGGACCCAATAAAGAGATTCAAAAAAAAGCTAAATATTCCCCTTCTTTTCTCCCTTTTATGTCTGCTTGATTTTGAATTCTCGCCATGCTAATTTATGTTTTTCCTTTGGGACATATGCAGAGTATGCATACACATTGAAAGTTGACGAGAAGAGCGACGTCTACAGCTTTGGAGTCGTACTGTTGGAGCTCTTATCAGGGAAGAAGCCGGTGGGAGACTTTGGAGAGGAGGGCTTAGACATAGTTCAGTGGACAAAGATTGAGACAAATGGTAACAAAGAAAGGGTTAACAGTGTGATGGATGGGAGGCTTCAAGACGTTCCGGTGGAGGAGGCGATGCAAGTGTTCTTTGTTGCAATGCTGTGTGTTCAAGAGCACAGTGTGGAGAGACCCACCATGAGAGAAGTTGTGCAAATGCTTGCACAAGCTAAGCAGCCTAATACATTCCAGATGCAGTGAGTGTGTTGTTGTAGTTATTGTTAGAGTTGATCCATATGAAAAGTGGATCAGTTTGATTTACTTTTTTGTTTGAGAGTTTGTTCAAGTCTGATTAGGGGATTGGAGAAGAGTTGGGCAAGATTGGCTCATGAAAATGTACTTGCTAGCTAGAGTGCTAAATGCAAAAGCTATAGTGTATAAATGGCATTCTATCTCAGAACGTTATTGAACACATAATGTGTCAATCTCTCTTAGAACTTTTTTAAAAATAACTAAGAAAATACTTAGCACAAGAATGAAATGTGACTTCATTGGTTTTGAGCAACTTCAAAGATTACAAATATGGGACACCAAAAAAAAAGGCCAAAATGCCACTAGTGACCTTACAAGACAGTTTTACATCACAAGCCAAGCCACAAACAAAGAATAACAAATCAACATCGATCCCATGGTGTTTGCACCTATGATGGATAATGACAATGCACAAAAATAACTTTAATTACAGACATTAAGCACTTATAGCATACAAAGGAAATAAATTCTTGTTTCTTTTCTTTACTTTCATAAAATGAAGTATGAACACTTAATTGTAATACTTGATGTATGTGTTTGGACCTTACTTAGGCTTTGGGTGGGTCCTCTTTTTTCTCCTCTTCCTTTGGAGGCTCCTCGGTGACCGCCTCGGCAACAACGATCTCCTCGGTGGTCTCGGTGGCGGCAGCTGGTGGCTCATCGGCGGCCGTCTCGGTTGGTGGCGGTGGGACAGCCTCAGCCTCAGCCTCCCTAGGAACAACTTCTTCCTCAACCACAATGAATGTGGAAACCTTTTCAAAAACAAATCCAACTGGGCCTGAAACCATGTTCGGCCCATACTTGGAGCTTGATTCACTCACTGACTTTGATCCTGGAAAGTCTGTGCAAAGAACACCAGCCAACCATATCAAAACCCAACTCATAGTTTTTAACTTGAGCTGTAATAAGCAATCCCAAGTTAAGATTTTATTACTCCCTCCGTTTTAAAAAACATGGTCTTTTAGACAATTTAGGTTGTTTCAAAATACATGACTAATTGGCCTAATTGTAACGGCTTTAATGACTATTTCATTTTTTTTTTCCTAATTTTTCCATTTATACCCCTAATAATTAACTTTATCATAATCATTACACTTTTCATATTTCTCTAAACAAATAATTAACTCTACATTTTATAGGGGTAATATAGGAATAACATTTTTTTCTTAATATATGTGCGATGTCCAAATGGTCATGTATTTTGAAACGGAGGGAGTATTATTTTGCCTAATCTTTTTAGCAGTACTTGATTGAGCATCATTGATGAGATGATAATTATATAATGATGAGCAGGAAATTTTCTAAGCGGGTACTAATCTTCAGATTGAAACATCACTAACTACTATATATGTATAATTGCTACAATAATTGATGCCAATTATTTGATGGCTACGCTATGCATAGTTGTTAACATCTCATATACAAAGTAAGAAATTTTGATATATACTTCTAAGTTCTAATAAAACATTTGTCTATATCTATTTCCTAATTAAAAGCTGAAATTATATATGCACACAAATAGAAAAAAGAAAGAAAAAAAAAGACAGATTTACAACTCACAACGTGTAGATGTTGTAATACTATAATAAAAATAAAAGAATCCTAAAAATAAAAGGGTAAGAGATAGTTTGGATATATATACCGATTTTGACAAGCTCATCCAAGAACTTCTGCACTTTAGGCGAGTGCTTCTTGAGACCTGCCTCTTTGGGCTCCTTAATTAAAATCTGTACCAATTTTAATTTACACACATCAGGAAAATACAAATTAGTTTTAATGTTACATATGATAAGCGATAGTATAACAGTATATATATGACACATGGTAGAAAAATATCCTATATCTAATTAAGAGATGCAAATATGAAAGTGACCTTGACTTCTTTTGAAGAGGCTTCGTAAATCTCTATGACTTTGGGCTTCAGCTCTTCCTGCTTCTCCTCAAACTCCTTGCTTACAGCCTCCTGTAAATTAATTAATTAATTAACATAGTAGTACTAGTAATTAGCATGCATGATTATGTAGAGTTGAAATTGAAAGTGCCCAAAAAAGAACAGTAAAAAAATTCTGGGGAAAAAAGAAGATAAATAAGCTAAAGTGCTTAGAAAAAGGAGATGAAAAGAGGAAGTAAAAAGGAGACCTTGGATTCATCAAAGGATTTGCATGCTTCAGCAGCAGCAGCTTTCTTGGCAGCGTGGTCTTTGCCAAAAATCTTTTGAATCTTTGGCACAACCTTTTCCTTCCATATGCCCATCTCTATCTTCTTTCAATAAATTACCCCAACAATCAATACACTTGGCTTACAAATTCAATGGGAGAATTGAAAAAACTCTTGGCTGGGGAGTGTATTGGAATGGAGGGAGAAGGTCCCAACTGTCCGTCTCAATTAAAGAGGATTTTGGCACCATACTTCAATTACCAAACTGCCCCTCCTTTTCCTCCCTAATTACACACCCCTGCCTGGTTGTTCCATTACACAAGCAAGCAAATGCAGGCTGTGTTTGCTTGTTGTCCAAAAACAAAGTCCTTAATCAGTCCATGTCTCCAACTCCCTCTCCCCATTAATCATTGTCAATTTCGAAACTCCAAATTTGATGTGATTTGTATATCTATATGCGTATGTATATAAAAACAAAAATTGTCATTTTAGGGCCCGTTTGGTATCCAACAGCAGAAACGTAAACGGAATGTAAATGAACCTAGTCCAATTATGTGTTATTATACATTAATTGAAAAAAAATATTTTAATTTAAAACTTTGAAATTTTTGTGTCTAGAGAGAATGGATTGATTAAGGTGGTTTATTACCTCACCCTTAGATTAGAAAAACAAATTGAGTATCATAAAGGGGTTTGCGGTAATTTTTGTATGAAAATTGAGGTAATTCATCATGTATCATAGTGCTAATGTGGAATAGATTCGTTTTCATTCCGTTTACGTTTCCGCCAATGGATACCAAACCGCCCTTAAGAGATTAGCTAACTAGATATCAATATTATCTTTAACAATTTTATGTAATTTCAATTTTAATTTGCCTTTAAGGTGTGGGAGCTCAATTTATTTCTAGACTACATACAACTTTATACTGTATGATTTTTACTTTTCTAAATGTATAATAATAATAATAATAATAATTGAAATAAAAAACCTAAGATTATCCTCAAATTAAAAACCCCAATTTCAAAATTTCCCCAAATTAAAACCCTAGTTTTGATAGAACTTTCAATAATTGAAATTAAACCCTAAAATCGTGTTAAACCTCAAGAATTAGAGAAATGTGTGCACATGTCTCGTCGATTCGAAGGCCGCCCTCGTCATTCCCGTGAAGCTTTTGTTGACGGTCGATCCCTTGCTCCCCGTCGCTGGTCGAGCTCATGCCTCCATGTCACCGGCGTCGTGCACCCTTGCCTCCTCGTCACCGGCCACATGTTGTCCCCAATGTTCGTTGCCGGCCTCACCCGTGTCCCCTTGAAGCTTTTGAGCTCGTTTCTGGTGTTTCAGAGTTCCGGCAAGATGGAAGTAAGTTGTTACAAAATTCATTTTTTTATTTTTTTTTAACTGTTTTTAACTTTGTTTTGTTAACGGAAGTTAATAATTGTTGGCAAATTTATGAAATAGGCTACGACGGTAATGCTCCTAAAATAAAGGGGTACCAAAAGGAAACGGAATTTTTTTAACACCAAAAGGAATTATCAATACCTCATGGATACCAAAAGGAAAATCCCTTTTATTTTTTTAACACAAGTTTTTAGAAAAGTGGTTATTAAACTCAAAATCTTAAAATTTTCTTCAATCTTATTACCCATCATATTTTTTAACAATGAATGAATGTTTTTAATTAATCAACCAAAATACATTCCAATAAAAATTCTCATAAACCACTCCTAATTAATTTTTTTTGGAAAACCTTAAAGTACACATAATATGACTAAATTTAAAGTATTAGGAGAACATTTATTATAAATAGGTGAGAGTATTATATTGTTCATTTAAATATAAGAAAAATGACTCAAAATAATCTCAACTATCAACTTTCAAACAAAAATAATCTGAAATTTGAAAAATATCGTACCACCAACGATAATAACTATCACAATATTAAGTGATAACAATTTGAAATCATTTTCCGGCGAGCTCTCCAATAGAACAAATGAAGTATTAATTGTAAATTTGAAATATGAATTTATTATTTTTTACATTTGTTTAAAATATTTTCGATCAGCACATCATCGATTCAATCAGAAAAGTTACCGGAAAATATACCCGATCGATTTTGGTTATATTATGCTATGTAATTCTTATTGTTGGTGGTAATTTTTGAATTCCGGATTATTTTTTGTTGAATTTTGATACTTGAGATGATTTTGAATAATTTTCCTTAAATATGTATATAATAAAAATATGGATAGCCATAGGTCGTGACCGGAGCTGAATAATATATATATATATGTATATGACGACGATGATGAGGAGGCCACGATATTGTTTTAATTATATTATACGTAAGTAACCAGTAGTAGTAGTTGTGTGGTATTGATAAAATTAAAAGGTGGTTAGACAAATTAGAATTAGACAACAAATTCATAGACAAATAGTGACAGGGGTGCGATCGATGATAGAATGGTAATTGAATGAAATGAAGTGGCTGACAGCTGGCAGACACCTCATATCATATAGGGCCAACCAATTGAAGGTGAGGCCAAGACTTTTTTGGGCCAAAGGAGATACGGCACTCCCCGATCTCTTAAGTAGATATTATATTAATAATTAAAAAATGCGAAGTAATTATCATACGGGGATAACCTAACCCCTTACATCACTCGTCAACGAAAATTTAATCCCATTCGACGGGACACACAATACATAAAATCTTAAAGTAAAGAAAAAAGCAATGAACGCGAGGCTATCGGCAACCATGTTCGCATTCGACGGGGCCGCCAATTTGTACTAATTAATTGTGTTATTTTTTGTACATTAACTAACTTGTTGTTGTTGCTCCCCTTTTTTTGACATGATGAGAATTAGGATCCCCTCAAGGAGGGTATTCTAGCACATCCAGACAGATAAGAGCTAGACACTCATGGTGAATCTAAATTAGATCCTAGGATATTTTGTGGTCCAAACTAGCAATTTTATCGATCACAACATTACATTGCATTTTCACATGAGAAATGTGGACTGATCAGAACCTCTTGAGGGTGATGAGGATGTTGGCAATGATCCTATCGATTTACCATGAACATCTAATGAACACATATATCTTGTCCTGACTTCCTCTACTCCATGTCTTAGTGCTAGTGTTTTAGCCATCAACACCGAGGTTGTTCCATATTTAGTGGTTGTCCCACTGAGGACATTCCCATTTTCATCTATAATGATTGATCCACTAGATGCATTGCTACTACTTAACCTAGACCCTTCAAATTTTAGTTTCATATACCCCTACTTGGTTTCCTCCATTTTCTTGGTTTTGTCTTTTTTATACCATGGCCTCCCACCCTATTCCAAGCTAGGCACCTTTTCCTCATCTTCATGCCAACGTTTACCATGTTCCCATTGGTTCACTTGTGTTCGAATGTGTTGACTTAGATCGCAGATGAGGTCATTTAGGCATTGTTGAAATGTCAGTTTATTTATTTGACGCCATACACTCCACTAGATAATTGCTCACTCGATGATCTCTTTCGTTCCTAATTTCTACTTAATATCCCATAGGATACTTCGTGGGGTCTTACTTTATACCGAAATTTAAAATTTTTATAATTTTCAACGTACGGGGACATATGATCTTCGGGTGGATGGAATCTTTATGCATGTTGTTGCACATAAGGCAACTTGGTGGTATCGCAACCTGTTTTTCACTTAGTCTCGGTTTCGTGGGGAGACCATTCTTATAAGTTTTCCACAAGAAGTTTTTAACTTTTGCGCACGTATCTAGTTTCTTAATCTAGCAGTTTGGAGCAAAATTCATCACATTTTCTTTAGTTATCAAGGTTATTGCTAATGTTGTAGACAACCAACAATTTTTTCTTTTGACCCACACAACTTATCCTTAATGTTATCTATAGGTATTGGCATGTTCAATATTTTCTCTAATTTGTCCCTAGGAAGCACTCAAAGTAGTTCATTCACTCTCCATTTCCTATCTGGTGTGATAGACCACACAACATTTACTTGGTCATTTTCTACCTCATTTTGAATGTCATAATCTGTTAATGGTTCGTGCATTACCCACTTATCTTGTCAAAAAAAAATTGGTTTCCCATTACCTATCTGCTAACCAAGGCCTTCCTCAAACTCTGGGTTGAGCTTCATATATACATTACTTGTTTCCATTGGCAAGAAGCATTTAGTTTAACTTTATACATCCTGAGCTCTTCTCCACTTAAGTACGTACTTCTCATTGACAACTCTGACCCAAATCTTATCTTGCTCAGTGGAGATAGTCCATAAGTGTTTCATTTGAAGAGCTTTGTTCATATCTCTTGTCTTCCTTAAGCCTAGCCCACCTAGTGTTTTGGCTTACATATCCTATCCCATCCTACCAACTGGTTGTGTTGTTTGCCCTTGTTCCAAAAGAACCTTCCATTTATGACATCTATTTCATCGTGCATATATTTAGGCAACATAAAACTATCCATTAGATAGTTTGGTTTATGGCCAAGTTCAATCGGATTAACATCGAGCATCCTTCTTGTGACAATGTGTTGGCTTTCTATTTTGCAAGTTGTCGACGTGCATTTCCAATTGTGTCATGAAATACTGTTAGAACACATTTAGTGTTTTGATGGTTACAATCAAGTTGCCGACCAGATTTGTAGAAGGTCAAATTCTAAATAAGACAACACGTGATCCATTTATGGATGTTTGTAAGATGTTCCAAGAGTGGACATAATAAGTCCAAAAAGAAGAGTAAATCATCCGAGTTCATTGAGGATTTTTTAGAATGATTTCATTGTGTCTTAATTTATATTTTAGGAAATATCTTGCATGGATTGTGTAGGATTTATTCCTTAACCATAAGAAGTAGATCATAAAACAATCTTCTTCGTCTTCTATATAGTTTTCGTGAGTGCATTGTGTAAGAAAAAGAGAGTTGAGCATTAGGTGTAATATCGAGAATGTTGAGTGTTCTTGAATGTAGGATTCGTTCAAGTGGGTTGAGTGTTCGAGAGCTATATTGAGTGACAATTACTTACAAAGGCAAGAGTGTAGTTCACGAGTGTGGGATTCGCTTCTTGTATGTAGAAGCACATTTGTAAACTCAAGAAATCAATAGAGCGAATCAAAGTACTCTTCAAGTCCTACCAAGTGAGAAGCTTGGAAAGCAAGTGGTTTTTCCCTATACAAACTAGTTGGTTTGTAGAGGTTTTCCACTCTAAATATGTGTGTTTAGATCTGGTATTGAAATCTTTTTTGTGTGTTTATTCCGCTATATTTAAGTTTTAATCTTTGGTCTCCGACATCGTTGGTGTCGACAACTTTGAAGTACGAACATTCCTAAAAATGGTATTAGAGCAAGGCTATAGATTTTTCTTAGTACTTTATAGAAAAGATGACCACCACCACCACCAACATCTTTATGAACAACTCCTTCTAGAAACCACTATTTCTCAAGGTTAGAGAGTATGATTGGTGGACAAAGTAGACGAGAACCCAAATATGCTCTCTTGATGGTCAACTTTGGAAAGTCATATCTATTGGCCCTAAAAGGTTTCACAAAGCTGATGGAAAGAAGAAAGAAGTCATAAGTATGGATTATGTTGACTTCAAAAGGCTTGAAAAGAATGAAAGAACAAAGAAAATTCTCCATCATGCTCTCACAAATAGCGGCCTCAAGAAGGTCATTGGCTATAACATGGCCAAGGATATATGGGATGCTCTCAAGAGACTTTACGAAGGAAATAATGATGTGAAGAAGGATAAGATCATAAGTCTCGAGCGGGAGTACGAAAATCTATTCCAAGTCAAGGGTGAGTCTCTCCAAGAATATCACTCAAGTTTCTAGATAGTTGTCAACCAACTAGAGTTCCTTGGAGAGAAGCTTCCTCAATGGAAGCAAAACAACAAGTTGATCTCAGGTCTCAACAAAAAGTGGGACACCATTGCTGCATCTCTCCTGACTTAAAAGGAGATGAATTTGATGACCCTGGAAGATCTTGTCGGCCACCTCACCGTGTACGGAGGTATCCAACAAAGAAGGGAGGATAGGCATGACTCTGAAAAAAGCAAGAATAGTGCTCTTAAGGAGGAGAAGGCCTTTGATCTTGCTCAGGGACAAGACAACATGAAGGATGTCGATGATGATGTTTCCCTGATCTTAAGAGCAATGAAGAGACTTTGGAGTCGCAACAAGGCTCCAACCAAAGCTCCTGAACCTAGGTGAGACATGAAGGGAGTGATATGCTATCATTACTCAAACAAGGGGCATTTTTCTAAACAGTGTCCTAAGAAGGAGGTTGGCAAGAGCATGTTGGTAACTTGGGGCATGTTTGACGACGAAGATGACGCGTCGCCGACCAAAGAGCTTTGTTTTATGGCTTTGAGTGATGACTCTGCAAATGAGGTAAAAGATTCTGAACTCGCTTCACTTCTCTCTAAAAAGACTAGAAAACAACTTTTTGCTATAATTGGAAAACTTGCTCTTCAAGTAACCGAGTTAAGTGAAACCATTTAGGATAAAGATGAGACTAAACTGATGGATGATAATAAAGTTTGTTCTACTAAGGCGCTATTAATCGTGATAAAATTTTTGTTTCTAAACCTATTGCTTGCATTGTTTATCCTAACCTTAAGCCTTAGGTATTTGATCTTCAAAAGTAAGTTAGCAACCTAGAAGAATAGGTGTCTAGTCTCGAGGGAGGAAAACTCATGCTAAAACTTGGAAATACTAAGTTATCAAACAAGACTTCGGAAAGAGATTTGTACAGGAAATTCAACGACCTAGCCTTGGCTATACTAATGCTCAAAAGGAAAAGGGAACGATTCTGGGTCTCAAACGTCCAAAAGAAAATCCCCTATCCATGATCACAACGCAAGTTGTTCATCGTATGTGGTGGACAACCATGGCAAAAGGAAACAAAAGTGGTACCCAAATCAAAAGGTGGGTTCCATGTGGGAGAACCAAGTCTAGAGAACTAGACCTTTTGCAAATTGATTTCTAGGCTCAGGTCAACAACAAGACTGTCTATCTTTGATATAACAAGTATGTAGGGCTAAAATCTCATATCACTTGCTGGTTTGTGGCAAAGGAGGTCATTACCAACATGAGTGTTTTAACAAGACTAGAGATGTTAAGAAAGTTAGGAAGTCTAGGACTCAAAGTGTGAAATCTCTTGTCGCTCACTAAGCTAAAGCTTCAAAGTCTACATTTGCTAGTAATTCTGGTCATTCTATGAATTTTTTTGCCCGACCCAGAGGAGTTATTAAGCAACTTTGGGTTCGTAAAAACTAATATTTTCATGTAGGTTGAAGTGGGTGCCAACAAGCTTTGGTTCATTGGTCAAGCATGTTCAGTGCATATGATGGGAAACTCCAAAGTACATATGTCATTGTGCATTCATTGCATACGCATAGCATATTTGCATAGTACATTACGAACTTTTAAAAGTAATATTTTTTTTCAAACTAAAGTTATTTATGTTTTAACAGTTTTTAAAGATAAATTTAATTAATTAAAGTTTCTCGGTAAAGTTTGTAATAAAGGAAAATTAAGGTTAAAAATTGTGGTTGTCAAAAAGAAATTTTGCCGACTTTGACATTGTAAGTTGATATATACAAAGACAAATGTTTATACGTGTTAGTACACGGACGGAAATCTTCTGTCCCCCCGCACGTCCCACCCGCACGTCCCACTCCTTCCTATTGGTCGATGTTATTTATTTCGATAGAACTAAAGGAAAAATATAGGGGGGGACCCATAGTTTCGACCAATAGAAAGGGAGGGACACGGGAGTGGGACGTGCTAAGGGGACAGAAGATTTGAATATGTTAGTACACGTGTATATGTTAGGGGATTGACTTTGTTTTATATGCTCGTAGGTGGTGGTGTGTGAGTTGAGAGGAAGAAGGAGCCGAGAGAGCGGAGGGAAAGAAGTATTTTTGTTTGTTTTATTCTTCTTGCCTTGGGTTTTGTAGTTTGGAGTCTAAGAATTCTATTTGCAGCACGAGTGATAAATCGTGATCAAGGAAAATACTCAGAGTTCAGAAATCCCTCTTAGAAGGTGAGTATAGACCGGAGATTAAACTTTATGTTATATAACGTGTTATGATTTGTTATAGTGTGAATATATACACACATTATATGCTATATATAATATATGGATATGTGTGTGATATGTGTTTTCTTTGGAATATCCATGACTATTTGCATAGAAAGTGCATTTGCAAATGATAATCCATGATTAATTGCATTTGAGCATAGCACATTGTCATTAGATTAAAGGATTTGTGACTGTGTCATTTCACATGGGACCTATAAGGTCATTTCACATGGGACCTATAAGGTCATTTCACAAGAAGCCTAAAAGGTTGTTTCATATGAGACCTTCTAGTCTAAATCACATGAGACCATTCATAGGAAACCCGGGGCAGATTCAAGCTTAAACAGCTCATAGAATAATAAATTGGAGACATTGGCATTTGCATATGCATAAGTTTATTCATATGAAATATATATATATATATATATATGTACATGGATTAATTATGTGGCTATGAGTAATAATTGACGATGGTTCATATTCACTGAGTATGCGGCTCACATAAATCGCAACTATTTTTTAGGTTCAAGTAGTTTTACTAGCTTGTGTCTCTTAGATGTCACATTTGCATAGGTCGGCCAGCTAATGCCTTGTGCAACCTTCTCCTCCTCATTTTGCATCCTAGACATATGTTTTGATAACAGTTAGAGAGATGTATTAGTATAAGAAGCAACTAGATACAAGTGTGTACCTATGTGTACGTGTTTTGACTAATGATTGTTATGCTTTCTGATATGTTTATGTGAACAGTCTTTGTGTGTTATATGGTATATATAGCATACGTTAGAGGGGTGTGAGGGTGTCACAACAACATAAGATGGTAGGATTACCTTCGGCAACAATAGAAAACGTGTGATTTCCGGATCAGGATAGCTAAGTATCTTAGCTAAGGTCTCTGTCTCCGACGTGAATTTGGTGGACAACCTTTGTTTTAATTTGTTGAGCGTTGCTCAACTATATGCTAATGAGAAAAATCAAGTTGTCTTTAATCATAAGGAATGCCAAATTATAGAGATAAGTTCAAGAAGGATTCTTCTAAAAGGATTATGCAAAAACAATGTCTACAAAGTTGATCCTTCTTTCCAACCCAAAGCGGAATTGTGCTTGAAAACAGTGGCCGATGTCGCCAACCTTTGGGATAGTCGGTTTTCTTATGCATGCTTAGAGTTGCTGAATAAGCTTCATAGAGAGGAGCTAGTACGTGGTTTACCCAAGATTGATGTGTTCAACTCTGAAGTATGTGATGGTGGTGTAAAGGGTAAGCAAGTAAGGTCTTCCTTTAAGTCCAAGAAGAATGGTCTTATTCACAACTTCTTAGTGCCTAGAACTCCACAACAAAATGGCATGGTCGAGAGGAATAATAGAGATGTGGAAGATATGTCGAGGACTTTGCTATTCTCTAGTGGTCTTCTAAGGAATTTTTGGGGAGAAGTCATTCATGCTGCTTGCTATGTGATGAATAGACCAATGCTTCGTCCACTACTTGGACAGACTTCTTATGAGTTGTTGAGAGGAGTCAAGCCTAATGTCGTCCACCTGCTATTTTTTGGGTTCAAGTGCCTAACTACCTTACATAACCTAAGATCATCTATTTATCATACAATCCACCAAAAGTCATGATCCCACACATCACCTTTGCAACAACACATAGGTGGTCTTATCATCACTTCAAAATCCATAGCTAGACACCATACTAACATTAGACTACTAGTACTCCCACTATTCTTACTTAGACTATACCCAAAGACAACATTAAAATTAAAGTTCATGTCTTATGTTATCCCAAAAGGATTGATACTTCCCCTTGTTAAGCTTAGTTGACATCATCATCATTTCTTCTCTCTTTTATTGTCTCCTCCCCTCAAAAGGGAAGTCATTGCCTCAATGCATTCAAGGCTCCCCTTATGCTTCCCTGACTTAAATGTAGACATTTGATTCAGCTGAATACTCATGTTGTCCATCCTTAGCCTAATAGAGTTGGCATTGGACAAAGAGGGGAAGGAATCAAGGGGTTGAGACTCCTCTTGAGTAGAGGCCATTTATAGTCCTTATTCTATCATTGCTTCTATCTTCTCTTGAGTAAACTCTAGCTCTTGATCCTCATCATTATCTTTCATAAGGAACTCATCAACTATGTCTAGAACATTTTCTTTATAGTCTACATTTGCTTGGAGAGCCAATTGGGCTTCAAGGCTTGCTTTTCCTTCCATGTCATTATGGGGAAGATTGGATACTGTTTGAGCCAAAATTTACCAATGGAAACTTTGACCTAAATCGGGCCTAGATCGAAGCAAATCAAAGAGAAGGACGAAAATTGTGTTTCTATTGATGAGAAAAGTGTATGAATGTGTATAAACATGGTACCCCGTTCTAGGGTTTACAATGGATGTAAGAAGGTATGACCCCCCTTCTAGGGTTTACAATTCATGCCTCTGGCAAGGGCTATGGTGTGTGATATGATGTGATATGCTATGATCCTCCATCTATCCTCCCCAAATTCGTGGGTTACATGGGTATTTATAGACAATAAATAGGAATTCTATCTTACACAAGGTATAAATCTATCTTAACCAACAAGTCTTCTAGAAGATCTATCTTATATCTTGGATGCTCTTTATCCATTCTGGCAGCGAATCTATCATATATTAGAAGATATCTTGGAAAGATTCTATCTTGTTGCCTTGGATCTATCTTCTTTAACCGACTTTCCTTTCGCCGCAAGTCTTGTCTTACTCTAAAGGGGTAGCAAAGAAGTACCACTTAGGTCTTGATACTTCTTTGGCTAAAACCTGGGTACCTTGAAGCTACAAGGCATTGAGACTTCTCTGGTAATGGGTTGCCTTCTGCTTGGATTATTTCTGGGTCCAACAATACCCCAAATTCATCTTGGTTATTGAGGCGACGAGATGGGCAAAATGGATTTCACGCCTTTGATACGAATCTTCGTTATTTGCAAGAGTTGTTCATTGATATAAGCAATTGAGTTTCTATACAGAAAACATCTTTGTGACAAAGGTGTTTACTAGTGGCGTGGACTCTATCGAAGTCGTCAGCTATAGGCACAGACTTGACCGAAGCTTCTTGCCGCCAGCGTTGGTGTGATCGAAGTTGTATAGCCTTGGGCATGTTAACTTGACGATAACCGTGAGCATCGGGTGCTAGCCTGATCGAAGTCGCTAGCCCATAACATAGACTTGACTGAAGTCACAAACCAAGAGCTTACACTCGTTGTCGTGCAAAGGTGATATTTGAAAAACTGAAGGTATACGTCTCGGATAGAGAGCTTATGTCTTGGAAGCTATGTCTCGAAGGTACTCTTAAGGTAGTACACTTGGTTGGTTTTAAGGTCTGCATCAGAGATTCTCCGCGTAGGATAGCGAATACTCGATGAGCTGTAGTGCGGTAGGAAAGTGAAGCTGTGAGAAGCTATGAAGGTGAACCAGTGTTTGGTCAATGTGGATGTTAGAATGATTGCTTTAATATTTGATGAAGCCTCTCTTGGAGATTCTTCAAGACTTTTCTGATGCAAAGAACGATCGTTGGGACTTAAAGACGTAGTAAGATACCTTTGTCAAGTACTATCCACTCAGTACCCCAGCATATGATCTTCTTTTGAGGTGGGCGTGGAACTTCTAGATGATGAGGATAAGGTGATTGACGTACCAAATACTTCAACAGTAATGGACCCCAGCCTCCTTCGTCACGACGGGTCTGACTCATGAGGTTGAGTTAACCCCGTAGAATGATTTTTTGAACGCAGATGTTATGTGCAATCTTCATATGTTGATCGATTATTAACTAGGCATGGCTAGATAAAATTGTCGTTTAACCAAAGAATGACTAGAGAAGTATTGATGCATGATTAGCGAGTTCATCTGAGCCATTTCTGGTGAATCTTCGCGTGCGCTTAACTAGCGATGGTGCCGGCGTAACTAAGGAAGTCGATGGTGAGGAGCCTTCAGACGAGGCGACTTCTCAGACCCCAGCCACTATAGAGTGGCTCTACCCTTTTTCCTTGTTGCTTATTTGAGTTAACTTCGTTGAGTGAATGAATGCGAACCCTTGATTGGGTGTAAGTGTTCGTTCTTTGGAATCTTGGTTATCTTGGTCTAGACTTTGTTGTCCTTGTAAAGCGTGAACTTATGACCTCCTATTGGTACGGGGTGTTCCCTTTTTTGTATTTTGTTTTGTTTCGACGCCCTTGTATGGCGCGCTTCTTTCAGTATTGTCCCTGCACTAAAATAAAACAACTTTGCAACAATGTTAGTATAAGTAAATATCCGGAGAATATCCAGAGAAACATCGTCCGTTGGTAGAGGATGCATTGTTCACTCGTATTGAGCTTCGATGCCATGGTATAGCGCTCACATATATATGTTGTTGTGCTAGTACCTTTTTATTTGCATTAGTTAGCAAATTTGGGTGTGGGCAGTGATCTGGAGATTCGTCAGGGATGTATTATCCCATATGTGTATGAATGCGTTAGTAGATCAGCATCCGAGAGGAAGTGTTATGTGGCTTCCTCCCATAGCGCATTAGTTCGACCCTGAATAGATTTCCAGGTCTTTGCGCTTTGTACTGCAAAGGTCCGTGCATAATTGCTTATGATTAGGCGTCCTTTGGATCCTTAAGTTTAGTCCTTAGGATATATTGTCCTCGCGGCGTCCCGCGAATTGTGGCCTCGGGTTTATCGTTGCTATAACTTTCCCCTTCTCGTACTAATCCAATGTGACTACGTACATTGATTGGACTTAGATGGGGGGTAACCAACTTATGGGTTACTTCACCACGTTGTACGGGTTACTTCGCCCTACGTTGTACGGGTTACTTCACCCACGTGACGACATCGCCATTTCTAGACGGTATAACCATGTATATTTACAGTGGTTTTTTGTGTGTTTTTGACGCGTATTTGTTTAGTCGGTGAGACGTAAAATAGTGCGTATGGTGCATTTAAAGCAGTAGTTGAGTTGTGGGAGAGTTGTTTTCTCGCAAAACATCACAAATAGAACTGAAAAACTACTAAGCTATGAATTAAAGACAACACATCGACAATGGGAGCTAGCGCCCCGGAGTCGCTTATTGAAGAAAATCAAAGAGGTCTTAAAGAAGTATTAAGCTAAAGCTAAGTGATGATAAAAAATCTAATGAGACCAAACCGATTCAGGATTAATACTTCTTCAGATGGGTTGCATTTTAACGCGTGTGAGTCATGATCGACTGTCGTTAGCGTTGGCTCGTGAATGAGAGGGAAGACATTATAGAATGTAGGAAGAATGAGAACGAGTAATAAAGTATAGATAGTAAAAGTAAGTACCTTAGTCTTGTAGCCAATGTTGGCGTATAGCGCCTTTGGACTATATTCGAGCCATGACTGGCCATTGACGTTTCGCATGGTAGGATAATGCATAATTAAGATGTCGAACATAGGTGATCACTGGTTTCCCCAATGATCCTCCAATGCATAAGTTACTAATGTCTTTGTAAGAAACTGCAAAGGGAAAGCAAAATGTAAAACAATAGTTTTTGGGAGTGATACGGATGAAACCTGTGTTTTACTAGCGATTGGATCATGTTCGTGATAATGGTTGTTGTCATCATCGTTTTCTCACTTGATACTCTGGATATCGACTAATGGATGGTAATTCTCTAACTGCGGCCTGGCGGCTATTTAGTGATCAATCAGTGAGTGATTGGCTTGAATCGTTCCCAAAGAATGGGGGTCTAAGGAGTGTCGTAGTTAGATCAGACGACCCCTGGTGTCTTCTTGCAACCATCAAGGTCTGGCCTTGAAGCTGTCTTCGTAACTTCTTTGGAGATTTTCTAGCGACTGCCTAGCCGTTGTCAAGAGATTGACGATGAGCATCTGGCCTGGTCTGTTGCCCAAGAAAGGATGTTGGAGGGGTGTTGTAGCTTGATCTGGTGTCAAGGTTGCTACACCCCTGTCGTCGTTTTGCAGCCGAAAATGTTTGGCTTTGGAGCCATCTTCTGAACTTCTTTGGAGATTTTCCAACGACTGCCCAGAGATTGCCCATAGATTGTCTAGGGAGATACCGACTTGTGCGATCTTCTCTATAGAAAGCTGCTTGAAACCGATTTTTCTGAACCAGGGGAGTGAACCCCTGACCATGGACAGTTAAGCCAATCTCTTGTTGCTTTTTGGTTCAAGTAACCCCAACTCGTGGTGAATTGGTACTTTGTGAACCGAGCGTGGGCCGCTTCCTTGAATTTTTGGACGGTGTCCGAATCTGGGTACTTCGCCATGTAGGAAACAGTTTAGGTATGGCTTGGCCCAGTGGTCGACTGAACTGACCCTTGGACTGGTAAATCTTTGGTGAATATCCGGAGCGAGTGGCTTGGGTGGAGATCTTTTAGCCTGCGCAACCGATGTTTCTGTTGTGGCCGACTGTAGTAAGTGGACCAATGGTATGATTTTGAACTCTCGGGGATCTAAGGTTGAGCCTAGTTCAACTAGGGCATCGGTTGAGGCGTTTTGCTCACGAGGAATTTGTTTAAATTCAATCTGGTCAAATTTCTCGGATAGTGTTTTAACTACTCCGAGGTAGCCGATCATTCTATCATCTTTGGCCTCGAAGATGCCCAAGATTTGATTGATGATGAGTAGGGAATCGGCACGTACCTTGATTCTCTTGATGGACAGGTCGATAGCAAGTTCTAGCCCGGAGATGAGAGCTTCATTCTTTGACTCATTGTTGGTGGCCTCAAAGTTGCACCTTACTGCTTGAGCTATCTTGTCCCCCCTTGCCGACTTTAGCACGACTCCGAGACCTGCCTCCATGTGTTCGAGTCTCCTTCGGTGTTCAGTAACCGTTTGTCCAAGGGCTCGTCGAGGGACGATGTCGGGATTTCTTCTTTCGCGTTCTCCTCGGGGGTTGGGGTAAAGTCGGCAACGAAGTCAGCGAGCACTTGTGAATTGATACTTCTTTAGTACTTCAAAAAATAGTCGATACTTATCTGAGGATTTGGAGATGAACTGGCTAAGCGCAACTATCTTGTTGATCAACTTTTGCACATCCTTTACGCTTCGAGGGGTTTTCAAGGGAGCAATCTCCCGAACTTGGCCAGGGCTAGCCTTAAACCCTCGCTTGGTCACCACGTGCCCCAGAAAAGTACGAGACGGTACCCCGAAGATGCACTTCTGGGGATTTAGCTTCATGTTGTATCCTTCAAGGGTTCTGGATGCTTCTTCCAAGTGCCCCCTGTGTAAGGAAGCGCTTGTGCTCTTTGCCACCATATCGTCGATATACACCTCCGTTGTCTTTCCAATGTGATTATGGAACATCCGATTAACTAATCGTTGGAAAGTAGCCCCGGCGTTTCGCAAGTCAAAGGGCATTACATGATAGCAATATGTGCCCAGCCCAGTTATGAGGGAGATTTTCTACATCGGTGTCGTCGAACACGATGGCTTGTCCTGAAGATTTCCTGACAGCAGCCCCGATGGCTGGGGTCGGCCAGAAATCTCTTTCTTTGGCACTAAGATTTGTTGTTGAGTATGTCAACCACATATGTTTGATGCCCCAAATATCACGTTGATCACTCTGTCTGGTGTTGGGGGATCTTGTCTTTCTTAGCGCTCGGGCTGGAGATTCTTCAGTACTTCTTTGGGCACTTGGGCATCCGGCGCCATGTCCTTGATCCGCCCCTCAATGATTAAACGAGACAACTCTTTTCTTAGCATGATGCAGTCGCGATTCCGGTGCCCATGATACTCGTGGTAGTCACACCACTTGGTGGTATCTCTATCGGCCTTTGGAGCCTTATCCTTTCTTGGCCACCTCACGTATTCCCCAAGCTTGGTCATATTTTGTAGGAGCTTGCACGTAGAGATGTTGAACTTAAGGGAGTCTAGCGAAGGTGGTGGTGATGTCGCAAGACTAGATTAAGACTTTTTCACGGTCAAAATGGTTTCAGGAATTCTCTGGTGGATCTTTGGGACTTCAGAAGTACCCTGTTGAGATCGTTGGATTGTTTTCGACTAGAGGTGAGCTGAGAGCGAAAAGTATCCGAATGATCCGCAAAGGACTGAATGCTCCTACGTGGGACACTAGTGAATCAAGTCAGGGCTGGCCTTGTTAGGGTTGTGCCGAATCCTTTGTTCATCATAGCTTCTTTGGAATGGTAGGGAGAGCTTTCTTCTTGTCCTTGGAATGGTAGGGAGAGCTTTCTTCTTGTCCTTGGAGGACCTCAAATTTTGCCAGTACAACTGAGATCATCCCATGCAGCTGTACATGCTCCAATGAGAGCTTTGTTCTTGTCCTTGGAGGACGTTCCCACAGTACACTTTTTGGCAAAATGTCCTTTCTTGTTGCATTTGTAACATGTGAGTTCCTTCATTTCAGCCTCTGTGTACTTGGGACTCTCCTTTTTGTAGAACTTGCTCTTGCTACTATGCTTGTTCTTCTTGTTATAGTACTTGAGAGCCTTGTGAATAAGAGAGAGTTCCTCATCTGAGTCAATCTCTTCCTTTGGCTTTCTTTCTTTCTCTTTGGGACGCAAGTTCTCCAGTTTTTCTTTGTTTTGCATCATCAATGCTAGATCTCTTTGGCCACGTAGGTACTCAGCGTACTCTGGTGTTGTGGACGCCAAAGCAAGATCAGTTTGAGGATTCTTTCCTAGCTGAGCCATGTCAGAGATTCTTCGTTCTTCGTACTGCCTGAGCTTCCCATAGATCTCTTCCATATCTAGAGTTTTGTTGGCTGTGTTTTCTTTGAAAGTCGTCCTATCAAAGTTCCAGACTCCAGTCAACCCATCAATGACTACTTGAACTCTATTCCTCATGGAGATTTCTGATTCTGGAATGCCCAAGTTCTTCATTTTGGTGACAAGACCTTCAAAACGGTACGAGTAGTCATTTACCGTTTCATTTGGCAACATACTAAAAGCATAGAACTCCTTTTTAATCTTCAGCTGGACGTCCTCTTTCATTTCTGCAGTTCCCACATGAAATTTCTCAAGAGCTTCCCACTGTTGTTTTGCTGTGGGGAGATTGCTAACTCTTGTGGCATCCCTTTCGCAGAGGGACGCTTGAAGAAAACACACTGCTTTAGCATTTGTTTCCATTAGCCCGAATTCATCAGGACCCCACTCGTCCTCTTTGTCTTTCTTGTCATCGGGAACTTTGAGGTCACCTTTTCTGATAACGTTCCAGCATTGATAACTTGTGCTTCTGTAGAAGTTCTCAAATCTCGTTTTCCAGCGGTTGAAGTTGCCGTCCGTCAGACGCGGAGGCTTCACAAAAGAGATTCCAATAGGTTCCATGTCCATCTTTACCTGCAACTCAGTAAGAATCTAGAGCGCCTGCTCTGATACCAATTGTTGGATCGTTAGTCTGAGAGACGTCCTTTACTTTGAGTAAAGGCGTCCTTTGGTTAGGCGTCCCTACGAGGTGTAGGGGCGTCTTTCAGTATTGCAGCGGAAATTAAGACTAAACAGATAATAGATGAACGCCGTGAATTATAGAGGAACCACCCAAGACCAAGTAGTCCTTGAGTGTAAACCTCTACCTCCTTGGAGGATTTTTGAATAGTACTTTCCTTTCTATTGAACGATCTTACAGTTGTACTGGCGAGCCTTTACAGTTCTCTGACACTTAGCTTTTCCCTAAGTTCACTTGTAAAGAACTCCTTTAAGCCTACAACTTAAGCTAGCTCAATCTACTAAAGGACTCTATTCCTACGTTCTGCAGTACTTCGCAGAACTCTCTCTCTCTTTTTGGGTTTTCTTGATACAAATAGTTTTTGTGATTTGGTTACAATTCTCACTCGATCTAACACAAGTTCTAGCACTGTTCTTGAGTTCTTGAGTTAGTTCTTCGTGTTCTTGAGTGAGTCGCTTTCCTCTGATTCTCTCTGAATATTCTCTGAAAGCGTTGGCGTCACAATAAATGCCTTGCGGTATTTATAGGACTTGGGAAGGGCGTCATTCTCGTTCTGACGATCATGCCCTTGAAGTACGTGGCTACAGGATCTTCCTCCACGAATAAGGCGGTGGTGAGGAAGCTTCCTGTATCCAGCTGTGTGTGATGAACTCCGCTACAGGATCGTCCGCCACGTAGTGTTGGACTCTGCTACAGGATCGGTCTCCACGTGTCCTTGGATGATCAAACATTGTCGAGTGATGTCATCCTGTCAGCTAGAGAGTAAGGACTCCTTTCTTGCGTTCCTACTTGCTTGGGACTCCGTCCTTGCTCAAGTAGTCTCTTGCTCGTCCTTACTTCCTGTTAGCTTGCGTCCCTAAGCCTAGGGAACGTTCACACACTTGTTGTCCTTTGTTAATTGGGCGTTCCTGAACACTTGGACAAATTTTTTAGAATCAAAGTGAGTTTGTCATATCAAAACTAAGGGACGGTTTGTGTGGGCACACTACCAAATACGCAGGCGTTCTTGATAGCGTCCCAACATAATTCCAACTAGCCTCTTTCCTGATCTCATTAATCCCAACAGGCTTCTTATGATGGTTTTTGGAAGAGGATGGCTTAGGGAAGGTGACAGGTATAGCTTGGTTCCTATTTTTTTAAGGGGCAAGCTTGGAAAGTGTGGGAGAGGTTACCACAAGTTCCACATCCTTTTGGGAAGTCCTCAAACCACACCTTGTATTCATGCTCACAAGCATTTTCACCAGGCACCACAATAGAAGTGCGCGCTCTCAATTATTGCAAGGTCAACATTGATACACAATCTAGCATACATGAACCTCTAAAACAATGTAAGTGTCTAATTTTATAACCTTTCCTAATGGGTTTGACTACATAATTGTGCTAAGCAAATCAAAACTTAAATATTCCATAGGCAATTTAGGGATTCTAACCTAAATATTTACCAAGCAAATAGACCTTACCGCAACATCAAAGTTAGACCTCCATGGTTTCGGGATCATTAGCTGGCCAGAAACAGGATATGGGTGAGCATCCCAAATTCGATCTAGACCTTCCTAGAGGTTGGCAACCCTTAGTTCAAACTAGACATGAGTCCTTACATGAAGCTAGAAGTCCCCCATCAACTTCCAATCCCCCCTCAATTTGTTCCTAAGCCTTACAACTTCAATAGATTCTCGCAAAACAAAAGCATACATAGATGTATCTTTCTTTCACCCCTGAGAGCTTACTCAAAAAAGTCACCATGCCAATCTTACCCTTTCCTTTATTCTTGTCTTTTCTGCTCTTAGGAAAGGCAGCCTTATGAGTTTGCTTAGAATTGCCATAACCCTTACAACAACTACCCTTTAAGCCTTCATTAGCCATGGTAGATGATTCATCACATCTTTCTTTAGCAATGTTCTTAATTATTGGACTGTTCTTTAGAGTAAGAAAGATCGAAACAAAGGAATTCCTAGTAGGAGCGCGTTTATCCTTCTCCATTGCCATAGTAACAGTGCTTTATTGCTTGAGCAGAAAGCCAAAGAAAAATCAATGAAAAAAATTAAATGTTGCATGCAACCAAAAACAACCTAATGCTCGTGCCAATTTATAGACAAATTACTCGAATACCAAAGACCAAACACAAGAAATAACAACTAGGAATGATGAGTTAGGATAGTACAACTTGATTTTGTGGCTATGGAATAGCCGGTAATAGCCGCCTTTGGAGATGGATGAGGAATGTCTTCAGCCCACTTTGGAGATTTGATGAATTTGGGAAACACACCGGAACAAACACCACCTTCCCATTCCCAACTTTTGATGGATGAACAACCTCGTGCAGTTCAATAGTGCCACCAACCCTAGTCTCGTTTTCGACTGGGGTACTTTAATAATCAACCCAAGCTACGTCTTAATCCCTCTTTTTGGGATCCGGATTGTCAACTCTTGCAAATCTAATCTATCTTTTAGGGACTGATTGGCCTCAACGTTTCGTAGTCGATAAACTATATCAACTTCTACTAGTCAACACCTTTTGGAAAATCGGGGTAGGCAAACTACATTTCTACCACAATAGGTTCTTTGCAAATTATTGCAAGTAATTTGAAAGAGGAAAGCCCACAAGATTAGGGCAAGTTTTGATCGAGAATAAGATCTAGGGTTTTCAGAATTGGGTATCGGTACTGTTCTTCAACATGATATTTTGGGGAGAGAGTATCTTGGGGTCCTTTTTTGCCCATTTGTTTATTTTGTTTTTTGGCAGCTCTTGCTTTATTTAATTCTTTCCCGATCAAATCCTATGCAAGTTACAATACATGTTGTACAAGTTACAATGCCTAGCTATCTCATCCATAGTCGATGAATATATATGATGAATCTCATTAGAAAAACAGGTAAAAACCTGAAACAATTTATGAAGACGGATGACGGATGAATCTGGACAAAGTTCCTTTACCCATGCATAGCCTAACCCAATGCTGATACGGACCCGATGTGGATTCGTATCGAAACCTTACTGGTCAAGGCTTGAATCAATCCCGAGGTGGGAGATGACTCGATGAACACGGTGGTGGCGTGTTTGAGAAGGGATAGATAGAGAATTAAGACAAAGCGAGGGTAAAATAAATATTTCCTTTTTATTGATTGATTTCTTTCATTGACAGCAGACAACAGTATATATACTTAAACCTTAAAACCCTAACGGTTCAGATAAAGCGTCCTAGGAAAGAACCACAAAGAAAACCCGAGAAGAGAAATAAACTCTAACTAAATTATGATTTGCGCCTTGCGTAGGGGTTTCTCTAAATAAATATTAGAGAAGTATTTTTTTTAAATTATTATGTACTATTGCTCCGAATAATAACTGGTCATTGGATATCAAATGTGATAATTAATTAGTTTATTATATCATCTAAACTTAAGTATGAAGAACTAAATATATTATATATAGTTTTTGAAACTCAACGGGTTAACCCAAACCATTCGAATGTGGGTTAGGGTTAAGTATATATCGACCCGCGATTAATTCGTTTAATAGAGTGACCTTATTTAAATCTGATCAGACAAACTTCTTTGTCAAGTCTAGTCGGTATAATAATAGTTTTGATATTTGATAGTACTAATATATTTTTTTAATCGTATTGAAATTTTCTATGATTGAGATATTAAACTTAAACTCCTTTGTCTTAAATATTAAAGATACTATTTAATGTAAAAATTATAAATTGATACATATATGTCACTTACTTTGGCTATAGATCAACTTTTTCTACATCTATATATGGTAAGATTAATATATTTTATTTAGAATATTATTATAGAAATTATGTGATCGAGTTGAATACCTAATTGTAATCTATTAAATATAATGGATAGAAAATCTTCATAATAAATCACTTAATTAAGTTTAAGTGTCCAATCGGTTACAAAATGTTGAGTTTAAGTGTCCAAATGAATACCCGAGAAATTCAGGTGCTAAACTGACTATTTCGTACTAGTTTAGGGGGCTGCGTATGTTTTAAGCCGATTTAAAAATACTTATTTGCGAAACTGCCATTAACTGCTTCAGGTTTAAAAATATATATTGATATTTATGTATAAAAAACACTTTAATAAAATTATACTACTAACTAAGATATCAAATGCACTACAAATTATGTTTTTCACCCGGCCAGCCAACCACCGTACCCAATGACTATGGGTGGATACACCCGAATGGGATAACAGACTGATTCTTTTTTTTTGAAAAAGGTAAACCTTAGGTTCCCCTTCTAAAATAGAGCCAACCTAGATCATCCTTCCGGATGATTGTACTAAACTCCTTCAGGAGGAAAGAGAGATCCGGACTTCGGGGTTCCGGGTTTGATCAACTTGCATAGCTTGAATGATGGTGATGAACCTATTGTAGTGGTCCAAGAAATGATCTGGGATTGGTTGTTTAGCCAAAATATCTGCTACTTGATTACATTCTCTGAAACAGTGGTATATCTTGACTTCAGAGAAGCTTCGAAGGGTGAAATTGATGTCTTGGATAATAGTCGCAATTTCCCAAGGGATCTTCCAAACATGTTTTAGACTGTTGATGATTGTTAGGTTATCACCTTCGATAACGATTTTGTCCAAGTGAAGAGATGCACCCTGCCGTACAGCTTGAAGAAGTGCAAGCGCCTCTGCTTCCAGAGCATTCTACGCACGACAAGGTTGTCTACACAAAGAAAGCACCTCACCTCCTGCAGAGCGAAAAACAAAAGAGGTGTGAGAGCTTCCGTCCGGTCTTGTTGAGGCATCAAACTTTATTTTTGTCCACCCTGGCTCTGGCTTAACCCAAAAGAGTGGTTTGGTGCGGGAGGTCTTGCCTTTTTTCCTTCGCTTGTCTATTGAAGCTTTTCAAGTGGTGTAAGTCTTAAATATGATATTGCTCAAAGACACCAGGTCCATTGTAGTAGTGCTACGAAAGATTTTGGAGTTTCATAGCATCCAGATCTGCCACCAAGTGAAGCATAGGAGATCAAAATGGTCACTTTGCATCCGGGTCTGCTCTAGGTTAGTTACAAAGTCATTGTAAAATATGAGAGGGATCGACACCCGAAACTTTTGCTCTATTTAAGCTATTAGCGAAGTGGTGAATGGACATTGGAAAAAAGGTGGTTAGTATATTTTTCTGCCTATCACATATGCAGCATTGGTTGTAGACCTTATGAAAATGTCGATTCAGTCTTTCAGTGGTCGGTAAGCCATCCGAACATGCTTTCCATTGAATGACTTGATTTTGGGCGGGATGTTGAGATGCCAGATCCAAGCACCATCAAATATGTGACGTAGTTCTTGTTGATTTAGGAGCTTTGTTGCTGACTTGACCGTACAGGCACCATCCGGGGATGGGGTCCAAATAATTCGATCTTGGGTGTTTGATACCGGAATGTTGATGTTACAAATCCGGTCAACTATATATCTTGGCAAGATAAGAAGGAGCTTCTCAGTGCCCTAATGTTTATTTGGAGTAATAAACTCAAAGACAAGAGTGTTGATATTGTGTCCATCGAAATAGGATAGCAGGGGGCATCTTAGGCTTTTCTGGAAAATGTCTCGTAGCTGTAGTAGGCGGCTAAACTGCCAAGATAGGTTGGGGCCCTTCTTATAGCTCATGATGTCAATAGAGCCAATGTATTTTTCAGTTATTATTCGAACCCACATGTTAGTAGGCTCACTCAAAATCTTCCACAACAATTTCAATTGGAGAGATATATTAACAGTTTCAACTGACCTAAAATTCAATCTCCCATGTTCCCTAGGAGCACAAATTTTCTCCCAGGAAATTAAGGGGTGGTAACCTGGAGTGTACTTGTTCCGAAAGAAGTCCTTATTTACCCTATCTATCTGTTCCCAGATCCCCTTCGGAAGAAGGAAGCTTTGCATTAAGAAGTTGGTTTTAGAGGTTAGGTTTGCTTTTATTAGGACGCTTCTCCCGGCCTGCGACAGAGAACTGGCCTTCCATTTTGCTAATTGTTTTTTCAGGTTTGATATGGCTTCATCAAAATTTTGGTTTCTAACTCTTCCCCGGACTATGGAAATCCCCAAGTTCTTCTCTAGGTTTGTCGTTAGAGGTATGTTCATAAAACTAGCAAGGGCGGTAACCGTCGATCGCGATATATTATTGGAGCACTGAAGGCTACTCTTTTGAAAATTTATAACAAGGCCTGTTTTATGTGCAAAGTCATCTAGGGTCGATTTAATGAATTTCATGCTGTCATGAGAGGGATTGGCTAGGATCATTGTGTCATTTGCAAAACTTAGGAATGGGAGGCAAGTACCATTCTTGGTAAGCTGAATCCCCACTCTACGGGAGGGACTCATGGCTTCCTTACTTAGAGATCTGACCAGCCAAACGGAGCCTTATTCTCCAGGATTGTCCATCTGCCCCCTACTACTCTAATCATCATTAAACTTAGGGTTGGGTAAAAAAAACCGTAACCGTTAAACCGGTATTCGAAAACTTTTTCCGGTTAACCGTGACGAGAAAAAACCGGAAAATTGGTTATGGTTAACCGAACGGTTTTTTAAATGGTTTAACGGTTCGGTAATGGTCAGTCATATATTTTTAATCGGATAACCGATAAACAGTTTAATAAAATATTAATATATATATATTTTAAAAATAATATAATATAAGTTAATTTGATAGTATTAGACTTTTTTAATAAAAGGTATATTCTATAATTCAAATACAAGTGTGCTTGCAATATAATACCAAGTACAAGTGTTGCTTCAGAGTCGGCATTTAGTACCGGCGGTCGTGTGCTTGATTCTTTTCGAACTTCTCTGACGCCTAAAATGGTGGAGGCTCTAGTTTGTGGTCAAGATTGGATGCGTACTTCGCGTACTCATCCAGTCGAGGAGAAACTACTTGAATTAGAGGCTATGACTTTGGAAGAAGGTTAGTGTATTATATCTTGATTTCTTTTCTTTTCTTATTTATATTGTTTAACTCACTATTTTGTTGCGTTACTGTTTATAACCTTTAGACATGAGAAAGCTGATGTTGGAGCAACCGTTAATTGAAATCGATGAGGCTATGGAAGAATTAACTGTGGATTGAAATCGATGAGGCTATGGAAGAATGAAGAAGTATGTATTAGTGTTCTGGGATTGAGTTATATATTTTGATCTTAGTGATTCCACTGAACAGGTTGTTTGATCTTATTTTGTATTTGTGAAACTCTATGTAATTCGATCGATGCTTTGATATGTAATCCAATTATGTATTTCAACAATGTACTCGAATACGTGTTTTGATTATATATTTGGATATTTATCGGTTAAAATGCATGTATTTAAATGAATAATTTCACTTTCAAATAGTAGTTAACCGACTAACCAACCGGTTTTCATGGTTAACCGTTGCTTAAGGGTTCGGTAATGGTTATCATAATTTAGTAACCGAATATCCGGTTAACCGATATCCGATTAACCAAACTTCCGGTTACCCGTCTGTCCTAATTACACTAACGGGGAATACATAATAATAAGGGTTTTTTTACCGGAAACCATCCGCCCAATTGATATTCTTGACCCGTTAGATCGACACGGACCTCCCGGTAACATGTCATGACCCGATCCGGCTTGACCCACTACTCAGTTGACTCAAAAATGTACCCAACCAGAACATGAAATAACCGAACTTGAACCCGACTGAACCGACCTGTTTAACAACTTTGTATAAAGATAATTGACTTTGTGATTACCTAAATGATACAAAATGTTAAATGTATTACTTGAAGATCTTGTGTTTTTTATATGAATTGAATTGAGAATGTGTCATAAGTGAAACTTTTATATGTTTTATAGATAAATATTTGGACGGTGATTGTTATTGGTTATTAACATGTTTTAAAAATATTAAATTTTCTAAGATTATCATATAATATATTGTGTTTAAATGTTCGTAAGGAGGTGTATTTAATGGATGGTAATAAATAGGCAAAATTTTATATGTTTAATAGATAGATACTGTAGTAACGTAGTATGTACCCATCCAGCTACATTAGAATCTCCGTAAATTAGTACTTTTTTTTGGGGGGGGGGGGGGAGAAAACGGGCAAAGCCCAAGAGGGGACTAAGAGGCTACAGTCCGCAACACTGGCCACCCACAACATTGAAGCTCCAAGAGGGATCGGGAGCAAGACAGGAGCTCAGTGAGCATATGTAAACCAATAGGAAAGACATGAGCATGTCTGGCAAGGGAGTCAGCGACAGCGTTCACTTCCTTGAAGACGTGATTGAGACGAGCATTAATTCCATCCTCGTCTAAGAAGAGTCCGACACCGGTTAACCAAGACTGCGAGAGGATGTCTCGCCTCCACACCTTCCTTGATCAGCTTCACCGCCTGATTCAGACTATTTTGTATAGGTTAACTCTTGTATTTTGAGATGATTTAGAGAGTGTTTAGGTTAGTTTTGAGCGTTATTGTAATATGAAGACCGAAGACACAAGTTATGAAGAATCAAGAGTTAAAGAGCTTAAAGACGAAGATTCGCCACTCCATTGATACTGCGGTCACGTTGTGTATGACGCGGGCGCGGTGGTATGAAGAGACGAACCACTTGAAGACCATGAAGGCCGCGATCGCGCTGTCCGTGGCGCGGTCGCAGTAGCAGCCGACTCAGCATTTGACCATTCGAAGGCCGCCGCGGGCGCGGTGGTGACGCCGCGGTCGCGGTGCCGGCCGACTTTCACGCGGACGAGATTTTATCTTTTCTATCTTGTTTCCTTTCTTATCTTTCGGTTTCCTTTCTTATCTAGTCCGAAGAGGTTGTTCTTTGGGACTATTTAAGGGGAACCTTTCTAGGTTTTTAGGATGATTATTCACTTGTCAATCAATTGTTCTTTTCAATAAAGATTTGATTTTTCTTTGTAATGGAGAACTAACTCTCCTCTTGAGTTTATTCGATCAAAGAAGCTTTATTATGAAGTTGTGAAATTCTGGTAACCTCTTTATCCCTAGGTCTTTATTGATACTCTTGTGCTTCATCCCATGATCTATGTTTGATTTTATGAGCCTGATCAACTTGTTTGATTGACTTAGATCTATCGTTTGATTTAGGATTGGTTGTTGTCTATGCATCTTTCCTATTTCTCGAAACAACTCTATTCTAGGACCGTGGACTAGTTTAGGGAAGAGTATTCAATGGTTAAATTGTGCATGAGACTTATAGCTTGATTGCATGATTTGATTTCCTAATATCCTTGTTGTCTATGCTAATTCTAGGTTAAGCGTCCTTGCCTAGGGTTAAAGAACTGCTTGAACCGTGGACTTGCGATTGTTAATGATTGGGATTGGAATTGACCTAGGAATATAAAGAGGTGGATGAATTCATGATCAACTGATTAATAAAGTGAAATTGATTGTATAAACTCTACTTGGTAACTTTGATTGAAACCAACTTTCAAAATCCCCCTTTTGAATACTTGCATGAAAACCATAAAATCTGACTAAAAATTGATTTCATTGGGTTCGACCCCTTGCTTGCTCACTATACTGTTGTTTGCATGTTTGAGATTTATTTTTGATAAGGGAACAACGACTTTGCCCGAGTCAAATTTTGGCGCCGTTACCGGGGAATCCTTTTTCGTGTTTTGATTGTGTGCGTTTTCGTGCTCTGTGCTCAAACCGCGCCCACGGTCACCTCGGCGCGACCGCGGTTCGCGCGCAAAACCTTCTCTTGGGTTCGGACCTAACACATGGTCCGTACCCGGTCTACTAATACTTCTCCTTGTTCGTAGGGCTGGGCAACGGTCCAGGACCGGACCGGGACCGGGAACATGAAAATGTGTGGACCGGGGACCGGACCGGGAAAATCCGGTCCGGTCCGGTCTTGGACCGGGTAGGACCGGATTGGACCGGATTCTTATTTTTTTTTTAAATATTCTTTTTATATAAAAAAATTATAATATAGTTAAAGAAATCATATATGATTAATGAAAAATATACTATTATTAAGTATATAATATAAATATGAAACTTAAATATTAAAATTAAATTATATAACATTAAAATTAATATAATTTTTATTTAAATTTTTATTTTTTTTTCAAAAATCCGGTCCGGACCGGGACCGGACCGGACCGGGACCGGGACCGGGAACCTCCAATATCATGGACCGGGAACCTTCCCGTCCGGTCCCGGTCCATGCCGGTCCGGTCCGGTCCGGTCCAAAAATACGGTCCGGACCGGATTTTGCACAACCGTACTTGTTCGTTTTGATCCAGAAATTGACAGGACTCTTCGGAAGATAAGGAGCACCCCCAGACCTTCTGCATCCTACAATCTTCTTGATTCTTTCTCTCTCTCTCTGATTCTGAACCAGAGGCCGTCATGGCGGAACAAACTATTCGCTAACTCACGGCGCCCAATCTCCAGCAACAGCAACTCGGTGTTCAATTCCCCGAACTCGGGGAAGGTGTGAAGTTCGAACTAAAGTCCGGGCTCATCCACCACTTGCCCAAATTCCACGGGTTCAGTGGTGAGGACCCGAACAAGCATCTCACTGAATTCCACGCAGTGTGCGTGAGTATGAAGCCCACAGATGTGACGGAGGATCAAATCAAGCTCCGGGCTTTCCCCTTCTCTCTAGAGGACTCCGCCAAGGACTGACTCCTTTATTTGGTGCCGGGTTCCATCACTACTTGGGCGGCCATGAAAAGGGCGTTTCTTGAGAAGTAATTCCCCGCTTCCAAACAAACATCTATTAAGAAGCAGCTCAGCAGTTTGGAGCAGGGGGAGGACGAGAACCTCTATGATTATTATGAGCGCTACAAGAGGCTCATCGCGAGTTGCCCCTACCATGGTTGTCTTGCCAAGGATCTTATTTGCTACATCATTGAGGGACTCTGCGACAATGACAAGAGGCTCGTGAATGCATCTTGTGGGGGTAGTTACGAGAACTTAACCCCCGCAGCAGCTTTTCAGAAAGTTGAGATCTTGGCGGAACAAGCCCGCAATCAGAGGTCCGGGACCAACGATATTGGCAACTATGGTGCGCCTAGGGCCCGGAATGATCCCTTCTCTAATACCTACGATCCGGGCTGGGCAAACCATCCTAACCTAACGTGGAACAACCAACAGCAACAAGACCCACCACAACAGCAGCAGCAGTACGCTCCTCAGGGCCAGCAACAACAATTTTGGTCCAATAACTATGCCCCGAGAGCGCCTGCTCCGTCTTAGAATGATGTTATTACCGCCCTCTTGAAGGAGAACCAAGAGACGAGGGTTGCTGTAAAGAATCTTGAGACTCAGCTGAGCCAACTTGCTACCATGATCAATAAGCTCGAGTCTAAGGATTCCGGGAAACTTCCCTCTCAACCACAAGGAGAATGTGAGTGCCATGAACTTGAGGAGCGGTAGAGCTTTGGCGAGTCGGGAATCACCCACTGGTGACATATCGCGCCCGCGTTCCCCTGGCCACGACCGCGCCGGGGCAGCAGAAGACGAAGACCAAGTCTCTGTTGGAAATCCGCGACCGCGCTCTCCCCACCGCGCTCGCGGAAATCCAACAGAGAACTCGGACCATGAGAGGCATGAGGCGCCGCGACCGCAGAGCCCGGGCCGCGCCCGCGGTAAGGAGGCGGAGCGGAATTTCGGGGCTTTGCTCGACTACTCCTTTAAGAACTATTCGCCCCCGTGCCCGTGATCTCCTAAATGCGACCGCGCCCCAGTACCCGAGGAGAATGACGGCTATGTGGCTCAACCACTTCCACCTTTGAGCTCTTTCAAGCCCTCTCCCCCATTCCCTGAAGCACTCAAGGACACGAGAAAGTCGACACATGACAAGGAACTCTTCGAGACCTTCGCCAATTGCCAGGTAAATGTTCCTCTCATCAATCTCATCCAAAGTGTCCCTCGTTTTGCTAAGTTTATGAAAGAGCTTTGTACGATAAAAAGAAAGAATAGGACTAGTCCTAGAATTGAGAAAGTAGCTCTAGTTGAAAAAACGCAGGATAGCAAAATTGAGACTTGCAATTCCCTACTCCAAAAGCAATTGCCTAAAAAATGCTCAGACCCAGGAAGATTCACTATCCCTGTCACTATTGGAGATACTAAAATTGAGCGTGCTATGCTAGATTTAGGTGCCTCCATTAATGTTCTTCCAGCTTGCATGTATGATAGGTTAGGCCTTGGTCCCTTAAAGGAATCCTATATTGTTATTGAGTTGGCTGACCATTCTAACGTGCGCCCGAAAGGGTTAGTTGAGGATGCTCTAGTGCAGGTGCATGGTTTAATCTTTCCTGCAGATTTCTATGTGATGGAGATAGGTGAAGGGCGTTACGACCCGGTTCTCTTACTTGGTCGCCCGTTCATGAAAACCGCCAAGACGGTCATTGATGTTGCTAAAGGATCTCTTTCCATATCTCATGGTGGCAACGAGGTCCGAATTCATGTTGATGAGGACCCATATTGATCGTATCCACGTCGAGCCAACGACGTTAAACAAAAGCGCTGCTTGGTAGGCAACCCAAGGATTAGTTAGATTGTTTTTCCATTCTTAGCTTATGATTTGATTCGTTTTTCTAGCTAACTAGCAGGTACTATGTCCGAAAGGACACGCCTGGAGTGATACTGCGCCCGCGCTGCCTTGGCCGCGCCCAGTGGATCACCAGTACGCCCCAATGAACAGGTACTAGCCCGTGCTCGCGGCAACCATACTGCGTCTCGGTTTTAGCTCGTTTTTCTTTAAAAAAACCAAAAAAATACAAAAAAGAGGACTTCTTGGTCCCATTCTATCTCTATATCTTTCATCAATCTATATCATTCTATCCATCTTCTGTCTTTCCACCCTCTATTTCTTCTTTCCATTCACCTTTGTAATTTCCATTCTTTGGCTATGTGTAAAGCCTAAAGTATGGGGGAGCTTTGTTCCCCCGGGATTTCTTCTCCACGGCTCGAATTCATGTATTGATCCCTGTTCCAAGAGACGAGCCAAGATACAACGGTTGTTTGCACATCACGCTTTTCGAGACGACGTCAAGACATTGGCCCTACACATGTACCGCGACCGCGCTCCATCAGCCGTGGTCGCGGTGACCATCCGAGGATGACTTCGTTCTCTGTCGTGATTCCGCGCCCGCGCCCCTTGCGCCGCGCCCGCGGTTCGCCTGCCGATTGGAATTACGAAGCTTTGCTTTCTACCACCCTTTGAAGAGTTCTTCCAATCCACCACTCTTCATTCGATTGTGAGTCTTCTGATATGCCTTTCTCCTCGCTTCTATCCTTTCTCTTTGCTTCATTGAGGACAATGAAGGATTTAAGTATGGGGGAGGGAGTACTCGCATTTGCTTATCTTAGTTAGCTTAGTTAGTGATTTGCTTCAGATTTTTGATTTTCTTCTTTTTATGGAGCACTTGCACCATACCTTTTTGCATAAAAAAGAAAGAAAGAAAAAGAAAAAGATAGAAAAAGACATAAAAATTGAAAAAAGACATGAAATACCGGGATGAGTCGAAAACCCGAAAGGGCGGCTCAGGTAATAAGCAGGTAACCCGGACCAGCATTAGGCTGGGTTAATATGATGTTCATGAGTGATTGTGAGTTTTGTGAGCACATCCAATTAAAAAATGAAAAGAGCGGTTAGGTGAAAACCCGAAAGGGCGCCTAAGCAGAATTGAGAGGTAAAATTCGAGTGTTTTAGGATCATTCTTGCTTTGGGACTTTGGGGCTTACATGTTAGATTTGGGCAGATCCTATGTTGCTCTCTTTCATGTTTTTAGAGTTTGAGTGTTATATCATGTTGTGAGATGTGTGTTTGAGCTTCATTGTTTTATGCTCGTGATTTCTCTATATTTTGGGTTCGGGTTGTGAGTTGAGTGTTTTTATCTTCCCTTGTATTTCCTGAGATCTTAGATGTGCTACCTTGTTGTATTTGTTTTGAGCTTACTCGAGGACGAGCAATATCTAAGTATGGGGGAATTTGATTCAAACTATTTTGTTTAGGTTAAGTCTTGTATTTTGAAATGATTTAGAGAGTGTTTAGGTTAGTTTTGAGCGTTATTGTAATATGAAGACCGAAGACACAAGTTATGAAGAATCAAGAGTTAAAGAGCTTAAAGACGAAGATTCGCCACTGCATGGATACCGCGGTCACATTGTGTATGACGCGGGCGCGGTGGTGAGAAGAGACGAACCACTTGAAGACCATGAAGGGTTGTCTGTGGCGCGGTCACGGTAGCAGCCGACTCAGCATTTGACCATTCGAAGGTCGCCGCGGGCGCGGTGGTGACGCCGCGGGCGCGGTGGTGACGCCGCGGGCGCGGTGGTGACGCCGCGGTCACGCGGACGAGATTTTATCTTTTCTATCTTATTTCCTTTCTTATCTTTCGGTTTCCTTTCTTATCTAGTCCGAAGAGGTTATTCTTTGAGGCTATTTAAGGGGAGCCTTTCTAGGTTTTTAGGATGATTATTCACTTGTCAATCAATTGTTCTTTTCAATAAAGATTTGAGTTTTCTTTGTAATGGAGAACTAACTCTCCTCTTGAGTTTATTCGATCAAAGAAGCTTTATTATGAAGTTGTGAAATTCTGGTAACCTCTTTATCCCTAGGTCTTTATTGATACTCTTGTGCTTCATCCCATGATCTATGTTTGATTTTATGAGCCTGATCAACTTGTTTGATTGACTTAGATCTATCGTTTGATTTAGGATTGGTTGTTGTCTATGCATCTTTCCTATTTCTCGAAACAACTCTATTCTAGGACCGTGGACTAGTTTAGGGAAGAGTATTTAACGGTTAAATTGTGCATGAGACTTGTAGCTTGATTGCATGATTTGATTTCCTAATATCCTTGTGTTCTATGCTAATTCTAGGTTAAGCGTCCTTGCCTAGGGTTAAAGAATTGCTTGAACCGTGGACTTGTGATTGTTAATGATTGGGATTGGAATTGACCTAGGCATATAAAGAGGTGGATGAATTCATGATCAACTGATTAATAAAGTGAAATTGATTGTATAAACTCTACTTGGTAACTTTGATTGAAACCAACTTTCAAAATCCCCCTTTTGAATACTTGCATGAAAACCATAAAATCTGACTAAAAACTGATTTCTTTGGGTTCGACCCCTTACTTGCTCACTATACTGTTGTTGGCATGTTTGGGATTTATTTTTGATAAAGGAACAACGACTTTTTCCGAGTCACCGCCGTCGTCGAGTCGGTCTCAAAGCAAACATTCTTGTAACCCTCCGACTGAACCGACCTCTAAACATGTATCATTTTTATCCGAGTAATCTAATAGGCTATTCACATCCATTTATTGCGATATCCAAGATAAAAAAATCATGACCTCAAGTCCCATAATGTCATTTTTAAAAGTGTCATTTCAAATAATTTCTATCATTTACATAAATTTCTTTAAATTAATAAATATTAATTTATCGAATAATTAATATCTCTATAAAATACTAAAAAATCATGGTCCTGATCCATTATTTTATTGAGGTTTAACTATAACTAGCTTAACATGTTGATAGATACATGTCATGTAGTATTTTAGGGCATGTTTAGTTAGGATTTTCATGGTTTTTGGTTTAATTTACTTAGTTTTGCTAGCTTTGTTAGTTTGTTAGAAAGATTCGGATATGTACACTTTGTTGTGGTTTTTTTATTGTAGATGTGAAGACAATAATTGTAGAGGAGGTGAAGCCAAAGCATTGGAGTAGGCAAGAAGGAAACCGAGCCATAAGTGTTGCTCGAGTGAAGAACGAAGAGAAAACACGACCAGTGCTCAAGACGCGAGCAGGAGGCTCATGACGCGACCACGTCTAGGGGTGTTTGCTAGAGTTTTGAGACCTGATGCATTATGTTGATGACGCGGGATGGTTGCTAATGACGCGACCGCTTCTTGATGCCAGACCGACTTTTGCTGTGATCGA
The DNA here is from genome assembly GCA_934048045.1 of Polygonum aviculare. Classification (NCBI taxonomy): domain Eukaryota; kingdom Viridiplantae; phylum Streptophyta; class Magnoliopsida; order Caryophyllales; family Polygonaceae; genus Polygonum; species Polygonum aviculare. Next base: position 25,263,912 of record OW204030.1, on the reverse strand, counting down.
GTGGAGCTTTAACAAATCCAAACTCTTATTTTATTTTATTTTTACTTTATATCTTGTAGGTTTATTTTAGGATAGTGTTAATTGGTTGTAATCTGTTTATATTGGGATGTTTAGACCTTAGAATTTATTAGTATGTCAATGTTTGCCTAACAAAGATGACATGACGGCGGCCACAATCCTTAGAACCTTTAGACGTCAGAACACAAATTAGCATGAAGGCAGAACGTCTCTTTCTACATCATCCTAAGATAACACATGGAAGCTCCTCAACAACTAAAGGAGCTGACTTTCGAACGAAGACAAATTTGTACAACATGGAGGAAGCGATATCTCTAATCTTGTCTCTAAGGACGCCAAAAGGGCATTTGGGTCCTAGGATAGGAATCTTATGGCACCACTATAAATACAACCCTTTGTATTTATTGTGAGGTGACTTCTTCCCCACACTCTCGAGAACCTTCAAGAACACGAAGAACAACTCAAGCACAAGAATGAGAGAGAATGTCAGATCGAAGAAGAAGTCCAAATCAAACCATAAATCTTTTTGTAACGAGTGTAGTGTTTCCGAAGGGACTGTGCAACACGTGAGGTTTGATTTCTTTGTATCTTGCATTTGAGTGTTAGGTTACTCGCTAGGGCTGAGAGGAAGTTTACTAGTAAACTATAGGGATCGAAGCTTGTAGTTTAGTGAAGTGTGAAATTCGCCTATGTAATAGTTGTAAAGACTCATTCAGTACAAGTTAAAGGAAAGTCATTCAAAATTCTCTTCGGATGTAGAGGTTTACCCCTCTAGACTAATTGTTCTAGGTGGGGTTTCTCTATAAATCAGTGTGTCCGTTCTTATTTGCCTGTTTGTGTTTTCAACCTGCTTAAGTATTCCACTGTATAAGGACGCCTTCCCTAAGAGTGTCCTTGACTCTTGTCTACTAATAATCCAACAATTTTATAATTAAATATTTGGGAAGTCCGCGTGGTAACCACGAGGTTTTGCGAATTCCGCGTGGTGCCCAAAGCTTTTTGAGATTCCGCGTGTTGACCCTGAGGTTTTGCAAATTCCGTGTTATAACGGCCTATTCTAAAAAGTTAAAAATATATAAAACTCACCCCTAATATTTACTTAATTACATAAAATCACCCAATATTTTATCTCAACAAAAATAGCAAATTTATTTTCTTAAAACACTTAATGATAACGATCACTTGATACACATAATACTTATTATTTTTAAATGTTATAAAAAAATTGCCTAAATTTGTACATGTCATTAAAAACTCTATCATTTTTTTGCACATTTTTTCATGTCACTATATCTTTACATTTTATTTAGAAAACCAATTTTATGTTATTTTAAAAATCAATTATTTGAATTAGTGCACCTACTTTTAAATAAACCCTCCATTAAAATATCAACTATTATAAAATTTGAAAAATGAGGATCTTTTTTATAATAACAAAAATTGATTGATTTTTTAAAATAGTAACATTTAGTGACATGAAAAAATATTAAATAAAAAATATATGATTGTATAATTATAAACTTAAGTGTTTTAAGAAAATAGATTTGCTAGTTTTGTTTGAAAAATAAAATGTAGGGTGATTTTATGTAATTAAGTAAATATTAGGGGTGAGTTATATATATTGTTAACTTATTAGAATATGCCGAGGTTATAACACGGAACTTGCAAAACCTCATGGTGACCACGCGGAATCTCAAAACACTTTGGGCACCACGCGGAATTCGTAAAACCTTGTGGTCACCATATGAAAAATATAATATAATTTTTATTGTATGAATATGTTTTTCTTCTAAAAAGAGTGATAAAAATAAAGTTTATATAACCCCAATAATATATATAAGACATCATGTCTACACCTGTTTATATATTTTTATAAAACCTCATTATAAGAATATAATGTATTCAAAGATTTTGATTGATTTGTATGTGAAAATGTTTTCCCTATAATTCTTTAAGAATTTGTAATTGACAAACTGTTAAAAAATAAATTTTAGTTTTATCAAGAAAGAAAAAAATCTCAAATATAATAGGTAAAAAATACAGTTTAATCATGTAAATATAGAAAATAACTTAAGATTAAAAAATATAAATTTATTTAAGTAAATCAAATAATAAAGTGGAAAATATAGTTTTTATAGTACATATGATGTGGGGCCCAAATCAATGTTACAAAGATAAGTGAAATATTAAAAATGATAGAATATCTTACTAAATTTGAAATATTTTTTTTTCGGAAACGGAGACGAGCTCCTGCGGATTTAATGAAAATACTTAAATAATGTCATTACAAATTGCCTTCTCAGAGGATAATAAGCTAGTAAGAAAGACAGGACAACTAGGAAACTCAATGTAAGTAGTAGAGGAACTAAGGGCCTCATTGGCTAAAGCATCAGCAGCCATATTGCCCTGCCTTCTAGTGAACAGGAGCTTCACCTCCCAACTCGGATCCAACAGCAGCGCACGACAGCGGCGAACCATCGGGTAATGACGCAACAAAGTGGGAGAAGTGTCTCGCACAGCCTTGATTGCAACCTCGCAATCGGATTCCAACTCCACCCTAAGAAAACCAAGGTTCTTACACATCTTCAAGCCATTGAACAAAGCCCACAATTCTGCTGTCAAGGCATCACATCTACCACATTAGTTAAAATTTGTTTATATCTTTTACATAAATTAATATTAATAAGGAATTTATTCAGATTAGTTAAAATAACATAAACAAAAACCATTTGTTGATGAATATGCAGTGGGTCAGAATCAACGTAGTTGTTAAAGAACAATCATCTTTTATAATATATATTGATTAGACAGAAGAAAAAACAAAGTTCCAGAGTGAATTTTATTTTTATTTCCCCACTTGGCAAAATGTTTATTTTTATTTGAAAATTTATGAAATGAAGAAGAAGAAAGGATAAGAAAATTCAAAACATAACGAAAAGAAGAAAAATCAAGTGGATTAAACCACGGAACAGTTTTTACAAACTTAATTTTGATGGTATCGTTAATTAATTGTGATGGTGTTGCATCATTTGGTTTTGTTATCAAGGATTCCAAGGGTGCTATTATTTCTCTTGATGATGGTATCCTCGGAGGTCGATTTGTGGTATTTACCGAAACTTTTGCTCTTCGGCAAGGGATTGTTGAAGCTACGCATTGTGGTATTCCCCGCTTGGCTATTGAAGGGGACAATTTGCAAGTCGTACATGATGTGCTGGGTGACTGGAGTTGCCCTTGGGAGATGGAGATTATGTGCACGGACATTCAGGCTCTACTTGACAGTTTCATAGTTTTAGTATTTGTCACATTTTCCATGAGGCTAGCTTCGTGCCAGACTTTGCTGCTGGCTTGTTTCGTTGTGTGTCATCCGTCTTGATTCACCCTGATCAGGTCTTGTTGGACCTCATCCACAAGGATATTCTGGGATAATTTTCATTTCGATGAAACTAGCCTAATCTTTACCCTGTATAAAAAAAAAAAGAAAAAAAGAAAACCTTGCATACACATGCCTAGATTTGATTTTGATTTTGGCTTATGACCACCAGTGCAACCAAAAGTGAGATACAAGAAACATTTTGTAGGTATGTATGTTACAAGTACATCATTGTCTCCTTAATTATTACTTCCTCTCTTTTAAAATGATTGTACATGTGATAATTTTTTCTTATTTCACAATACTTGTTCATTTTTAAAAAGCATTCTCATCTTTTTCCATTTATATCTTGAATAGTTATTTTTATTATAATCATTATACTAGTTCATACTTATTTTATACTAAAAATTAACTCTATATTTATAGGGGTAATCTAGAAAAAAACAATTTTTTCTTAATATGTGTGAAATGCTCAAATAACAACTATTTTAAATAGAAGAGTATTCTCATTAATACGTAACAAAAGTATGCATAGTTGTTACCATAAACAATAAATCAATCAATATATATACTTTTAAATGTGAAGCAGTTAAGGGCAGTTTCGTCAATAAGAATTTTTAAACCATTCATCCTATTTTTAATTAAGTGATTTATTATGACAATTTTATATCCATTTATATAAATACTAATTACAATTAAATTCATCATATCTATACATAATATATCTTGATATGATGATATCCCTAATTTTAATAACTGATTTTTATCTAAATTTTCTATCCATTTGTGTCAAACAAGATAAAATTTAGCCTATTTATTTACATATGTTATTACTTTGTGATTATAATAACAAATAGCCCAAACTAATAATATACGGTGCATGTTGATAGATAGGTACGTATCCTTTTTTTTTTTTTTTTTTTGAGGAAATAGCTACGTACGTATACTTGGTTAGCAGTTAATGTGAGTAGTTAGGGAGTAAATTTTTTTTATTTCTAACTTACTTTTTCCCCTAAAAATCCAAATTAATAGAGAGATTAGATTCTTTTTTTTGAGAGTGAGAGAGATTAGATTCACCTACAAATCTATATATGAATTTATGAAAACGTAATCTTATGGATAAACTAAATAAGTACAGAACGTAATCAAAATTAAGGACAATGTTCATATTTTTTTTTATATCTCATTCACCTTATTTTTATTTATGGATATTTCATATAAACTTTCATCCATAAATAATTTATCATCTTATCTAAATAATACAAATCTTTTTATCTATTATAATATCAAATCTTCTTTATTAAAATATGATTTGTAATATTACTTTATATAATTGTTAATCAATATTTCACTTATCCAACAACATATATATCTATAATAATTAATATTTTAGTCATCTAACTTTGAACACGGGTTGAGGTAAATTAAATATATATTTCTAAATCTGAAATAGTCAAGGACAGTTTTATCCTTAAGTTATTTATACCCTACCTACCCTATTTTTATGTAAAAAAAATTTATATAAATTTTTTATTTTATAATGAATTATCACTTTTTTCGAATTACATACAATTTTTTTATGTAATCTAATGTCAATTCTTAATAAAATATGATTTGTAACAACACTATTAAGAAACATATTCTTAAAATAATATGATAGTTAAAATAATATTAAAAGTAAATCATATCATATAATAACAATAGTAATTTATAAAATAATGTTTTAGCTTTCATAATACTTATCAAATTCAAATAGTATATATACATGTAATTTATAAAACTTATACCATGTATAAATCAATACATTTTAATTTTATTTGAAAAAGAGTTATAACTAGTAATAGTCTATTTGTATGGGTTGGATAAGAAGATATGAACTTCACAAGGTACGTATGATGATTTATAAGTTTTTTGAACGATATATTACTTATTACTATTTGGTTGAGAAAATTATATATGGTTGATTACTTGTGCGAGCAATGTGGTTTCGTATACATGACACCATGGATGACTACAAACGCTATTTGCTTTAGAGGTTTGACGTTGACTGCTGGGATTACTTCCAAGATGTTTATAATTATGGGTACGTAATTTGATTTGATTTTAATTTGATGGTGTCATCCTCGTCAAACCAACCTGTGTGTTCTATGGATTATATGAGTACACCATGATTAGTCCAATCTTTCCACGCTGTTGTCATATTTATCTATTTATATGGAAAAAATAAAAAATACAAAAAAAATAGAAATTTACATTATTCCTTACAACATTAGTACTTACTTGCATAGATATTTCGAATTAAATGTTTTTTATTTGATTTAAATACTAACCATACACTTTTCATCAACTGAATTCTATCTGAAAAAACATTATCCATGTCTAGATGTCACGGATAATTTTACCTACATGTCAATTTGGAACTTTTTTGTCATGAAAATTTAGGCTGAAGGGATGGTGTCACAGTCCAAGGGTAGGGAAGATCCAAGGGCTCAAAGAACTCTTACAAGGGGATTTAGATATGTCTCACCTCAAGAAAATTAGCGGGAGATTGATTTTTTGTCATTAATGGCCTTCACTCAATTTATTCCTTCATCTTATATATTATTTATGTTATCATGTGATTATTTGTTTTATCTATCCTATCTATCTATCTATCTACATGTAAAGTTGTATTTTTTTGCATTAAATGCCTCAAACTAAAATCTCTTTAAATAAATTGTATTATGTATATTTAATATGGTATTGTTATTATTAATTTATACTATAGTATTTATTATTATTTTATACTATATATTATCTCAAAAAGTTAATTTATAATCATATTGTTATCACTTTATAATATATATAATATACTTTATCTTTTTAAATTTATTTCTTATTAAATTGCTAATATTAAATAAACTGTCATTATTAAATGTAATATGCTACTCTTATTAATAAGTATGTAGATATATCTTATATATATTATCTTATTGAATACATTTTTACTTAAGTGATGCGGCCTAAAAATGAAAGATTATATTTGTTTATTTTATAATCATTAATATCTTTACTATTAACTTAGACTATATATGATACTGAGTTATATTGTATCTATATGCATAATAAACCAATATTTTAGGGGAATGAGTTCCATAATAATCATTTAGATTTAGATTTTTCTTATTAAATATTAAATCTTATATTATAAAAGAAATTACAAGATTCTTTATGTAATTTCTCTATCAAACTAGTTATTGGATAATTAATGTCACTATTATAACTACAAACTTATAAATTAAGGATATACTATTTTGATACTCAGTGAATTATAATCTTAATCATACAAAAATACGATAATAATGTCATTCGAATTATTTAAACAAGACCGTACATTGTTTGAATATAAACAAGCAATGAAACCATAAGATGAATACCAACCATACAAAATGATCAAAATAGTACCAAAGAACCATCCCGGACAACGTCTGAAGTAGATGTCTGGTACTCTGGTTAACTAGTAACTTTAGCTTAATTCCTCATGGAACACAATTAATTTCGTTAGCGGCCCCTAAAAACCGATATTTTGATACGGGTAAATATAAAATTAATTATGTGTTATTTATATATAACTAATTGTGTTCTTTAACCCCTTTATATGTTGAATTGAAAGTTAAAGCCGAAAGCTCCCAAATACACCAAACAATAACTCTTTACTTGTTGCTATATACATAGAACTGATAAAAGGGAGGCACTGGAAGTATTAAGGGTTTGTTTGGTTTGATTCCTTGGGAATGAGGAATGAGAATCAAGAATGAATGACTCCAGTATAATGTTTGGTAGAGAAAATTCTGGAATCGATTTCATTTCCAAGAATGACTCATTCCAAGGCTGTTGGCTAATTTGATTCCAACTGAAAATGAAAGGTATCATCCATTCCAAAAATTATGATTGTTCATCTTGAATCTTAAAACTCCACAACCTTAAATTATAATTTCTAAAACTCATAAGCACTTAATATAATACTTAAGGACTCTAAATCTTAAGAATTTTAAACCATTCAACCAAAGTTATTATGAATGGTTCATTCCGAGAGCATACCAAACAACATATTTTTGGAATAGTTCATTCTGATTCCTGATTTCATTCCGATTGCAATCCGATTCCAATAGTTTTACCAAACGGGCCTATATATTGCCAAATTGAAGTAAAACAACAATTTCCTATCTTTATTTTTTTCATTAGGGGGAACTTAGACTAACTATTCATGTTGATAACATTCAAACTGGTGATGGCAAAAGGCTTTGCGTTTGAGTGTACAACTCTTTATGATAATGACTTTATCACGTATTATCCTTCTCCTGTCAATTTCAGAAACTCAATACATGTAAGCCTTTCATAGAGAAAGATGCGAAATATATTAATCCTAATTTCTATATCCAGCATTAATATAAACAAATCACAATTGGTTTGAACTGGCTAACTTTGAATCCATGCTAATTGTAGATAAACTTGAAGCGCTTCAATATTCAACTCCAAAACTACCAACTCAAACCTAAACAAGACACCCAACACCTCCCTACCTACAACATACCACCATATAACAATTTGCATTATAGCATAGAGCACCAAATGAGCTGTAAAATACAATCCATGTGTTAATACAAATTAATCAACCATAACTCGCATGTTCTACAAAAATAGCATCTCTGTTCACCTCAGGAAGCCCCTGGTACAAACCTCTATCCCCAAACTACTCGATCAGGGTTGATCTTGTGCCCACAACTGTCATCCATAATTATCATTCAATGACATAATTAGGAGCCACGGATAGAATTCGATCTTTCCTGGATGGCGCAGCTTGCTCCCCATCTGTTGCCTGCCTCCCATCGTCCACCACTATAAGATACCCTTCTCTACGCACCAGACTCTGTTGTGGAGTAAACGTTTTGAATGTTAATACGTTTTTCTAATGTGCAGTTTGCTTGTGAAAAGGTTAAAGCAGATTAGTTACCTCAATGATAGCCCCAATTTTCTTGACTTCATTGTTGAGCTCCTCTTCCGAGTTGTAGGCGCTCTTTTGATGCTGTTGCTCGACATACCACCGTATCAAATCCTTTTGTTTCATCCCAGCCAAACCATTCCCTGCCAAACAAACCTCTTTCATTAGAGACTAAACCATTCAATGCTAAATGTTTGTCCCATATCAAGGAAGTTGTAAATTGTACCAAAATGCCCCTAATACATGTTTACTTTTTCAAATTGGGAATGAAAAATAGTCTATACAGAGTATTTCATTTCCCTCTTCATAGAGGGCAAGGGAATAATCACAAGCCTTTGTCCCATAATATGTGAAACAAAACGTATTTTATGAAAAGACTAAAGCTCTAACAGAACAGAGGTATTATCATACATTCTTTTGTATAATGACTTTAAATCCATAGTTGCATTTTAGTCTATATAACTTCTTGCGATCAAATAAAGCACCATATACAGAGGGTATACAAGACTTTTACCATCTTGCATTACAGTCTCTTCATGTTGTCTGAGGCGCATGACAAGGGCTTGAGTAACTCTCTGGAACTCTTCATCAGTGATCACTAGTTTCTTCACTTGTTTATCTGCTGCAGAGCCTTCACCACTTCCTGCACAGAAAACAACAACAAATGTTGAGTGCCTCTCGAATTTTGGAGCAGCTAATTTAAGTGAAACTTAGGATATACACTAACCAGCTTGACCGTCAGAAGCTGGTTCAGGCGGAACAGTAGCAGCTTCACCATCAGCAGCCTGTGTGGCGTTTTCATCATTGTTTTCATTATCATATTCTGTCTGAAACTCCGATAAATCAATTTCCGCGGATTCAACACTGCAAGAGGAAAACCAATTTAGAATGTGTTCAGATATATGAAATAACAAACCTAGTCAGAAGGATAATTAAACAAATCTTACCTAATTATTGATGTTTTCAGCAGTCTAACTGCTACTTTTACATGTCTTGGCAGCACCTACAGATGTATCATTTGTTTAGCAATGAGTCAAAACAATAAATCAGTCAGATTCGAGATTCTTCTACAGATCAAAACCTGTATTTCCAAATGACTCCGAGCAATGGCCTCAGATAAACGGACCAATGCCTCCAGTTGCCTCACTGTCATTCTGTAAGCAACTCTAGTCCCTGGGGCTGCATCACCTCTTCGGAGTGCAACATAAGATTCGACTAGAACTTTTCTGGCTTCAGCGCTCAACTGCATTTGTATAATTCATGCTTAGTGCATTTAGGCAATCTACTCCATTTAGCTTGCAAGGGAAGAACTTAAATATACCTTTGGTTTTAAAGTCTTTGCATATGCAATGAATCGTTTTATCTGTGCAGTAGTAAAGGCAGGTGAAAGCGCTTCTTCATGCTTCTGATGTACTCTGACAATATGGTGGGCTATATGATAATCAATTTGTTCGTCTGGATCATCGATCATTACATATACCAGATCAAACCTTGAAAGAATGGCAGGAGGCAAAGCCACATTATACTGTTGAGAAGAGAGAATATGATGAAAATGAGTTTGATTCAGAGCATATAAACTATGAATTGGGATAATAAATTCTGATGAAATGAAATTATAAAATAGGAGCACGCTCCATACTAGAGTTCTCACCTTCAGTGGCTTAGTTTTGTCATATCGGCCTCCAGTAGGATTTGCAGCAGCTAAAATTGATGCCCTGGCATTTAGAGTAGCTTGTATTCCAGCTTTTGTGATACTTATTGTCTGTTGCTCCATCGCTTCATGAATTGCAACCTTACAGAAAATTCAGTTACAAATTAATTTGCATGTGAATGATGACACTATGACCCAGACAAATTTAAAGAAAGAAAATCAGGGAATTACCTGATCTCTGACATCCATTTTGTCAAACTCATCAATACAGCAAATACCATTATCTGCAAGCATAAGTGCACCAGCCTGAAAAGTATCCAAACTAATCAGAAGAAGCTCAGCATAAATAGGAGTGAAATACTTATAGGGACAAGGCTACCTCAATACAGAATTCCCCTGTTTCTGGTTCTTTAGCAACTGTAGCTGTCAGACCAGCAGCTGATGACGATTTACCGGAAGTATAGACTGATCTCGGAACTAAACCAGCAGCATACCTTCATGATGGAAAATACAATATTTTAGCATTAGGTTATTACAATTTCTAGTGCAGCAAGAAGGATACACCCAAAGGGCATGTTGAATGAACATACTTGAGGAACTGAGATTTTGCACAGCTAGGGTCACCAACAACACAAACATTGATATCCCCTCTCAAGTTTATGCCTTCATGAGTAAACTTATGAACACCACCTAGAAGCATGAGAAGAATTGCTCGTTTGATATCTTGGTGGCCGAAAACAGTTGGTGCAATGCTATCAACAAGCTTGTTGAAGAAATCTGGGGTGTTTCTCATTCTTTTGATTTCATCTTTCTCCTCTTCCTATGATAGTGCAAGTTCATGGAGACATTAATCGAACTTAACTAGTTATCAATAATAAATTTAAAACTGATCGGAATGTATGCTAAAACTAATCAGCAAAATAAAGCACTAGCATGGCTCTACACTTCTTTTGGCTTGAACTTGAAAAGCAATACTACATTGAACACAAATATTCTTGTTCCATCAACACTGCTAAAATAAATCATAAATATGGCATAAATAACCAACCGTGAACTGCTGAGTGTCATCATCATCATCATCCTTCTTCCTACTTCTGATGTCAGTATCTCTTCTGCCATCAGCAATCTATGAGAACAATCACAAGTTAGACAACAATCAACTAAAAATAACATGGCATGTGGTAAAATGTGTGAAGATAAAAACCTGCACAGAGTTGGCTATGAAGGCAAGACGATATGAGAGATCTCTCACTCCTAATGCTCGTAAGCCTTTCACACCTTCTTGCCCGGATGCATTATTACGTTGGGAAGAAGACTCTCTACGGACCTCTGATCTTTCTCCTGGAGATGTTAAAGCCAATATGTCTGGTATTACAACCACTGTTCCTGTGAAAATGACCCTGCATCATTGTAATTGAAAAAAGTTAGAATACAATGCATGATATAGACAGGCAAACGCTAGATCGACATCAGAAGTTGTCTCACGTGTCACCAGCCCTGGCCCGTTCAACTATCTCATGGCGCAGGATTACATCTAGTGATCTGGGAAGGGATCCTGCGGGTATCTCCTTAGATGTTTCTTGAACCCTCACCCTCTGCCAATCTGTAAACTTGCTTTCCTCCCGTATAAATACCCATCTTTTTCTATTTGCACAAGTTGCGTTGATACAAATAGTGGGCTGCAACCATACCAGTTAACAATAACACCCAAACAATTCTTATTTAAAGCTGTAGTTCTGAATAACACAAAACAAAAGCCAAAGTTGAAATGCAACTAATGCCCTAACCTCAGTGTATTTGAATTGCTGGTCCACATTCTTAACAACTGTAGCACAATCCTGGCACCTAAATGTTCCTTGAAGGAGCTCGGGTCGAACTTCACTTGTGCGAGTGACCACTCCAGTCACAGACACCAACCTCCCCAATTCAGATGTGGTCAGCTCCCTCAATCTGCACCAAAGCAGATTCCAAATCAACCGAAATCATTACTAAACCTCAACACAATAGCTGACCAACAGTAGCTACAAGAATAAACTATGTGTGCAACAAAGATGGGGCAATCACAGACTATACTAAACAGTCCGCTAATACCTAGAAGACAAGGGGCTGGGTAAACTAAGATTGATTTACCTCTTAATCAAGGGAATGTTATAGAAGGCGACGAATATGTCCTTGTTTGGATTATCATCAGCAATGAACGTGGGCCTCTGTCCCATCACAAACCTCTTACACGCATTCCTCAAATAAGGCTCAAACCTACGCAGAGAGCACGTACAATTTCATTTCACAATCAGAAATCCTCTTTCGCAAACCCTAGAAGCTTCGAAAGCACATAATCTGTTCAGACATAGGCAATTCGTACAAAATACCTGAGATACTCATCTGAAATGGCCTTTTGAAGGACGTCATTGAAGCGCATGACGTGAGAGAAGTCGACGAACATAGTGGTGGATTCGTTCTCCTCCATGGCTTCGACCTCGGTCTCATAATAGGGCTCGGGTGAATTCGCATCGAGTCGAAAGCTACTCCCAAAGACCAAATGATTAAACTGTCATGCTCAATTTGGGAAAACATATACCGAAATCTAAAAATCAATGAGATAAGAGTGAGGGTGAGAACGCACTTCCTGAGGAACTCTAAGAAGATGTTCTCCACCCGAACAGCCTTCTCGTCCACGAAGAATCCTCCTTGTCCGCTCATCTCTTCGCCTCTGTGATCTCCCTCTTCCTTCCTCTTACTTGAAAGTGAAAATTGCCGAGCAGAATCTGAAAACCCTAGCTTTTGCTACCCATCACCTTTCAACGAAAAACGAGAGCTTGTTTGGCGGGAAATCGATGGAGTTCCCGCCAGTAGGCCATTAAACCGCTCACTGTCTTTCCCCAAAAGGCCCAAACACAGGCCCATTAAGCACATATAATTGGGCCTGATCCAGATCTGAAGGCCCTGTTCCTGGCAACGACATCCGAACCTGTGATCAAAATCAAATCAACGCGAGCGAGAAATACACAATACCTTTTTTCCTCTAATACGCCATTTTTGTGCATCTTTCAAAGCTCAGTAGTAGATAACGGCGTTGCAGGGAGATGAGCTTGCAACTGCCAGTGGCGTCTTCAACCTCACTCTCGCCTTCATGTAACCATATCCAAACCGATGGAGCTCTAGTTCGAGCCCCTCACTACAGGTCACTGAATTGCGAGTTCAAGAGGGGCGAGAGTTTCGCTTCTCAGGCTATCAGGCTCCATTTCACCGGCCAAGCGAGGCACCGGAGACGGTCGCCGGTGGGACCTGTGTTTGTTGGCGGTGCGGAGGACACGGAGGTTCTGGAGGGGAATCAGGCCGCGGAAAGCGAGGATGATACAGAGCCGGAGCCCACTCCTGACGATCTGGAATGCATTGGCCAGATTAAGAGAGTAAGTCTTGTTGATTGTCTCTGGAATTTGGTTCGGTGGCTGAGTAGAAATGATATCTGGCCAAAGTTTTATATTACTGTAGAGCAGAAATGGTTGCAGATGAAGAGCTTTCAAATTTATTGTAAATTGTAATCCAGGTGCTAATTGAAGGTATTATGCATTTTGGTGTAGGTATTGGAACTTCTTAAGAAAAACCGGGACATGATGTATGGAGAGGTATGAGATGTGAACTTCTTCTTGTTTTGAGTTGAAGGTTTTTTTTTATTGCTGATTATCAGTCATAACTTGAATACAGTAGTAACAACATTTTCCAGATGTGAACTTGCTTCTCATTGTTTGGTTGGTATGTATTATGTAATTTATTTTGTGAATTGGTTTGATAGCTCGAAAAGAGAATATGTAGTTGGATTTTTCACGGTCATAATTGTTGTCAAGAATATGTAGTTGCATAAAATGTTTCTCTTGGGGATTGAAACCATGTCTGACAGAATATGTAGTTGCATAAAATGGTGTAATTTGCATGTGAATTCTCCTTTCTTTGTCGTCAAGAAATCGAGGGATCCTACTCGGACCGTTGGATTTTTCTTTGATGATTCTTCTTTTTATCATACTTGTATTGATTAACCTATTAGGTAATGTCACAATTAATGAATTGTAAGCTCACCAAAAGAACATTTATCTCATTAAAATGCTACTTCTGCAAAGGTGCCTTTCTCTTTGAATTTCTATATCGGTATGCTGTTGATCGGTCATGTCATATAGGCTTGAAACTCTCATGGGACGTATTGATGAAGGAAATCACTTATCTGGCTATTTGTTTAGCTGCTTTGGTTAAACCAATTTTTTCACTTCTATGGACACCTAGAATTTTCTAAGCTCTTTTTCTTTGGTCGGCTTGTAAATAATTTGTGTATCAATCTCTTAATCAAGCTCTTGACATCTTTCCCCATTTGTTTGTTATGGAAGCCAAGGTTCATACTAAAGGTAAACCTTTCTTTGTTATTTTGTATACAACCATCATGACCATGTTGCCCCATAGAGTCTCTTTTTATTCTTCATAGAGATTGAACATTTGACCCTCTAGCTATTTATCCCTAAATCTCAATCATGATTTCAAGAAATACATGGGTTAAGACTTTGAAGTTTGCTTGCAATGGTTTGTACATTTGGTGGTCTTCCATACATTTGGCTCGAGCAAAATGATACTCATTTACTCCTTGAAATCTTCTTGGTTCACTCTATTGGTTTGTCTAGAGCTCTTAGCCCTTCCCTGATGATGTTGAAACAGAGAACTAATTAATCTAACAATCTTCGCTGTTTTTTGTGAGGACCTATATCTTGTAATTTTTTTTTGCTTCATTTGTTTCTAAATAAACCCTTTTGTTAAAAACAAAATGATTGGATAGTGCAATATGCAGTCCTTATACAGTACTTAAATTGGAAGACTTGATAATCAAGCATATTTGATCTTCCAGGTCAAATTGACAGTTCTTATTGAAGACCCAAGAGAAGTTGAGAGAAGACGACTCCTTGGAATTGATGATGTTGATGCACCAACCAGGGATGATTTGGTTGATGCTTTAGAAGATGTAAGTCATCTGACTCCATGTTATTCTGTTTGATTGAATATGCGTCTGAACAAATAAGTGTCAATATATCTTATCTCATATTCCAAGTTAGCAGCTTCTTACGAAAGAGAGTATTGATGATCGTTTTTTATTATCGAGTCCAATACATACCTCCACATGCTTTTAGTGGGAGCTTAGAAGTTTTAAGTGATGGAGGTGATGAAAACTAAAACAAGAGAACAGTTTTAGTGCTTGATTTCTGGAGCAATTGGAAGTCTGAGAAAATTTAAGATTGATTTGATTAGGAAGGGGGGTCAAAGAATGAGGTCAGGATATTGATGTTAAGTACTTAGAAGATTGTGTTATGGTGAACAAAAGTCAGCCATGTCATGGTGCTCACCATAGTGGTCTTTTGGGAAGAGTTATCACAATAATAGTGTGAGTGCACCAGAAGTTAGATTAAAGAGGTGTTATTGAGTCTCTGGAGGAGTCCAATACATTGATTGCATTGCTTCTTTGTTGCTTGTGTATGTTCCACGCGTGCAAGAATTAATATTACACAATTTTAGTTGAACTACTAATTTATAATTTGCTATATGCTCTGTCTTATCTAGGAGATATTAACTAAAGTATAATGTGCGGTGCTTTTTCACAACATAAAATTTATCTATATGAATTCTCATTGTATATCTGTCATTTGGATGAAAAATATCATGATAACCCATGCTTGATTCTGATATTTGCCAGTTCTGTGCAATTTATCAGTTCATCTTGAATGACCTTAACATCAGTTAAACGTAAGAGTGAGTGTATCCATGATGTTGATAAGTTTTGATAGTCGTTTAAATGTTCTCGTGCTCTTGAAAATTTCATTATGTATTGCACATTGATGATTTTATTGTCATTATGCATGTATTTCTAGGTGAATGAAGGAAGAGTTCCTAAAAACCGTCTAGCTCTCAGGATGCTTGCAGAGGAAATGATTAATTGGCCTAATTTGGAGGTATCATAATCCCTTCAATCTAAACATTGTTAATTTTGAGAAATTAATTTTATTTATCTGCTTCAGTACACGGAATGCTGTTAATTTTGAGAAATTAATTTTTAACCCTGTCCAATCTCGTTCAGCGGACTCAAAATAAAAACAAATGGCAGAAGCTTTACCCTTGCTCTGTCTTGTTTTATATGTTCCTGGTCCTTAAAACTTGGGCATGAAGTTCAATTCCATCCTGTAACTTATTATTTTGTAGCTTTGAGACCACGGTGACCTTTGGCTCTGGTATTTGAGCTGTGCTGTTTTACTGCTAGCATCAACTTCTCATCCTTTTTAATTGTTTTTTTTTTCCATCTACATTTAGAAAAGTTTTACCTGCTGTTTTATATGGCGACAAGTTTTGACAACTCTGTTATAACAAATAGGTGGAAATAAAGAAAACAAAGTCAAAAACTAAATCATCTTATGCAAAAGCAACTGATACTGGGGTTGATCCAAAAGTAGCGGCAAAGAGACTCAACATCGATTGGGATACAGCTGCAGAGATGGAAGAGGAAGAAGATGCTGAAGACTCAGAAGTTCCTTCTGTGCTGGTATGTCTTCTGACATAAAATAAAAGTCACATTCTCTTGTTTACATCTGTACATTTTATTTTTCTCCATCCAATGTACATAATGCTTATGTTGAATATGGAATAATCATGCTCTTTATGCTCCGAATTACAAACTGTTTCCCTCTACGGTTCAAAGTGATGGGTAATATACGGAGTAGGCATGCACTATTTATTTCAGTAGCAGAATTTGTTAATTGCAATGAATAAAATAGCAAGAACTGGAGTTCTTATGATGTGTAATACTGGCATTTCACCGTTTTTGATTACTTAGAATGTAAGTGGTCAAAGTTGGTTGTCATGTAGTTGACAGCTACCATCAGAACTAATGTGTACTCTTGTGCATTAACCATGTTGATCCTGAAGTGATGCATTAATCTTATTATTAACACTTCTAAATTGCATTTTAACAAGACTGCGTTGAGCTAAAGAGCTAATACTAATATCGAATCATGTACTTTGGAATTAGTTCATCAGTTGTGATTGAGGCCGTTTATGTTCTCTTACAGGGTTACGGAGCACTCTACTTGGTGACAGGTTTTCCTATCATCATCGGTGTTTCAGTTGTATTAATTTTATTTTATAACTCTCTACAATAGAGTATATATATCTGCTTTTCATGTAATGGTCTGTATATTCGCTACCTCAATTTTCAACTGACGTATATGCTAGCCTTGTTCCAATATTGTAAATGGAGCTGCTTATTCTCAATTGGATTTGATGTTTTTTTCTCTTGTTTTCCCTGATGTTTATTGAAACCAGACCATGATCACCTTCGCACGTTAGCCTTTTCTTTGCTTTCCTACCTATAAGGAGTAGGATAGTTTTTGCTTACGACTACATTCGTCTGAAGTTGATGTCTTGCAAGGTGGAAAGTCAGGCTGGCTACAAGTGACAGAGTCAACTCTTATAGGTATTTAAATACCTGAACTAATATGACTTCTTCTGTGTAAAATCAATTTTAAGCTTTCTGCAGGCTGGACGTGTAAATCACTATTACCTCTTTGAAGGATGTGCATTCCACGTTTCTCTAAACTAGTCACTCTGCACAAGTGCAGCTCTTTTTAAATCGCTGAACAGCCATTTCTTCTCATTTTTGATATTGCATCTCCTCAAACTTTAATTAAACACCATGCCTTCAGCTCCAGATCTAGAGATCATTCTCACAAACGACCATTCTCGCGAATCCTTCAGTAGCCTTAATGACGGGGATGATGATATGTTCTTGACCATTGACACCCTTGATGGGGACTTTCCAACCATCGAACGCCCCCGAACCCTAGAGAAGAAAGAGAGCTTGCAGAGTGAGAAGCAAGTATCGGTCGATCCAATGTCGCTCATGGGATCTAATATCAGGCACGCCAGCTTCAAGCTCGTATCAACCCCACCTCGATCTCCCGGGCATAATTTGAACTTTCCTTCTCCCCTCCCACCCCCAAAGCTCAAGTTCGTGAGCTCCAGCCTTCCAAGCTCAACATCATCGTCTCCCCGATCACATCTTTCCATGTCTAAGAAACCATGGGAAGGCCATAACATGGCCTCCCCAGTTTGCCCTCAGCCTCATAAGCATTGGGGCATGGACGATACCGACCTCGCTCTGCAGGAAATCAACATGAGGAAGAGTCGATCCGAGGGCGAAGGGCGGGTGAGCTCGTCGGCTGATGACTTCAACATCATGCCTGATAGACCAAGCATGGGAACCACAAAGTATGATGCTTATAGTAGTTTCTCAAAATCCGAGACGAACTACGATGACGGTCGATCGAGAAGCGCGAAGCAGGGAGACATGCCCGATGACAACTTCAAATGCGGCAAGTTGTGCCTTTTCTTGCCTCGAGGTAAAGGAAAGGCGGTTCGAGCTAGCTCGTCGAACTCCATCTCGTCCCTTACTTCTAGGATGTCATCTATCCAGTCTCACAACAAGCCGGATCGAGATCGGATGCCACCTGTTGTCCCTTCGCATAATAAGACGGATCGAATTTCATCCACTCGCTCTCTCAAGATGGATCTGCCCGTGATATCTAGGAGAGTGTCATTGGAAAGATTTGATCTCGGGTCATTAGCTTCCTCAGCAACGAGTGACGATGAGGGTGGAGAACCCACGAGTCTCTTCTTCGATCTCCCGCTGGAGATGATTCGATGTAGTGTGAGCGACATGCAGTCTCCGGTCACAACCGCGTTCGTCTTTGACAAGGATGCCAACATGGAGAGTGAGCCAAAAGGAGTCCTAAAAAACGCCTCTCCCACGAACACTGATGTTAGAAGAAGATCCATGTCACAAGATCCGAATCGCCATGTTCGGTTTTCTACTTCGTCAGCGACGTCGTCTGATCCATGTGCATCACCTACACAGAAGGGGAGGGATGATTTCAATGCTTTGTTAGAAGCTCAACGCACTTGAAGAATGTATAGATTTGTGTATAAACACGCATTGGAGACGACATTCTTCCGTGATTCCTATAATTTTCTACTCTTTTTGTGACTTCTAGGTGCTCAATACTTAACATTAAAATTTGCTTAATTACCATTGAATTGGGCTCAGCCCACAGTTTAAGCACTAGGAACTGCCTCCGCTCGTCAGCTCTTTGTTCAATTCGGTCAAGCATTGGTTTGGACTGAAAATAAAAGACTCGCTAATTATCCAGTATATCTATAATATCTTGTTTCTTGTGTGGTTAATATTTGGTAGTACTGTATGTTGTTTCAATGCTCATTGCTCGTGGTAACAAAATTCAACTGTACCTTAACGGTTTGATTATATGGTATATGGATACCCAGATGAAAATGAATTAAAGTTGAAAGAAAACGCTAAACACACTACACTTGGATAATCCTAGCTAGTGCTGTTTATCAATATCTTTATATATATTTGACTTGTCAATATATACTATATATGACGAACTTCAAGACAGTTTGTCAAGAAGTACATTTGATTCGAACATTAGGCCATCAAACTAGGACTAAAACACAACAATAAGAACCAAACAAGTTTAGGATGATCAATTTTAACTAAAACACAATGCTAAGAACTAAACAAAGTTTATGAAAATCAAGTAGAGATTGTAAAAAAGAAATGAGAAAAGAAATTAAGGGATAGATAAAAGCTTACAGGAGTTGGCCATGGAGATTTTGCAAGTACGAGGCAACAGCGATGACGAGCGAACAATGACGACGACGGCGACGGCGAGCGAACTACGATGGCGCCGGCAAGCATGAGCGAGAGAAACGACGAGTGGCGAGGGAACGGTGATCGGAATGGCGGGAGAGCGATCGGGAGGCAGAACAAATTGAACGAAAGTGAAAATGTCCAGAGCGGGCTATTGTTTGTGTTTTTAAGGGTCGAGGGTCTTTTTGTCTTTTTTAGTAAAAATTACTATATTTGAAACATTGTCACCGCTTCTCTATATTTTTTTCTCTATTTCACGATTTCTTCCTTTTAATCTCTACCATAGTTCTATAGGATCTAACGGTAGAGATCGTTTCTCAGTTTACACTATAAGGGTTATTAGCACCAAAACCGTACTCTTTATATATGAGATCAATATACAATTTATAATTCAAAAATATTAAATTTAATCTATGTATATATATAATCCATAAGTATTAGACCCACCACGTTGCGTTAGCTCAATTTTTTCCACATGTTATCCCGAGAATGTGCAACCTAATATTTTTCCAACGTGTAATTTTCTCCTTGTTTTAAAAAAATTAGAGGAATTTGCACTAAACCACCCGTTAAATAGGCGAATTTACAATTAACCATCCATTATACAAAGTTTTGTTTTAAACCACCCATAACTTCAATTCCGTTAACAAATAGCCACCCATGACCTTATTCTGTTAGATTTTCCGTTAAATATTTTAAATTATTAATTTTTTTCAAAATATTACATTTACCCAGCCAATTTAGGTTTTTTTTTTAAAAAGTTACATTTAACAAAATATTACATTTAACAAAAACAATTCTAATTAGAGATTTTTTTCAAAATATTACATTTAACAAAAAAAATTTTAAAAATGGAATAACATTTTTGTTGTTTATATTACATTTATATTAATATCATACGTACTTTGTCCGGTTAAAAATTGTTGTCCATATGATCACTTTTTCTTGTTTCATAATACTTATCCATTTCATATTTTTTAAAATAGTTCTTTTCGTTTATACCCCAAATAATTATACTTATAATAATTATTATACTTGTTCATATTTCTATAAACAAATAATTAATTCTTCATTATGATAAGGGTAATATAGGAATAACATTTTTTCTTAATGCGTATGCAATGTCCAAATGAACAAATATTTTAAAACGGAGGGAGTACGTAATATGAACCAACCTTTATTATTCAAACCATCTTACACAGTTTTTGTATATTTGATACGAAAAAAAAAAAAAAACTTTTGACAGGGTAAGGAGAAGGGACCACCACTTAATTCCATTTAAATGTTTTTTAAAAAAATACCTAAATTGGTTGGGTAAATGTAATATTTTGAAAAAATTGAGGGCAAATTAGGAAATTTACAATATTTAACGGAAAATCTAACGGAATAAGGTCATGGGTGGCTATTTGTTAACGGAATTGAAGTTGTGGGTGGTTTAAAACAAATTTTTGTATGATGGGTGGTTAATTGTAAATTCGCCTATTTAACGGGTGATTTAGTGCAAATTTCTCAAAAAATTACACAAAAGTACTTTTATTCCACATCATATGCCATATGTCAAATTTTACCACGTCATTTACAACTCATTTATTTATACTTATCGATTATCATTCTCCTTCTCTATTATATAAATGTTATTCTCCTCCTCCTATGGTTTTCCACCACCCATTGATACTCCACCATCCTCATCCCCTCTCCTCCTCTGCCCAACCACAATGCCGCCATCGGCTTTTTAGCAATACTCATCGTTTATTTGATCGACAACATTCTTCATCTTCTCCACCGCCACGACCAATGCAACCACCTCCACACCACTTGCACCTCCTTATTCATCCACCTCATCTATAACTCCGATATCCGATCGAACTTTATGAAATGCATACATAATCACAATATTCAATCACGCAAAACCAATTATTACCCGAGGAAGCGGACTTGAGACATAAAAATACGAGAAGAAGGTTGAACTGTCAAAGCAAAGGAGAGACATCTTAGTAATGCAAATAGAGATTTCTAGGGAAGAAGTAATTGTTCTAATCTCCCGGCCCATCACTACGAAAGCTATGAGACAATATTATATCTTCAGTTAACATAATAATAGATTATATTAACAAAAAACAAAACAATAGATTCACATATTAAAATAATTGTGTAAAATAGAAATTCATATTAATTCCATTGTTTTATTCCTCCCACCTTCACTTTTCTTTTCTTTGGAATAAGTATATACACTGCATCAACCATAATTTATTTTTCTATTTATTCGTAATTCATTCATTCTTTCAAGCTTATTTAAAGTAAGATTGAAAAAAAAATCCGTTGGGTAACCATTCTAAAATTTTAGGAAACATAAATCAAATGTACATTTCCTTAAAAAGATTTATCTGTTTTTTATACACCTGTTTTTTTTTAGGATAAGGATATTTGAAGTCATGGAATACAAGGTATATAGGTGATTTGATAAGTTTGTAGTATTCATTTGATGATCTTATCTTTGTCACATTATTTTACATAGATGACTTTATTTATTTCTAAATATGACATCAATTACAAAATTTATGTTTCCATTTTATCCTAGCGTATTTGTACATAAAAGTCTATTTGGAGTATAAAGATAAAGATGAAATAAAGAAAATAAAAAGATAAGATATCCATGAGATTTGTAACTAATTACTCCATTTAATTTACAATATATTTCATTTCCAATTATAATGTTTACTATAATTTAATTTATTTATGGCTTATAATATTCAGAAACAAATCCATTTTTTTTTACCAAATCTTATATTTTCCAATTAATGTTATGATTTGTTTTTTTGACAATTTACTTACAGCGGGTAAGAAATAAAACTATCTCATCTTTACCAACTAACATATTAAACTATCTCATTTTTTTGACCACATGTCACAATAAGAAATAAGTTCATCATATTAAGTCACCTTATTTTTCCAAATGTGTTACCACTTCTCTTTAAGTTATCTCATTTTAAATAAAGGAAATTGGAGGGAGGCCATTATTAATAATAATAAAATTATAGGGGTCCGGATCCGGTAGGAATGATTATTATGGTAGGAAATAGGAATGAATATCGGTCGTTCATCACGCGGGGGAAAACAAGCCTAAAAACATACACGGCTAAATAATACACGAATAATTCACGTATTATTCGCGTTTAATACGCATTTTAACGCGCATATAATACGCGTATTAAACGCGAATAATTCGCGCTTTTTCCCGATTTTTTCGGGTTTTTTCCGTTTTTTTTTTGCTTTTTTTTGTTTTTTTTTCGATTTTTTATTAGCGCACGTACAAAATTTGTTCAACTATATGGACAATTTGTGCATGGTCAAATTTGTGCAACTCAATGGTCAAATTTGTGCAACTCTAAGGTCAATTTGTCCAACTCAATAGTCAAATTTGTTCAACTCAATGGTCAAATTTGTACAACTCTAAGGTCAATTTGTCCAACTCAATAGTCAAACTTGTACAACTCTATGGTCAATTTGTTCATTCATATTTGTTCAACTCTATTGCCAATGTGTTGAATTCTATGGTCAATTTGTTCATCAATATTTGTGCAACTCAATGGTCAAATTTTTACAACTCAATGGTCAAATTTATGCAACTCAATGGTCAAGTTTGTACAACTCTAAGGTCAATTTGTTCATTCATATTTGTTCAACTCTATTGCCAATGTGTTGAATTCTATGGTCAATTTGTTCATCAATATTTGTGCAACTCAATGGTCAAATTTGTGCAACTCAATGGTCAAATTATGCAACTCAATGGTCAATTTGTTCATTCATATTTGTTCAACTCTATTGCCAATGTGTTGAATTCTATGGTCAATTTGTTCATCAATATTTATGCAACTCAATGGTCAAGTTTGCACAACTCAATGGTCAAGTTTGTACAACTCTATTGCCAATGTATCATGCATTCATGCATAAATGTGATGTAGAGGCTAGGGAAGAAGAGGAGTAATACGCACAAATCTATTAATAATCACCTTCAATTTTCCAAAATTAGATACGTTCAGATTATTAGACATGTGGGTGACCCAGATACAAGCCCGGTAGGGTTCCATCCTAAAACAATTGACGATAGGAGGAGTAGCCCACCGTCTTATATACTAGACAATTTTGTTCCCAACTTCCGATGTGGGATAAGTTTTGTATCCCAACACGCTCCCTCAAGTGCAACTGGACCGTCCCAGTTGACACTTGAAGAAACGGGCCCAGACCACCTGCTCTGATACCATATTAGACGTGTGGGTGACCCAGATACAAGCCCGGTAGGGTTCCATCCTAAAACCAATTGGCGATAGGAGGAGTAGCCCACCTTCTTATATACTAGGCAATTTTGTTCCCAACTTCTGACGTGGGATAAGTTTTGTATCCCAACACACATGGTGTGAATAAATCGGTTTAGTGTCAAACTTTGCCAAAAATCATGATAGAATCAGAGCCCTAATATCTTGAAGGAGTTTAAGCTATGCACAATATAGAAATTTAAATTCATCAAATAAATGTACTCCATGATTACATAGATAAAGTATAACTTGTCTTAATTGATCTGATCTCGATTGTAATAAGCTAGGATGCATAGCTAAAACGGAAATCATTTATAGGATGGGTTCACTTAAGGAGATGGTTTTTAGCTTTCAACCTCTTCATTAGACTCCTCAAGATAACATTTACAGGATGGTTATCAGCTGCAAATCCAAGAAAAACATGACCAGTTAAAATCAGCTTCCAAGTACTCCAAGAATCATTATATATAGAAGAAACGAAAATAAAAGGCATTGTATATACTATGATACCATTTGAATCATCGGTTTCATAATCAGAAATCAATTATAGGCTGTTGACTATAACAACTTCCATCTTTGCAAAACAAGGATGAACACCGAAATCCAAAACAGGTATGGCAATTCCTAGTTTCCAACCCGATTAATCTACCTAGATCGCACAATCAAACTCAGAAACTTCATCAAGACGACCTGAGAATCGAAATCCTAATTGCATAGAGGAAATCTATCCATCAACGTTCTAGTTAAATCGGTAATACGCACAAATCTATTATGAATCACCTTCAATTTACCAAAATTAGGCACCTTCAATTGCAGACAAATCAGCACTCAACGAGATTGAGAGGCTTCGTACCACTTGGATGTTGGAATCTTCAAGCTCGTCAAGTTCCTTAGGCTCCTCGTTGTTGATTGCGAGAGCGCTAACTTCATCTTCCAGAGGACGTATGGTCCCTGACGTCGGCGCCGGCGGTAGACGTGGCCTCCCGCTCTTGATCACAATGGTGTCGGACATAATGTTTGGTCTAGACGAGCAGAGAAAATCCGCGCCAGCGAGCTTCCCTTGGAGGTTCGGGATCAGCCACGAGTCCTCTCCGTAAACGTTCTCTCCGGACGAGCAACAGAGACTCCGGACTGCGTAGATCTGGTCCATGTCGTACACGTCGTCACCAGATGCGTGAACCGCACCGATCTCCACCACCGCTCGCCTTCACCGGAGTTCGTGAACAGGCGGATCTCCTTGCTCTGCGACTCCTCGATCTCGACGGAGACGGCATGGATGAAACACTCCTTGGTCGTTTTCGAGAACGGCGAACTTGAACTCGGCGTCGGAGGCGGCAAGGGTTTCGATGAGGTCCGCGGCGGCCGATTCTCAGGATCCGAGCGGAGAGGGAGGAGGGGAGGAGAGGAGTAGCCGGCGGCGGCGAGCGTGGCGGTGGACGAGAAATCAGGGTCGGCGGCGTTCAAAGAGAAGAAGCACCGCATATAACTTTTTCCAATTTTTTTTATTTGTTTTCACCGGATGATCTCGGCTGTACAGATCGGTATAATCCAAGGGACGAGAGTTATTCTTAATTCCTACTATAAGACTCTTTCTCAAATGAGTCTTTCTCAAATTATAGATAAATACATATAAAATATTTTAATAAAATCATGTGTAGGGCACGAAAAATACACTAGTTTTTTTTTGCAAATTCTATGACGTAAAAAAAGATGTAAAAGTCTTGGAAACAATGCAAAACCATCCCACATCTATAGGAAACAAAATTGCCTAGTACGAAGTACATAAAATGGTAAGTTACTCCAACTATAGCCAATTGATTTTTTTAAAATAAAACCTCACCGAACTTGTATCTGGGTCAATCACGCATCTAATAGGAAGGGTTATGTTAACTCCGAAAGAAGAAGGAAAGACGGCCTTACAAATGGGTGTATGAGAATGGGAACGACAGGATCGAAATCTGGAATCATACGCCATTACTTTGCAGTGGTCACGTGGGCTCCAGCATTTTCCACCTCCTTGGAATCTTTACAAGCAAAATACTTGTATTACCAGAAAATGGGAAAAATACAATATATTAATATAATGATACGCAATTACTCCCTCTGTTTGCGAGAGTATGTCCATGAAGTGAAAAATGTAGTGGATTAAGACAAGTCTAATCATTAAACATGTTAAAAGATGACTTGATCCGTAAATTGGACCCGATCCGATCCGACTCGGAAATTTTGGGTTTCAACCCTGTAATTAAGATCCGCGGCCCAGTTTCAACCTAACCCGATGAAATCCGGAACCCGTTGGGCTAGACCTGGTTTATTATTGTTAGAATATATAAAATTTATTTAGGAAATTATATTATATTTTAGAGTATTTAAATTTTATTTTAAAATTTTAAATTCATTTTATTGTAAAAATGATATTATAATACTATATTTTATTATTTAAATAATATTTTTTTTATATAATGTTACAATTTTCAATACACTTGACCCGTTGGATTTGACCCGACCCAACCCAGTTGACCCGGGACCCATTATCGATCCGAACCCATTTCGACTCGACCCGAACCCGACCCGATTGACAGGTCTACTAATCATCCAATAAAGTAGAGGTGGAAGATTGTATTTTCATAAAAAAAAAAGGTAATAAAGTGAGGTGGACGATTGGTAATGGTGATAAAGTAATAAGGAGGGAGAAATGAAGAAGAAAAATATTGTAAAAGTAGGTAAATTGTGTGACTATTTAGGGGTAATAATGTAAACGTGATGTGATATAAATGGAAAGAATTAAAACGTGGACAATCTTATCGGAATGTCCGAAATGGGAATACGGACAAACTTTCAGGAACGGACGGAGCACTATACAATTGCGAAAGTAGAAACCTTTAAATCGATCAAGAATCTTTGCCTAGCGCTAGCTAAATATATACTCTTATTAACTTGGAAGACCATAAATTGAGCTCATATATATAATCTTTCAGCTGAGTATCAAAGAAGGCAAAGAATCAAAGTCAATAATTAAGATATTCCTAAATGATAATATTATGTTCTCTGTCCAAATTAATAATGCTAAAGTGGCTAAATCAATAATGAAAGTATGAACTAATCTAGGTTTGGGCACATGTAGCAGACTAGCAGGTATTAGTGTGGAACAATTTATATAGTTGTAATAATAGTAGATTGGAATTAACCTAAGAATTACAAAATAAGGCATGAGAAGGTCAACACCGTGTAAGGAACTTTCTAATTTGCTAAACGATCTTATGTATCCTCGATTTCACATGCATGTTGAAGTGAATATTAATTGTTTGATACACTAACGTGAAGTTCACTACCACATATAATATTGAACCATGATCACTTGTTATGCAAATTAAACAAAATTACTACTATATGTGTCATCATGTGCCACGTACACATTATTCAATTTATTATAGGATTGAATTATTACCGATATGATCGATATATAATATGGTTACATATGAATGGTCATTTGTCAAACGCAAGTATCTTATCATCAAAAGCTCATTTAACTTACGTCCAAACATAGATCGGCTGTTCCATGTATTATATTACTCCATTTAATCATTTAATGGTCAAGTACTATACATAATACACTATGTATTCGATCTACATTTACTACGAATTTTGTTTTATACTAGCTTATTTTAACAGATTTTTCTCAATACCCTTGTCAAATTCTTTCTAAACGTCAATAATTGTCAAGGCTTGTGTTAATTTGGAGGAAAAGGACGTTTGGAGGAAACAAATAGCCTTTCGCAAAGGGACAAATTACTCACACGAGTGGCATGCCTTTTGCAAAGGGACGTTTGAAGGAAACAGATATCCTTGGCGTTCGTTTCCATGAGCTTAAACTCCTCGGGACCCAGTCCTCCTCTTTACCTTCCTTGACAGCAGGAACTTTAAGGTCACCGTCCTTTATCACCTCCAACATTGATAATTTTGACTGCGCACAAAGTTCTCGAACTTGGTTCTCCATCTGTTGTAGTTGCCGTCCGTGAGATGCGGAGGCTTCACACTACTAATGCCGATTGGTTCCATATTCATCTTCACTTGCGAATCAAACAAAATCTAGAGCGCCTGCTCAGATACCAATTGTTGGGATCGTAAGTCAAACAGAGGCGTCCTTAACTTGGTTAAGGGCGTCCTTAGGTGTGGCGTCCTTAACTAGAGCTTAAGGGCGTCCTTTAGTTGTAGCGGAATAAAGACTTAACAAGTGAGATGAAATAAGTGAAGAACGCGGCTATTTATAGATGAACCACTCAAGACCAAAGCAGTCCTTGAGTGTAAACCTCTACCTCCTTGGATGATTTTCAAATAGTTTCTTTCCTTTCTTATTAAGAGTTCTTACAGTTACACTAGTGATATAGGCTATTTTGTATAGGTTAACTCTTGGATTTTGAGTTATATTTGAGAGTGTTTATGTTAGTTTTGAGCGTTATTGTAATACGAAGACCGAAGACACAAGTTATGAAGAATCAAGAGTTAAAGAGCTTAAAGACGAATATTCGTCGCTGCATGGATACCGCGGTCGCGTTGTCTATGAAGCGGGCGCGGTGGCGTGAAAAAACGGATCATTGAAGACCATGAAGGCCGCGATCGCGCTGTCTGTGGCGCGGTCGCGGTAGAAGCCGAATCAACATTTGACCATTCGAAGACCGTCGCGAGCGCGGTGGTGATGCCGCGGTCGCAGTGCCGGCCGATTTTCACGCAGACGAAATTCTATCTTTTCTATCTTGTTTCCTTTCTTATCTTTTGGTTTCCTTTCTTATCTATCTCGAAGCGGTTGTTCTTTGGGCTATTTAAGGGGAACCTTTCTAGGTTTTTAAGGGACATTCATTCTCTTAGTCATCAATTGTTCTTTCAATAAAGATTGGAGCTTTCATTGTAATGGAGAACTAACTCTTCATTGGAGTTTATTCAATCAAGGAAGCTTTATTATGAAGTTGTGAAATTCTGGTAACTTCTTTATCCCTAGGTCTTTATTGCTACTCTTGTGCTTAATCCCATGATCTATGCTTGATTTTATGAGCATGATCAACTTGTTTGATTGACTTAGATCTATCGTTTGATTTAGGATTGATTGTTGTCTATGCATCTTTCCTATTCTTGAAACAACTCTATTCTAGGACCGTGGACTAGTTTAGGGAAGAGTATTCAATGATTTAATTGTGCATAAGACTCGTAGCTTGATTGCATGATTTGATTTCCTAATATCCTTTTTCTCTATGCTAATTCTAGGTTTAAGCGTCCTTGCCTAGGGTTATAGAATTGCTTGGACCGTGGACTTGCGATTGCTTATGATCGAGATTGGAATTGACCTAGGAATATAAAGAAGTGGATGAATTCATGATCAACTGATTAATAAAGTGGAATTGATTGGATGAACTCTACTTGATAACTTTGATCAAAAACAACTTTCAAAACCCCCCCTTTGATTATTTGCATGAAAACCTACTAAAATCTACTTGAGACTGATTCCTTTGGGTTCGACCCCTTGCTTGCTCACTATACTGATTGTTTGCATGTTCGGGAATTATGAACAACGACTTTGTCCGAGTCAACTAACGAGTGATTACACTTCTCTGGCACTTATAATGCGTCCTTAAGTCCACTAGTAACACTCCTTTAAGCCTATAACTGTAACCTAACTTAACTTCTAAAGGACACTACTCACACGTCCTTACTGTACGTCGCAAGGACTTGTTCTTTCTTTCTTTTTGGGTTTTCTATTACAAACAGGTTTGTGATTTTGGTTTAGCCATTCACTCGATCTAACACCTAGTCATCGAGAATTCTTGACTTGTTCTTGGTGTTCTTGATCGTTGTCGTATTCGCTTTGAATATTCTCTGAAAGGCTTATCTCACCATAAATGCCCGAGGGGTATTTATAGCACTTAGGGAAGGGCGTCTTTCCTCTGACTATCATGCCCTTTGGGTACGTTGCTACAAGATCGGCTTCCAAGTGTCCTTGGTGGTGATGAGGGAAGCTTCCTAGCAATAGCTGTAGAACTTCGATACAGGATGACAAGATCGGCTTCCACGTGGTGATGGACTGATCTACAGGATCGGCTTCCACGTGTCCCGGATAATCAAATATTGTCGAGTGATGTCATCCTGTCGGGTTGCCTTGTAAGGACTCCGGAGTTGAGCTCGCATTCCTACTTGCTTGGGACTGCGTCCTTGGCTTAAGTAGTAACTTCGTTGATCCTTACATTTGGAAGGTGGCGTCCCTTCTCCTCATGGGCGGCCACATCACTTGTTGTCCTTTTCAACACTAGCATTCCCGAACACTTGGATAACCTTATTAGATCAAAGTGAGTTTATCATATCAAAACTCAAGGGACGATTGTATAGGCACAATGTTAAGTACAAAGGAGTCCTTAACATCGTCCAAATAATGTTTTTTAATCCAAGATCGTGATTTGATGTTAAGAATAAATTGAAAATTATATTTTATATAATATTACTAAAATGAAATAAAAGATAAAATAATAATAATATATAATTCAATAGATAAGATAAAATATTAATATTTCATATATTTTATGTCATGGTTCACATATTAATAAAGATAGTATATGAATGCAGAAACAATATATTGTGGATGTTTTCATGTTCACATTTTTTTCTTTGGATGTTCACATATTTAATGAGGTTGTTTATATATTTAATAACATGATTCACATATTAGTAAAGATGGTATATGAATGCAAGAAGAGTTCATTATAGATATTGTCATGTTCACATTTTTTCTTTGAGTGTTCACATGTTGGAGGCGGTTGCTACTTACGAGAAGAAGAAGGAAGGGGAGCCAAGATCGGGGGTTTGGGGCAGAAAAAAAAATGTAAAATGACCATTTTGCCCCTACGAGTACTAAAACTAAAGGGGGGACCGCGTGTAATCTGGGCCATCCATCTAAGCAATCTAACAGTTGTGAATAGTTTACAATTTACATCTTAGTAGGGATTCTCGTTTTTCCTTATAAATTCTTATATTTTTTTCGAATAAATTCTTTATTCTCTTAGTATATATGGACATATATGCTTGTATTTTTCGTGTAAGCTCTTATACATGATTTATATTTTATATGATTTTTGTTCATGATTAGAAAATGTCGAACCTTAAAAGGCTAGAATTTGCTGCTCTTGATGTTTCTGGGAGAAAATATCAGACATGGCTACTTGATATTGAACTCCATTTATCCAACATCGTTTTGGGAGATATTGTGAAACAAAAGTCAAGTGCATCTCACCAGGATCATGCTAAGGCAATGATATTACTTCATCGTCATCTCCACGAGAGCTTGAAAGCTCAATATTTGACTGTCACAAACCCTTATAAACTTTGAATGAGTTTCAAGGAACATTTTAATCATCATAAGATAGTCACATTGCCTCATGTACAATATGAGTGGACGCACTTGAGGATGCAAGACTTCACGAAAGTTTTAGATTATAATTCTGACTTGTTTTGTATTGCTTCCACACTAAGACTTTTAAGTCGGAGAAAACATTCACTAGTATTTATGCTTCTAACATTGTACTATAGCAGCATTATAGGGAGTGTAGGTTGAAAACTTATTCGGAATTGTTGTCCTATTTTATTTTAGCTAAAGAGAACAATTCTCAATAACCACCAAAATCGGCCTATTGGTTCAGCACCACTTCTTGACCTATCCAAGGGCATACTTGGAGCAAATGCTAGCTCCTCCCGAAGAGGACATGGTCAATCTTGTGGCGTGGTCGTGGTCGTGGGCGTGGTGGTAGTGTTGGTCAAGGGAAAAGATGCCAACACATAAGAGCAAACCCAATATTTATTTGTACAAATGATTTATTTAAAAAAAATAGTTTTTATTATTATACTTATGTTTTTTTTTCCATTTCTTTTGACAAAGCATAGATCATATGGAGGAACACTCAGTGGTGGGGGAACTATGTCCTATCAATAGTGCCATAACCTATTCTATATTGAAAAATCTAAAGCTTTTCTCAAACATAAAAATGACAAAGACTGATGTCAACACTATATTTGAAATGAGCAATATCATAGAAGATTTGGGAAGAGCCTCTATCATGTTGCATGGGGGGACTATAATATATAGCAAAGATGCTCTATACTCAAGCAAGTCACAAAGAAACTTGCTCAAATTCAAGGATGTATGAGAAAATGGCTTTTATATTAAACATGAGTGAAAATGATATTGAGTAGTTATTCATAATATCTCAACAAACTAGCCAAAAGTTAGTGTTGGAGAAGTTGAGAACATATACATTTGGTTAGTATGACACAATAATTTATGCTTATAAAGTGACTAACAAGAAGTTAGTCAATAAGAATTTGTTATCTTTGTGGCATGATAAGCGGTCACCCAAGTGAAGCAACGATTCGTAGTGTCATTGAGTGTTCACATGAATATCGGCTCAAGGACCTAAAGATCCTTTCAAAGGGTGATCTGACATGTACAACTTGTTCTCTTGGCAAATTAATAATAAGGCTGTCTATAAAAAAAAAGTAAGCTAGCGTAGAATCTTCTATGTTCCTTGAGCGAACTCAAGGTGACATATGCGGAACTATAACACCGTCATGTTGACCATTTAGATAATTTATGGTGTTGATTGATCGATGCTTTAAAACGATGGTCATATATAAGCTTGCTTTTAACACAGAACGTGGCATTTGCAAGACTTTTATCCTAAATAATTAAATTACGGGCTCATATCCCTGATCAACCAGTTAAGAGAATCGGGCTACACAATGCAGGAGCATTTGCGTCAAAGTCTTTTAATGACTATTGTTTATTGAGTGGTATTGTGGTTAAGTATCTAGTGGCTCATGTACACACATAAAACGGCATGGAAAAGTCTTTTATTAAGCAGTCCTTCTCGGACTCTCATGTAGATGTCGGTATCAAGTAATTAGGAATCTCAATGTAGTTGCATCAACTACTAGAGAGTATGTCTCCTCGTAATCGATTCCGGGTATTTGAGAAAAACCTTGTGGTACAGGCCTTGCCTTATATCTTACAATTTCGTTTTTCTCATTTCGCTTGCACAGAAATACCCATTTATAGCCGACCAGTTTTATACCATATGGTGTACGAGCTATAGGTCAAATGAGCTCTCGCTTTTTAAGAGATTTTAGATCTGCCTGAATAACATCTTTCCATTTTGGTCAATATTTTCTTCGTCGACATTCATCAACTGATTTTGGAACTATATCCTCATCATTTTCATTTAGAATTGTCGCTAGCCATTGAGTAGGCAAATGCATCATCGACAATGACATCCTTTCAATTCCATTATGTACGTGCATGTGGACACATAGTTTATGAAAATCTCAAAATTGTTGACATTCTCATTCTTGTCGAGGATATCATTTTGTTTTTGAGATATTTTCATTTTCAATATCATTGCCTTTATCATCATTATCATGATTCATTGTGGCTTCCTTTACCATGCCCCTTTGACGCCTTGTCTTTCTCGGTATCAAATCTTGTAAGCCGAACAGTTTACCGCGCTTACGACTTATTGTAGATTCACTTGCAATGGATGCATCACCCTTGTAAGGGCATTTGCAGTAGGTATATATGACTTAGTTTTCCTCGTTGTGCCTATTCAAGCATCGGGTAACCAATTTGCAATAATTTGCAAATGAATGATTTGTTGTACTTTTTTTTGTTCACACAATTTCGTTATTGGATAATGATTACACAATGCAATTGCATTCCAAATGATTTGTTTCACATGTGGATTTATATTATTATTTTTCCCTCTAAGTTTGGGAATGTATCTTCATCAAAATGGCAATCAACAAATCTCGTTGTAAATAAATCCCCGGTTGTTGGTTGAAGATATTTAATAATTGAGGGAGACTCAAAACCAATATAAATTCTTAATCTTCTTTTGGGACCCATCTTTGTGTGTTAGGGTGGAGCAATAGGAACATAAACCGCGAATTCAAATATCTTAAGATACAAAATGATTGGTTCCTTACCAGATACTAGTTGCATCGGGGATCGTTCATGATTGGCACTTGACCCTAATCGAATCAAGGTTGCATGCAATATTCCATGTCCGATCCCCACGCAGATGGTGGCAATTTTGATTTAATCAATAATGGTTTAGCAATTAGTTGCAATCTCTTTATTAAAGATTTAGTGAGATCATTTTGCGTGTGAACATGAGCCACTGAATGCTCAACATATATCAAGCTCAATTGACATGCAAGAGTCATTGGAAGTTTGAGATATAAATTCTCCTGCATTATCAAGTCAGATTTTCTTTATTGTATAATCCGGAAATTGGGCTCTTAATCAGATTATTTGAGCAAGGAGTTTAGCGAATGCAATATTTCTTGTTGACAATAGGCTTACATGTGACCAACGTGTGGATGCATCAATTAGCACCATAAAATATGGAAAAGGTCCACATGGTGGGGCCATTGACCCACATATATATCCTTGGATTCTTTTTAAGAATGCAGGCTTCTCACTTGCAATTTTGTTTTTAGAATAGATTTCCAAGTGAGCAAGCAGTGCAATTAAAATCACTAGTTAAAAGAACCTTAATGCTATTTAGTGAGTGTCCAAGTGAGCTACTTATAATTTTGTGCATCATCACAAATCTTGGATAACCCAAATGGTCATGCCACAATATGAATACAGCTTGGTCATTTGACCTTGTACTAGTTGTTGTATTAACCTCAAACGGATGAATATATGTATGGTATAATCCAGAGGTTTATGTTCGCATCCTTCCAAGGATTTGTTATGGCCAAATTCATGTTTTATGATGCACAAATATTCTCTCCCATTTTCATTCTTGGTTTTCATATGAAACTCATTTTGTCGCACATCTTTAAAGCTAAACAATTTCCTTCGAGTTTTGCTCGATTACATTGCGTCATTTATAACCAACTTCGTTCCACTAGGGAGTAGAACGAGGGCTCTTCCAAAGCCTTCAATAAGTTTCAACACACCGGATATTGTAGTAACATTGCCTTTAAAGGATTTGATCTTTGTGAAGTATTCTTTACTTCTCAAGATGGTGTATGTCATTGTACTGTCTAGAAGACATTGCTCTTTCTCATTGTGCTTTACCTTAAGTGGGCTCATTTTTCTATGCATACAAAGAAACATGATTTAGGCATTAATACTAAAGGCTTCATATATTTCGCAAGGATAATTATATCATACAAAGTATATTATGCATAGTCTATTATACACAACCTATTATACAAAGTCATGCGAGGTTAAAGTTAAGAGCAAGCATAATAATGAAAGGAACTACTAATATTAAACAGTAACATGGAAGATAATAGATTTACTTAAATGTTAGTCATTTAAGCATCACAACCAAAGTCATCACCATTTTCATTGTTAAGAAAGTCATTAACATCAAGGCTAGTCACTAGTGACCTATTTCCACCATTATTCTAGATATAGTTGGTCTCGATAGCCTTTTCTTTATTTTTCTCAGCTCGGTATAACTTCATTAGATGTCAAGTTGTACGACATACCTTTGAAGAGACCAGTCGTACCACATCTATAACATGTGGATCTGGCTTTCTAGGAGGATCCTGATGGAACCGGTTGGACCTTTTGTTTGTCATCCCCCTTGTAGCCATGGTTCTCATGGTGGTTATCGTGGCCTTTGATGTAATTTCGGCCACACATATTGCCACCATGTTAGATCGCGCTAGTAGTTAAGAGTCTAAGGGCACTCTTTGGGAGGGCGTCCTTATATAGCAGAATAAACTTAAGTAGAAAACAGACAAGAAGAAACAGGTATGGACGAAACAAGATTTGTAGAGGAACCCCACTTAGACCAACTAATCCAGATGGGTAAACCTCTACCTCCGGGGAGGATTTTGAATGACTTCCTTATACTTTTTATTACGTGAGTCCTTACAGCTATTACACAAGAAAATTCCATCCTTATAACCTGATGTCATGCTTTCTAGTTGATTTTCATAGGTTGTTTTCTAGGTTGTTTTGTGTCTTTTTCTATATATTTGTGTGTTTTGCATGAGATTTCAACTCTCTTTCGAGGGTTGGAGACTTTTCTTTGTTGTTTTGTGTTTTGTAGGTATTTGGAGCATTTTAGGAGAAGTTTTCAATCATTTCGAGCATTCTAGGAAGTGGTAGTTTGTTGAGGTTGTCAAGTGTCAAGATGTCAAGAGTTCTTCAAAGCAATCAAGAGACAAGCTTGCAATAAAAGGTGCCTTAAAAGAAGTACAAGAAGTCTAAAGGAATCAAGGAACGAGAAAGAAGAAACACCGAGAAAAGGATTAATCACTTGGAGCAAGTTCAAACAAAGATGAGAAGAAACACAAGAACCAACTGTAGGTCGGCTGTGACCTCAACAAGGTCGGCTAGGACCTGCCCTGAGCTGTGAAGGAGAGGGTCGGCTGCGAGCTGCCCATGGTCGACCCCGACCTTACCGAGAAGTCTAGCGGGAAATTACTTGTCGCCCAAGTTGTTGACTTTTCAAGATGTTTTAATGATAGATAGATCTTGTTTCCTTTTTAGGATGATTGTACCTCTATATAAAGGGCCTTAGGGGTCTCTTTTATCATTCATGCTTCATTCTTCTTAGGTGAAAACTTGTAAGACAAGGTTTGTATGGAGAATTTGTGGTTTGCAAGACTTGTAGGTTGGATCTTCTTTTTAATTCAAGTTGTTTGCTTTTGATCATATCTTCTTCTTCTCTTATGATGAATGTTTGCATGATGAAGTGTGAGTAGTCCTCTTTTCTAGGGTTGGGGTGTAACCCAACATAAGCATGCATAATAAAACTTGAATATTTGATCCATGCTTAACCTTATAATATTTATCCTTTAATCCAACTTGTATGCTTAATTTCTTAATGAAAGTTGAGCATGTTCTTATTTGCAATTGAATTGAAAGAGGAAATTGTGAATTTGAATAACAATTCAGGTTTAAAATCGAAAGTTAAAACCTTTAGAATACAAGTAGGATTGCATGTCAATTTCTTTATGAAAGTTGAGGTCTTGATATGTTTATTTATGGTGAAAGTCATCATGAAATTAATTGATTGAGTTGATCATTGATATTTGTTTGAATGCATGTTTATATAGTGGTGAAACCTTGTCCCTAGATATTTTCCCATAATTTTACAAAGTCTTTTCTCGCACCAAGATAGGTCGGCCCCTACCCTCTATAGGTCGGCTGCGACCCCTTACTGAGTGTGTTTTGGTTGTGTTTGGTAGTGTTGTGTAGGTCGAGCATGACTTGTCTAAGGTCGGGTACGACCCTCTTCTAAACGTGTTTGTTTTTTTGTTTGCTTTGTTTTGCTTTGTTTTCATAGTTTGATTGCTAGATGATAAATTCTTCTTACTTCCGTGGAACGATCCTGACTTCGCTATACTCGGCGGGGTCTTGACAAATTTATTTGTTCAAGAATAAACCCTTCAACATAACCTACTAGTGAAATTTCTCCAAGCCCTAGCTTTATAACGTAACACGGAATAACAAGCACAATGGAACTCAAACTTTCCCTGTCTCGCAACCCTTTGGAGACACACAACTTCCTTTCTTTCTTCTTGGAACAACAGATTTGCTTTGATGGTGGACTTCTTCTTCCGATCTAGCTCACTCTCTCACTTTGTTTTTGAGTTTGCTTTTGTATTCTTGATGGCTCTGAAGAGAGTGTTCGGGAGAAGTTGCATCGCATTGAATAATTTGGGCTTGTATTTATAGGCAATGTGAAAAGGCTCCTTTCCTAGGACCCTTTTACCCTTGGCCGTCCTCAGAGATCTTCAGAGATCTTGTTGCTTCCCTCCAACGTTCAAATTTGTCTTCTCGTGAAAGTCAGCTCTTCCTTTTGCTAGGAAGCTTCCACGTGGTCTGGGGACCATGATGTTGAAAGCGGCGTCTTGGAAGCTTGCACTCGATCTCGTGTCCCTAAGACATGATGCTTCTTCTAAGGACTACGGTCGTAAATGATGTCATCTTGTCGGATGACCTTATTTGAATTTGAACATTTGCAACTGGGCACACGTTCCTACATGATAAGGGTGATGTTCTAATCTTGTAAGAACACCATTCTTGTTCACATGATCATTGAAGACTTGTGCATCCTTATGACTTAGGGACGCTGGTTCACTTGTTGTCCTTTTCACTTGGACAACCGTTAGATAGCATTGAGTATGTCTGTATCAAAACTAAGGACCAAGATCGTTGATTCGATACTAATGACTAGCGTCCTTAATATCGTCCTAACACACCACTACCACAACGGTTACCTCGACTCCAATGGTTACCACGACCTCGACCACGCCTATAATTACGGCGTGATCGTGGCCCCCTGTCATTAGCATTCCCATCATGGGACGCCTTGTTCACAACATTTGCTTCTTAGGCTGGTGTTGATCCCGTAGGCCTAAGGTTGTGGTTTTTCATTAGGAGGTCATTATTCTTTTCAGCAACCAACAACACTTTCAACAACTCAGAGTATTTGTAAATTTTCTCTCTCGGTATTGTTGTTGCAATAAAACATTAGAGAGATGCATGGTGGAATAAGTTTTCACCAACATTTTGCTTTATGTGATCTCTCGACCACATAACTTCAATTGAGATGTGATCATGTGGATAACACTATTATACTCAGTGATGAACTTATAGTTCCGGAACTTTAAAATGTTTCATTCATATTATGCTAGTGGAAGCAAGACCTCATTTTGGTGGTCATATAACTCTTTCAAACAATTCCACAAATATTTTGGATCCTCCACAAACAAGTACTCAATTTTGAGACTTTCATAAATGTGGTGGCAGAGGAGCAGGATGACTTTCACCTTTTCTTGTGAGGTAGTATTTTTTAATCAATAATTTTATTCTCAATACCATTTTCCTTGAGATGAGCCATGACATCGACCTTCCATTCGAGGTACTTTTGACCCGACAAGTCAAAGATGTCAAACTCCCTTTTGGTGATGTTTTCCATTGGCTACTATACATAAAGAGATGAATAATAAACAATATTATAATTTATGAATCGTGCATGAGAAGCTTGAAGCAATCAATATAACATGCATGTAGATAACATATAAAAATGCATGTTAAATAGATACCATATGCAAGACAAAAGTAAATCAATAGGCGTACCAAGTAAAATTTAACACTTTTAAAGTCTTTAGAATTTGAAAGTACGCCCTTAGGTCCTTAATGCCTGAAAAAGGTCCTTAAAATTCTTAGAGTCCGCAATAATTTGGTTCACCTTTTACTCCCCTTTTTATCCGTACACTTTTTCACTTTCATCTTTATCTCTTTCTTCCTCCTCCATTTTCGATCTCCATCACAAAATTTTCTTTCGACTTTTCCATGGCCGACGGCGATATTATGTGCCGTCTTAGGGCCAGAAATAGGTCAATTTATAATCGAACTTTTCATTTTCCGTGTTCTTATTGTGATTACCAACATCATTCTCATAATCATTTGGCTTAAGAGTTATTCTCAAGCCCAATTGTGAAAATAAAGATTTGTTCAAGGAGGAATCGAGTTTAATAAACGAGTGAGGTAAGAAATCCAATGCTTTGCTTTTATCTTGTGTAGATCCAAACATGTGATTATTTTTGGCAAAGGAACGTTGCTATTCTAGGAGTGAAAAACAAATATCTAACATAGAAGATCCCAAATCGGGCGACTATAGAGCATACTCCTCAAAACAATTTTAGTAAATAAACTTCTTATATATTTAAGATTAAGAAGAGATAGAGTTTGTACCTTGGTATTTAGGAAGATCAGTTGGTAATTAAAGACCATTAAGACAAAGACACTTAAAACTTCTTAGAAGGGACACTCAAATAAACTTTAAGACACTTAAGAGTCCATTCAGTAACAACTTCTTATAGTTGATCACAACTGGATTTTTTTTCCAGCTACAAAAAAAGTGTTCGGTACATTTTTGTCCCCTAGCTTGAGTAGCTTACTGCAGCTTGAAGATGCCCCAATTTTGAAGCTCCTACCCCCCAGCTTTTTTGAAGCTTGAAGAGCTTGATCCCCTTTTTACCCCTCCAATGTCTTCTTCAACTCAGAGCATGACCTTCCATAGTTCCATGGATACCCATCAACCTCCACCACCAGCGTCTTGACCTCCAGTGTCACGAGGACCTTGGCAGCGGCCTTCCGGGCGGCCCAATCGTCACTGATGAGGAGCTCGATGGCGCAGCGACGACGGAGGCGATGAGCGTTGGCTTGGCTCGGAATCCGTCAAACCAAAGAACGTGGACGGCGTAGGAGGAATTGATGGAGGCGGAGAGGCAGAGGGAGAGAGCGGCGGAGGAGCTGAAGAACATGGACGGCGTGGGAAGAGTCGATGATGGCAGAGAGGTAGAGGGAGGCTCCGATCTGAGCGTTGAGGTCTGGCTTGGAGAGGAGGGCGGCGAGGAAGGGGTCGAGGAAGGCTTTGAAGGGGGAGGAGGTGACGTGGC
Source organism: Polygonum aviculare (assembly GCA_934048045.1). Classification (NCBI taxonomy): domain Eukaryota; kingdom Viridiplantae; phylum Streptophyta; class Magnoliopsida; order Caryophyllales; family Polygonaceae; genus Polygonum; species Polygonum aviculare. The sequence goes on along the minus strand of OW204030.1, from coordinate 25,223,358 downwards.
GGGCTAGGGAGAAGGAGGTGTCAGAGCAGTCGACGGCGGTGTCGGGGTCGCTGAGGCGGCGAAGGAGGGAGGAAGGGAGGTGAGGGGAGAGGTCGTGCAACCTGCTATGGGCGGCGCCAGAAATCTGGGCTGTGAAATTTGTGGGAGAACCCTAAAATCTAAAAGAATTGTTAAAAGAAAAAAAGAAAAGAAAATATTAATTAATATATTATACCCTTTCGGTAATTTCACCTATTATTCAGCTCGATATATCGAACGATCAATTGACTTGTTTTCCCCATAAATCTAGTTGTAGTTAGCTTTCCAATTCTAGTTAGCTATCCAGTTATAGTTAGCTTTCCAGTTCCAGCTAATGCAACCGAACAGAGCCTAAATCATTAGAAGGGAGAGAGGGAGTGACCATGAGATCTTGCGTCCGAGACACCAGGGCGGTGCTTTGCCCAATACTTCTCCTTAAGGGTGTTCATAAACGGATATCCGTATCTGGTGCGGATAAACTCGGATATCCAGTCCATTTCACTTGGATCGGATCGGATAATCCAACCGAATATCCATTTACTTATGAACACTTAAGTTTAAATTTAAATATGTTAATTTACAAGGTCCAAGTTACAATTATACATACAAAATGAAGAATACATGAGGTTGTAAAACATTAGAATCAAACTATTAACATTTAGATATCATTGGAAAGAAAAATATAATAAAATTAATTTACCAACTTTGAAATTATATAATATCTCCCGAACAATAAATTATATGTAATATAATCGGATATCCGCTGGAAAATATATTCATTCCATCCGGTCCGCTAATCCGCTAATTTTTACCGTATCACACCGGATCGGATATTTTTTAATAACCCTACTTCTCCCTCTTTGGAGAGGGAGACTATCATCCTTTGCGGATGCTCTGTGCAAGCCCAAGTAGTACTTGCGGCGACCCTTATCCTTTCATTATAAAAAAAAAAAATAGAATGGAGAGATCGAGAGTTAGATCTTTTGTAAGTGCATTTCTTAATCTACTTTAGTGCAACATTTACAATGGTGGATGAACCTTTATATAGGCCTAAGATTGGGAAGAAAACTTAGGTGTGCATAGAATCAAGAGGTGAAAAAACTGCATAATTCAGCTTATACAATTATTTCGAATCATACCTTATTTGACAATTCATCTACAATCATATACTCCGTATATGAATATATGATACAAGAAATAGACCATAAAAAGGGTTAATTTGTAGATATATATCAGAGAGTAACCCTCTAGTATATTTTTTTTTTCTTGTATTTGTAAAAATATGAAATATAACGAAAGTACAATAATAAGTGTCGGTGGCTGGGTTGGAAGGGACAGAGCTCATAAACCACAAACTGTGGTGTTTAGACTTGCACTGCAGATTTCCCCTTCTGTCATGTTGGGCTGCCTTTTCACTCTTCTTTAAATTTCTCCCCCATTCTTCCGACTATATACGCTACAGGCCAGAGAAACCCAAAATCACTCATCAGTAAAATTAGATCAAACCAGCGAAATGAGGAAGGAGGCGCCGCCTTCCCCCGCCGGCGTCAAGCCCTCACTCTGCTCGGAGACGAAGCTCCTGGTCTCCACCATCCTGGCCTTCACTCTCCTCATCGCCCTCTGGTCCTTCCAACCCTACTACCAAACCTTCCTCTCCTCCACCTGCCACTGCTCGTCGGCAACCGCCGCCCTCGCCGGCAAATCCGCCATCCTCCTCCGCCGGCAGAACGCCACCGACCCCAACAAGCGCGTCTTCTCAGCCTACGGCAACGCGGCGGCGCTCTTCGTCCAGATGGGCGCGTACCGGGGCGGCCCCGCCTCCTTCGCCGTGGTCGGGCTAGCCTCGAAGCCCGTCCACGTGTACGGCCGCCCCTGGTACAAATGCGAGTGGCTCTCCTCCAACGGCACCTCCACCAAATCCAAGGCCCTGAAGATCCTCCCCGACTGGGGCTACGGCCGCCTCTACACCGTCGTCGTCGTCAACTGCACCTTCCCCTCCAACCCCAACTCCGACAACTCCGGCGGAACCCTCTTCCTCTACGCCTACTACGGGCCCAACCCCAGAAAGTTCGAGAAGCTCCCCGCCCTCGTAGAGCCCCCCAACTCCTTCAACTCATCCCGGTTCGGCCCCCCTTACCCCTACGACTACCTCTACTGCGGATCCTCCCTCTACGGGACCCTCAACGCTGACCGGATCCGCGAATGGATGGCCTACCACGCCTTCTTCTTCGGGCCCAGGTCCCACTTCGTCTTCCACGACGCCGGCGGGGTCTCGCCCGAGGTCAGGGCCGTGCTCGACCCCTGGGTCCGGGCCGGCCGGGTCACCCTTCAGGATATCCGGGCTCAGGACCAGTTTGACGGGTACTACTACAATCAGTTCCTTGTGGTCAACGATTGCTTGCACCGGTACCGATTCTCCGCCAATTGGACCTTCTATTTTGACGTCGACGAGTATCTCTACTTGCCCGGTGACAACGATACCTTGGAGTCGGTGCTGAAGGAGTTTGAGGCTTATACTCAGTTCACCATTGAGCAGAATCCCATGTCTAGCGAGCTCTGCTTGAAAGATCCCACTCGCAATTACACTAGGTACATTTCTCAATCTCACTCTACTAATTCAGGATTATTACTACTGTCTTCAACTCTTCATAGTTCAAGATTTCAGATCTCAAGTTGGATCTGTTACAGTACGTGGTAGCAGGGGCTTGGCTGGAAATGTACTAGTTTTGTCAGTTAAACGTTAATGGGAATAGTAAATGCTACCGTTCCCTTTTACTGCTATAATAAATACAGTATAGTTGTAGATATATAGACTATAGAAATAGATCACCATTTATGTGCAACAAAGAAATGAATATAGATAAATATAGAAATTGGTTGTGAGGAAATTATGACTGTATGTGTACAAACTGTTTAGGACCATCAAAAATAGGAAAAGGTTCTAGCCTTTACATAGCATGTGCCCAGCATTGTCCCTGTTGCAATAATAAGATGACTATGAGGTGATTTCTTTGTGGGTTTTGAGAGGGACTCACAAATGAATGCTCAAGAGAAAAACAAGCAAAGTAGTCATCAAGTGCCTGAATTGCTTCTTTTTTCTTTGTCATCACAATTGCACTAAAGCGCATCCGGCTAAGGAAAAATGATGTTCTACTAGTCTTCTTTTGTTTCTTACATTGCTCAATTGATTTTTGCATCTTTGCTTTATCTTTATCCTTAAGGTAAAAAATGTTAAAGATGAAAAACAAAAGCTGGTTTGATGATTAGTACTCACCAGGGAAGTAGTAATCATGTTTGATGTTGTTCATCATAGCAATAGGATAATTTTGTTTTTGGGTATGGAAAAGTTCAAAAAGACCTCTGTACATGGGAAAGCAAAGGATGCTTGATGCACAAGATTGTGTAGAAAGTATTTCCAAACTCAGAATAAATAATTGTTAGATTTACCTCTTTCTACACAAATACACTTTCTCTTAACTCAACCTTTGACCTTTGCTGGTTTTGCAAGATTTGTTTTTCTAAAATCATGTGCCTATGGTTTCTACACATGTGAATGTTCTGCAAATATTAAACACTAGTGTTCCCTGTTTTTTTGGTAGAACAAATTTAATATCCCCTTGCTTCACCCAAAGTGAACCCTTTTTGTTGTATTCACCATTTATTAGCTTGGAACCAATAGTTTTGGAGACTACTATAAAAACGACCTAAATGTTGGGACAAACAAATGCAGGGAATGGGGATTTGAGAAGCTTCTATTCAGAGACTCCAGAGAGAAGATCAGGAGAGACCGAAAGTACGCGATCCAGGCCAAGAACGCGTATGCAACAGGCGTGCACATGTCAGAGAACGTTATAGGTAAAACGCTACACAAGACGGAGACCAAGATTCGCTACTACCATTACCACAACTCCATCCAAGTGCATGAGGAGCTTTGCAGGCGCTTCCTCCCGCCCTCTGCCAAGAAAACCGTCACCTGGTACAACAAGCGCCCTTACGTATACGACGACAGCATGAAGAAGGTCACTGACGTCATCAAACGATTCGAGCGCCAAGCCCTTGGCAACAACCAGCTGTTGTAGCCAAGACCGAGACCCGGATTCGGGAAAGTTCCTTAGCTAGCTAGTATATTTGCAGGGTGATTACTTTTGTTCAGCTTCCGCCAGTGAGGCGTCCTTGTCAGCACCATAGGAGTGGGACCCGCTAGGGCTGGATTGTGGTGGCTAAGAAGAATGGTTGACAGAGGTGGATGGAAAGGTGTGGTCTATAGGGACAGAAGACAAGGGTCCACACCAAATGTAGAATGAAATGTGATGTATTATTGTTAAGTGTAAATGTGTGACTCTGATTATTGTTTGAACTGAATGATTGGTTTTAATACAGTTTGTTATAGTTGATGTATTCCGTTTGAGAAGAAACATAATCTCAGGAAGAAGTTATTATTAGTTGATTACAAAGTATAGCTATATAGTAATGATCTCCAACTCTCCAAGGCTACCTTCAAAAACAGAAAAGTTGCACGTTTGACATACTGTATTAAACTAAACACTTCGAACGATATACTTGTAAGACCCATGTACCTAGAGAGTGAGGGGCCCGTCAATGAAGTTGAGTCTCGGTGATATAACACCCACACTACCTAATCCATTTATTCAAGAAACCCATTTATTTAAAGAAGACAACTATTTCTTATGGTGCATAATCATAATCTGTTTGTGTCCATAGTTCTTACCCAAACCTTTAATCTCTTTAAATATTTATACAATTTAATATGGATGATTTTATTAAAATGACTTTACTAGCCCGCTAGTCAATCCGAACCCATCCGGTTTGATCCGAATCCAAACACAATATGAATCTGAAACGATCCGACCCAAACCCATCCTTCCCGACTCGTTTGATATGTTGGCAAGGTAAAAAGACCCAACCCAGTTTTGACAGGGGCGCCACTAAAAAATGAGCAGAGCGCGAAGGTGGACCGTATCAAATATAGTTTAGCTAAGTTATTATTTTTATTTTTCTAAATAAAGTATTTATTTAGTTTAAACCTATATTTGATGTATCTAAACTATTTTATTAAATTCTATTATGTTTTTTTACAAGTATATATGAAATAATTTTTGAAAATTTCGTCATTAACATCAAGGTTACGGGTTATTTTGGGTCAAGTGATTTTGACTCAAGAGAGTTCAGTTCTTCGGTTTATACCGGGTCGGGTAACTTCAGGTTTTCAGATGATTTCGGGTAGGGTTACTTTGGACTCAATCTTACGGGTTACTTTCGGGTTCGGATCAAACTGGTTAAATTAAAAAATCTAAAGTTCATACATTTTCCCCTCCTTTTCGGATGTCAAATCAGGTTCAATGTTTGTCGGATCCAATGGATTTCTTGGATCGGGTCAAATTTTCATAGTCCGACCACTAGAAAAAGGATGAGAAAATACAATTTCTCAGTTTAGCACAAGGTAATTGCGGTAATTGCAAAATGTTCGGAAAAAGCTGTCAAAATGAAGAAATGATGTAGACGTGTCCAAAAGCTCCAACGGCCCTTTTTCTTTTCCTCATTTTCCACCTGTCCCCCATGTCTCTTTCAATTATTCCTCCTTTATTCCTCTCACATAATCATACTTTTATCATCCACTCTTCTAAGCCCATCTTTGCCTTGTTAAAGAAATTATTTATAACAACGTACAATTATAAGCTTAGTGAAAACGAGGGAAACAATAACTTTAGAAGAGGAAGCTATATTTTTTTTTCAAATATAATGTTATGGGCCCATTTGGTCTAAAAGTATGGGAAGAAAAAAAGGAAAATTACGCGTGTTAAACATGCGAATTCTGCATATTATGCAAAGTTTATCGGAATTCCATATGATGACCTTGAGGTTTTGCATATTCCGTGTAATAACCTCAATATATTCTAAATAGCTAAAATTATATAAAATTTAACCATATTATCTATTTAATTGCACAAAATCACCTTTATAAAATATTTAATCTATTTTTATAAAACACCTAAGTTTATAAGTTAGAATTTTATATATGTTTATTTACTCTTTTTCCATTATACTATATGTTATTATTTTAAAATAATCATCCTTTTTTGCTATTATAAAAGAACCACATTTTTCAAATTTGTTTAACAAAATTATCCCTTTTTAAAAAAAGCATAGCTAATTCTGAACTTTTTATACCATTTGTTATAAACATAATATAAACTGGAATGTTTTTAATAGTATTTTATATTTCAAGGGAGTGTTTTTAAAAAGTCGGTGTACCCATTCAAGTAATATGTTTTTAAATAATATAAAACTAATAGTGACATTAAAAATGTGAAAACGATAGATTTTTTATGACATGTATAAATTTAGACAAGTTTTTTTTATTTATAATAAACTAACATTAAAAAATAATAAAGATTATTTACTAAGTGATACTTCTCATCAAGTATTTTAAGAAAATACATTTGATAGTTTGGTTGTAGAAATAGATTAGATAATTTAAAAAACTAAAGATAAGGGTGATTTTGTATAATACAGTTTAATAGGTTAATTGATTCAGACTTGAAGGGATACTAAACATCACCTAAAAAATAATCTTACCATTTTTTTTTCCCATTTTTATCCTCACTAGATCTATAAAATTACATATATGTAAATTTCTCAAAACCCTAACTTCCTTCCCTTCTCTAGCCTCTCCTCCCCATTTCTCGCTTATACTGTATTACGGCACAACCTCTCCCTCACCAAAAAAAACTGTATTACGAGACAGAGGACTGTCGTTGTTTGTTAGGGCCATAGGCCTTACAAATCAAACAAATCTGAATTTTAAGATTACTCTATTCCATACAAATATAAACTACCACCAAAGGCCTTACCAATTGTTTAAAATTAATAGCTCTTTGCAAACAACTCTTCAGTTTGTAAAATTAAAACTTACATGCAAGATCAATTTGATTTCTCTCAATAATTTCTCCTACAAATTTTGTATCTCTATCATTCTAAGTTTTTATATTTTACATACCATTTGGTTTCTCCATCCTAGAGTTCTTTAGCCACTCTTTTCTCTTCAAATTGCCTGTTGTACCAGCCTCTATTGTCTTAGATTGGGTATCCCTTTTCCATCTTCTTTTCTTTTCCCTTTTTCACTCTCAATGTTTCCAAGCAAGGTGTTTGTGGTTGTAGCTGCATCCTTATTGCTAGTAGCCGGGGTTTCATTCTGATGCATAAAACTCCCTACCATCTTTCTTTGCTTATTTAGCAAAGTACCAATACATGAGTTTTCTTCATCAGACACTTCCATTACATCCCTTTCTTTTCCCTTGCCTTCTTTTGACTTTGGGTCGTTAGAGTCTCCTTCAGTTGGGTTCTTTTCCTTTTCAATATTTGCGTTATTGTCAATGATCTGGATTCCTTTCATCCTCATAACTTGATTTTCGTGATGAGTATCTAGGACCGATTCATTCCTCTCCTCTGAGTTTGTTTCGTGATCATGTCCTAGTCATTAGATATTTCCTGGCACCTCCACTCCTTTGGTTGCGATGGCTTTTGGATTCCTTATCCCCTTGTTGTTTCGCCTTCGCCTGTATCGCTTCCAATTCTTTGTTCCACTCAAAAACACTTTTTTTTGCTGATGGTTTCAATGGAGTCGCACATAACCACTCACCATATTCATTCTGATAGACGTGTGCTTTTTTGTTTTCATAGTCGGTTTCCACATGACCCACCATACCGCATATGTAATAGAAATTTAGGAGATGTTCGTATTTTGTTGCAATCCACATCTTTTTTCCTTGTAATTTCATCATTAGTAACGCTTTCAAAGGTTTCGTGATGTCGATCTAAACACTAACTGGTAAGAAATGTCCTCCAACCGATACTTCTGCCTCATCATGCTTGATCACTTGGACAAAGTTTTCTCCTAGAATCCTTGTTGTTCTCAAACTAACTGATCCCAAAGGAACATCGTAAAAACACACCCAGAAATCAACCTTTTCAAACATTACCATCGATGGTTCTTCTGCCCTTGGTTCCTTCATCGCTAAGAGGGCTTGATCGAAGGCCCAAGGACCCCCTTTAAGCACCCGATTCTTCTCACCCTCTTATGAAAGATGAATCAAGAATAGGTTGTGCTTTATTTCACGAAAAACAAACCCTTACTTAACTCTTAAAGCCCCCTGCATCGTTGCTTTTAGAGCAATGCTGTTAAACGGTCGACTCATCAGGAAAGCACCAATCAGGGTTTGTGGTCCTAAATAAGAATTGCCGCCTTCATCTTCCCCAATTTGAACTACAAGTGTCACATTCTCCCTCTGCCTAAGGTGCAAATCCTTCCCCTTCTCCATAACTGTAGCCACAATGAACCTCAAACATGTAGGTAGACACATAAACACTATTAATGTCACTGAATCTCGCACTTATCGGCGAGAGAACCATAGCTCCAATGGCCTTTGACCGGAAAGAAGAAAGAAACCGCTCAAACTTGCAGAGTAATCACTAAAACGCTCTCTTTTTCTTCTTTTTTTTTTGGTCGAATGAAACGCTCTCTTTTAAAACCTAGGCGTTTTTTTATTCTATCATTGAACTTGCACTTATTGGCCCCCAAACATGGGGTTTTAAGAGATTGAGAATACATGAGTATTAAAAATTATTTAAAAATTGTTGGCAACAGACATCTGACAAACATTATGCTTTGGCTACCGACAACACCACACATCTTGAGCGCCTAAAAAACCTTGAATCCACCAATCCACCTCTTTCTGTTCTCGACTTATAATACTCCATTATAATTATTATACCAATAAATAACATAAACAGTACTCACAATAGATCAGAACCATGAATTAAGAAAATAATAGACCCCTAATATAATAACTCTATGTACACCGAATCAAGAGAAAAAAAGGTACACCAGTTGACGCCTGTCCTCTACATCAAAATTTCAAAGAATAAAACAAACTTCACCCATGTGATCATCGGAATAAACAAATATAAGTTGTAACTAAAAGAGAGAGAAGATAATACATTGCAAAACTATCTACATCTATGGGATCGGAATGACGTTTTCTTTTTGTATGTGTGTGCATTATTAGTACGTTGTATTATTGGCGAGTCCCTTGCAACTCTGTCCCAATGGTGTTGAGCTCAAACCTCTTGACAAAGGGCGCAACGGACCTCATGCTAGTGTCCATCGCGTAGGGTCTACCCTCAAACGTGATCTCGGTCGAGTTGATGAGCTTCCGGCACAGCTCCCAACGGCGCTGCGCTATGGTTCCATGGTAGTGGAAGTACTTGATCCGTTGATATGTCATGTGCGTCGTCTTCCCCTGCAGGTTTTGCGACATGTGGACTCCTGTTGCAAAAACGTCCCTCGGTTGCACTGCGTACTTTCGGTCCCTCCGGATCCCTCGTTTCGTGTCTCGGTACACCAACTTCTCAAATCCCCATTTCCTGCATATTGTATCGATATGTTAATGTTAGTACCCACCAAATCTTATAGATCGGCTAGTCAATGTATGAGACAAATCTGTTATTCACACTCTGTCATGATTTATTCATACTCAAGACTCAAGAGGGACCAATAATGAAGAAGGGAAGACCAATGACTAGATACAGGTAGGTTAACATATGAAAGACCCATTCCGTTCTTGTATGTCACAATGCATACAAAAACTTCGTTTAGTATAATCATGATTTGATTCCTTGGGACGCCTTTGCAATTATCACATGTCCTAGGCCAAGACAAAATGTCAACTAGTTGATGTGATTATTTAGAAGAGTCTAAAATATGAAGAATATATGTACGGGTGTAAATGGCTTCATACAAAGGGGTCCCTTTCTTTCACCAAGGCATCCTCAAGATGCCAAACACTAGGCTGATTATGCACCGGAAAGCTAATGTATATAATAGTACTAATAATTGAGATGGTGAAACCCAGGGAAGGTCTTAATCAGAGAACCAAACAAATTAATCACTTTATAAAGTAGCCGTTGATTCAAAGTCACACACAGCTCATCTGTACCAAACCCATGAAAGTGAGTCGGGATTGCTTACACCTAATCAAATAATAGTGAAAATTGCTTTCTACTGAATCTGGGAAGAGATGATCAACTAAATTGAACCATGTGTAATCTGGCACCGACCCAGTGGGTCCTGTCCCTAAAATGAGAGTAACTAATCAAATTGTCCTCATCAGACTTGTTCAATTTCTATTGATCCATAAACAGCAATCAGTACGTAGTTCCTAAATAGAGCTAATTTGAACCACCAATCTAGCATAGTATAGAATATGGAAGGATCCTTGATCGCACAAAATCAGCAATCAATGCTACATACAGTTGGAACGAACTTGTCTAGTCATATAATCAAAACAGATTAAAGAAGTGAATCAATGAGGAGGGGGAGTTGAAGGGCGTACTTGGGGGTTTTGCCGTAATCTTGAGTGAGGCAGAGCTTAGAAGACATAGGCATCTGCTCGATGGTGAACTGAGAGTAGGGGGCGAGGGAGCCCATGGCGGAGCGGAGGGAGTAGTTAGCCGGAATGTAGATGAACTCATCGACATCAAAGAAGAAGATCCACTTGGCATCAAAGCGGTGGCGGTGCAAGCAGTCGTTGACGACGAGGAACTGATTATGGTAGTAGCCGTCGAAGCGCTCCTGGTCGCGGACGTCGTGGAGGGAGACGAACCCTCGGCGGATCCAGGGGAGGAGGACGCGGAGGGCGTCGGGGTGGACGCCGCCGGCGTCGTGGATGACGAAGTGGGAGTTGGGGCCGAAGAGGCGGACGTGGTAGGCGAGCCACTCGCGGAGGCGCTGCGGGGAGAGGTCCCCGTAGAGCGGGGAGCCGCAGTAGAGGTACTCGTACTTGGGAGGGGACGAGAAGCGGGTCAGGTTGACCGACCCCGGTGGCTCGACGAGGGCCGAGATCGTGTCGGTGGTGTTGAGGTCGCGGTCGGCGGCGCCGTTGGAGGACGCGTGGAGGAGGAGGCGCCCGCCGCCCACGCCCACAGGGTTGGGGAAGGTGCAGTTGAGGACGAGGACGGTGTAGACGCGGCCGTAGCCCCAGTCGGGGAGGATTCTGGTGCCGGCGGCGTAGACGGAGGTGTTGTTGTGGTGGTGGTACTCGCACTGGTAGGAGGGGTGGCCGAAGCGCTGGAGGGGCTTGGAGGAGAGGGCGACGACGGCGAAGGAGGTGGGGCCGCCGCGGTAGGCCGACATCAGGATGAGGGAGTAGGCGGCGGAGGCGGGGCCCACGGGGAGGAAGGAGCGCTTGACGACGCCGGAGGGGAGGAGCGAGGCGGATCTGAACGGAGGGGTGGAGGAGGTGTTTTCGACGGCGGTGATGCAGGGAAGCGGGTCGTCGGCGGAGGAAGGGAGGAGTTGGAGGAGGGTGGCGAGTGAGCAGAGGAGGAAGAGGGCGGCCACCATCAGCTTCAGCTCCACGCCGCAATTCCAGGCCAGGCCCACTAGAAGCTTCTTCTGATCCACGGCTGCTGCTACGGCTTTCTCTTTCTCTCTCAGATCTTTCACCATTTTTCTGATTTCTTCTTGGGGGGTTGTACTGTGTATCGTGTTGTTCTACTGGAAGAAACAGAGATGATGGAGGAGGGGCAGCTTTTAACACAGACCATAGAGAGAGAGGGAGTGGGGACTCCTCCTTTCTAGCCTAGCCGAATTAAAAAAAGAAAAAGCTACTATAATAAAGAGAGTTTTTTTTCCTTTTTAATAACAAAAAGGTAATTCTGTGCTTTATACATCGAAATAGACCATGGAATATCGATTCACAAGGCATCCAAACGTACTAGCGGAGGCCGGTGCTAACGTGGACGAACGAGTATGTAGATCTTAATTCACACACCAAGGATCAACCAACAGTCTACTAATTGATATGAACACCGAAAGCCATAGAATTAAGCAAAGGAGAGAGCTCATGAATATCTCATGATTACACCTCACTAAATTAGGGAGCAAGAAAGCCGGTGAAAGAATACTTATATGGCCGGTTTGGTAACTAGACCGGGCCATGCTCCTATACTCGGCCTCGGCTAATGATCGAGAGACGATCTATTGTTTTTTCTTCTTCTCATAGTCAAATAGGGTCCCCAATCAGCACTTATAAAAAGCCCGTCAATTTCAAAGAGTTTTGAACCGGGTAAAATAGACCAAACTTTAAAGTATTAGAAAAGTAACGCAAAACATGATTTGCAGCTTTCCAATCTGAAACTCTTGGTTGAGACACAAACTGATTGAGATGTTGAACGTTGTAAGAGACATCTGTCCTAGTGAGCGAGAGGTACAAAAGTCCACCCACCAATCTTTTATGCGCCTCGGAATCAACAAGTAACTCCCCCTCATCTTATCTTAGTTTGAGGCTTATTGGTAAGGTAGTGTTAGGTGTACGATTTGTAATATGACAATCTTTCAAAATGTATGTAACATACTTTTGCTGACTTGAGAGCACACCACTCTCATCTTTGAGCAACTCAATACCTAGGAAATACCGAGTTGTCCCTGGATCTTTTGATTGTGAACCTTGAATGCAAATAATTTTTAACAACTGTAATTTCTTCTAAGTTGTTGCCGGTTACTAGAATGTCATCAACATAAACTAGCATGATTGTAAAAGATCCTTCCTCCACCTTAACAAATAAGGAATAACCGGCATGAGATTGCTTATCGGGGGGTTTCACTCAGAGTCCAACATTAGTTTCATGAAGTAAAAAAAGAAAAAAGAAAAATGAAAACAAATGGCTGAAACTCTTATTGGGTTCAATATACAAAACAAATTTTAAGAGTTCAAATGTCACTTTTTGGGCCCCTATCCAAATTTCTTCGATCTCTCTTGTTCCTCTTAGTTACATTAATGTATAATTAGTTATTTTGGACAAGTTTAGCTTAATAGAATTAATTATAAATCATACCATTTTTACATCACTTATTTTTTGTTCTCAGTCACATAAATGCAAACTCTTATTAAGGTTTTGTTTTCCTTTTTCCTCTTTCTTGTTCCTACTCTATAATGCCTTGTTTTTTCACACTAAAAGTCTATATTTTAGAGAAAAGATAAAAGAAAAACTTCTTCGAGAAAATTATAAAAATTTTAATATTTTGCTTTGCATACTTTTTGTTAAAGAAGAAATGCTCTAATATTTATAAGTTTACTTGATCTTCTTCGATTTATAAAGACAATATGCAAAGACTTTTTCACAAGAAACTTATTAAATATTAACGATTATTTATATATCTCTCTTCAAGAAACTTCATCACGAGTTTCGTTGCACTTCCCTTTAGTAACACTTTGACTCTTCTATAGTTCCCTTCAATTGTAACACCACTTCTTCACGAGTTTCGTTACACTTCCCTTTAGTACCAAAGTTGATGTATGACACGCCAAGGATACTTCTTGATCGTCACACAATTGCAAACGGAACGATGGATCTAGATCTTGCATCGAGTATAAATCATAGAACTTTTCGACAACGAACTCACAAGCAATATCAAGCTCACAATTGAATCAAACCAAAGCTTGCATAAACCAAGAACTCAACAATGTCAAACGTAATTCTGGGGAGGCGCAGAAGAGAAGCACAATGCTCTCTTCAATCTATGCTGAAAAGAAATAAAGAGAAAAACTCAAATATTTATTCTAACCCTAGAAAAACAAATCCTAATTTATTATCATAAGATATAAACAATAGGTTTTTTTACCGGAAACCACCCGTCCAATGGGCCATATTCCCCTATACCACCCCTTACATCTATATTTACCGAAAACCACCCTTCTAATGCCCTCCGTCACGTTTTTTCCACCCTTTTATGATTTTCCGTTAAAAATTCCATTAAATGGTGGTTTATGGGAATATGGCCTTGGGAGGGTGGTTTTCGGTAAATAGCCACATCTCTGCCACTATAAAATTAGGTCTGTGGCCGCAACCGTCCACCACTGCTCGCCGACGGCCTCGCCTGGTTGGAAATCGTCACTCCCAGATCTGACCTTACATTTCATCGTTGTAGATTTCCGTCGATGTATATCCGACGTTGCAACTTATGACGACGACTTCTCGAGATATGCAGATCATCCACGAAGCCTAGATCTATTCCTCCACTAAGGAGGCCGGGAAACCTATCGAGGTGGCCGGTGAGTAGGAGGGTTGAAAAAATGGATTCGTAGGGCAGAGGAGTACCGGGCGGTGTTAGAGCGGAGCGGAGGGTGAGTCGGGGTTTTGGTTGCCAAGGTCGAGGCTGGGCGGAATGGCCGGTGTGCTAGAGGAGGTCGGCGAGAGTGGGGTTCCAGATCTAGGTTGGGGGCGGCCGAGGAGGCGGATCTGGACCCGGTGAGGGCGGATCTGGAATCGATGAGGGAATTGCGAGGTGAGGGTGGCCGAGGAGGCTGGCGGTCTGGCGTTGACAAGGTAGGAAGAAGGAAGGGTAGGAGTGAGCGGAGGGGAGAAAGAGGCAGATCTGCAACGACAAACTGCGAGGTCAGATCTGGGAGCGACGATTTCCGACTAGGCGAGGCTGTCGGCGAGCAGTGGTGGACGACGGCGGCCACAACCTGGTCTAATAGTGGTGTAGATGTGCCTATTTACCGAAAACCACCCTCCCAATACGCCATCTTCCCCTAAACCACCATTTAACGGAATTTTTAACAAAAAATCATAAATGGGTGGAAAAAACCTAACGCAGGGCATTGGACGGGTGGTTTTCGGTATATATGGATGTAAGGGGTGGTATAGGGGAATATGTCCTATTGGACGAGTGGTTTCCGGTAAAAAAACCCTAAAGAATATCTCATAATAATAAATACAAGCTAAAATAAAACAAAGATGGAAATAGTTTGTTTCAACAAGAAAATGAAACAACTTGGGCCGCAAGACACCAACAAGGAAACCCGGTGGAAGAGGAACATTCCTCAAGATTGACCCTAGATGGGTCATGCACGACCCCCTGGGGGTCGGTCCTGAGAGGTTCCTTTGTCTCGTGGGTCGTGGCCGAGCCATCATGGTCGTGCCCGACCATCTGCTTCGTCTTCTTGGGTTCCTTGCAAGTAAGTGACCCACTTCGTCTTCTTAGGCTCCTCCATTCTTGAATAGAGACACTTGAGTGCAACGGAGGTTCATTGGATGATTTTCTTAGCTCGGCTTCTCGTCATTGGACCTTGAATTGGAGCCGTCATCATCTCTTCAACATCTCGTGGATCTTCATCGTGTTGTTTGCTATCAAAAATCTCCTTCTTTTCACCCTCGCCGAGACGAACTGATGCGATCCCTTCCCTTACTCTCAAGGAAGAGGAAGACGCCCTGACAATGCGTTCGGACGGACCCATTACTCGAGCTCGTGTTAAGGCCATCGCCCAAGCAACGACGTCCTTTGTATGGCAAGCTTCCCAGTCCCTTAACTTAGTCCCTGAAGAGCCAACTACTTGGGTGTTGAGCGTCCTTAAAGCCAATCCTGAGGAAGGGGCCCTGATGTTCGTACCAGCACCCTAGAAGTCCTTATCCGTGGAGGTTGCTTCCTACCAAGGACAATCCTTGGGACAGCACCAGGGCGTCCCAACAATTCAAATAGCTTCCCTTCCAACATCCTTAGCATTAGAGTCCCTCAGTTTATCAACAGAGTCCTCAACAGCGTTCTCAGCATCGTCCTTCAGCAGAGTCCTCAGTAGAGTCCTTTCAGCAGAGTCCCTATGACTCGTTTTGCTTTAGTCCTTGTCTTTCCTTTTTCTAGCTAGCTAATGGATAAGTATTACCTTTTGTAGTGGAGACAAGAATATTAGGTCAGATTAGTTGTCTGGTCATGTATAATATGCATAGGGTATTGGGCCAAGACTTGCATGTTTTAGGCCCAACCCATAAATGTTAGGGTTTCCTTTTGTTGCCTAAGAGCCTCCACTATATAAGGAGCTCTCCTCTCTTGTAATCCTCTCGAGTGATATCTCTTCCCCAAAACCATGAACGTTAATCCTTCTATCCCTCTTCTCCGACGCCCTCCTTTCCCCGACTTCTCGGTCGTATCCGCGTTCGACGGCGAGTTCTTCCACCCGTCGAGTCCTTACCATCGTCCTTCCACCAGCGTCCCTACCATATCCACCAGCGTCCCTACCATCGTCCTTCCACTAACGTCCCTATCGCCGCCACCAGCGTCCCTACCGCAGCTACCAGAGTCCCTACCACAGCTGCCAGAGTCCCTATCGCAGCTACCATAGTCCCTACCACAGCTACCAGCTTCCCTACCACTACCACCTTCCCTACCTCAACTTCCACCTTTGTTAGCTCAGCTTCCGCTTCTCTATGCTCCCCTCAATAGTCGGATAAGGCCTAGCTCGTAACCTAGATCTTTGGCCAAGCGAGTCCTTCTTGGAGTCCCTAGAAGGCAAACGCATCACGAACACTCTCCATTAAATACCTTCACTCTTTCTAAATGCTCTTGCCTTTTTGTTTTTAAGGGAGAAAATTTTCTTTAGGACTTATTCACTTTTCATAGTTGAAGACCCTTGCTCCCCAAATATTGTAGTTTCTTTACTTGTGACTTTTTTTCAAATTCAAACCTTGGGGGATAGTGTAGCGAATTTAGACCCTAACACACAAGGTTGTAATTGTGTCTTTGCTTTGTCGGATTTGGACTGACTTGGGGTTCCCATGGATGTGAACTCCTGCCATGAACCATTACAATTCCGTTTCCATGTTGAGATCCTTTGTAGATTGTCTTTTCCTAGGATGTTGGCTTTGTCCCAAGTCTTCTCCTCAGTCTTTTACTTGACTGCACCAAGTTTATCTATTCTACCCAAAGAAGCCAGTCAGAGGAAGGAAAGTGAAGAAGAAGTCTCAGTTATGACCCCCTTACCGACCCTGAGACGGTCGTTACCTAGGTCACTACTAAGAGGAGTTTTTGAGGAAATTCTAAAGGAGCCATATTGACTCGGCTAAAGTCGTCGTGTCAAGATCAAAGATAAATAACCCAAAATTACAAACTAAGTATAGTAAGTAAGTAAGGGGTCGTACCCAAGAGAACTGAGACTTCTAGTATTAATATTTCTACACTAAAGATAATAGGGGGATTTAAGAGAAAGATCTAAACTAAACTAATCTAGGAAACAAATAACAAACAATCAAATAAATCAATAGAGAAATAAGTTCATTCAAAAGATCCCCTTTGAAATAATCACTTGATCACAAATTCATCCATTGATTCCTTTTACACTTATGGTTAATTCATATCCTAATGATTAGCCATCTTAAGTCCATGGTCCAAACAATTCTTTAACCATAGGCAATGACGCTTAACCCATAATTAGCATATAGAACAAGGATATGCAGGATATATGCTAAAACAATCAAGCTATGAGTCAATTGTAGAAACATATAATCAATTATCTTCTTAAATCCTAGTTGCATATATAGACAACAAGTCTAGGTTCTAAGTTGTTTTCACAGAACAGGCTTGCCCATGGTCCAAACCCAGATCAAGCACTAGAAAATCAATCAATTCAACAAGTTAGTTACTCTTGCAAAATCAATCAACATTCATATAATTAAGCACAAGAGAATTAATATCAACCAAAGGATAGGAATTAATTACTAAAATCTCACGAGTTCATGATATTACAATTAAGCATAAATTCTAACCTAGAACACTCATTATAGCCCTAAAATACAAGAGTTAACACATCCTAAAAAGAGTATATCACATACCAACCCTAATAAGCATCGGTACCGAGGTATCTTTGTGTCGGCAGGAAGCGTTGAAGACATGATTTATTTTGTCCCAAAGAAAGTTTTGTGCATCTCAAAACTCTTGTTGGCATCCAATCCCAGAAGAGTGCTCGGAAAAATAATCAAACAATAATCAAACTGTTGTTGTAGTTAGTTGAGCCGCGGTCTCGTTTTTTATATAACAAATCGGTTTGATCCAAGAACAAAACCAACATGGAACCGGCATCAACAGTTACATGATGATTTCAATTCTGAAACCGAGCCTATGACAAGATTAATCATCATAAAAAAGGCAAAATTTGTTGGCAAGGTGTTAGGAACTATCAGTTTATACACCAGAATAACATTTTCCTCTATTCGTTTTGATGGTGATAAACACCATTTGGTACGAACATGTTTTATGCAAGTTATTCTAGGGAACATCATTATACAATAAGGAGCGAGACAAACTCACATCCTCACAAAGTCAAATGAAAGTTAAATGTCCAAGGAACCTAACTCTTGAGGGATTGGGAAGAGTGGCATGAAATTGACAACTCTTAGGAAAGTCAAATGTCTGAAAACCCTGAGACCTCCGGAACTATTGGCGTCCAATCCCAGAAGAAGTCTTTCCTTGAAACTCTTATTGGCGTACAAATCCAAAACTTTGTTGTCCCCCTGAAAGCATTTGGACAGAGCGCCTGGATGTATACGACATTGATGACGATAAGGAGTTTGATATTGTTGATCCATTATGCCTCTCAGTTTATCTCACGGCTGGTGAAAAGCGTTGTCTTCTCTTACCTTGGGACCAATTTTTGATTGTCCATATGTTTGACAAGGGATCGGGGTACAATGTTATCAAGAGACGCTTAGAAAAGAAGTGGTCTCTCAAGGGAGCCTTCTCGCTGGTGGACATTGGGAACGACTATTATGTCACGAAATTTACAACAAAAGACGACTACAAATTTTTACTTACTGATGGTATGATCGAAGATATCTACTTGCCTATTCATCGTTGGGTGCTTGATTTTGATCTATTCAACAATCCTCCTAAATTCATTACGGCGTGGACTGGAATCCCGGGTTTAAGCATGGAATATTTTCATCAAGGGGTCCTTTAGAGGATTGGTGCTTTAATTGGAAAAGTTCTTTGAGTCGATCGAACCACCGCCATTGTTAAAAGAGGAAAGTATATCCGTTTAGCTGTTGAACTTGATCTTTAACAAATCTTACTCCCTCGGTTCCATTTCCATGGAAGATTTTGGCATGTTCAATACGAAGGTATCCGAATGCTTTGCTATGAGTGTGTTTGTATTGGTCACAATTGTAACACCCCCTTCTTAAAGCCAAAAGGGTATTACCGCCAGTGACCTCGGATTTCACCGTCCAACGTCACCCAAGGCTAAAAAGGTAACTTGAATATGATTTGAGAATAACAAACTTTATTTTATTAATTTAAATCGGATTACAAGTGGAATAAACCTCCCGTAAGGTTACAATACGAATTTAAAAGAGTTGCAGTGGAATTTAAAAGACATTTCTTAAAATGTAAAAGCATAGCTTGAGGCTTTATGAGCTGTGAGGCTTATGAGAAATGAGATTTCTCGGAAGTAGGATACCACATGGAAGTAGCACCTAAGAAAGATAAGTGTTTAAAATTTGTTGGGAACTTAATTAATTCAAGCAATAGTGAAAAAGCATCCAACATTAATCGAATCGTATCAACCTCATCATAACTCGAAGATGCCGACAGGGAGGTGGCCACAAGGACGCTTATACACCTGAACCCATCTTACCATTTTATAGGCGTTTTAACAACTCGAGTTATGCATTTAGATTGGATAGGCGATTGTCAATAATATGGACCTGAAGTGATTTTTCCAAGTTGTACTAATCACCCCGCGTTTATTAATTAATGTGCATTGGACAATTATCTTATTAGATCATAAAACATAGCAATTTAATTAACGGCTTTTAAGTGATGGCTCATCGAAGCTTGGCCACGGATTAACAGGAAAGCAAGTGTCTCCCGAGCACTTAGCTAGAGTGCTATTCCTAAGGAACGAGCATTAGTCATACGACCTTAATATTACGAGCATGCACTAATTACACCTCGTAACATGAGTTATTAAGAAATAGCGAGAGTCTTAAGTCCATGTACTAGCGCGTACGATATTTAAAACAATGGTCATTAATCCTAAGCATAATAATCCTAATCAATTATTAGCAAACAAGTTTGGTCCCAACGATTATTTTGATAACGGAAAGCAATTTCACGATTATCGAGTAAGGAAACGAAGAACCATTCACTTGCCTTAAAACGGGATTAAGAACGCTAATCGAGGCGAGAAGACGAGGTTAGCAAGGCACTAGACAAGGTCTAAGGAAAGGCAAAACACAAGGCACGAGCAAGGAACGACTCGGGCAATGGCTTAGAACGAAGCTTGGACACAAAGTGCAAGGAATGCATTGGCGGCGGGCGCTGCCAGCGGCGATCGCTGCCCCCAGGTGGCAGTCGCTGCCCCTGTTGGCGGCGGTCGCTACCTACTGCAGTGACGACGGAGCGATTTTGCAAGCTTCCTCCGATCGACTCCGGCCACCTTTCGACGAGCTTTTGCCAACAGTAGAAAGAGGAACACTTGAACTTTTTAATGGAAGAGGTTTCAAAGGGAGAGAGGAGAGATTTGTGTGTGCTCTTCTTTCACCAACACACCCCTATTTCTAGTGTTTTCCATCCTCAAATGATCCAGAAAGAGTTGACAAAGTGCCTAACAATCCAAAAGGGGTTGACAAATCTATAGTTGACATTGCCCAAAAGGTGTTAGGATTGCTCTCCAAGCAATACTACAACAACCCTCAAAACCCCGGTGCCCACAAGGAAAATGTCCCGTCGGGCCACTTGCGTCTGCAGCAAAGCGGCGGTCGCTGCCATTTTGGCGGCGGTCGATGCCTTTTGGGGACTGGGCAACGTTTTGGTAAAATTGGCATAACGTTTTGGATACTTATCGGAATTACCACAAATTTTGAGGGATGAAACTAGACTTTGTTATCTACCATTAGGCTTTAGAATCACTCGATTCCGAGCTCTAATGAAGGTTTTATGAATTTTTGAAATTGAGGTATCCATTTAGCATTATCCAACGCTATTCGGTTAATCGGGTGACCTTTGCTCTTTCTCTTATCGTTCCAAAAAGAAATTTGAGTCATAAAACTAAGGATAATTTCATGATCCATTTTATAAAATTTGCGGATATTACAACAACAAGGAACATTGTTGATACGTGATTGCTAGCATCGATGCCACAATCTCGGGTGTGGAAGCCAAAGGTAGACCGAATTCGCAGGATGGGATCGTTTCGCCTATCACCCCTGCTCAAGACTACTTGCTCCTTAAGAGTGAGAGGCTCGCCCTTGGATTGGAGATCCAAAAAGGGTTGAAACTTTGATTTTGTTTATGAACGAGAGCCTAGAGGATTTTGGTCCTCTCGGCCACCTACGTAATTGAACACGAGAACAGACAAGTTTAGTTGATTTGAATTCACGAGATGCAAAAACTTTGTGTAAATTAATTCCAGAATTTTTCATGCAATTATTTGACTTGAAGGAAGTGTAAAACGAGAGAGAGAGAGAGAGAGAGAGAGAGAGAGAGAGAGAGAGAGAGGAGGATTCGAGAGTGTTGGATGAGAGAGAGAAGAGGATGTTTGAGGAACAATTCTTCTCGTGTGATGTTGAGGACGATCGGATCAATACATCAATGGAGCCGAAAATCCCAAGCCAAGAGCAATGTAATTTCGGTGGATAATCTCCCATGAAATCAACTTTTCAATGTCAATTTCCAAGGATCAAATCTTATTATTATTGAATGAGAGAATTGTTTAAATAGACAAACTAGGAAGCCAAAATTCTATCTTCTAACAATAGCCTAAGGTAGAATTTTGCTTGAAAAAGAAGCTATCTAATTACACTTGATAAGGAAAATAACAAACTAGCTAACAAACCATCTCTTTCCTAAAATAACGCCATGCCGTGTGGCCCAAGGCAAAAGAACATGCAAGGAGAAAGGAGAGCTCGCACCAGGCATGATACAAATGGGTCGTGTACGACTCCTAGGGGGTCAGTCCTAAGAAGGGGAAGTTGGCAAGGTGCTGGCTCGACCTTGGGAGGGTCGTTAACGACCCTTAGGGGGTCGATCCTAAGAGTGACTACAATCTGCTCCTTCTCTTTTTGCTCGAGCTCGACCTTGGGGGGTCGGTTCTGATACCTTAGCTGAAATATGGTCCTATACTTAAGAAAAACATAGAAAAATAAAGGCAAGTGCCCAAAATCCAAAATAATTCTAAGTCTAAGAATTACTAACTAAGATAGACATGGTCCAAAGTCAATTTGGGACATGAGCGATGAGGGTGGTCCATTGTGGCCCATGGGACTCGAGCATAGCTAAGATGCGTGCCAAATGGACTCGCGTGACTTTTCTTAGCTTCTTGGCTCTATCTCTAGTGACTGTTCCATTGACGGGGACTCAGGCTAGGTCCTCGATCTCTTGTGGAGTCATTGGTTCTTGGTTTGCATCATTCTCCTCCACTTGGTTACGAATCATCCTTGGTTCATCGTCGGAGTCATCATCTGGGACATAGAGGGATAGGCCGGCCACGTTGAAGGTAGGGTGGACGCCATACTCTCCGGGGAGGTCCAATCGATAATCATTAGGACCAATTCACTGAGTGATGTGAAAGGGACCGTCGCCTCTATCATGGAGCTTGGACTTGCGCTTGTCCGGAAACCTCTTCTTCCTTAGGTGCAGCCACAAAAGATCACCCACATCAAATTGCATATTCTTTCGACCCTTGTCAGCTTAGGCCTGGTATTGGGCGGTCTTGCGCTCAAGGTGCATCCTAGTGCGCTTATACAACTTCTTCACGAACTCATCCCGCTTGCTAGCATCGAACAACGCCTTGTCCTTTTCCTTCATGGGCTGGGGCGTGAGGTCCACCGCGGTCTTGGGGTCAAACCGTACACCACCTCGAAGGGAGTCTTCTTTGTTGTCGAATGCACCGACCTATTATAAGCAAACTCTACAAAATGCAAACCATCTTCCCATCTTTTGATGTTAGACTTAATCATGGTGCGTAATAAAACGCCCAAAGTCCGGTTAGTAACCTTAGTTTGACCATCTGTTTGAGGGTGACAAGAGGTAGAATAAAGCAATCTAGTACCCAATTTAGAACACAAGGATTTCCAAAAACAACTTAGAAACTTTGCATCCCTATCACTAATAATAGAACAAGGGATACCATGCAATTTCACAACATGCTCGAAAAACAAAATAGAGATATGCACGGCATCATCAGTTTTATGACAAGGAATAAAGTGAGCCATTATAGAAAACCTATCTACCACTAGAAAGATGTTATCTCGGCCCTTCCTAGTCCTAGGCAACCTTACAATAAAGTCCATAGAAATATCTTCATAAGGGAACTTAGGTATAGCTAAAGGTTGGTACAAACCATGGCTAGATAGCTTTGATTTTCCTTTAGCACAAGAAACACATCCTGTTATGAATTTCAACACATAGTTCGACATTTTAGGGCAATAGAAGTGTTCCTTTAAACCTTGCAAAGTTTTCTCTAAACCACCATGTCCTCTAGTCTCATGCACATCTTGAACTAGAAGCCTACGATATGGAGATGAAGGTATGCACAATTTTCCATCTTTAAACAAGCAAGCATCATCCACAAAATAAGAATCATATTCACCATGTGAGACACAATAATTGTTGATTTTCCCAAAAAAGTAATCATTAGCATACATATCACGCATTATGGAAAAGCCAAGCAATTTTGCATCTAAATGAGCAAGAAGGACCTACCTACGTGATAGAGCATCGACTGCCACGTTCTCGGTTCCCCTTTTGTGTTTGACGACATAGGGGAACGTCTCCATGAATTCGACCCAACGAGCAGGTCTCCGGCTGGGTCGAGATTGACCTTTCAAGTACTTAAGTGCCTCGTGATCGGTGTGGATCACGAACTCCTTTGGCCAAAGATAGTGTTGTCAAGTCTTAAGAACCCCAATAAAAGCATAAAGTTCTTTATCATAGGTAGGGTAATTAAGCTTAGCCCCACTCAACTTCTTGCTGAAGTATGCTATGGGTTTCTTTTCCTGCAAGACCACGCCACCGATACCATAGTTGGATGCATCACACTCGACCTCAATGGTCTTGGTGAAGTCCGGTAATTGTAGAATGGGGGTATGACTCAACCTGTCTTTCAAAGTTTCAAAGGCGATCTCATGCTGCCTTTTCCATTTAAATTCTGCATTTTTCTTGGTTAGCTCATGTAAAGGCGAGACAATAATAGAAAAGTCACGCACAAAATGCCTATAGAAACCAGTTAACCCTAGAATGGATCGAACCATAGTTTGAGTGGTTGGTTGGGGCCACTCTTGTATGACTTTCACCTTGTTATCATAAACACGCAAGCCATTACTAGACACAACAAAACCTAAGAAGATGGTTGATGATGAGCAGAAATCACACTTTGCAAGATTAGCATATAATTTCTCCTTTCAAAGACAATAAAAGAAACTACATGCAAGTGTCCTATGTGATCATCCAAGGTTTTGCTATAAACTAGAATATCATCAAAGTACACAATCACGAACTTACCTAGGAAACTGCATAAAACATGATTCATTACGCGCATGAAAGTACTAGGGGCATTATTTAAACCAAAAGGCATGACAAGCCACTCATACAATCCATATTTAGTTTTAAAGGCAGCTTTCCATTCATCACCCTCCTTCATCCTAATTTGGTGATAGCCACTTTTAAGATTAACTTTAGAAAATAAAACTGAACCATGTAACTCATCAAGCATATCATCCAAACGAAATATAGGGTGTCGGTATTTTATCGTGATTTGATTGATGGCTTTGCAGTCAACACACATACGCCATTCACCATTCTTCTTGGGCACGAGGATCACGGACACCGTGCATAGGCTGAGGGACTCACACACGTATCCCTTCTCTATGAGGTCCTGGAATTGGCGTTGCAACTCCTTGGTCTCCTTAGGGCTGGCACGGTATGCAACGCGGTTTAAAAGAGAAGCGTCAGGCACCAAGTCGATTTAGTGGTCAATCCCCCGGATGGGGGAAAGACCGGATGGGAGCTCCTAGGGGAATACATCCTGAAACTTTTCTAAGAGAGAAGAAAGTTGCGGAGGAAGATTAGAAGTATCTTAATCCAATAAAAGAACATCTTTCTACAAAAGAAGAATGCAAGAAGTACCTCCCTTAAGAGCAAGCGACACATCCCGAGGGTGTGCCAAGTAGCATGGGCGTTGCTCAATGCCGCCTGCGATGGATGGCTTGGAGACATCATGATCAGAAGCTTTGGGTCTCCAAGTGGTGTTGGAAGGTGTGGAAGGATGTCCTTGAGGGGCACGCATCGTCGGAGGCACATAAGGCTCCTTAGGCGCGCTAGACGTGACTGCGAGATTCTCAGGGCAACGTCATGCGTTTTGGTTGAAATTTGGTGGAGATTTGGAACCTGAAATAATTGGGCCACCCACCAAATTTGATCTCAATCCTCCATCTATAGCTCCTGGGGCACTCCGAGGCACAACCGGGGTACCGATGCCGCTCGAGGGGCATAAGGGTGCCTACTTATGCTTCTGTGGATCCCGACCTCCATTCGACCTCAAATTTAGTGGAGACTCCTAAGATGGTGTTGGGTATCTGCCGACCAAATTAGGGGTCGTTCTGATACTGTTTGCCCAGGGGGCGCATGCGATGCCGTGGGCGTAGCCGGCGCTTGGCGCACTGCGTCCTCTGTCGCCTTGGCTTCCCGAATCGCCTTGGCCTGGTTCCTAAGTACATAGTCCTGCAAAAATTCCTATGGAGACCTGGGTAGAAGGTTAATCCTCCTCCCGTTGTGGTTAAAGCAATATTTATTAAGGTACCCATCATGGATAACCTTTCTATCATATAACCACAGTCTACCTAGAAGAACATGCGTACAATCCATATTGGTCACATCACAAATTATGCTATCATTATAAGGCCCTATAGAAAATTGGATGGTACATTGATGGGTGATCAAATTGTTATCCTTAGAATAGTTTATGCCATTAAGAGAATATGAAGTGGAGAGTTGGGTAGTAGGCAATTTTAGCATGTCAACAATTCTCTTATTAATCAAAATGTAGCAACTACCACCTTTAATGATCAAAAGGTAGGATATGGAATATTTTGTGACTAAATGAAATAAAGTTCAAATCAATGTGACAAAGCATAGAACAAATCTCATATTGGCCTTGGAAAATAGATAAACACCTCAATAACAAGTATTACTTGGCATGCTTGAGCTAATTCACACACAAAAATCAGGAAAATGCAATATGAACAAACATCCCTAAAATGGCCAAAAATATTCTCACAAGGTTCACTCTAGCTTAGTTGCATCAAAACTTATCCAAGAACTCATGTGCTCAATAAAAACATGCAAGATATCACATCACATCAAAAGCAACATCCATTTTGAGGCTAAACTATCCAAAAATATGCAAAGGGTTTTACATGCTCACATCATCATTAGCCTTCATATGGACATCTAAGATGGGAATTCCTAGTCCAAAACCAAATCTTTTTGACATTTTTTAACACAATTTTCAAATTTTTATGGATTTCAAACACAAAACAAACTCATCCATTCATGCCACTAACCCAAAATGAAACATCCCTTAAAACAAGACAAAACATGAAAACAAACATGGAACTATGAGCTTCTAACCCACCCCATACTTAAAATTTTGATGTCCTCATCAAAAGAGATCAAACTTAAAAGTAAAGAGAAGAGTAGAGAAAGCTCACAATTTTCCTTGTTCCTTGCATGGCATGTAGAGGCTTAGTTGTTGGAAGGACGTCCTCGACGTCGACCTCGTTGGAGTCTAGCTTGCCGCTCACGCTCGTACACATGATCGTGGAAAGGATCTTGACTTGGCGGTTGAATTTGTGGGGCGGGACGCATCCATTGATCTTCTCGGGAAGAGAAGTTCCCGGACATCCACTCGTTGAAACTCTCTTGGACGGTCCACCTTTGATCCTCGACCGCTCTTAAGTCGTCCACATCACGTCTCATGTATGCCATGTTGCGGTTCATCTCATCAAATTGCTCTTGGAAGTCTTATTGGTGGTGGGCAAATTGTTGTTGTTGGAAGTTGAGGTGTTGTTGTTGGAGATTGAGTTGGTGCGCCTCTTGAAGGATTGAGGATTGTTGAAGTTGGAGATGCGATAATTGGTTGGCCAAGAAGTTCATGTCCACCGATTGGTTTGGCTCGGGGAACACCATTCCGGGTCCATACCATTGGGCATACCCCTCATAACCTCCATAGCTTGGTGGTGCTTGATGTGCTCCACTTCCCTCACCCCTCTCAAATTGGCTTGGGGCCGGATCGGGCAAGTATGCGTCGGACCGACGTTGGTGGATGTCGGGCCCGACTTGTGATGCACCTCGGTCTAGTAGTGTGGGGGCGTGGTCGGTAAGCAAATTGTGGTAACCACCATCTTCCTCTTCTTCTTCACCTCTAGGCACATCCACTTCCATGTCATCTCTTCTCACGAACTCATATTGGTTGGGCTCTTCTTCTTCGGTGTCCGGGGAAGCTTGAGGAGTAGTGAAACGAATGTGTTGTGCTCGTCTCCTAACCTCAAGTGTCCCCTCCGGCTCTCCAAAAGGATTGACATTTCCCGCCCATACTTGAAACCAATTGTAATAGCATGTGAGGTCGAAGAGACGAGGTCCCAAAGGGACTTGTACCTTGCCAAAGTTTGAGTGGGGCATGAGTCGGTCGATGAAACCGGGAACAACTTTCTCCTTAATGATGTTGGCCTTCTTGAAATATTTGAGGTCCATGAACTCCACGCCATTTGGTGCCGGCGTGTAGGTAGACAAATCCACCTCGAGACGGTGAGCTAGTCGAGCAATCATACCTCCAAAGTAAATCCATGAAGAACTTTGGAAGTCTCTCACCATCTTCACCCATTCCCATGTGAGGTTCATTGGCTTCTCATTCTCAAACAACATCTCATAGAGTAGCATGGCCTCTTCTTTCATCGGCTTGCTCAATTCATGTCTAGCAAAGATAGAACAACCCAAAGCTCGGATCATAACTCGGAAGAGTGGGTTTGCTATCTCATTTGTTGATGCACCCTTCCTCATCTCACTTCTTCCGGCTATAAACTTCCAAAGATAGTCAACATTCTCATTGTCAACATAGGCCTCTTCTCTCGGAAAAGGAAATCCAAGGGAAACCGCCAAATTCCGGAGAGAGAGCTCTTGCAACTCGTTGCCCAATTGGAAGGAAATCATGCCTTCACTCTCGACTCCTTCATAGGTGCACTTGAAAGTCGCCATGAACTCAGACGTCAAGGCGGGATAGTGAGTGTTGTTGCACCTTAGCAAGACATTTAGCCCAATGGTGGAATAGCACCGAGTAAGAGCCTCATCCATGCACATCTTTTGAATTGACTCCCAATCTAACCACCGGGTGTGGTGAGATAGACCCATGAGACGCTCATACTCTCTACCCACGTCCTCATCCTCAAAACGCACATCGTCCATCCTTTGGACCCTCTTGGATGACTTCTTGGACTTCCTAGTTGCTTTCTCCATCCTTGAAGAAGATGCTCGGGTAGTCATGGTACCTACACACAATCAAAAACCAAAGAACTCCAAGATAAAATCCATACATTCAAAACAAGAGCACATATTTCCTCAACAAACAACTCATCATGCAAAGAGATGACCCCATACTTATTCTTAACACACTCAATCCACAAAATTCAATCATGCATGAACAAAGGGTCACATATCAATGGTCAAGTCACAAGACATATCATGGTAAACATGCTATAACCAACATTCAAACTCATGAATCCCTAAGTACACACAAGAGAAACTCGAAAAGAGTAGGACCGCCATTCAGAAGACATCGGGTCCGAGGTTCTCAACCTCGGTCCGAGTCTCTGGACCGACATTCAACATCGGTCCCGAGGCTCTGGGTATCTCGGGCCGACTCTAATCTGACTTTCTACTTCGAAACACCCATTAAACACTCTATCATGCGCCTAAAATCCAAAATCAACCATTTCTCATCATCAATCGAAGTTCTAAGTGGGATTTAGCAACAATTAAGCACAAATTTCACAATGCAAGCAAATCACCATGGATGCTCAAGGTCTAAGCTCACTCAATCATGGCACATCTCAAATCTAGCAATGAAAGCATGAAATTCACAAAGAATCAAGTAGAGATTGAGATTCACATACCAAATATGAAGAATCAAAGACTTCTAGCAAACAATCTCTTAGAATCCAAATTTCTCTTCTATATCTAGAAGAGGGATGAAGATCTATAGAGTTTTGGTTAGGAACTTGGCTTGAGGATCGATGTTTGTGGATGCTAGGGGTTGGATCGAGTTTTTGTGGTGAGATTTCTTGGAGGTTCGAGTATGGTGGGGGATGGGATCGATTTGGGGTTTTTGAGAGTGAATTGGTATTTTGGGAAGGTAGTTATGGAGGTGATGGGTGTTAGGTATGGGAAAGGGGGCTTAAATGGGGTAGAAGACAAAGGTAGGTCAGAAGGGTAAAATAGGAATTTCCCTCAAAATTCAAGACCAAGATGATCGGTTGGCTTGGATCGACGTTGGGACCTCGGGCCCGAGGTACTGGGTACCTCGGTCCTACCCGATTTTGGTTCCTAAAATTCCCTCGGCTTAGCAATTCTTACCCACAAGTCATTGCATCATTTCCACAAATACCACACATGATCAAGCTCACATAACATATATATCCACAAAACACATGCTAGAGAAAAGATTAGGAAGAATCTATGCTAAAGCAAAGAAAAACAAACTAGAAACTACGAAAATGAATCTACTAAACCCGGGCTGCCTCCCGAGAAGTGCTTCTTTTAAGTCACTAGCTTGACTTCTAACCTCTACCCTTCAAGGAGGGTGAAACACGGTGAATTGATCCTCCTTATCATATGCACCTCCATTCTCCTCGTAACCAAAGTACCACCATTTGTGTTTGATGAAAGAGTGGCCTCCAAATTCTCCATCATTCGTCTCCTCCAAAGTGTAAGTGGGTATCTCTTGCATCTTCTCAACTTGCTCTTCATTACCTACATCACAAACATCCAAAGCATCTAGAAAATTCTAGGGGATTCAATAACATTATAACTCAAATCTTCCTTTAGGTCATTTAAGCAAATGAAACTATCCTCTTGATCCTCTTTCAAATCACTTAGACAAATGTAAGAATCTCCCACATCAAAAGGATACGAAGAAGGATACTCTTCACGGTTTCTCGGGCTATCTTCCTCATGGTTCTCAAGTGGATTGTGCAACTCCCTTTCTAGCTCATGAATGTTGATCATGCCTTGACTTCTCAAAGGTGTCTCTTCCTCTTTCGTGGGCTCCAATTCTTCTCTCTTACGATTGGCATTTTCCTCCAACTTCAAGATCGCCAACGCATCCGGTTCATTTAGAGCCTTGTCGAAATGGAACTCCACTTTTTCTTCACCAATCTCGAAAGTGACTTTCCCATTCCTCACATCAAACTTGGCACCCGCCGTAGCAAGAAACGGCCTCCCAAGAATAATGGGCACCATCGGATCCTCTTTCATGTCTAAGATCACGAAATCATCGGGCACAAAATATCTTCCAACTCGAACCGGGACGTCATCTAGAATTCCGGTGGCCTTTGTTGATGAACCATCGGCCATGGTAAGACTCATATCGATCGGCTCCATGTCTCCTAAGTTAGCTCGCCTCCATATACTCTTAGGCATCACCGATATACTTGCCTCATGGTCACAAAGGGCTTTGAAGTTTTGAGATTCTATCCCTACCGTGATGGCAAATCTTCCGGGATCACCTAGCTTTTGAGGTAACTCTAGGATCTTGACTTCATTGACCTCTTCTTGCTCAAGATTTCCTTCAAGAACTTTGCATAGGACGGCATCTCACTTAAAGCATCGGTGAATGGAATAGTGATGTTCAAGCCTTGCAAAAGTTTTAAGAACCGCTTGAACTTGCCCTCAACAATCTCCTTGGGCTTCTTCATAGGATATGGAAGAATGGTAGCACCTTGCTTCTTGCTTGGATCCACCTCCTTGGATCGATCTTTCTCCTTCTCAATGATCTCAGCCTGGACCGATGTTGGATCGATGTCGGGACCGACGTCAAGCATCTCGGACCGGGGGCAGGGGATTTCTGGGTAACTCGGGCCGACTTCAGGGCATGTCGGGCCCGACTTGGGTTCTACCTCGGTCCGACTCAGGGGACCTCCTCCGTCTTCTGGATCGATGTCTGGGTACGTCGGACCCGAGTTGCTGGGTAACTCGGTCCGACTCTCTTCTCTTGCTCTTGGAACTCGTGGCTCGGGCAAACTCCGTCCACTCCTCAATCCTATGGCTCGAACTTCATTTTGTTGTTGCGGGGCACGGGGATTCTCCTCGGGTCGGCCCGGGAGTCTCCCTTCTTCTCTTGGAAGTTGGTTCGCCATGTGAACAAATTGGTTGTCCACTTGCCTTCTCCACACACCCAACTCCTTGAATTGATCATCAAATTTTCTCTCCATGTTGGTGACTTGATTCTTCAAATCTTGAGCTCATGGTGGTGTTTGCTCAAAGAATCCCGGGGGTTGGTATGGTGGTGGTTGGGCCCTTGGCTCGTTTTGGTTGAAGTTGTTGTTGTAGCCATTAGCTTGGCCTTGGTTCCACCTTCCTCCATTGTTGTTGAAGTTGGCTCGTCCTCCATAGTTCCTTTGAACATAGTTGGCCTCCTCAATTTGCTCGGCCAATCGGACTTGGCGCTCATTTGGGCACTCTTGGGCTCCATGCTTCAAAGAACCACACTCTTCACATGCTCTTGTGTTTTGTTGAAGATGACCCATCTTCCTTCTCATCTTGTTCAACTCATCCTCCAAGAATTGGATCTTCACATCTTTGTCCACCTCTTCACTCTTGGGGTCGTAGAGCCTCTTCGGACCTTCTCCATGGATTCTCACTTCCTTGCTCACTTGATTGACTCCATACATGGCTTCGTAATCCGAGAGTTTGTCGAGCAACTCCCACGCTTGCTCCGGAGGCAAGTCAATGAACCCACAATCGGTATGGAGGTTCAATTTATCCTTGGTGGCGGGGTTGATTCCTTGGAAGAAAATGTCTTGAAGGACATAGGGTTGTTGCCCATGTGTTGGACACGCCCTTAACATCTCTTTGAATCGGTCCCATGCCTCGAAAAGTGGCTCATGAGCTCCTTGTTGAAAGCTAGCAATCTTCCTGCTAAGCTCCGTCGTCTTGGTGGGTGGGAAGAGCTTCATCAAAAATGAGTCGTTGAGAGCCCTCCATGATGTAATAGAACGAGGTGCTTGGCTCTCCAACCAATGCAAAGCTTTGCCTCCCAAAGACCACTTGAAGGCTTTGAGTAGCACGTACTCAAGTGTCTCGTCATCCGTCGAGATGGTCTCACATAGATCTTTGAATTGCTTGACATGCTCGATCGGGCACTCGTTCGGCCTCCCTTGGAATTGCTCCCTTTTGATGAGTGAGATAAATTGAGTTTTTATCTCGAAATTCTTTGACACCTCCGGCAAGACGATGGCCGGCTCCGGCACCTTCAACTCTGGATGCATGTATTGTCTAGCATTCCGAGGTTGAGTGTTGATTTGAGCCTCCAATCTCATCCTTTGCTCCCTCTCTCTACGGGCCTCGGCATCTCGGTTCGCCATTTCAATTTTCATTCGAGCCATGTCGGCTCTCATCCTTTCAAACTCCTCATCTCGGGCTTGGTCCACCATCCTCTTCTTCTTTCGGGCTTGTTTGATGATGCTCTCCGGATCACACACAAAGTCGAACTCAAGTGTTCCTCGGACGGAATGAGCTCGCATGCACCTACAACCAAAGACACAAACAAAAACCGAATCAAAACAAACAAGGGGTTTGGGCTAGTCCCTCACCCAAATCACTACCAAAATCAAAGACTCAACAAAAGAGGGTACCTCGAACAAGTAGAACTCCCCGGCAACGGCGCTAAAAATTCTGATCGGTCCGGGATCGAAGGGTCTCACAATTTTAAATTTATAAAACCGAACCTCACTTGTAGTAAAGAGGTAGGGTGTCGAACACACGGGAGTTCGTGCGTCAAGTGTACCCGAAAAAGACTAAAAAGGAATAAAAGAAAGGCAAAACAAAGGAAAACGAGAGAAATCACCTCGGACCGACACAGGTCACTTCGGTCCGAGGGTGGATCAAGGTTGATTTGGCCAGGACCGACTTAGCTCAACGTCGGGCCCGAGGACTGGGTAACTCGATTTGTCAAAATTGGTAGATCGGTCTTGGGTTTTTGGGTTTCTTCCCTAACTAGACTTGGGTAATTCCACCCCAATTCAGCCAACAAGTGTTGATCCTTATGAGATCGAGGTTGCTAGCCTTCGATCCCTCCACTCTACACTTCGACCTTAGGGAGTTTTCACTCTCCTTCGATGTTAGGTCTAGTGATTGGGTCCGAGATTGCTCTCGCTTACTCTTACCAATCACAAGCCCTAAGCCCCTTGTTTTCACAAGAGAATTGAAGCTTAGTGTAGAGAGGATTCATAGATCAAGCACTCAAAGGCTATGGAATTGGGGGTTCATACCCAATCCTAGCTAGGGATTCCCCCATAGCCCAAGACTATGGAATCTACTCCATCAAGTAAGAGAAACAAGCAATCAAATGGAAAAGCAAGCAAATCTCAATCATCAACATCAACTCAAAGCCAAATTGCATTCAATTCTCAAAGTGTCAACAAGATCCAAGTCTTAATTCTACCAAATCAAAGCAAAACAAAGTACAAAACTCATAACTCTTCCTCCCTAGGCCACCGATTTCCTCTCTTCTCCTCCTCCCTTCTTCTCCTTGCTCTCCAAGTCTTCCTTGAGTCTCTAGAGAGTGATTTGGGTTGTGGTCTATCCAAACATGCCTTAATGCTCTCTAATCACCTCTATTTATAACCTCCTAAGATTGGGGACCAAGGGATTCCCAATTTAGAAAGGGGCAAATGTGGAAAGTTGCTAAAAATATGCCTTGGGGAACAATCCTCTCCATTGCCGACTCGGATCGTCACGGGTGCACCTCGGGCCCGACGTTGGGAATGTCGGTCCTGTTCTCTAGATGCTCGATCTCGGGCCCGACGTGGTGATACTCGGTCCTGGGCCTCGATCCTTGTCTTCTTCTTGGGTTTCCTTCGGTTCCTCTTCATTCTTGGCTTGGCTCTTCCGCTCCTTGACTTGGCTCCTTCACAAGCTCCTCCAAAACATCCTCATTCTTGCCATTTTACCTACAAATCAAAGCAAACTCGCATAGTTTCCGACTTATAAAGAAATCCGGGAACTAAGCTATGAAGGAACGAAACTAACAAAGAAAGGAATGAAAAACACATATTTACAAGGGAAATTAACTACTAAAACTCCTCCAAAATGAGAGACATCACCTACATCCTCGGGGTCCTCATCGCCTTTCGAGATAATGCCTTGGTCCGTGTAGAGAACCTGCTTGGCGTTATGGCACTCCTTAGAGACGTGCCCGCGCTAATGTGATCGGGCCCGAGCTCCTCGCCCACACGCCACACGGCGCCGGTGCCTCATCGAGGCACCCGTCCCGCTGTGCTAGTGCCTCTCGTGGGCACTCGCTTCTCTAGGCCAGTGCCTCTTTTGGGCACTCGTCTAGGTCGCACCTCGGGCTTCTTACTTCAGCGATCCAAGTAAAGAAGCGTGCTTCCTTCAATACCAAGATGGGCCGGCCCATTTCTCCCCAACGAAGTCAAGCTTGGGCCCAAGCCGGCCCATGGTGTGGCCGCCCCTCCACCTCAGCCCAAGCCATCACTTCCACCTCCTCAAGTTAGCTTGCCCGCCAAGGATGAGCTTTCAATGATGCAGGCCTTCCACTCCAAGCAACAAGCCGCCATCAATTACCGCCTTGAAGCCTAAGTCAGGAGGCCAAATTTTTCCCTATATAAAGGGTTGTATTTTCTTCATTTTTAGATAGATTGAGAAATAGGTTGAACCTTAAACTTGGTGACTTCGAGTCTTTGTTTTAGGTTTTGGGCTGTCCCGGCTTGTGGAACTCAAGCCGTTGGGCTCTCATGAGACTCGAGGGCCGGATGACGGGCTTTGGTTCGTGAGACTCGGACCTTGGCCTAGCCGTTCTTATTTTTCTTAAACCACCATGGTTTTCGGGTGATCAGAAGACTCAGAGGGCCGGCTTGGCTCGTGAGACTCGAGCCTACCCTAGCCTTCCTTAGGCGTCCATACTTGGTTCATCGCCAAGTGTGTTCGTCTAATTATCCATTAGGGGTTATAGGATTGTAAGGGCTGGTTCCTATTCCTTGTATCCCTTAGTCGATCCCTCTCGGTGAGTTGACCGAATAGGAGGGCTCGATTACTTATCCAATATAAATAAAAACACCAAAAAGAGTTTGTTCCACAAAAATCCCACATGTCTCAATAGGCCACGTTTTTGTTCAAATTCGAACGCTTAAGTAAGAGCTCTCTTCGAAGACAAACTCAAGAAGCAACGCGAACTCCCTCGAGCCAGAATCGAGCCCGATCCTAAGGCGATTCACTTCACGCGCCCTTGGCACCGGAAGCATCGGATGTCACGCACATGCTCTAAAGGTTTAGAAGCTGAGGAAGTGGAGTTGCGTGAGGATGCTTGTGCCAAAACCTGAGATGGTGCCTTGTTAGTGTTTAGGACAACCCTTGGTTGATAAGAAGAGGCATTAGAAGAAATCGAACTTGAAGAATTTGGAGTGTACCTTCTTACAGTCGGGAATTGAGGTCGTCTTCTTTGGAGTTGGTTGTGAAGCAATTGCGCCTTTCGAAGAAGTTTGAGCACATCGGTGATGGAATGTATCTCTAGCGCCTCCCGAATAGGTTGATTAAGGCCAGCCAAGAATTGGGTCCTCATAGACCGTTGAGATTGGGGGATGTTGGCCTTGTAGGTGAGCTCTTCGAGTTCGTCAAAATAGGTGATGGGATCGCGCTTCCCTTGCCTACAAGATGCTAGTCGCAGCCTCATCGTCTCTAGATATTCCTCGGGAACATGCTTCTTCTTGAGTAAGAACTTTAGTTGTGGCCAAGTCTCAACGAGAGGCAATCCTTGCCTATAGCGATCCGCCTTGTTACACAGCTACCAACTCTTTGCTTGACCGGTGAAGTGCACGGTAACCACCCCGACTCATTCATATTGGGCATAATCAAGGAAGTTGAGGATGTGGTCTATGCTTTCCACCCACTCGAGATGTTTAATCGCATCATCCGCCGGTTGCCCACCAAAATGAGGCAAAAGAGCAGTCAAGCCAGGTTTCACCACAAATTCTACCCCTCCAGCTAATGCGGGGTACTCAACAGTCATGTGTTGTTGTGCGAAATCTGGAGCACATTGTTGCCTGATCGACTGATCAGCCATCTTATCCCCTGAAATCAACGACAGCACTTGCAAAGAAATCAGTAGCAAGAGTGTGGACCGTAAGATAGGTCCACACGATAGTCAACACAAATATCACGCTAAATAGAACCTAAGTTCCCCGGCAACGGCGCCAAAATTTGACTCGGGCAAAATCGTTGTATCCAAAGTCAAAGATAACCCAAACACACAAACTAAGTATAGAGAGCAAGTATGGGATCGAACCCTAGAGAACTTGAGGTATCTAGCCTAATATTTATGTCAACCAAGAACAAAAGGGGGGTTTTATGCAAGAGTTTCAATCACCAAAGCAAGAAGACAAATCGACAGTTTCACAAGATCAATCAAAGTACTAAAGACAGGTTCATTCAACAAATCCACTTTAAAAGAGTCGTTTGATCATTGATTCACACCAATTCCTTTTAATCCAATGGTTAATTCCAATCCTAATCTTGACTAATTTCCTGTCCACGGTCCAGGAAATACTTAACAATGATAGAGGACGCTCAAATCAATATTAGCATTAAGAACAAGGATATGTAGGATGCATGCAAGAGAAATCAAGCTACGAGTCAACTTCACAAGCAAACAATCAATTCTCTTCTTAAATCCTAGTTGCATAGACAACAGATCTAGGTTTAAGTTGTTTTCACAGAATAGGTTAATTACTCCTAGAGAAACAATCAATAATAATGTAATTAAGCACAAGAGAATCAATAATAACCAAAGGAATAGGAAAAGGATTTAGAATCTCACAAACTAATCAATTAAAGCTTCATTGATGAACAAACCCTAGAGAGTTTAGTTCTCCATAATCTTCATAAAACTCAAGTCTTCAAACAAAGGTTTCAAGATACCAAAACAAAACAACCTACAATCCCTTAAATATTGTCTTGGGATCAAAGCAATATCCGAAAATAACATAAGGTAAAAGGAAAGTCGGTCCAAAGATAGCTTCAGCGTCTTGTTGAAGTCGGTGGCCACCGCGACCGCGCCATGACCGCCGCGACCGCGGCCTTCGCCTAGTCAACAAGTCTTCAATCCGCTTCTACCGCGACCGCGGCAAGGGTACCGCGCCCGCGGCCTTCGGGTCTTCAAAATCCTCCTTCTGCCGTCTCACGGCGCCCGTGGCTCAAGAGTCGCGCCCGCGGAAAACGTGCAGGACAAATCCGATAAAATCTTCAAATTGCATACTTTTGAGTCTTTCGCCACAATGCAACACTAAAGCCTAAAACTTAGCCTAAAACACTCAAAAGCCTCCTAAAAACATCAAGATAAGGCATACAAAAGATGGTGAATCAATGATGCAAGAATAATGGGCCATAATGAATCCCTGGCAAATTCTGTTGCCAAAAAGAATCAAAATTTGGTTAGGAAATCTGCTAAGAAAAATGATAGAAAAGATATGAAAGACCAAGCCCTATCTTTAACTAGGAGAGACCCTGGGAAACTTGTTCCCAAAGTCACAGTTGTTTCCAAACAAGCCGAAATTAAAAAAACCTTATATCTTTCAAAAAGCATTACCCAAACCATGCATTCCCCCAAATCACCGATCACCAAATCCCATCATCAGAACCCGGACCAAACTCCCTCTTCTAATCCTCTTGATGACCGACCACCTCCTTCATCCCCTCCGGGACTTGGTGGCTCTACCGGTCCTCAACTCCCGAAGCCTCCTAATATAGAACCGCCAGGAGGGACCGTTCTTGTTTCACCTTCCTTGGATGGCAAACCGAATGACAGTGGAGCTATTGCCCCTAGTGACGGAGACTCGCCCATTCTCTACAATGTCTCCATGTCGCCCAGGCTTAGTAGAGAAATTTAGTGTATTGCTAAAATTGCTCAGGGGGTGGATCTTGATCCTTTTCATCTAATGATAATGCTAGTTAACTCCATTAACTCATCTATGGGTATGAGGAATAAATTTAACTTCTTGATATGGAATGTGCAGGGTGTAGGGGCCACGAGCTTCACTGCTTTTATTCGGTAACTCATTCGTCTTCATGATCCTATAGTTTTGGCAATTCTCAAGCCTCGTATCAGTGGCGTCGGAGTAAACCAGGTATGTCATCATCTTGGGTTTAATGGTGTGATAAGAGTGGATGCGGTTAGCTTTGCTGGAGGGATATGACTTCTCTGGCGTACCTCTGAGGTCCTCATGAATCCGATCTCTCTTCACCCTTAGCATATCACTATTGAAATTACTCGTCGAGGCCAAGAGCGTTGGGTTCTGTCCGCGGTTTACGCTTCCGTTGACTCCAGTTCTTGGGTTGATCTTTGGCAGTCACTTACATGGTTTGCTGCAATTAATACTCGCCTTTGGCTTCTAACAGGAGATTTTAATGCCACGTTACACCCTCATGAGCGTACTTACTCTTCTGAAGCTTCCAACAATGCCTTCCGAACCTTTAACGATCGGGTGGATAATTTAGGGCTTATTGATCTCGGCTTTCACGGGGGTGAATTCACGTGGTCCACTGGTAAATCTCTTGATACATTTAGGGCTTATTGAAGCCGCATGGCTTCTCCATGATGAATTCAAACAGTTCTTTCAAGATAGTTGGAGCTCCTCTTTGACCTCTACAAACTCTTTGGCTACCATCGTTGAGGACCTCTCTAAGTGGAACCATCTTTTCTTTGGCAACATATTCCGCCGAAAGCGCAAACTTTGGGCTAGGTATGAAGGGGTCAACCGCAACTTAGCAAGACGCCCGACTGCCTTTCTGTTAGATCTGGAGCAGGCACTTCGTTATAAGCTTGATGATGGTTTGAACCAAGAACAACTCCTTTGGTTTCAAAATTCTAGGGCCTCTTTCTTGATTGATGGAGATCGGAATACCCGTTTCTACCACCTTTCCACTGTAATCCGACGAAAAGCAAATTAAGTTCTTCCCTTACAGAATGATGCAGGTGTTTGGGTCTCTGATGAGAAACAAGTGCAGCTTCTTGTGGTCAGTTTTTCGAGCGCCTCTTTACTCTTGATCAGCCGGATCTGCACACGGATTGTATTTTGCCTGGCATCGATCGCCCTCTTGTAGTCTCCCTTTGTTGATTTTGATGAATGGAAAGCGCTCTGGTTGATGGGTCCCTTCAAAGCCCTTGTTCTAGACAACTTTCTTGTTGTGTTCTTCCAAAAAATTGGTCTACTGTTGGCCCTCAAATCACTCAAACCGCGATGAATATTCTAAATAATGGTGTTTTGCCAAGACATATTAGCGATGCTTTGATTGTCTTAATCCCTAAAGTCGACAACCCCAGTTTTCCTGCTCAATTCAGACATATATCAATGCTTAATGTGGTGTTCAAAGTTGAGACCAAGGCCATTGTCAACTGGTTAAAACCAATTCTTCCGTCGTTGGTTTCTCTTGCTTAAGCGAGCTTTATTACAGAGCGGTAGATCATTGACAATGTGATTATTATTCAGGAAGCTCTTCATACAATGGTCTCAGTTCAGAATTCATCTCGCACCATGATGCTTAAGATTGACCTTGCTACCGGTCCGGGGTTGGCAATCCAAATATCTATCTGTTGTTGGCAGAGTTACTATGGTAAAATCGGTCCACTCTAGTTTAACGTTGTATGCTATGCAATCAACTTTGATCCCTAGATCTATTTGCAACGATATTGATTATCAAATTCAATACTTTGTCTAGGGGATCAGCGTCTAGAGATAAGAAAATTCACCTTATAGCCTGGAATAGTCTCACTCAACCACTTTCTCAAGAAGACCTTGCTTTTGAACAATGCGACAGAGAAACCAAGCTCTCCTTGCATAGTTGGGTTGGCGTACACTTCAGGAGCCTAACTCATGATGGAGGAGGGTTCTTCGGGGTAAGTACTGTGGTCATCCTCTTAACCGTGACATGTTCAATAATTGACTTTGTTCTTCATATATGTGGAAAGGGATTATGCATGGGGCGAATGCTTATGAAGGGTATGAGACTGGAGGTTGGGAATGGGCGTTTGACTTTCTTTTGGGAGAAGCACTGGCTTCTTGACACTCCATTGCGCTCTGCTGCTACCAGCCCTGTCCCGAGCACTCTTCTTGGTGATACCGTGGATGAGTATTGGACTCCTACTGGCCGAAACTGGCCTGTTCTTGCTCAGTTTCTTCCTCATGAAGTTCGAATGAAGTTACATGCTATTAGGCTGCCAGACTTTGCTGATCGTGAGGATGCGTTTTTCTGGCACCAATCATCTTCTAGAGTTTTCTCTTGTAAGTCTGCTTTGACTCTGCTCTGCCCTCTAAATCCGACTCTGAATCATCCTATCTGGAAGGGAATTTGGAGATTACATCTACAACAACATGTCCGTCACTCCCTTTTCTTGGTAACTCATAACTCTGTGCTTTGCAATGCTAATCGGGTTTGTCATCACAACGCTACTTTTGCGTCGTGCCTGCGATGCCCAAATGCAAAGACCCTCTTTCATCTTCTCCAGGACTGTGGCCCTATCAAAAAGATTTGGTTGGCCCATAGTGGCAACGTCCTTGCTCTCTCATTCTTTCAACAGACTGAGCTTTAAGGCTGGATTTTTTAAAACATTAAAAATTGGGATGCTTGGAGTTCTACCTTTGCCACGATGGTTTGGTACTCTTGGAAATCACGAAATAGGCTTGTGTTTGATGCTCTTGACGTACTCCCTCGGTTGTCGTCCATTGTTGTCTCTACCACAACGACGTATACTCACTCTTCGATGAAAAGCAAATCTTTGACTCAACCCGTGGTCGAGGTTGCTGATCATGATACTTCTCCAACCCGCTAGTTCCCCCCTCCCATGGGGTGGCTTATGCTGAACGTCGACGCCTCGTCTAAAGGAAACCCGGGCCTTGATGGGGGTGGTGGCGTCATATATATACGACAAGCACGACTGCTTTGTATCGGCCATCCTCTTTACTTGCGGGAACTGTGATGCGTTGCATGCTGAGCTTTTTGCAATCCAACAGGGGCTGAATATTGTTCTTTGTATTGATTCACTTGTGGTGTACAACTTGCTCAGCTCCTCTAATAACCCTTCCCACCGTAGTTTTCATTTAATTGGTCTCTGTAGTAGTCTCATCCAAAGCCATGGTAAGTCTCATCCAAAGCCATGGTGGGAATGTACACTTGAAACACATCAGGCGGACCGCAAATCATGTTGTTGATGCCCTTGCTAACATGGCCATTTCTTCTCCAAATTCGTTTATGCTCTTTGATGTTCCTCTAATTTCGATTGTTGACAGCCTTAAGGCTGATTATGTAGCTCATTTTGAGCAGATTTAAGTTTTAATATATCTCCGCAGGGCTTTGCCTGTTTCCTGATATATATATATATATATATATATATATGCTACCGTATCTCCCATTTTATATAAAAATGTGAATCACAATACAAAATATGTTCATGACAAGTATAAATATTTGAACTACAAGAATACGTGAGTTGAAAAAAAAACAAGTATCTATATATATTTGCAAAAATTTCATCGCATTCTATTTTACATAATTTTCCTATATTGGACTTAGACCTCATTTTGGATCATTGATGTTCTTAATTTAAGGGTCTATGTTAGTTTAATTTTAAATTTCTTCACCGAATCAACCGTTTATTTTAAATCATTTTTTCCAAAAAAGTAGGAGAGTCTTGTAAAATTTCAATTAGAGCAAGGGTAGTTACGACATTTTATCAAAGCCTATGGAGGACCTCTTGACATGTAGATGACAAGAAAAAGATCCTCCAACAATTCCTCCCTCCATTTTCTACCACCGTCTCACCTCCGCGATTTTCTCGCATTCATCTCTGCATTTCAAGTTTTTTATTTTCTCTTCTTGTGTCTATAGGCACTCCTGTACGATTCAATTGAGGTTTTCTCCCAAATAGTAAATTCTCCCCCAGCTACGATTGAGGCCAATTGCTTTGGCAATTCCATGCCAAAGCATCAAATTGATTAATGCTCTAGGCTTTAGGTAAATTTTACTTTCTGTTTCACCAGGTTCCTATTAAGGTTGGATGTTTCATTTTCGATGATTAACGGGTCTTTGTTAATGATCAAAGAATACCTTTATAATTAGGGATGTGAATAGTCAGGAAGAAAACCTACGGGCTACGGGCAATGTTCTAAAAATCCCTTCTAGGCGCCGCTTGAACCTCGTCTAGGCGCTAGGCGGTCCCCGTCCATCTAGCCTTATAACCCGTCTAGGTATCCGTTTAGGCCGTCTAGGTGCTAGGTGGTTCCTCTCCGCCAAGATTCGTCTAACATTTTTTTAGAACACTGCCTATGGGGTTGTAGTCAGGAATTAGACGACATTACACTAGAATTGGTATTTGTACCTTTGCAACTTCCATTGACAAAATTTTGGCGTTTGATTGATTGTGAATTTCTTTGCTTTCAGCGGAATAGATTCAATTTTGCATGTTGCTCAACATACGTTTTTAAGCTAGTGTTTCTTGATATCAGAGGAATTCAGCTTCTATTACCTTCATAATAAAAATGGAGACATCGTCAACTGGTGATGATGTTGAATCAAAATCAAGTGTCATTGAAATTGAGATTGAGCCTGAGCAAATAGAGGATGTGCAAAAAGGTCCCCTTTTCATCTGTGATCTATGTGATAAGGAGTTAACCCACAAGATAGCTCAAGATTTGTCGTCCGGGTTAGCCGCCGCTTGCGTTGATGGTACCACAGGGGTCCTTTTCGAAGCCCCTGCTTCTGTGGCGGTTGATTTTCGGAAAGACATGGTCAACTATCTCACGGTCCGGAGCAGGAGCTTTGTTGCTGAAACCGTCGTCGTAGACACGGATCCTGGGGCTGAAATGTGTGATCATCCTCTTGATCTTTTATCTAACATGATTGATGATTATGCCGTCTCTAGGAGAAGCTTGTTAAGCCAGGTTTCTGGGTCGATGTTGAGTGAAATGAGGGAACAACGTGTCGGCGAATTTGAACAAGAAATGGAGAGAGACAAGTTTTGGCCTTTGGACAAGAGGGAATCTGTTGCGCAGAATCTTATCAAGAATGTGGATTTTAGGAGCTTGTATCATTGTAACATGATCTTCGCGTCGGAGGATGAAGTCATAGAGCATCAAGAGACGTGTGGCTATAGGGCCGTGATGTGTGAGAATGAAGGATGCAATGACGCGTTTAGTGCGGATAGTTTAGAGCATCATGATTCGATTTGCCCTTTTAAGATACTTCCTTGTGAGCAGAACTGCTCGGAACTTCTCATGAGGCGTGACATGGAAAAGCATTCTATCAATGACTGTCCCATGAAGCTTACAAACTGTCCTTTTTATTGTATTGGATGCCCATCTCCTGTTCCCCATGGTTTGATTAAAAAGCACTGCTCAGATTATACACACGGCCATTTGATAAACGTTCTTCAACATATTCACAAGGAAGCATCAACTGAGGATGCCGAACACTGGGCAGAGCAAATAGAGAAGGTTAGTTCTTTTGTTTTCACCCTCGTCAATTTCTTAACGAGACGATTATCCTCATATTGCCTTTTAAAAGGCATTTAATCTCACAATTACCAAAGTTATCTATTTATTAGTTTTAGTTATTACAGTATCTTATTTCTCACTTCCTAGTTTTTGGCACTTTAAAATTTCCCCATTATTTAATTATCTTTTGTTTGATACTAGGAGTTATTTATGTTGTTTATCTATGATAAAAAGGAGGATGCTCAGACTTAATCGACAAATATGATGAATGGATATAATTACAAGTGAGGATTCCTAAAAACGGGTTGAATAGCAAGTTGTGCTTGCTATTCGTACAACAACATTCCCATGATCACAGGAAAAAAAGAAAGGAAACCATGAGAAATGGAGTGAGCCTTATATATATATATATACATAGAACTTGCAATTGCTTCTTTTGCCTTGTTTCTTCTTGCTTCATATGGCTGGTACACGTATTCTATCTTGAATTAACTGAATACTCATAGGCATCTATTTTGCATAGTCGGAGTTTTCTAATCAGCTAGAAGCACGAGACGTGAGAACTTTTACTATGGCAGTTAAGGATATTGAGAAAAGGATTGGCCCGTTTGAGGTTAGTCAAGCTGCAACTATAGACGATACTTCTGCAGATTCTACATCAGAGCAAGTAATAGACGCTCCCCCCGAGAGCACTCTGCCAAGTCAGGGACCACTTGAGTCCATTCCTTCTTAGCAATTGTCATTCCACCTCCTTCGCTAAAACGACCTACTTCTCCATTGTTGAATTCGACAACATTTGATGTGGAAAAATCCATTTTGAATACTAACCAGCCTAAGCGAGGTCCTTCACTTGAGGAGTGAAAAATCGCTTCATCACAATAAGCTTTACACTAGA
The DNA here is from genome assembly GCA_934048045.1 of Polygonum aviculare. Classification (NCBI taxonomy): domain Eukaryota; kingdom Viridiplantae; phylum Streptophyta; class Magnoliopsida; order Caryophyllales; family Polygonaceae; genus Polygonum; species Polygonum aviculare. The sequence goes on along the minus strand of OW204030.1, from coordinate 25,178,825 downwards.
GCTGAGACCCAGTAGTTTTCACATTATACTTTAGACATCAAAGCTTTGATGCTTCTTTTGTTTTTTTTCATTTGTTTGTTTGTAAATTCTCGTGCATCTTATTGCAATTTTGTTATAGGATGAACAACAAAGGAAGGGCACCTTCCAGTTTCATAGTGATTTTGAGTATACCGAGTTTGTAAAATTCATGTTTCACTTTTACTACACAAAAAAAGATTGGGAACTTGAATATCGAAATAAAATATAGTAATAAGATCATCGTAAAAGAGGTACATTGTTGGAATCTCGGGACGTTCGCATTGGGTATGGTAGTAGTATGAGTTTATGCATCAAGACTTACATGCATGCACACGAATTAATACGTACGTGCATAAAGATTAATGGTAAATTGGTAATAATCAATATATCATCACTATTATAAAAGAGTGAGAGTTATCAACACTACTATAAAAGAGTGAGAGTACTAGAGCATCCACAACGGAGAGTGTGGAATGAATTTCTGTAAGTTGCATTTTTACATTTTCTCTCCGCCACATAAGATTAAGAAATTTTTCTACATTTTGTCTACAATGAAAAAATTTATCTATCAGTTTCTTAAATTGTTATGCTTACATCACTGTATAAATCTTGTATTCATTAACTTTTATCAATTAGTAAAAAAATGATCATATATCTTCAAAGATAATAGTATTTTTTGTATATTATTGTTATTACTACTATTTCTACACCTATTACTTACTAATAGTAGTATTTATTATAATAATATCAATATAATTAATTACAATAATATTATTATTATGTTATTTTTAATCTAATTATCACACATAAGAGAATTGGAAAACATAATTATTTCTTAAAATGACGATAAAGTACAAGGTTTTGATAAATTAGAAATTAAACATATTCGAAAACTTTCAAATATTAAAATCGACACAAGTACACATCATAACATACGAAACTTTATCTCAGCTAACTCCTCTAAATTTTTCCCAAATATTTTCTATGAGATCGGCCTTAAGACGATGATTTATTGCCATGTCGCGGATACGAGTTCTGTTTCAAATGTACTCCTTTACATCATTAAATTTATCTTTTGAGCCCCTCCACCTTGCTTCGTCATTAGATCCGCTATTATTTTCATCCCATTCTCTTGTTTCATAGTAATTAACATACATATCATGCTCATCCTCTACTATTATATTATGTAATATGATACACGCTTTCATTACTTTCTCAATAAAATAAGGATTCCAAAGTTTACAATGTTCATGAACAATATCAAACCGAGCTTGTGGAACACCACAAGCTCACTCCACATGTTTACTTACCGACTCTTGACATTGAGCGAATAACTGTGCTTTAGGGCCTTGTGGGAGGCTAATTGATTGATCAAATGTTTCCCATGGTGGATAAATGCCATCCGTAAGGTAGTTCTCATATCATACTCATGACCGTTCACAATAAAACATACCGGTGGAGCTCTACCTTCACATATATCATTGAAAACAAGAGATCGGTCAAGAACAATTTATATCATTACACGTACCTGGAGTACCGAAAAATGCATGCCAAGTCCAATGATCACTCGAGGCAACAACTTCAAGGATAATTGAAGGTTTCTTGGGACGTCCACTGGCATATTGACCTTGCCATGCTACATGACACTTTTTCCATTCCCAGTGCATGCAATCAATGCTCCCTAGCATTCCAGGAAAACCTTGTTGCTCTCCGACATGAAGTAATTTTCGTAAATCATCTTCATTTGGTTTTCGCAAGTATTCTTCACCAAAAATGGAGATTACTCCGTCTACAAATGCCTCAAGGCATCGCCTTGTCGTAGTTTCACCAATTCGAATGTACTCATCAACTTGATCGTTGGCAACCCGTACGCCAACATACGCATAGTAATAGTGCATTTTTGTAAGGGGGAAATCTCAACCCGACCAGTTGCACCTACCTTTGGTTCGAAGTATGGTACCTGATTTTGTAAACTCTCTACTAATCTTTGAAAAAAAGGCCTTCTTATTCTGGACCTACATCAAAATTGATTGTCTATGTGGGGGGGGGGGGGAGGGTCAGCAACATAATCCGCGAACAACTTTGCATGACCTATATACCCACGTAGGATGACACTCATCTACTTGCTAATTGTAGTACTCACATATTCGCTCCCAAAATCTATCGGATTTTTGCATATTACCAATCTTATTATCTTTACCAGTATATAACCACGCACTAATAAGCAATTCATCCTCCTTGGGACTCCAACGTGTTCTTTCATCATCGTTAAAGATGGGGGTTATGTTTAACTCCGTTTTAATTGTTTCAAAATCAATTTGGGTGCTATATTGTGGGTATTTTATAGGACGCTTATGTTTGGAAATCGAAGGTCGGAAGGTGTTGGTTTATGTTGGTGTTGTAAAGAAGATGTTGGACTTTGAAAAGGTGCTGGGATTGATTGTCCAACATGCACAAAATATGGATTGTGAGAAAATAATCGTTAGAAGTACCTTGAATTGGAGGTGGATTGCCATAAAATGAAGGTCGGCTCCCTTGAAACCAATGGTGGTCACTTGGAAATGGAGGTTGGTTACCTTGAAATGAAGGACGATTGACATTTTCATCACCTATTAGAAACTCCATCCATGAGAAGTAACCAAATGGTTGTTGAATATATGGAAAGTGAAAATTTTTTGGATCCATGGTGGATGTTGAAGAACAAAAAGAAAGTAGAATGTAGATGATAAATAGTAAAGAGTAAAAGGAAGTGACATTGAATTGATGTTCTACTAGAACTTCCTCTATTTATAGAGCATAAAATTGAACACATTACCAATTATATAATAACTATATAACTATACAAATTCTTAATGTATTCATGTGTCCATTATTTAGGGACAAGTACAACCAAACCCATTTTCATGTTTGTGTTCATGTGTCCTTTTATTAGGGACAAATACAATCAAACCCTTTTTCTCTTACTAAATGTTTTTACAAAAAAAAAACTAATTAATTTTGCTCACAAATACAAGTGTACACCCAATTGTATTAAAATACAAAACCTATAAACAAAAGATGGGTAAAAAAAGAAGTAGAAGAACTATGTACATAAAAGGGAAGTGGAGAATGTGTATGTTGGGACCAAAAAAAGTAGGCAAAATTTTTACCATACGAGTAACGAGAAAACTGGAGAAAGAGGAAGGTATGTAAAATGCAATTGAAGTGAGGACCAAATAACAATAAAAAGTAGGTGAGTTTTGTTTATTAATTTTAAAAAACTTAAAAATAAAGAGGGGACACATCAGACTGACTGATTTTGCAAGAGAGAGCGTCAGATTGCTATTCTTGCAGAAGCAATATTTTGGTTGCAGACAAAATTTCTCTGTCACATTTTCTAGACTTTTACATTTTTTTTAATGTTAAGAAATGGAGCTAGTCTCCATTGTAGATGCTCTTACATACTTAACTGTCTCTTTTATCGGATTGATCCCAACCTTTCATTCTTCGCTCCCTGCATCTCCTCCTTCCTTTTATTTTGGCTTGCTCTTATAGCGTTCCACGACCTCCTCCTTTTTAGTTACTTTTTCACTTCTAGTGTCCCTAATCCTTCTAACTCTCTCTTTCGTTTACGTCTTTACTTTGCACAGGTGCTTTTTCGTTGGCCAATTGTTATGGTAATTGTGAGTTCCAAATCGGTGAGTTTCTTGAGTTGTTTCTAGCCAATGAGTGTTGGCATAGGGGGGGAATTTATAGGATTCGGCGGAAAATCGAGGTATTTTGTGTTGATCGATGATGAGGAGATGACTGTCAATGTCGCATGTGAAGGTACGAACCCTTGCTTGGACTGAATTGATGGCTCTTGGATTTCGTCTTCTGTTTTGCTAATTGGTGCCATTTTTTTAGTGTTTAGGGGAAGATGAAGCTAGTTGGCACGATTATGTATCCGAGTAGTCAGTATCTGACTTTGCAGAATGTGATGTGCAAAGTTAACTTCGATACTATGTTTAGGTTAAAACCTCCCCTCTCTCTAATTTTCTAGGGTTAATTTTTTGCTCCTCGCAGAAATCGATGATGCCAGTTGCGAGGATGAGGGCGGCGAAAAAATTAGTCAATCAAATCCCGAGAACCTAGGTCAGTTTGGTGGAATCATTTGTCAAATTGTGATTCTTGTCCAACTTTTAGAATAAAAATCATTTGTTTCTCAAATTCATTTCGATTGTTGTTGATTTTTTAAATCTATTTGTACAAATAAAAATTGGAGATGAACAAGTCGAATCGAGTATCTATGAGTGTTGAAATTATTGTAAAATAGTTTAGCTTTGTGAACGAAATTACATAATTTCATTGCTTTTAATTAATTGAGTTCGTATCATATTTTCAGCTTTCAATGGCTTCAAGTTTAGGTTACTAGATGGAATTCTTTTTTTGAGCATTCCATATTCATTCAAGCAGTAAGTTGAACTTCTGACCGGAGTACCATATTTGGTACGTACCATATGGCAATTTTATTTTTGATGGTTTGGTGATTATGCATTGCTTATTCCATGAAACTGCTTATAGGCTTGATTGTTACTTGCTAAAGAACACTATGGATGACAAATCTATGTTTTCAAGTCAATAGGAGCTCCTCAATCTCCCACGAGAATTGTAAATATAGGTAAGAGCAATTTGTGTTTGTAATGGTTGATTAGTGAGTTTAAAAGCTAGCATATAGATGGTATTCTCTCTAAAGGCAGTCCAACTTGCTTATACGTGGTCATGCATGGATAATACTATGGTATTATTTCAATTGCATTTAGTGAGAGTTTTTACATAATATCATGCTATATTCTCCTTTCCTCTCTTCTTGAAATAATTTTTTCGGTTGCCAACTGGTTCAGCAAAGTTTCGTCTTGGCTGCATCCAGCTCGACCCGTGTCGCGCACCTGGCTTTTGTGGGTAAGCCTCCCAAAGGGAATTTTTTTGACATTCACTGGAGTTGAACCCCAGACCTCGTGGATGTGGAGTAGGCCGCTAACCACCTATGCCAACTCCCTTTGGTCTCTTCCTGAAATAATTTGTAGTGTACTTTTTTGTCGGTGTGCTCTATGATCTAATACACAGTATTTGGCTAGGCCGGCAACTTAAGATTGACTTGAAGCATGTATTTGCTTTTCTATATTTTTCATTCTTTATAGTGTTCATGGAATTGTAGTATTTATTAAAAATTTTGACATTTTAACTTCAATATTGGAGATCCTCTAGATTTAGTACAAATAGGTGTTTATTTTATTCATAGAATAATGTAAACAATCAGTTAAGGAAGGAGGTTAAGTTAGAGGAAAAAGTTAAGGCCCCGTTTGGTTCCATTCCTGTGGAATGAGGAATGGGAATGGGAATGGGAATGGGTCATTCCAAGTTTTGTGTTTGATTAGAGAAAAAATTGGATTCAGAGTCATTCCATGGATTGAGCTATTCCAAGCCCAAAGAACAATTTGATTCCACCAAAAAAGCTAGGGTATCACCCATTCCAATACAACTCAGCGTATTTCATTTTTGCCTCCCTCCCACTACAACCATTTCACCATTTTCAATTCACGTTCCACATTCCACCGCTCAGTTCGACTGGTGTCTCCGACGTCTTCTCCGGTGACATTCCAACACCACCTCTTCTACCTTCTTTCTCGTTCTCCCCTCCCAGGTAAGTTACTTTCGGATCCAAACCTCTTGGTACCAAAATTTGTAGATATTAAAACCCAAAATTGGTGTAGATCTAGATATGGCATATTTAGTGATTCATCTAATCTTGTTTATGTCAGCCTAGTGCATGTGTACAATATGTATTTTTTTCCATATTCTTTTCAATTTCACATACCATTTGTACGTACTTTAATATGTGTTTGGGCTGATTTTTTTAGTCTCTTCAATGTGATGCCTACAGTATATTGTCCTTATACTTATTTGGATTAACTATGACTTGTCTTTGTTTTTCACTTACCTGTGTTTGTTTTCTACGTGAAGTGAATGTTTGTATTAACAATCTCCATGATATGTATAGATAGCCTTAGGGTAAAATTAAAGACATGAATTATAAAGAATTTATTAAACAAGTATTATGCATATATCTTTTGAATTTCATATATTTTTTCCATTAGCTTGTAAGGAATATACGATCTTGAGTTTATGCACAAGTTTATTGACTTACTTTTCTATGCAAAATGTTATGTAGTGATGGATTTGTTTGAGCATGATTCACACCGGAGAAGGAAGGAAAGACAAAAGCGTACGTGTGCAACTAATAATTACGAGTGGAAGGCTCGTTACGTCGTGAAGCTTCTTCATTGAGCTGGAGGTTAATGTGCATGTGTGGTGATTGCGAGTCATTTTGATAAGTTGTTATTTTATAAGTTAAGTATCACATGACCGTATATTTCAAACATTTATAATTTGTTAGCCCTTGTAAAGTTTTGGGATAGAGGCTTACAATGTTGATGTATTAGAATGTGATATTAATTCACTTGCAAAACACTTTGGTAATTATTAGTTATTTTAATACATTTAACATGCAAAATTCCAGTTCAAACATTATTCAGAATTTGATTCTTCATTCCAGCCTTTATAATCATACCAAACGACAGTTTTTAGGAATCATTGATTCCGACATCATATCAAACAACACACCTCAAGATTGACTCATTCCGATTCCTGATTCCATTCTGATTCTAGAATGTATACCAAACAGGGCCAAAATGGACTGTGTGGACATTCTAATGGGGCGGATGGGCTCTGGGAGAAAATAATGTGGAAATTAGACTTTTTTCCGCATTTATTCCTAGCAAAAAAAATAACGAGCTGCCATCGCATCCCACCCTGTATCCAAAGATACGCGCGTGCCACCATGTCCCACCGTTCATCTTGTCGCCGTTCATCCTGTCACCGTTCATCCAGTCACTGTTCATCTTGTCATTGTATTCTGTCATAGTTCATCCTGTCACCATCCCATATTTTCGTCTATTATCAACCATGTCATCGCTTATTATTTTGTCCTCTTTTCATCGCATAAATTGTCGTTAAATCTTGTCATTCTTCATGTATTATCACCTATTTTAATATCACCGAATTTCTCATAAACCTTGTCATCGGTTAAATTGTCGTCAAATCTTGTCATAAGACTTGACACCACGTACCATGCATAAACACCTTGTCACCATGCATAAACACCTTGTCACCATGCACAAAAACTTGTTACCAGGTACAAAAAAGTTACTATGAAAAATTATTATTGAGCCTATGCGGGATTTGAACCCTCATTACCGTGCATTAAGCACGTTGCTCTACCATTTAAGCTAATAGGTCATAATTAAAATTAATATATGAATAGATTAATCACAACCCGTAAACAAAAAATCTGTCACCACCAAAAGCCATAAACACAACACTTGTCACAGTCAAAACCCATAAACACATAACTTGTCACTGATAAAACTCATAAACAAAAAAACTTTTCATCGATAAAAACCATGAACACATAATCTATCATCGACAAAACCCATAAACACAAAAACCTGTCATCGGCAAAACCCATGCACAAAACTCGAATGAAATCATCCCAAAACATCAATCAACCATCTAATTCACATCACAAATTAGAGAAAGAGATAGAAACTTGAACAAAATCGTTTCAAAACATTTAGATCGAGAAGTTTTAGATCTAGATCTAGAAATTCCAGATGTAGATCTACAATATGAATTTCCTCATATCTAGATCTAGATCTATAAGGTTACATGGATTTCACGAATCTCCTCATCAATATCAAACGTGAATTAAACGCAAAAAAAACCCTAAAAATCTAGAAATCTCCCGAAAAACGAAATTATTACTAACCTCTAGAATTGGAGAGAAGATGGAGGCGACAAACTTCCAAAACAGAACAAAAGATGTCCAACGATGCCAACAGAGGTTGCAAAAGATCTTCAATGGTGGTTTTCGGTTTGGTGAGGGAGAGAGGACGATGCGAGAGAGAACGAGAAGAGAGAGAGAGAGAGGAGAGAGTGAAAATGAGAAAAGTGGGGTGGATGAGGTTTTTTATACCGCCTACTTGCCACATTTATTTTTGTCAAAGCCTAATTACTAAACCGAATTACGCAAACCGGCCTCTCCACTCCCTTCCCTCGTTAATTTAAGCATAGACCTTTCACTCTTTTACTTTCAAATATGAAATTGAATTTTAATCACATGCCCTTTCTTCTTGTATGTGTTTATTGTGCATTTCTTCTTACTTGATATATGACGGTAATATTGAAGAGTTTTATAGCATTTGAAGCATGATAAAACTTCAAAGTATTAGTTTACTTTAAAATTATGTGCAAGCTAACCACTACTAATCCACGGTAAAGACTTACAACCCGAATTTTAATGGCGACATTGTGAAATCATCTTTTATTGTTTGAAAAGATTTAAAATCAATTCTTCTTTTTATCCTGTATAGTAAAAGAGAGTGGGTGATGTTCAAAAAATAGAGTCATGCTCTGTTTGGGAATGTATCCATGACTATGCAACACATCAGTTAATCTCATCTCTCTCTTGCATATCATGAGCAAAATTCAACAAATCTAACTATATCAAATAGTACAACTTGCAAATTGTGTTCGAATATTTGGCCGTGGGAGGAACACTAACTCTGTAGGAGTTCAGGGAAGTAGTTGCTTTCATTTTCCTTTTTTATTTGTTGAATGGCTCCAGTTAGTTCTTGCCACAAGGTGTCTTGTTCATGCTTGTGAATGGAATGTACTTTGCAATATTTCATTATCATATGATTCAAATTGCACTCATTTTTTTTATTGGGTTTAGTTAATTTTTTTATGAAAAAAGCTGATTTAGAATAGATGTTTTGAAAATAGACAAATGTAGTTATGTCATCCATGAGTATGGGTTTCATTTTTGAGTTTTTTCTTGTATCGCACATTTGAAATAGAAAAATGTAGTTATGTCATCATTGTTGAGCATAGTTCCATATTCAGCAACCATAGCATTAAATAGGTGAAGTTATTTCTATTGATAGCTTAGTTGTGCAAGGGAGTTGTGAAGTGGATCCGAAGACACTAATGGGAGAGGCTATTCATGTTTAAGAAAAAAGATTGTTGTTTGGGATGGGACCATAAATCTAAATGGTAGTTTTTATTTCTCAATTTGTACATGCGTTAAATCACACACATGAAAAGATGAATGGAGTTCATTTCTCATTAGTGATACTACTATATCTCAGGATACATTAGAGTGATCGAAAAAATTGCTCTATCTGGGGATTGTGCGGTTACGTAGATGACAAAGCTCATTGAAGAGGCTTAGAACAAGAAATCTCTTTGCATTTACTATTTGATGACTTTGCCAAGTATTGTACACCTGGTCCGTTTCTTTCTTGTACAAGCATGTACCAAAACTTGTCTTTTATCATGGGATGACTGTATCACAATTTCATTCCTTACACCTAACTATGCTTTTTGTTATACCTTTCCAACAATTGCACTAATATTAGTTGGTTCGGCAATCATCCAGTTGAAATGAGTTTCCACAACAAAAAACTATTGGTTTCACCTTGCATTGGTCGTGTTTGTCAACGAATGCTCATGTAGTCTTGTCATGTATGCAACAGTTGCAACATTCTGTGCACTCTCCAATGCTGCAAGTAATAGGTTGCTGATAAGAAGTAGAGACTACCTTGAAATACTTGCTAAGGTGAAGACTATTGCTATTGATAAAATCAAAACCATTACTAGAGGCAAATTCATTGTGTCAGACTTTAGATGTCTTATAACTGATATAAGCATGAAGGCATTGCTTTACAGGTACTTGATCTCCTTTTGACAACCCATTTTGTAGTATATTGAAATCAAATTTAAGAATGGGTGTAAGATAAAGGCTCATTAATCGTACACATATCTTATTTTTTCAAGATCATAAATTTAAATAAATATATATAGAGATAGGTTCATCAGAGAAGACTATTTATATAGAGAGTGAGTGAACAAATATTATACATAAATTTTAATATGTTATATACATAATCATACAAGTTTTATACATGATTGTAGTGCTTATCACTAATCTTTGATGACCCTCACACTTTATTTAGACATTTAGACATTTAGATGTCATCACGTTTCAATCAAAGCCCAAACTTTTAAATGTAGGTATGGACATTAAGATTAGCTCGAATGTAATTGATATTCAATATAGAAAAATAACTCCAATGAGAATTAGTTTTGGGTGTTAGTTTTTGGTTACTTTTGTTTTGAGTTATAGAATTTTGGGATTACTTTTTTTTTTAATAAAGAGGTAAATATTATTCACAAAAAAGTGGAACCGATACAAAATTGTCTAGCTTTATGCCTAAGTAGTTACATTCACACTTATCCCCAACTTTTTAAACATAATTCTCTCTTCTCTCGTCTTAACTTTCCATCTAGCGATCATGCAATTTCTCACTAGATTAACACTAGTTCTAATACAATCATCGACCTCTATTCGTTCTTGAAAATAAGCTTGTTTATAGCTTGCCAAATGCAATTGATATCAACACAGTGGCAATGACTCCACGACTTAAACCTCAACTTTTCTTTCCCTATAACCGATTAGCTTGGTTCAGCCAGTCCTGAATGGCGTCACTTCTTCTTCCAAAATTTGCCCAACTCAGCACACCCTTTAGGACCTTGTTCGAGAAGTTGCACTTGAACCAGAGATGCTTAATGGTTTTCTGACAGCTAGAGTTGCACAGAATGCATCTGTCCTCTTGAATAATGCCCAACTCATGTAGCTTGTCCTTAGTCATAGCTCCACCTCAAACAATCTTCCACACATTAAAATAGATTCTCGGGGTATTCAGTCTGGACCACACCACGTTTCTCCACTCCACCTCCTCTACCCTACTTCTTATATTGTCATAAAGAGCCCTTGTATCAAGCTTTCCATACCTGGACACAAGGATGGTAGGGGCGTTACTCTCTTCCATCGATCTTTTTAATTCATCTATGAGTAACAGAATACTCCTCCATGTTAAGCTGGGCGTTTGTTTGCATCTTAAGTTCCAAAGATCCTGGTTTCTAAGATGTGTTTCCTCCACCCACTTATGCCAAATTGAATCCGACTCAGAAATCTTGCATAACATCAACCAACAACTCAGCAATGATGGACTTGTTCCTTGTTTGTAACTCTTTGATACCTAATCCCCCTTCCTCCTTAGGCTTACACAAATGCTTCCAAGCAATGTGAGCTTTCCTTCCATCGCTACTACCACACCACAGGTAATTCCTAAGAATACTTGTGACCTTCATTAATAACAACCTACATTAATAGTTGAGAAATCCGAACAACACTGCCCTCATAACCTCCAAACATCCTGCATAAGACAGATGCCTACTCGCTGCAGCATTGATCTTCCCTCTCTAATCTTCGTTAACAGGCTTTCAAACTCTCTCTTCTGAAGTCTAGAGCTCCACAAAAGAACTCCTAGGTATTTGACTAGTAAATTGTCTCTCTCCATTCCCATAACATGAGCCACATGTTCTGCTTCCATCTCCCCCATTCCTCCACAAAACACCTTAGACTTGGTCTGATTAATTTAGTGCTCAAACACCTCATAGAAATAGTTCAAGACTCTTTTGAGAGCTTGCACCGAATTGACACTTCCATGCGAGAAAATAAACAGATCATCTACAAAGCTTATATTAGTCACTCCCGCTCTTCCATAACCCGGATGAAACTTATAAATGCCTTGCTTAGCCAGAACTTTGAACAATCTGCTCAAGTACTCCATAACAACCATGAAGAGGTATAGGGAGAGGGGATCCCCTTACCATAGACCTTTCTCTCCCTTAAAATGACCATAGAAGCATCTCCCAATTTATGGTGAACTGAGAATTGGTAACACATTATTTATCCAATCAATGAGCTTCGAATGAAACCTGTAACCATGAAGCACGTGAAACAGAAACCTCCAGTCCACCATATCATAAGCCTTCTTGAGATCAATCTTCATTGCTCATCTTGGGCTAACATACTTCCTTCCATAACTTTTCATTATCTCTTGACACATTGCAATGTTATGCTTGATGCTTCTACCTTTAACATAGGCGCCCTACGATCTGTCAATGATCTTAGGCAAAACAAGTTGAAGTCTTGCTACCATCATCTTTGAAATGACCTTGTTAATAACCCCACAACACGAGATTGGCCTGAAGTCTCCAATTACTCTAGGATTATCCACTTTAGGGATAAGTGCAATGACAGTGTTGCCAACTTTCCGCAGCAGCCTTCCCTTTTCAAAGAATTCCAAAACGGCATCAGAAAACTCCTCCCTGATTATATTCCATGCACTCTTGTAAAATTGCACATTGTACCCATCGGGTCTTGGCGGCTGGCGCCTTATTCTTACTGATGCTCCAGTGGGCTTTTTTTTTTATCATGAAAGGAATTTAGGTACATGCCTGCTAGATAGAAATGTCAGAATAATATTCAATCAAAGCGGCAAGCAAGTTTAATGAAAAAAAACAACTCCAATCAAACAAATAACAAAAGTAATTTGCGATCAAAAGTCATAAAAGAATAGATTCTTGCGCCAAACACTATAGAAAGTTGTAGTGCTAGTACAAAGGATGAGCAAGTGATTCCTATCTATAAAGTGCATAAAGGATCACTTCGATGTTGCTCCCCACCTGAATGAGGGATCCTCTAGAGCCCATTTGACCATGACCTCAACCTTGACCAAATATGACTTCAACCCAACTAGAATCATGTAATGGATTAAGAAGTTCTCCTTAAGGTTTGGAGATATTTTCATCTTTTGAATGTTAAGAGAAGTGGTCAGATTTTCCCGCATGACTACATAAAGTCAGATGATGTTAACGAGACTCTTAACATCAAACATCTATCCACACTTCTTTGGAATGCTAAATCAAGTGATTCCAAAGTTTATTAGTATATATGGAAGCCTAGTTTCATCTTTTGTTCCCGAATTTGAGAACCACATGATCAAAATAACTCCACACCCTATTGTGAATACCAAGCCCCATTACAACTCGGCCAAATGGAATCTTCTATGAAGTTCCCCATTGAGCCTAAGTTCTCTTGATGATTTAATTTGTTTTGACATCTTTGGTGGAGAGAAAGCTGATATAAGTCCTATTGATGTTGTAGAAATTGCATAGAGGATTGAGGCTAGAGTTATTCTTGTAAAACCTAAACACTAAAGAGTTTGAGTGAAACACTTCCATCCTTATGAGGTTGGATTGTGATTGCTTTTATATAAGGTTGCTTATATATGTGTGATGATGTTTGAAGTCACTTTCTTATCTATTTTACTTGTGCTTTAATTTTGCTTTTGACAAAGACAAATACTTGAAGAATACATTGTAGTTGTTGATTTTTAGTTTGATTATTGCTTGAGTGCAGGCAAGTCTAAGTATGAGGTATTTTGATATCGAATTTTTAGTTCGGTTTTGCTAGGTCTTAATAGGTTAGATTGAGTCGTTTTTGTTAGTTTTATGTTAAGTTTAGAGTCATTTGAATTGATTTCAGTGTTCTCTTGAGATTTAGAGTCTATGCAAGCTTTGGTGGTGTTTTGCAGGTTTTTGAAGCGACTTTGGAGCGGTTATGGAGCATTGAGGAGGAGATGTGAAGAACCGAAGAAGACCCAAAAAAGATCAAAGGGTGAACAGGGTGAGGAGAAGTATGAGGAGGCAAGATATGAATATTGGTTTAGCCTAGAAAGCCCCGTTATCAAACCATAAGTGAGCAAGCCATCCAAGAAGTGAAGGAAAGAGCCAAAGAAGAAGAAAAAGTCCAAGAGACTAGAATTGTTACCGACCTTGTGAGGGTCATTAACTAGGGACCTGTAGAGAATGTTCGTGAGAGGAAATCCAGTGAGTCTTACCGACCACGACGGAGGTTGTTACCGAGGTCCCCCGTGTCGGTAGGCGGCATGAAATTGTCCAAGATCTTTAGTGTTTTTTATTTGGCAATAGGTAGATTTATTTTTGATCTTGTGTGCCTTAATTAGCTTAGATTTTTAGTATTTAAGGAGGGGTAGGGATGCCTCTTACTATCATCCTTTATCATAAAAAAAAAAGACATTGTCTAGAGAGATGTTTAGTAGAGAGACATGGAGAGCAAAGAAGGAACTTTGCAAGAGTTAAAGGCTTAATTTGTGAACAAGTTTCGCAAGGTCTTTTCCAAAAAAAAAAAGTTTCGCAAGGTCTATTCTATTCGAAGTATTTTTCTTCTTTTTAATTACCCATGTCTCCTTCTATATCTTTTTGAATTGCTTGTTTTTTTCATGTTGATGTGTTAGTAGTCTTTCTATTATAGGGTTGGGGTATAGCCCAACAAAGTTATCCATGTTCTTGCCATGAATTTATGAATTGATTTCTCCTTATCATATCTATCCTATTTGTTTTTAATTCCTTGATGAAAGTTGAGGCATGTTCTTGTTTACAATTTGATTGAAGAGAACATTGTGGATTAAAATAAATGATTAGGTTTTGAAATAAAAGTTGAAATTCCCAAGATTGAAATATGTAGAAAAGTGTTTGCTTTGCTGAAAATTCATTCGAACCCTTGCATTGTTGGCGAAAACCATAGATCCGATAAAAATGAAAAAGAGGTCGGACATATATCGAAACATTCGGACCCCTTGAGGAAAAGAATCCATGCTAAGGCTATTATTCTCTTGTTATGTCATAAAAAAATTGGCTTGATATTTAGTATCTTACTCAAATCGTTAGTCTAATTCAAGCTTGTTTGCTTAAAAATGTGGAAATTCTCATTATCATCCGAACCATACCCTTAGAATCCTAGCCGAGACCTAATCGGTTACAAGTTGAATGAGAATCTTCTAAGTTGAGTCTTGGTGAAAGGTACTCATCCACAAATTCAATGCTTTAAGATAGATTTGGTATGATATAACATAAGCATTAGCTACACTACTTCTCTTCATATTCTAACGAGGAAATGTGAGTACACCATAGTGAGTGGCAGCTCAATCCCATAAGCATTTTAGATGGAACGTCTCATCAGATGGGGCCGGTGGGGGCAACAATATGCAACCACATGAAATGAAAAGACACTTCACAAGTGTTGGTGCAAGTGAAGTGCGGAGATGTTTTCATATTAGGCTAAGGTAGGAACCAAAATTAACCTTCTCGATTGGGTAATACATATAATTTTTCTCATATTTGATGAAGGTCGTTCTCTAAGATCTAAGCTCCAAATTAACTGATTCAAAGTCCCATTTGGATCTCCAAATGTCTAGTTTTTCTCCGCTAAATTTGAGAAGATTTGAAGAAGTGATTGGAAAGTTATAGCATTGTTTCCGCGATGATGTGGAGTGCATTGAGAAATAACATATCTCCGAAAAAATGAGCAAACGAAGAAGATATATCATTCAATTCTTAAGGAAACAAGGTTCATTATATAAAACTAAGAAATAATCATCACATTCCTAACGAGCGTGGAACACTTCCTTGGGTTGAGCCAAAAGCAAATGTTTGGAGGTGTCCTCATTACTTCCTTCAAGGTTCATGTGCTCCCTCCCTTTTACCTTGGCCACATGATGAGTTAGAGTTAGTGTAGGGGCATCTTCCACTTCTTGGAACAAAATGGGTAAGAAGGAAGAAACCATAAGAAATGCATCCACGAATGGAGTAGCCAAAGAATTCATAGAGCTAGGTGAGATGACGGGGGAAAGCTTGATTTCAATATGAGATGGTTTCATAACTTCGTACCCTTTTTCTTTTGGTTCAAATGTTTCTACATTGGGTACAAGGTCCTCACATGGTTCAGCTTGGGGAACCTCTTCATCCATATATGCCTTACACAGTTTGGGTTGTTCGTCAGTTGGCTTTAAACCATCCAATCTCGATGAAGACACTATGACTTTAAGTGGTTGAGCCGGCCATGATGAATGATCTTAACATCTCGCTTGGATTCTTGGTAGATCTTCACACCTTGACGGGTGAATAAGAGACTCCTCATAAATGATTTGTTCTCAAGGCACATGGCATTGAGACTTGGCCTTGGTAAGGCGGATCTTGAGTTCTATACCATGTATGGTTAGCGGCACATGTAGGAAATGAATTAAAAGATGGAAAAGATTCAACAACCATACCACTTCCACGTCTTATTGTGGCCATGTACATGGAGTGTGGGGTACATTTGATATAAGGTGGTGATGTGGTTGTCATCCATGGAGCATAATATGTCATGGCTTCCTCTTGTTGTTATGCATAACTTAAATTTCTAAAGGTAGGGCCATACTTATCTTCTTTAATGAAAATATCCACATGGTTTACACTCAAAAGTCGGTTTTCCATGCCTAGGATTTATCAAAATGTGCATTCATGGATTGCAAAAATTATGCAACGGTGCAAAATATTACCTCCACCGATTTGGTAGACTCCTGCATGGATATAGCCGGGTCTTATCACCTAGATCACTCATCTCCACAACTAAAATCCAAGGGGTATCAAGTGATAGCTCAAACCACATGTAATAACAATACTCAACCTAGAATGAAAAATAACCATTTGTAAGCACTAGGTCTTGACTAAGTAAAAGAAGGTGTAGTTCGGTCAATGACAAGGCACAAGCACAATCATGCAAAACTTGTCTTATTACATTAAATGAATTAAGAAACAACTAAGTACGAAGCATGAAACAAAATCAAAACAATCGTGCGTAGCTCGGATTCTTTTTTTCATAGGATCCGAATTATTCTAAGTCCGTATCCCTTTTGAAGGTACAAATTCTAAATTTTTTTAAATAAACAAAAGGTTCACATTTTAACAAAATTTGTGCTCTAGAATTGAAGAGATTGTACTTGATACCTTTCTCATATCTTAAGTCGTAAATCTTGACCAAGTAATAAGCATGACATGACAGAAGTGCATGAGAGGTGTTGGCTGAAAATTAAGCAAAATGAAATCGATTTTTGGTGGTTCAAATTTCAGCTTACAATTAATACTTAATGAACACTTTAAGAACAACAAATGAAGCGGTTCTTTTCTTTAAAGATTTTTAGAACTTTTCAATTTGAACCTTTAGAAAACAACAACTTTTGGGATTTCATGTTCAGCATTAGGTTGGGGAGAAGATGGAAGCAAGACTGAATCTTTTAAGGTAGTTCGACAATAATCAAAAGTGCAAACACACATGGTAATGAAAGGTTCGATTCAAAGCAAAGGTTGACTCAAAAGAACTTACATCCCAAAGAAAAATTAGATTCTAAGTCAATAGTTAGATGTTAAACCTTGTGGCACTAATACCACTTGACAAAGATCGTTTTAGCGGAGATAGTGTGAGGTAGGCGATACTTGGCGCGACAATAACTCCGACAACTCCTACAGAATTCTGATTGATTTGCTTACGTTCATTATATCATATCCGACATCCAAGTTGAACAATTCCAAAGATTACATGTAGATCTAGGAGTATAGTTTGTGCTCTCAAAATACGAATGCATTTGGTTAGGGATTCTGAATGTATGCCAATTTCATCGAGATAACGTTTGTTAAGAGAATCTTTGGACATAATGGAATAGGAACGAGATGGAGTTATAGTTTGTGAAATGCATGGTTTTGTTGATTAAATTTTGAAGAATATGACTCAACTCAAGAACACAAACTAGGGTTTGATCTAGGATATGACTCACCTAGATATGGGGATCTAAATAAATGATATTACTCATGATCTTCAAAATCCAATTAGCCAAAGCTATGGCATTCATTGAGGAAAAAAAAGTGAGTTTTGATTTAAATATAACATCCCCCTAATAAGTGATGCCATAGTGGCTTATAAGGACACACATGGACAAAACCATTAACATATTTAAGAACATCTAGTGGAGAATTTGTAGAATACTTGGTTTGAAGTTGATCTTCTTAGGCAATGAATTTACTATGTTGTTTATTGTATTTTAATTGATTGCATTCCCACGTAGGTCTAGCTAATTCATGTATCCTAAGATTGGGGTGAACTCAATAATGCGTAGGTAGACAAATTAATTGAATTTCATGATCTCATGTTTAAAGCTTTGTTTGATTTGACTGATCTTAGATGCTTTATACCATATTGATATCTGTAAATTGGAACTTGTAAAGTTGATACTATCTTCTATTGAAACCCTAATATTTAAACCTGAGATTTTATTATTGTGAAAGTGTCTTAATTTTTCTTGTGGAACAACAATTTTCATAGGAATCTCAATTAATATTAGGCTGGTTTTGCATGTCATAAAAGTGGATGTTGAGTGAAATTGCTTTGAAATTCCAAGTGCTTAATGATTTAGATTATAATTTGCAACTAATAAAAGTGGATCTATAATAATCTAAGAAGCTTTCCTCCTATTGATATTCATCATAATTTACTTGTTTGCTTCTATTAGCTTTGTTAGTACAATCATTCTTCAATCAACTTTCTTTATTTTACGACCTTGTTTGATACAAATCAACCAAGGATGAACCAAGACTTCGAGCCATCTTTAAGGCACAATCCATAAGATAAGGCCCAACCAAGGCGCACGAGTCGTGATCTCATCTTAAAAGCTTGTCACGAGTCATAACATACCGGTTATGGGTTGTCACAAGGAGCTCCCTTTCATCGCTATTTTCATTTCATTACGGTTGAAGTTGAGTCCTTTGTCGTTCTATTGATCCGAAGGCTCACAATGCTTGGGAAGAGAATACTTCTTATTGTCTTCAACCATTTCCATTATAAAGAACATGATAATGTTCAGCTTGCTACCATTAGCTTCACCGACTATGCTCGTTCACGGTAGTCCCGAGACTTGTACACGAGAAAACATCGAAGACTACCTCCCATTCATAGATGGGGCGACCTCAAGGTTGTTATAAGAAAACATTTATGTTCCTTCTTTGTTTAGAGGGAAAATGACGCTTAAGATGGAAGAGTGTAATCAAGGTGATTGCTCTCCAATGGACTAATTTAATAAGCTAGAGGATTTGATGCATAAAGAAGGCAGTCACTTTAGCTCAAAGACTTTCAAGTATAAGTTCCTTGCTCGCATCAACAAAAACATCCTTGATGTTTTTGTCGTGATCTTGTATTTTAAGACTCGAGTCATATTGTATCTATTATAAGTCATAATGTATCTGTTATGAGTCATGATGTATTTGTTATGAGTTGTAATGTATCTATTACGAGTCATGATGCTCTGTTGAGCAATGGTCACGGGTCGTGGCCTATTGGCGCCACCATGCTTGTTCCGTTTGCATATTACTTATGCCCTACCCTTAGCTTGGTTGATTAATTTTTGGAGATTATTTCCTTTATTCTCTTTAATTTTAGAAGAATTTTATCCTTTTTTTTTATTCTTTCAGCCTTTGATTTAAGCTATGTAATTAGCTTAGGTTTTTCTACATAAACCTTCATAATTTTAATTCTTAAGAAGAATACAAATTGAGATTAAATCAAAGAAGAGCTTTCATATACAAGTCATTTTGTTCTTGACTGCATTGATTGTGGATTCGTTCAAATCTTGTCGTGATCAAGGCCCTAATAACCTGAAGTTGTGGATTTAACTTGCTTATCCTTCAGTCATCCAAAGACAAGGAGAGAAGGAGTTGTGGATTCAACCCTTATCTTGATTGTCACCTTCAATTCGATTCAATATTAACAGAGCTTACCATTATGACGGGACCAAAACAATCAAATACGAAAAGACCCATCTTTTCACGTATCGTCGTCTACTGCAAAGTTGCAAACAATACTACATAGTCCTTGTGTTCGGCCATATTAGTACTACAACTGATTCTTACATTTGTTGAGTAGGATTTAACCATATCAATAGGTTCACAAACAAATGGATACCAAAGCCCTTGACTTTTAGAGCTATCTCGACTCCTTCAGGATCTGATGGAAATATGAGAGTGTTAGGGAAGTTTCTAGCTCGTTGAAGAAGATATAGTCAAGTAGCTTTTGTACCCCATTGGTGTGGAAGTTGTTATAAAAATTCATCTCTTTGATTTTAGTATGGAAGTTACTTAATAAAGGGGGTGAGAACCGAGTCTATTCAAGAAGGAGAGCCTTCAAATGGAAGTTCTTAGAGCTCCTTCTAGCATAAATTATGGAATTTATAGTGTTCAAAATTTCTTATAGTGAAAAACTTATGAAACACTTCCATATGAGGTGAATCTTGTTGGATGATAACCTCGTGTGCAAGATGTGAATGTTGTGGTGCTTTCGAGAATAATGTGGATGAGCTTCTGTTTTATAACTTGGCTCATTTTCTTTGGAAGGGTTTTTTAGGGATGACTTCACTCGGGTCATGTGTGACATCCTTTATCGATTAGGCGACATGAATCCTTTATCGATTGGGGAATGAAAAGCCCGTGCCTTATGTTTGTTTGTGTGTTATTTTGGCTTCATGCCCACACCTCATACCAGATAGGTATGGCTTTTTAATACCTTATTACCCCCTTAGGTATGGGTGGGAATGAAGAAAAAAAGAAGTAAGTCTTCCTTAAAAACACTTCTCTCAAACATTTTTTATTAAGTATGGGTTTCTAACCCTTTACCCTCTCATTTCCATACCGAATTCTATCTAAACACCCCTTAAATGTGTTGTGCACTCTACCTTGACACTTTTTGAACTTCACAAATTGTTCTATGCTCGAAGGACTTTGGGCATTTTATCCTTAAAATATCTACATTTTGGATAAAACTATGAATTAACACTATATCTTTTTATTTTGTGAATAAAATGCTCACTATCTATATTTTTGGATGAAACAATTCGATCTGATTAGTCTAATCGAGTCGGATATACGTCTATAACCACCCCTACCGCCTACCTAACCATCATAATTTTCTTATTTATAAGGTATTATAGCATTACAAACGACAAGCTCAAGCTACATATCAAGGGGAGATCATGAAAACCATAGATGATATGCACGTGGGTCAATGTACTCAAAACCGAAATCCGAGCTGAAGAGAGAGAATAAATTAGAGGGAAGAAGGGAAGAAAAAGAAAAATCCAAACGGGCAGCTTCTTATTGAACAAGACAATGCGTTTTCCTCAAACTGGACTCTAAATGCCACATTTTACGTATTGAAACTGGCAAAAAAAAATCTGCATACGCCATGTGGCGCGTACCCGATGACCAGGATTAATTTGGGGCCGTTGGAAATTAAATGAACAAAACAAAAATTGGGCATATTTTAAATTAAAATAAATTTACCAAAATTCATAATTTGTTTTTATTAATCTATAAAGCCAAATATTGCATATATTTGAATCCTTTTAAAATTTAATAAATATTTTAGCCTTATTTTAAGTTATATAAACACATATTTATACGTACTTTACAATGCCCATTCTTTAAATTCAAAAAAATACATCAAATTTATGACTTTAGTTCATATTTCTATTAATATTAATTTTATATTTCTATAAAATATATCAATGGATGAGATTGGTTTGTCTCTTTTGTTTTATATTGATATTTCCTTAATTATAAATTTATAATTTCATTTAGTTAACATTTATTTAAGTATAATCAACTTAAATTTAAATAAGAATTTTTTACAATTTTATAAATACTAACAGTTTCATTAAGCCTGTAATTAATTAAAATAAGAAAATAAGTATATGCTAAATAAGATAAATTGTGATATATATATGTAATTGTAGTTAGAGAAATAAATAGGTATTGCAAAATATGAAAAGTTAAAAACGAATGGGATCATAGGGCTCATGGTTGGGTAGGAAAAATAAAGAGCAGATCATGAATGAGATAGATGGAAAAATAATAGTAAGATAATGGTTTTTTAGAATCATGATGATCATGGTCGAAATCTATATATATTCTAAAAGTCGACCGTTTTTGAGTCACCACGTTGATTTTGGCCTCATCGCATATTTCATTAAAACATAATTTTTATTTATGTTAATTTGTATTAATCTTATTAAAATCCTCATTATCAATTTATGCAAAAGATATACTAAAATTTTCTGATTTGGTAATATACTATACATGTTTTAAATTTTTAATAAATCACTAATCTTTTTATTAATTTTGATCTCATTGTATATTTGATAAAAGAAATAGTTTTTTATATTTTATTTTACATAATGTTATTAATTTTTATTATCTATTTATGTAACAAATATTTCAAGTTTTTGAATTTTGGTGAGATATTCTATCCTTTATAATATATCACTTATTATTTTAATTTCCTTATTAGTCTTTTTATATAAGTATTACTTTTAGAAATTTGTGTTTTTATAGAATAATTTTAAAATGGAAGCCCATTTTCTATAAATAAACTGTTATTTTAATCTTTGATATTAAATCAGTTTAAATTTATTATCTTTTACTTAATCATCGCTTATATAGTTAATTATTATCATTTTTACAGTAACTTACCTATTTTCACAATAAAATCACTCTTGTTTAACATATTTTATTTATTTCAACAAATACTTTTCCTATAAGCCATTAGAATCATATTGGGTAAATTTTATATTTCCAATTTTATGTATTATATTTTTTCATTAAATAACATTTAATAGTAATTATACCTCATATTAGTATATTATAGTCAGTGTTCTAGAAAACGCTAGGCGGAAGCTGGGCGGTGGGATGGGGCCTAGCGCCTAGGCGGCTAGGCGGGGGCCTAGGCGGAGCCTAGACGGATTTGTAAATTATTGGAAATATAAGATTATTATTCTTATTTGGTGAGAATATAAATAAAAGAACAATCTCATCTTAATATTTATGTAGAAATTGGCACATAGAGCCCCATCTATCCTCAATTTAGACCCGCCCAGCCCGCCTAGGAGGTCGTCTAAGCCGCCTATGGGCCCGCCTAGATCACCTAACCAACTAGCCCAGCCGCCTAGGGACCCGCCTAGACCGCTTAACCAACTAGCCCAACCGCCTAGGGGCTCGCCTAGACCGCCTAACCAACTAGCCCAGCCGCCTAGGCGCCCGCCTACACCGCCTAGGTGCCCGTCTAGACCGCCTAGGTGCTCGCTTAGCCCACTTAGCCGCCCAGATGACCGCCTAGGGCCTAGTCGGGACGGTGGGGAACCGCCTAGCGCCTAGGCGGGGCCTAGGCGGGCGCCTAGACCGATTTTTAGAACACTGATTATAGTACTAAAAAATAAAATATCAAACAAAAAATAAAAATTAGTTAAAAGATATAATGTTAGAGGTGTCAAACAGGTCGGGTCGGGTGGATTCGGGTTCAATCTTTTCGGGTTCGGGTTGAGTACGGGTTCGGTTCAATCGGGTTACAGGTCAAGCCGGGTCGGGTCTTAACAGGTTATCGTGCGGGTTCGGGTCGACTTAACAGGTCAAGAATTTGAATTTTCAATGATTATTAAAATAATGTTATGATTAAATAAATGTATTTAATAATAAAATATTATTTTTAATAGATTTTTATAATAATATTTTATTGATAATAGGTTTTATGATAAAATATATTATAATTATTACAATATAATATATTTATTCTACATATATATAATATATCGGGTCGGTCGGGTCGGTCTCGGGTTTCAACCCAATCGGGTTCGGTTTTTTTCTTTGATCGTTACTATTCGGGTCGGGTTTCAACCCAAAAAATTTCGGTCGGTTTGGGTCGATTTTTCGGGTCGGGTTAGGTTTTGACAACTCTATATAATGTACATCGTATTGACTTTTAATGTCTCCAAATCATGATAATAGGAATAGTGATAATATTAATCATCATAAAAAAATTAGAAAATGAAAAGTAAAATTTGTTTATCTAATTGTTTAGCAATTAAAACATGATTTGTATTTTTATAATCTGATATGCATCATTATTCTAATATAGATTTAAAAACAATCTCTTTTTCTATAAAACAAAAATAACATTTTCATACCAAATTATATTAAAGAATTTCTTTATATGATTTCACTCTTTAATAACTTGGATTTGAATCAAATGAAAACTTTCTTAACTTGTTAACTGTAAACCGTGAATAAGAAATAAATATACGGGAAACCATAATAGAAATGAAGTTCAAAAAATGTTTGTGATTTTGTGTTATTATGTGTAGTAATTCGGTCGATAATATTTAATACTGAGAAGTTGTGTTATTACATGTATTTAATACGATTGATAGTAAAATTAATTTTGTTCATAAATTTTATAAGAAAAGTTTTTACCAAAATAAACCTATTGTATAATGTAATTAATTTTAAATATGAAATATACATCATAGTCTTGTATGTGAGCACGACGGGATTGGCCTTAAGATGGGACACAGTCAGAATCTTGGGAATCGAAAAACTAGAGAAACGTGGAGGAGGACTCTTGATCAACGACATTTTAGGTTTTAAGTGATGGCTGGCAGGAAACCCTTCCTTCCTCCCATAATCTCTCATCTCCACATTTTCAATTTTCTCACCTCTCTCCATTTATAAATTCTCCGTCGTTCGTATGATTCATGCTTCCGATCGCTGTCGCAATTCCATGCCCAACATTCAACGTCAACGCTCCGTCGACTGCCCCTGTCTGATCTCCTGATTCCCCTGCTCGGATCTTCTCAGACCCTCGGCTTTCTAAATCGGCCGGCCTTCTTCGCTCTCCCGATTCCAAGCATCCGTCGGCCTCTGCAAGTAACAACACTAAGTCAATTTCACCAATTTTGTTTGTCTAATTTAAAATTAGTCTTGGATTTCATATTTCTAGGGTTTATTCGTAATTTGAAATTCGGAAATAGCCAAATAGGAGGTGGTTAGTTTAATTTTTGTGGAGAAATGTTTTTAATAGGGAGGAATTGAAATCGAAAATTAGATGGCATTACATTAGAAATGAAAATGCAATTTTCAAAATTCCTAATAGTGATGGTAATATTGTTGTTGGTGTTTTGAATGACTGATGTTGCAGAAGAGATGCTTATACAAGTTGACCATCATTTATAAGCAAGATAGTGCTGATACCAAAGCAGATCCGCATCGGGTGAAGCTTTCTTTTGCTTCTCTGAAAAATGGAGCCTTCGTCGGGTAGTGGCGATGCTGAATCAAAATCAAGTGTCAATGAAACAGAGACTCAGCCAGAGCAAGTTCAGGATATACACCAAGGTCCCACTTTCACTTGTGATCTGTGTGATAAGGAGTTAACTTACAAGATAGCTCAAGATTTGCTGTCGGGATTGGCCACGGCTTGCGTCGATGGCACCACAGGAGTCCTTTTCCAGACCCCTGCTTCTGTGGCGGCCGATTTCAGGAAAGACATGGTGGACTATCTCATGGTCCGAACCGAGAGCTTTGTTGCCGAAACCGTTGTCCTAGACACAGATCCAGGGGCTGAAGTATCTGATCATCCTCTTGATATTCTGTCTAATATGATTGATGATTATGCTGTCTCTAGGAAAAGCTTGTTCAGCCGGGTTTCTGGGATGATGCTTAGTGAAATGAGGGAAGAGCGCGTGGATGAATTCGTCCAAGAAATGGAGAGAGACAGCTTCTGGCTCTTGGACAAGAGGGAATCTGTTGCGCAGGATCTTATCAAGAATGTGGATTTCAAGGGGTTGCATCATTGCACCATGAAGTTCAGTACTGAGAACGAAGTCATTGAGCATCACGAGACGTGTGGTTATAGGGCTATGATGTGTGAGAATCAAGGATGCAATGACACGTTTAGTGTGGATAGCTTAGAGCATCATGATTCAATCTGCCCTTTTAAGATACTTCCTTGTGAGCAGAACTGCTCGGAATTACTCATGAGGCGTGACATGGACAAGCATTGTATCACCGACTGTCCCATGAAGCTAACAAACTGTCCTTTCTACTCTATTGGCTGCTCATCTCCTGTTCCGCATAGCTTGATTAAGAAACACTGTTCTGATTATACCCATAGCCATTTGATAAATGTTCTTCAGTATATTCACAAGGATGCTTCAACTGAGGATGCTGAACACTGGGCAGAGCAAATAGAGAAGGTTAGTTACTTATCTTGTTTGTCTCTTATAAAAGGTTGATAATTCTAAATGACTAAGCTCATGAATGAATGAATTACATATGAGAATTCTACAGAACTACATAGTGAGACAGTTGCTATCATTTATCTATCCTTTTTTATTTTGGGTTTTAGGTTTCTACAAAAGCTTTTGTACTTTTGCTTATTCCTACAACAACATTTCATTACTGTGATCATAGGGGAAAAAACCATGAAAATCACGAGAATTTGATCTAGCCTAATTGTCAATCTTGCAAATGCTTTTGATGTGGTCAGAAACTTGTCCTTGTTCTTCTCCTGCTCCATCTCACTAGGACGCATCTTTGCCTCTCTTAATTTTGATGAATAACTATAAGTATCTATTTTGGACAGTCGGAATTCTCTGATGATCTAGAAGCTCGAGACGTGAGAAGTTTTACTATGGTAGTAAAGGATATTGAGAAAAGGATAGGTCCATTCGAGGTTACCCAGCCTGCAACCATAGAAGATACTCCTGCAACTCCTCAATCAGAGCAAGCTACAAATGCTTTGCCAGAACAAAATACTACAACTACTGCTACAGATCCTCCCACAGACCAGTCTGTAGATCCTCTTTCAAAGGAAAGAGAACCGCCTTCTCTTAAAGCACCGGAACAGGATGCTTCTACTACCAATACTACTACTGATCCTCCAACAGACCAGTCTACTGATCCTCCAACAGACCAGTCTGTAGCTCCTCCTTCAAAGGCAAGAGAGTTGCCTTCTCTTAACGCACCAGAACAAGATGCAACTCCAATCACTCAAAATGACATTGAGACCACTCCACAAAACCCGGGGCGTTCTCCTTCACCAGAGCAAGATATAGCTCCGCCTCTAACTACTACTGAACAAACTGACTCTGAGGCCAGTCCTCCTTCACCAAAACGGCCTTTGTCTCCACCTCAGGATTCTGCAACAGCTGATGCGGATGAGCCGTCTTCTTTTATTGATGCTGAGCCAGCTATTCAGCCATCTCCGTTCGTTGATGCTGACCCAGCTCCTCAGCCATCTTCTTTTGTTGATGCTGAGCCAGCCCCTGAGGAGCCGATATTTGCCCCACCACAGCAAATTCAAGAATAGGTGAAACTCTACTTTTTTCACGTTATACGTTTAACATCAAAGCTTAGCTTTGATTTCCTCTTTTTTTTGTTTATTACGTCTTTGTGCATCTTTTGCAACTTTGTTATAGTTTAGCTAACAATGGAAGAAAAGCTTCCAATTTCAATGATAGTGTCCCTGTTGATTTTATATAGACATTATTGGGTCATATACCCTTTTTGTTCATCGAGATCCACTTGCAATGACTTTTTTTCGTCACCTCTTGGATCATGAATGTTGTATTTGTTTGTCGAGCAAAGGCAGGCATTCAATCTGGTTTTATTCAAATGAAAATAGGCTGATTGCGCCAACATTGTCTAACATTAACGAAAAGAAGCCAATATAAAAGGTGGACTCGTGAAATATAAACTTGATTTGAAGTATATAACAGAAACTTAGTTTATTTCGTGTGTTTTAATTTGAGTCAGATTAGTGCAGTTAGACACCAATGACAATTATAATACTGATGTCTAAAGTGAACAAGATATATCATTTGACAATATGTCAATAAGTAAATGTTTTACTCATACCTGCGTTTATAGACAAGACAATATTCAAACCTTGATTTCATTACAGCACTTCACAAAATCAAATATCCATAAGACCCCCTCCCGCTACCTCGACTTTCTATTTGCACTTGTAAGAAAAACACTCGTCCTAATCAATAGCTTTTGCAAATGTAAAAGGATCATTCTTGCCGAATGTTTTCAAATTAACCAACACTTTATTTTCCCAACCCTCAACAAAAAACACACACACAACGTGGCAAGTGGTAACAATACTCAAAAATTATTATCTTAGCACTTTTTTACATTTGAAGTATGACTAGTTGTTCTGCTCCTACACACATTAAGAACCTGATCACAGACTTGGCGGGAAGACGGCCTCTCCGCGGGATACGTCTTGGTGCACATCAACGCTATCTCAAGCAATTGAAATGCAGCCAATTCCTCTTTGGGTTGGAGCGGTTTCAAACCCGAATCGATCAACTCATCTCGATTTTTCCCTTGAGCATCAATCCGAGCCTCCACCCATCTAACCATGTCCATGTCAGTCCCAAATGTTCCATCAGTCGGCATCTTCCCACTCACGAGCTCAATAAACACTATCCCCATGCTGTATACGTCGCTCTTCTCTGTCGCCTTGAATGAATATGCATACTCTGGATACAAACAAATAAAAAAGGTATGTTGGAACAAGACTTTCATGATAATTTAAGTACTTTATTTTCCTAGTAATCCTCTTCATGTTTAATACTGCCCACTGAAATTCGAAAACATATTAAAAACATGCTTCCAAGAATATGTTTTTTAGTTTTTACCTGGAGCAATGTATCCATATGATCCTGCAAAGCACGAGTTAGAGTCTGTGTTGAGTGATTCATAGTCTGCATGGATCTGCTTGGCAAGCCCAAAATCTCCAAGATGTGCCTCCATGTTTGAATCAAGCAACAAGTTGCTTGACTTGATATCACGATGAACAATCTTGGGCACACAATCATGATGAAGATACTCCACACCTTGAGCCAATCCGAGAGCAATCTTGAGTCGAGTTTCCCAATCAAGGCTCTTCCCTTTCTGTCTAGAATGAAGCCAGTCCCAAACGCTCCCGTTCTCCATGTACTCGTATATAAGCAAGCTTGAGCTCAACCCATTTGCACTGCAATAGCCAACCAGTTTCACCAAATGCCTGTGCCTTATCTGGCCAAGAGTCTTGATTTCTCTACCAAAGCTCTTATCAAGAAGTGGGTCGTCTTTTTTCGGTATCTTCTTGACTGCAACCACCTCTCCATTAGGAAGCTCGGCTCTGTAGATGGTCCCAGATCCTCCTGACCCGATTATGAAAACGTCGCTGAGGTTGTTAGTTGCTCCCATGATGTCTTCCCACTTGAATTCTTTGTTTGCTGCTCTCTTTGGACCGAGGAGACCGCGTTCTGCATTGGAGGAGGAGGTGGATGTGAAAGTGCAGTTTACTTCTTGGGATCTCTTTATCATCTCTCGCCTGTACTTGAGACAGATTGAAATTCCAATGATCAGCACAACAGCTGCTAAGACCGCAAGGAGCGTGGTACCAACAAGAGCCAAGGCTGAAGTCTTCCTCGGCTGATTTTTCCTTTTGCAGCTTTGAAGAGGGCTTCCACAGAGGAGACTGTTACCAGAGAAAGAATCAGCTGGCCAATGAGAAAGCTGCTGATTGAGCTTTCCTTGAAGGCGGTTATCGGAGAGATTGAGTCTGCCTAAGCTGATCATAGTACCAATCTGGGAAGGAATGTCACCTGAGAGCTGATTGTGAGATAAATCAAGAGCCTCTAACTTGGACAATGAGCCGATTTGCGAAGGAATTGGACCGCTGAAGTTGTTGAAGCTGAGGTCAAGGATGGATTGGAGGTTTCTGAGCCGTGTTATTTCGATGGGAATGAAACCGTTGAGATTGTTATGTGAAAGGCGAAGCTCATAGAGCTTGCTTAGCTTTCCAATGGTCGGAGGGATTGGCCCGGAAATTTGGTTGTCGTTGAGGTTGAGGAGATTGAGTGAGCCAAGATTGCCAATCTCAGAAGGAAGGGTTTCATTAAGCAAGTTGTTGTCTAAGGAAAGCACAAGGAGATTGGAGCAATTGAACAAGTCTTGTGGTAAGGGACCAGAAAGTGTGTTTGAGGAAAGCTTGAGCTCACCCAACTTTGGTAAGCTACCAAACCAAAGTGGGATCATGCCCAAAAGACGGTTCGAGTTGAGATCAATGTGGGTTAGTTTCCTGCAAAAGGAAAGCTCGGTTGGGATCGGTCCGGTTAAGGAATTTTCAGAGAGGTCTAATAAAGATAGCTCCTTGATCAACCCCAAAGTCCAGGGGATTTTCCCGGTAAAATTGTTTCTCCCTAATCTTAATCTCTCAAGGGAAGGCGAGTTTCCAAACTGGATGGGGATTTCATGATCAAATGCATTGTTTGTGACGTCAAAGGAAAGCAGAGAATGTGAGCTACACAGAGGAGATATGCTACCATTCAACTTGTTATTGGAAAGATTCACCCTTGTCAAGTTGGAGAGACTCTTGAGCTCATCAGGGATTTTACCTTCAAGGGAGTTGTTGTAGAGCATCAGCTGCTGTAAGACCTCAAGTTCCCCGAGCGAAGAAGGAATCCCACCGTTGAGTTTGTTGTCAGCCAAGTCAAGAATTGTCAGCTGATGACAGTTTCCCAGTTGTGCAGGTATTTCACCCACAAGCTCATTCTGCCTCAGGTGAAGAAAATTCAGCTGCTTTAGACCCCCCATGGATTCCGGAATCTTCCCCGAAAACCGGTTTCCAAAGAAATCAATCATCTGCAGGCTTGAGCAGTTGCCAATCTCGACCGGAATCTCACCTGAAAACTGATTGTCATAGATATAAATTATCTCCAGATTCCCCAGTTTCCCAATCTCCTTGGGCAAGCCTCCTCCAAGCCTGTTCTGGAACAGAGCAAGATTCTCCAGACTTCCGAGCTTCTCAATAGACGGCGATAAAGAGCCGGCCAGAGTATTGTTGTTGAGATAGAGATCAGTAAGGGCATCAAGCTCATACAACTCCGCCGGAATCGATCCATTCAGCATGTTATTGCTCAAATCAAGCTGTTTGAGCGACAAACAGCCCTTGATCTCCTTCGGAATCTCGCCGGAAAGCTGCGCCTCTGAAAGATACAAGTGCTCCAAACTGGTTGCATTGGAGCACAAACTCGTTGGAATAGCACCAGTGAGATTGTTACCTGACAGCACAAGATAAACAAGCTGACCCATGTCGCCAAACTCTCCGGGGACCCCACCACTGAGCTTGTTGAGAGACAGATCAAGACTCTGAAGATTACCCAACCGAGAAAGTGACCTGGGAAGGGGACCCACAAGGCTATTGCCCATCAAGTTGAGGTAGACAAGCTGAGACAGTTCACCAAGTTGACTAGGAATGGACCCTGAAAGAGAATTGTTTGCAAGGTTGAGAGTTTGGAGGGCTTGGAGGCCGTTGATCTGAGGTGGGATGGAGCCATTGAGTTTGTTGTTCGCAGCTGCGAACACCAGAAGGGTACTGAGGCTCCCGAGCTCAGGTGGGATTGGACCCACTAATTCATTTTCCTGAAGAACAAGGTTTTGGAGACTTGATAGTTGGGCTAGCTCAGGTGGGATTGCACCAGAGAGGCTACAAGAGGCCAGACCAAGGGTGACAAGGCTGGTGAGTCTCCCCAAGGAAGGAGGGATGGAGCCGGTGAGATCATTGTCGCCAATGCGGAGGACTCGGAGGGTGGGGAGGGAGCCGAGTTGACTCGGGATTGACCCGGAGAGTTGGTTGGAAAAGAGGGAGAGAGAGAGGAGGGAGGAGAGGTTGGCGAGAGTGGTTGGGATGGGCCCAGTGAGGAGGTTGGAAGAGAGATCAAGGTGGAGCAGTTGGTTCAGCTGGCCGAGTGCGGGCGAGATTGACCCGGTGAGTGATGACCCGGACAGGTTTAGGCTCACCACCACTCGGTCCGAGTCACATGTGATCGCCCTCCATTTGCAGAAATCGGCGCTGTCGCTCGACCAATCCTTCAAGGCGCCTTCTGGGTCTTCAAGAATTGAGCTTTTCACGTCGAGGAGAGTGTTGAGAGTGGTAGCTGAGCTACTGTGTATGAAGACCGCCAGAAAGATCACCACCAGAACCCGTAAGGAATTAGCTTTTGCCATTGAGTATGGCTGTATGGGTTTGGTTTTCTGAGAGGTGGGTTTTGTTTGTTTCAGCAGGAGGAAGGATCAGTCTCGAGAACGCGAGAAGGGGTGTTTATGAAGGGGGAGAAAGCAGGGGAGTGTTGACTTTGAGCTGGTGAATATGCACGAGGGTTATTCATTGCTGTTGCTGCAAAATATGCATTTAAGTTTAACGGGGCCCCTGAGAAGATAACGCGTTGAAATGGAGAGGAGGATTGGGGAAGAAAGGAGGTGGGTTGCAGAGCTTGAATTGTGTGGTTATGGCGATCAAGGCATTTATGGAATGCAGAGGGAGTTGGGTTTTTTGGGGTTGGCAGAAGGGCTAAGTTATAGTAGTAAGTAGGACTACTACTCCTTATTATACACAGTAGTCGGTAGATGTAGTATCTATCAAGAGATAAGATTGAGAGAGTTAAAATGGATGGAAAAAAACTAAGGTGGAGCTTGATATTAAATACCGCCGCTAAGGTGTTCCAATTGATGGGGGAGAGATGGGGTTTTCTTACAGATTTCAGGATGATTGGGAAATTGTGATTCTAGTACCCTTTATAAGGTCAACTAATGAGCGTTTTCTTTTTCATTTCTCAGATTTGAGAGGATATTATTAACGGCGCTGGTTTACTTTGGTTTACATGACGTTAGTAGGATTAATTAGTCCGGTCGGTCGGAACCGGCTGGAATCGGAACCTGAACTGCACCGACCGTCCCAGTTCAGAGAAGGGTCCGGTTTATGTTGCACGAAAGGTGTACTGTTGCACAAACATACTCTCTTCGTTTCACAATAAGTGTCGTTTTAGCACTTAAAATTTGTTTCATAATATGTGTCGTTTTAGGTTTTCAAAGTGATTTATTAGGGGTGAATAATGATAATTTTTATTGGAATGTGTATTTGTTGACTAAAGTTGTTCATTCATTGGTCAAAAAAATGTAATGAGTGATAAGATTAAGAAAAAGTTGTAAGTTTTAAAGTGTATGATTGATTTTCTTAAAAACTGTGTTAAGAGCTAAAAGACCTTTATTGTGAAACAGAGGGAGTAGTATATAATATAGATATAGATTTCTTTGCCAACTTGGCAATTCACTTTCTTGCAATTAAGCTTAATGATACATCAAACTTGTACTGAACCTTACTGTGATTAATTGATAGTTTTTGCATGGTTAGTTGACTGATATTTATTGTAGAAGAGCTTATGTTAAATTTTATTTTTCTAGCTGTGCTTTTCTGTTAGCCGGTTGTTATAGCTGTGGACCTAGTAGTGATTACAGTTTAGGACTCGTACCATGTTTTGACAGATGGAATTTTACGTGACAAAGGTATGAAACCATGAAAATATTCATGAAAATATTAGTACGTGACAAAGGTATGGGACCCACCGGTTTGACTCTTGCCAAAATATTCATGGGTTCACTGCGTTTGCATGATGAAATCGAAAAAACAAAACAAACGTACAGGGACCCTTTGATTTCTTCAAAGTAAAGTTTCAAGTAAAATTAGATTTTAACTTTTGTCCTTTGATAGGGTTGTTTCACAATTCACAGAAACTATGGATCTTATTCGTTACAGGTCGTATTCAGTTTATCTCTACGGTGATATGTTTTGAATATGAAGATTTCTTTAGAAACGAACTATCGAGAAGAACGCGTATAATCTGAAGTGGAGTGTTAATATACTTTGTCTTGTCTACATGAGCTCATCCACACAATATCTTCTTTCATTATAAATGAGCTTGCACATCCAGTATAATCCCTCCTTGTAATTAATCAGAATAAAATAATACTCCCTCCGTTTCACAATAAGTGTCGTTTTAGCTCTTAACACAGTTTTTAAGAAAAACAATCATTTACTTTAATACTTACAACTTTTTCTTAATCTTACCACTCATTACATTTTTTTGGCCAATGCATGAACAACTTTAGTCAACAAATACACATTCCAATAAAAATTATCATCATTCACCCCTATTAAATCACTTTAAAAACCTAAAACGACACATATTATGAAACAAATTTTAAGTGTTAAAACGACACTTATTATGAAACGGAGGGAGTATTTCTTCTCCTTATTGACTACCATCGTTTTCAAGTTTCAATAGAATGAATTACATTTTTATTCCCCTTCAAACTCATATATTACCTCCATTAATTACTCATCTTTTTCTATCTGTTGGAACAACAAATCTTATGTTACTCGTGTTCAGACTAATTGGTAATTACATCTAAATGTTTTGCAATTTAATAATCCATTCATATATCCACAACCATATGCCTTGATATTCACTATTCATTACCAAACATTCAAATTCTTTCTTACTATTGTTCAAACATTCAAATTCTTTCTTACTAGATATTGAAACTTCACAATTGTACAATCTTACTCGTATAACTCAAAAACATATTCCTTCCTATGCAATATCTAATATTGAGCATTCAAATACATGAGAGTAATTTAGTTGTATACACATATTACATGTTCATACATGTCAAATGAATATACATATCAACAAGCTGAATATAAACAATTTGTATACTATAACAATCATTTTAGGATCCTGACCTTTTTTTTTTTTTAGGTAGAGCTGCCTCGGTTTTTGCCCTTGGATATGCATTAATTTAAGTCTAAATGTGTACAAATTTGTAATAAAATGTGCGTAAAAAAGGAATATGGATTTTGATGTACATCTATACAAACTATGTAATTGATCGATTTACGTTGTGAATAATAAAATTGAGGCACAGATAATTAGCTTTGATAGTTTAATCTACTTCCTAGGCAAATACCATCCACATAGTTTTTTTTGCACTTGATATGCATCGGTCTTTGCCCGATGCATATCAAGTGCACAAGACTACAAGAGTGTAAATTGATGTGCATCAAATGCACATTGGGGTTGTGATGCACATCTAGGTCAAAAAAATGCCATTTTCTTTTATTGAAGTGGACTAAATTGGGTAAGGTAAGTATATTACCGAAAGAGGTCCCATTCTAAAGAAAGTGAGCAGTTGAATTGCTATTCTATGTATTCTATGATGTTATCATGTCACGTATGTGACTTGAAACTACTCTTAAATCTTAAATCATTCTTTTTTTACAAAGTCAAATGCTTAATCATCGATGTCAACGTCATCCATGCATCCAACGCTTTTGTCTGATCACAACCCTGAAAAACAAACCTTTGGTCTTGATGATGTGGATGTGGGTCAAAAGTTTTTGTTCGAATTGCTTCGTTTTCAAATTAATTCATGCATGACGTTATAATGTAATATTATAACGTGGTTTCAAAAGTAATATTTCTAGTGCATACATTTTATTCCGTTCGAGAATGTATACACCCTCCGTCTATTTTTAATTGTCCTTTTAGCAATTTGCACAAATATTATGATAATTATATCTTTACAAAAATACCCTTATTAAATCATCATTAATGTAATAAATTCTCCCCATATATTATGAATTTTATAATTTTCAAGACTTCAATTAACAAATTAATTAAGGTTAAATTTGAAAGTCAATGAACAAAATAGCCTAAAAGGATAATTAGAAATAGACAAGACTTTGAGACTAAATGGACAATTAGAAGTAGACGGATAGAGTATATATTACGAAGTATTATTTATTACCTAGCTAGCTTAATTAATTACCATCATCGCAAAAATTGGAGTAGATATTTGAGGAAAATAAGTGTACATATATATATATATATACTCTAATCATAGAATAAGGATTTTCTAGACAAAAAAATAGATTTAAGGATAGTTCTATTATATGTCCTAAGGACACACTATAATCAATTAGTAATGGAAAGATTTGGTAAATCTTACTTTTGAGTTTTTTAATCTTTTTTGTGACGGGTTCACTATTTCGGTTTTAGTTTATATATTTAGTACACTGCAGTGAGGGAACACAAATAAAAAAACCGTAGAATTAATGCCCCTGATTGCATGAGTTAGGTTGATATGCATGATTTGAATTGTGTTTGTTTTTTAGGCTGAAGTTGAATTGTGTTTTTATTTTGTCAACATATATATGTACAAAACATACAGTATATGGAAATGGAATGAATAGCGGAAAGAGAGGTAGCATTAATTTGACCATTCTAATCATACAAGGCATATTGATATAAGATATGTGTAACCAAGTTTGAAAGCAATCCGTGAACAAATAAAGACGAAACAAGAAAGCAGTGCGATCACATGCATGTGGGCCGGGATTAGGTGAAATCCTGGTTTGCATTCTTGTGTATACATGCAAGTGGTTTGTTTCACTAGCTACATGCACTTCAACCAGTCCATTTTTGTAACCTGCCTTCAAAAGTGTTTCTAACGTATTGCCATTTCTATATTACTTGAATTTGGGTTGATAAAAATAAATTAAACTTATTAAACTAAGGTCAAAGAGGGCGGAAGTATGCTTTCAAATTAAGTTGTTTAATAAGTTTAATTCTATACATAAAAACTTTGATTTGTGATTAAAGAGCAATTTTCTGGAATATATATTATATGTAATCTTATATACTTTTTCCGGTTGAAGTAATCTTACATATATACTGAACTCTCATTACCCATACACAAAAAACGTTTTCATAGCTAGATTGGATGCTGCTAAAATTTTGAGAGTTCATTTCATAAAATACTGTAGTACTTAGCTGCCAATCCAAAAAAAAAAAATACTGTAGGACTTCGCTTTTGTTTCTTGAGCGCGTAATGCCTAGTTGTTTGAAGAACATTTTAGTTTTAAAATATGGACGTGTTGCTACTGTGAATGATGAGATTTGATATTGTTAGGCCCAAAACCAGAAGACACAGGCTCTGAAAATTATGATGGTTCAGTATGTGTAATGTGTAGTAATATATATAGAATGATAGTACAGAGTATGATTAACGATCAATGGCCTGCATGATTAAGTATTCATAAATCTATAAATGTATATAGAGGTCAAAGGGGCAAATTCGCATTTATTCTACCACTTAACCACGAGAGGGGAGCTGGATTACGTAAGGCTGCTCCCTAGTTTTTGTTTATATTCAGCTCGACCGAATAAATTTGGTGAGCAAACACTCATTAATTAAGTAATCGATCGACCATAGTTTTTTTTTTTTGATTGCGGAGCTACTAGCTCGAACAAACCAAAATTAGATCACTTTTTAGTTACAAGGATAACATAAATCATCGACGGATGATCTTTAAGAATTCAAACAGCGAGGGATGTTGACTCAACAAACACCTCGACTGCGTTACAAACAAAGGAGTAAAAGGAACGGACGAAGAATGAAAAGGAATGGCTGCAGAGAGACTCTGAAGATTGACGTGTCTTCTTGCTAGGAAATCAGCAGCAATATTAGATTCTCTGAAACAATGATAAAAATAACAGAGGGGATAACCGAAATAATATTTCTAATGTCTTCTATAATGGAGTAAAAGGCGTTTTAAAGAATAGATAACAATCAAATTGTCACCTTCAATTATAAGATTCTGAATGTGAGAATAGTCAATGTTACGAAGAGAATGTAGTAAGGCTGATGCTTCTGCTTGCACTATTGTCATTGATCGACCATAGTTGATGGAGCTCAAATAAAACCACGGAATATTAATGGCTCCCGAATTTGTGATTTTTTTTCAACCGGACCTCTTAATTAAAAAATATTCGATCTCTTAATTAAAAAATACTCCATTAAATCTTCCAACTCACTAATTCTATTCTATTAGACCCTTGTTGCGGAAGTGGAATTGCACGTGTAATACACGCCGATCTTATGTAACTTAAATATTATTAAGGTAATATTTTAGTTAAGTAATAAAATTTCATTAATAAATTTTCAATTTAAAAATAAATAAATATACTAAGCTATCAAGTATCAACCCAATGGGTTTCGGATTTCAATTCATTCGGTAGGGATGTGCATTTTTCGACCAGACCGAGAAAATGAATAACCCAGACCGGAAACTTCCGGTCCAGTCCGGTCCTGGTTTTAAATTTTCCCGAATTCCGGGTTCTGGTCTGGTCCAAACCCGGAATTTTTCGGTCCGGACCGGAAAGGAACGGAATATATTATTATTTAAAAAAAATATACATATTAATATGATTATTGATTTTTGTTAATAAATTTTATTTATAAAGTGTATTTTAATTATAGATAGACCTATTGAAAAAAAAACTATAAATAAAATTATTTTTTTATTATAAAAACCATAAAAAATAATTTTAAGTTAGATATATTATATAAAAAAATGAAACGTGCCAACCCCGGTCCAAACCTGGACCAGACCCCGGTCCATGCTTGTGAAAATTCCCTGTCCACCGGGTTGGATTAGAGCGTAAATTCCGATCCGGTCGGTCTGGACCAAATGCACACCCCTACCATTCGGGTTTTAGTTAAAACGGATTTAGTTCATTTTGGGTTTTGGGTTCAAAATTTTGGAGATTCAACCCTAAAATTTTATGATCGAGTCGTGATGCGTTCGCCTTCTAGGGACTCCAGGAAGGACTCGCTTGGCCAAGGATCTAGGTTACGAGTTGGGCCTTATCCGACTACTGAGGGAAGCGTAGCGGAAGATGAGTTAGGGAAGGTGGAAGTTGAGATAGGGAAGGTGGTAGTGGTGGTAGGGAAGCTGGAAGCTGAGGCAGGGACTAAGGTAGCTGCGGTGGGGACTCTGGTAGCTGTGGAAGGGACATTGGTAGCTACGGTAGGGACTCTGGAAGAGGGACGATGGTAGGGACGCTGGTGGATGTGGTAGGGATGTTGGTGGCTACGGTAGGGACGGTGGCAAGGACGATGGTAGGGACGCTAGTGGAGGTGGTAGGGACGCTGGTGGCTGATCGGTCCGGGATCGGAGGGTCTCACAATTTTAAATTTATAAAACCGAACCTCACTTGTAGTAAAGAGGTAGGGTGTCGAACTCACGGGAGTTCGTGCGTCAAGTGTACCCGAAAAGACTAGAAAAAGTGTAAAAGAAAGGTAAAACGAAGGAAAACGAGAGAAATCACCTCGGACCGACACAGGTCACTTCGGTCCGAGAGTGGATCGTGGTTGATTTGGCCGGGACCGACTTAGCTCAACGTCGGGCCCGAGGATTGGGTAACTCGATTAGGCAAAAATTGGTAGATCGGTCTTGGGTTTTTGGGTTCCCTCCCTAACTAGACTTGGGTAATTCCACCCCAATTCAGCCAATAAGTGTTGATCCTTATGAGATCGAGGTTGCTAGCCTTCGATCCCTCCACTCTACACTTCGACCTTAGGGAGTTTTCACTCTCCTTCGATGTTAGGTCTAGTGATTGGGTCCGAGATTGCTCTCGCTTACTCTTACCAATCATAAGCCCTAAGCCCCTTGTTTTCACAAGAGAATTGAAGCTTAGTGTAGAGAGGATTCATAGATCAAGCACTCAAAGGCTATGGAATTGGGGGTTCATACCCAATCCTAGCTAGGGGATTCCCCCATAGCCCAAGACTATGGAATCTACTCCATCAAGTAAGAGAAACAAGCAATCAAATGGAAAAGCAAGCAAATCTCAATCATCAACATCAACACAAAGCCAAATTGCATTCAAATCTCAAAGTGTCAACAAGATCCAAGTCTTAATTCTACCAAATCAAAGCAAAACAAAGTACAAAACTCACTACTCTTCCTCCCTAGGCCGCCGATCTCCTCTCTTCTCCTCCTCCCTTCTTCTCCTTGCTCTCCAAGTCTTCCTTGAGTCTCTAGAGAGTGATTTTGGGTTGTGGTCTATCCAAACATCCCTTAATGCTCTCTAATCACATCTTTTTATAGCTTTCTAAGATTGGGGACCAAGGAATTCCCAATTTAGAAAGGGGCAAATGTGGAAAGTTGCTAAAAATATGCCTTGGGGAACAATCTTCTCCATTGCCGACTCGGATCGACACGGGGCAACATCGGGCCCGGCGTTGGGAACGTCGGTCCTGTTCTTTGGATGCTTGATCTCGGGCCCGACATGGTGGTGCTCGGTCCTGGGCCTCGATCCTTGTCTTCTTCTTGGGTTTCCTTCGGTTCCTCTTCATTCTTGGCTTGGCTCTTCCGCTCCTTGACTTGGCTCCTTCATAAGCTCCTCCAAAACATCCTCGTTCTTTGCCATTTTACCTACAAATCAAAGTAAACTCGCATAGTTTCCGACTCTTAAAGAAAACCGGGAACTAAGCTAAGAAGGAACGAAACTTAACAAAGAAAGACACAAAAAAACACATATTTACAAGGGAAATTAACTACTAAAACACCTCCAAAATGAGAGACATTAGTGGCGGAGATAGGGACGGTGGTAAGGACTCGACGGGTGGAAGAACTCGCCGTCGAACGAGGAAGCGACCGGAGGTTGGGGAAATGAGGGGGTCGGAGAAGAGGGATAGAAGGGTTGACATTCACGGTTTTGGGGAAGAGATATCACTCAATTCAAGTCAAAACTCATTGATTGCAAACGTGAAGATTACAAGAGAGGAGAGCTCTTTATATAGTGGAGGCTCTTAGGCAACAAAAGGAAACCCTAGCATTTATGGGCTGGGCTTAAAACATGCAAGTCTTGGCCCAATACTCTATGCATACTATAAATAACCAGACAACTAATCTGACCTAATATTCTTGTCTCTACTACAAAAGGTAATACTTATCCATTAGCTAGCTAGAAAAAGAAAAGACAAGGACTAAAGCAAAATCTGACCTAATATTCCACGTCACTGTCATGTCACCACCATAGTAGCACGACGTCGCTGCCATGTCAGCGCCACATGACAGTGACATGGCGCTGACGTGGCACATGACACATGATGAAGATTTAATAGAACAAAATTAGTAAGTTGGGAGGAATTTAATATATAGAATATTTTTTAGGTTGAAAAACATTATAAGTCGGGTGAGGGGGGGGGGGGGGGGGCTATATGTATTCGGCTCAAATAAAACACCTCTTATAGTGAAGCGGGTGAATTAATAGTAAGCATTGGATTATACCACGAAATCAAGAGTCAAGATTATGCTAAAGTTTTCAAAATAATGGATATATTATAGAAAAACTACCTTTAGTTGTATGTTCATTTAAACTTCCATAACAAGAGAGAGAAGTTAATTACTATATAAATCCATACTAGATTTTCTCAAAATAGAAGTTCCTAAATTCAAAGGATGTAAAAATTTGTTTTTTTATTCAAGATTTGAAAAAGATTTTAGGAAAAAAATGATACAAATCTCATATATGCATTTGTTAGTCATTATCAATTCGAATTTGTTACTTTAATATTCAATAATATTGACTCAATATTCAACTAAACAAATGTTTGAATTTATCATGTACATGATTGAATATGATTTAACAGTTTCTGAATTTTATTAAAGATTATTGTAATTTGGTGTGATTTGAATATGCAGTTTTATTCGACTAAGCATTGAATATGTACTTGCACTGGATTGAATTTGACAAAAACAGATAATTTCTTATTCTCACTATAATTTCATGAATGAATACAATTGAATTAAATTAGATACAACGTGGAATAAAGATCAATAAAAGTTTTTCTTTATATAGTGTTCATTGCCGTTTTTTATCCCTATCATGCTTCTTTCATTCTCTTTAAACTTCTTTATGTTCTTTAATTATCTCGATATATTCCATCCTTCAAGATTACATATTGCACAAAAAACACATAAATATTCAAGCTGAAATGATTATGATTCAAATTTTTATCAGATTCCAATCATAATTTATAATATGCTATAATCAAATAATTCATAGTTAAGAACATTCATGTGTTTATCTTACAAATTCAGATTATGCTATCTATAATTCAAGTTACTACATCAATTCAAAACATATATTCATAGATCATTGCATTCGAAACATAGATTCACAACTCAAAAATACATAACAACATTTAAGTTACTACATCATCGATTCAATCATTTTTCATAATTTTCTATATTCAAATAATTTACAAGAACGTTCATGTGATTATCTTAAAATTTCAAATAATACTATCTACTCCCTCCGTCCCAGAAAGTTTGGCCAAAAGCACAATTGCACGCGAATTAATGAGAAGTGTTAAAGTTGATGAAAATGGTATAAAAATGAGTAATTTATAAGATTTGTTGGGGATAATTTTGTAATTTTATAGGAAAAAGTGATAAAGTTGAGAGAAAAGTTGAATAATGGGGGTAATATATGAGATTGTATGAGGGTAAGATTGTAAACGCATAGTGATATAAATGGAAATAAAGTATAGATGGACAAATTTTCCGGGACGCCCGAAAAGGAAAGACGGACAAACTTTCCGGGACGGAGGGAGTATAATTTAGGTTTCTACTTCAATTAAAAGCATAAATTCACAAACCATTGCATTCAAAAGTCGTTTCACAATTCAAATCATCCGTTGCAACATCAAGCATTCAAGCATTCGGTATATATATATTCAATTAATCTATTTGGATATTCAAGAATATAATCTATTTCACAAACAACATATAAACATTCAAAATAATATGACTACGAGTTCAAATATATTCACCTATCATTCACGGATTTAATTGTACGATGATATATGAATCTTTAACTTCATATTCATCTAGCTATAATGAATATTTTGTTCCTTATATACATGAAAAAGTAATGTTATTGTTCCACATTCAACTTTCAAATGAATAGACTTCAAAAATTATTAAACTGCTCCTTTAAACTTACAAATAACAACTTCCACCAAAATATCTGACAAACACTCACAAATAATCCAAATACTACGCCTCTTGCATTCCTTTGGTGGTTTGTTTGGGCTCATAGGAATGCAAAAAAATTTGACCCAGGAAGAATTAATCCTAAAAAATTGTCATCTGACTTGGCTTTCTCGGGTGCTCTTGCCTGGGATGGTTGTAACATTACCAAGAAAAAAATTCTCAATAGGCCTAAAAGGAAAAATCATACTTTCTGGAAAAAACCACCCCTCAAAGTTACAAATTAAACTTTGATGCATCGAGACTTAAAACAGAAACAACACATGCTGGTTTCGTTCTTTGAGATTACAACGGATTCATTCGATCTATTGGACGACACCAACTACCTACAATGACAATTGTACAAGCAGAAGCTACATCTTTACTATATTCTCTTCAGCATATTGACTGTTCTATAATTCAGAATCTTATCATTGAAGGAGACAATCTTGTAGTTATTAATTC
This sequence comes from Polygonum aviculare, assembly GCA_934048045.1. Taxonomy (NCBI): domain Eukaryota; kingdom Viridiplantae; phylum Streptophyta; class Magnoliopsida; order Caryophyllales; family Polygonaceae; genus Polygonum; species Polygonum aviculare. Next base: position 25,135,861 of record OW204030.1, on the reverse strand, counting down.
TTTAAAACGTTTGTGGAAAGTACGCTGGGAACTTCACTCTATTATTGAAGACATTAGAAATCTTATTTCGGTTATCCCTTCTGTTGTTTTTTTATCATTGTTTCAAGGAGTCTAATGTTGTTGCTGATTTCCTGGCAAGAAGACAAGTCAATCTTCAAAGTCTCAATGCAACCATTCCATTTCAATCTTCGTCTTTTCCATATTCGCATTTGTCTGTAACTTAGTCGAGGTTCTTGTTGAGTCAACATCCCTCGTTGTTTGATTTTTTAAAGGTCATCCGTAACGATGATTTAGGCTATCCTTGTAACTAAAAGGTGGCCTAATTTTGGCTTGTTCAAGCTAGTAGCTCCGCAATAAAAAAAAAAACTTTCAAATGAATAACATTTCTACAACGTTCACTGTTTTATGCACACTTATTCAACTATTATAAAAAAAACTCGACTTGAGTTAGTAAAATCCATAAAGTGATTTTATTTACTAAAAATAGTAGTTGGATACAAAAATCCCATAAATAAAAAATAATCAAAAGAAAATTGAGAAAGATGAACAAAAACGCTTACAATGAGAAAGGGAAACCAAATTTGAATACTTGATTCAACGAAATCTAACAAAAAATTGATTGAACGTGGAAGATGTCCAAACCCATAATAATGAACAAAATTAAGATGAAACATACCAGGATCTAGAGGAGTCAAACGAGTCGGGTTGGGTGGATTCGGGTTCGGTCTTTTCGGGTTCGGGTTGAGTACGGGTTCATGCAATCGGGTTACATGACAAGTCGGGTCGGGTCTTGACAGGTTATTGTGCGGGTACAGGTTGACCTAACAGGTCAAGAAGTTGAATTTTGAATGATTATTAGAATAATATTATGATTAGATATCAATATTTAATGATAAAACATTTTTTTTTATAGATTTTAATAATAATACTTTGCTGCGACTTCAACGCCATCAGAGATGTTCATGAAAAGTTCTCAGAGAAAGACAAGAACTCTGGCTTTAACAATGACTTTGCTATGTTCCTGGCCTTCAGGACTTAAGGACTTCGGGCGCTTTCTTTACGTGGTCCAATAAGCATACAGACGGCTCAAAGGTTCTTTGTAAGCTTGATCGGATCCTTGTTAATCAGGAGTGGAGCGATGAGTTCGAAAATTATGAAGCCTCCTTCGGGGAGCCGGAGTGCTCTGATCATTGCCCGGGTTTCCTTAAAATCAAGAGCGACCGGATCAAGGAAGTCATCCCCTTCAGATTCAGCAACGCTTGGGCGGACCACCCAACTTTCCTTGAGACTGTCCAGCAGGTCTGGTGTAACAGCGAGACTAGGGGATCGGCTATGTACAAGCTCGTCCAAAAGCTCAAGAGACTTAAGATCCCTCTTAAAAAGCTTTAACAAGGCAGCCTTATCTCAAGAGAAGCCGGCATCAAAGTAAAGCAGGACAAGTTGAGATTGATTCAAAACGAAGTTATTGTAAGACCCTTGGACAGGGGGTTGGCTCAGGAGGAAGAAGCAGCCGTTGCTGACCTGCAGGCTGCTTTGAAAATTAGGAGACTCAAGCTCCAACAGCAGGCCAAACTTCACTGGATGAAGTTCCAAGACTCCTGTAGTGGCTTCTTTCATAACAGCATCAAGTAGAGGAAAGTAAAGAACATCATATCCTCGGTCGTGGAGGATAATGACAATACTCTTTGTGATGATGCTGAGATTAGAAGGTTCATTGTTCGGCACTTTGACAACTTCTTGTGAAAGAACAAAGCCTGTAGAGCTGCTGATTTTGACATCCTCAAGGAGGGCAGATTTGTTGATGATAGCGATAGAGAGAACATGGTGAAGTTCTTCTCTAAGGAGGATGTTCGTAAGGCCCTTCGGAGCATCAGTAAAAACAAAGCCCCGGGCCCTGACGGTTTCAACGCCCATTTTTTCAGGAAAGCTTGGAGTATCTTGGGCAACGATTTCTCCGAGGTTGTTTTGGAATTTTTTGCAAGTGGAAGGTTGTTGAAAGAAGTTGGTAATACTACCATTGCCCTTATCCAGAAGACTGCCAATCCTACCTCCATAGGCGAGTTCAGGCCTATATCATGCTGTAGCGTGATTAGCTAAGCAATTTCAAAGATGCTAGTCGAAAGACTTCAATTGGTCCTGCCTAAAGTCATAAGTAGCACTCAAGGGGCGTTTCTCAAGGGTAGGAGTATCAAGCACAACATAGCAGTTTGTCAAGATATCGTTAAAAGCTATGGAAGAAAGAATGTTAGCCCGAGATGTGCCCTTAAAATTGACTTGAAGATGGCTTACGACATGGTGGAATGAGACTTTCTCGTGCAAATGATGGACGGATTGGGGTTCCACCCGATTCTCATCAACTGGGTCAAAGAGTGCGTGGTTAACAGTCAGTTCACGATCAAAATTGGCAAAAGTTTTCATGGCCACATCAAGGGCAGGGGGGTTTAAGGCAGGGAGACCCGCTTTCTCCGTACCTTTTCTTGATCATCATGGAATTTTTGAGCAGGGCTTTTACAAGGATGGCCAAGCTTGGGGCGTTTAAATTTCATTTGGCATGTGCAAGAGTTGAGGTTTCGAACTTGTGTTTTGCTGATGACCTGTTTGTTTTCAGCCATGGCAGTCCACGGTCTGTTGAAGAAGTGAAGGAAGTCCTGGACATGTTCAGTGAGGTTTCAGGTCTGGAAATCAACAAGGCTAAATCGAAGGTGTTTACAGCTGGGCTGAATAATAATGATGTGGTTGAGCTAGTGAGTTTGCTGGGGATGGAAGAGGAAAGCCTTCCGGTCAAGTACCTTGGGGTGCCGTTGAGTAGCATGAGACTGCACAAGAGCGACTATGCGGGGTTGCTCAGCAAGATTAGGGGCAGAATTAATTCATGGGCATGCCGCCATCTTTCGTATGCAGGGCGGCTCGAGGTGCTGCGAGCTATGTTCTATGGAATTCTAAGCTACCGGTGTCAAATTTTTATCCTCTTAAACAATATTATTAAAGACATCACTAATTGCCTTCACAACTTTCTCTAAAGTGGGCAATGTGAGGGCAAGAAAGCCCCAGTAGCTTGGAAGTTGGTGTGCCGCCCGAAGGAAGAAGGAGGGTTGGGCTTGAAGGACTTGAAGACTTGAAACAAGGCAAGTTTCGCCGGGCTTATATATGATATTGTAGAGGGGGCGGACGACGGGTCAATCTGGCATGTGTGGGTCTCTAAAAACCACTTGAGGGTAGAAGATTTTTGGGAAGTAAAATGAAAGCAAACAGCAAGCACCTCTTGGAGCGCAGTCCGTAGTTTGAGGGATGAAATCAAGGCTTCTTTGAAGGCCGATGCAGGGCCGGCTGTTTTGATTGCAAGAAGAGGTAAGCTGGATGTTCAGGAGTTGTACCACAGTTGGAGACACAGGTCACAACAGGTTCAGTGGAAGGGGCTGGTGTGGCAAAGATTGATCACTCCAAGATTGGCTTTTCACTTGTGGAAAGTCGTCAGCGGGGGCACCATGACGAAGGCAAGACTCTTCCGGGCTGGCCTAGTGCAAGAAGACAGCTGTGTGCTGTGTAATGCAGGGGTGCAGAAAATAAATTCTCACTTGTGGTTTGCTTACAGCTATTCAAGTAACGTGCCGTAAGAAGTCCTCAAATGGGCTAAGATCTATAGGAAATCAAGGAATATAGAAGATTGGTTTGAGCAAGCTAAGACCATGAAAGGCAAGAACTCCCTTAGATTTCAGTTATGGTGTGCGTGCCAAAGTGTGGTTGTTTACAACATTTGGTATGCTAGGAATAGGCTCATTTTCCATAATGAGCTAGTGGAGAAGTCCTTGTGTGTTAGAAAGTGTATTATTTTTGTTAGAAATTGCCTAAAAGCGAGATGTAAGGCAAAGACGAGAGCGGAGAGAAATCTCCTAGCTATACTAGATATCGATAACGATATAACTAACTAGCCTCGTGCTAGTAATTTTGTCCGGCCACGTTTGTGAATAAAATAACCCTTTTTATTCAAAAAAATAATAATACTTTATTTATTATAGGTTTTATAATAAAATATATTATATTCTTTGAAAGAAATATATATTTATTCTACATATATATAAAAAATAGGGTCGGTCGGTGTCGGTTTCAGGTTTCAACCCAATCGGATACGGGTTAACCGGGTTCGGTTATTTTCTTTACTCACTATTATTCGCATCGAATTTTCAGTCGGTTCAGGTCGATTTTTTTGGGTCGGGTCAAGTTTTGACAACTCTAAGGATCTGATGGTGATTTATACATCCGAACGAATTCGAGTTTAAGATGTCGGATTGTTCTTCTTAGCAACCAACCAACATGGGAGAGAAAAGCACAATTGTTTTCTTTTTTTTTGGAAAATTGAATGACAATTGATTGAATAAATTTTGATTTGTAAAGAAAAAATTGTTTTCTAGAATTATTCTATTTTTTTTGCAAGATAAGGAGAGAGAAATGATATAATCTACTATTTCTCACCAAAATACCTATATTACACCTGATTTCTTAGAATCTGATCCATTAAAATCATAAGATCTAACGTCTATAATTAATTCACCGGTTTCAACATAAATTAAGGTTCTACTAGATCTTAATACTATATATATAGTAGGTTCTAATAAAACAACTACTATAATGATAGACTTGCGATCAGATGAGAAACTCCCTTATGGTGTAAAATGAGAACGAATGAGAGCCATTAGATCTTGAAAAATCTAAGACTAGAATTAGACACGTGTCCCTTGGCTTCTTTTATAACTAGAGGGGTATTTTCGTCTTTCTCCTACCATTCTTCTCCTCTGACGTGGTTTTTTGCCCGATCCAAAAATCGGATGTCCTCCTCCTTCGCTCCATCGCCTCCATTGCTCACCACTCCTTCGATTCTCTCCCAGTGATAGATTTAGGTACCTTTTCTTATGGTTTACATCAATGTGTTCAATATCTTGAAATTGTGTTAGAATTCCCCATGTTTATTCAATATTTGACCTCATATGAATCTAGAAGGTTGTATGTAGAATTTGTGTTCTAGGGCTTGTTTATGGGGTGAATAGAATCATAGAAGTGATATATAAAAAAAAAAAGTGTATAAAAAAGATTGTTTATGTCGTTTACATTGCAATTTGACAATTCCGATTGAATAGAGAGGTTGAAAGTGTATGCTTATTTGATTGTCCACCATGTGCCCGACAAAATGCCTCAACACATGTGCCTTAATTTACATGAACTGTTTTATGGTTTTGAATGAACCTTTGCTTGACGATTTATGAACTATAATGACATTCTTTATGAACCAAAAGAAGAATCTTGTTTGCACATTTATAGTACTCATTAAGTGTTTCATGTTGCTTCACACATAGTTTTACGTTTTTTTTAGATTGATTGTGTTTTACATTGCAATTTGAAAGTTTCAGCTGAATAGAGAGGTTGAAAGTGTATGCTTGTCTAGTTGTCCACCATGTGTTTGACAAAATGCATCAACACATGTGTCTTAATTTACATGAACCTCTTTGTGGTTTTCAATGAAACTTACCTTGAAAATTTATGAACCATAATGACTTTCTTTGCCAACCAAAAGAAGAATCATATTTTCACATTTGTAGCACTCATTGTGTTTCATGTTGCTTTAAACGTAGCTTTATGTGTTTTTTGTAGTCTTTCTTCAAGTTTGGGTCATCCTACCGTATCTCATTCAGATGGTGTTGCTAGTGTTGATGGAGTTTCATTGAAAGATTTTTAGAATGGTACTATATTATTGGTGGAGCCCCATTGGATGATGTATTATTCACTTATCACAAGATTGTCTTATTTCATTCTGATTTGTCCGAATGAGTATAATTGTATAAACTTTAGACAATGTTTTGTTGTGTCTTTGAGGATTAAGTTTTATTCTATAAAATTTTACATTAAATGAATAGAATAATAAAATGGCATGGACCTACAAGTGGAACACAATGAATCAAAATTTTCTCTTTTACAAAATTTACGTATTTTGTCATATATGAACCGAGTGGTTCAAATTCTTGAACCATTACGTTGAATCCAATGAACCAAATAATTAAACTTCATGACCTAAAAAATAATGACCTCAATACTTTTCTTATATATAATATATGCATCTTATTATATATGAATCAGGTGATTTAAACTCTTGAACCATCACATTGAAGACAATGAACCAAATAATGAAACTTCATGAACCTACAAACAATGAACTCAATACTTTCTTTTACACAATGAACACAGGTGGAATAAAATGAACATACAAGTGGAACACAATGAACCTTCGCAATCAATAAATTGAACTATATTCAAGAAGGATTGAATGATCATTCTTTTACATTGCTTGAAATGTTTAATCCTCTTCAAATCGTATTGGAATCAACTCAACAACCTTAACCAACTCTATTATTGCATGAGCTAATTTCATCTTCTCTCAACAAACATTTGAATTCACTCCTGCATTAACATCAATGAGATCAAGCTTATGAACTGTATTATTGAATATAATGAACCGTTAAATTGAATAACATGCACGATACTGTTGTATAGCCAAACAACCAAAAAATGGTTAGTACATACCAAAGTACATGTACCATAATTAGAATTAGCCTACGTGGGATTTGAATCTACATCTATGTGGACAAGCACATAACTCTCCCATTTGAGCTATAAGGCTTACAAAACACATTCCGTTTACACAGTTTTTGCATTTTTTCATATATTAACCGAGTCATTCAAATTCATGAGCTAATTTCATCTTCACTCAACAAACATTTGAATTAACTCCTGCCTTAACATCAATGAGATCAAGCTTATCAAATGTATTATTGTACACAATGAACCGTTAAATTGAATAACATGCACGGTATTGTTGTATAGCCAAACAACCAAAAAATGACTAGTATGTACTAAAATACATGTACCATAATTAGAATTAGCCTACGTGGGATTTGAACCTACATCTTTGTGCATAAGCACTTAACTCTCCCATTTGAGCTATTAAGCTTACCAAACACATTCCGTTTACACAATTTTTGCATTTTTTCATATATCAACCGAGTCATTCAAATTCATGAACTATCACGTCGAAAATAGTGAACCAAAAAAATAAACTTTACGAACTGCACATTTGAATCTACACAATGAACCTACAAGTGATTATGCATAACAAGATTTATACATTTTACAGGGCTTTCTTTCAACAAATAATTCTGCATAACCTTACATTGGGTTAATGTTCAAGCCATCAAACTATGATTGAAACACGGCAAGATGATCAATTTTAACTAAAGCACAACAACAAGAATAAAACAAAGTTCATGATGATCAAGTAGAGATTGTGAAAAGGAAAGGAGAAAAGAAACTATGGGATAGATAAAAGCTTACAAGAGTTGGCCACGGAGATTTTGCAAGCAGGAGGCGACGACGACGACGACGAGAGAGGGAACTACAATGGAGACGGCGAGCAGACTGCAACGACGCTAGCGAGCGTGAGCGAGTGAACGATGAGGGAACGATGATCGAAATGGATGAGAGCGATCAGGAGGGAGAACAAATTGAACGAAAGTGAAAATGTCTAGATATGGCTAGGGTTTGTGTTTTTTAGGGTTAAGGGCCTTTTTGTCCTTTTTAGTAAAAAATTACTATATTTACAACCTTGCCACCACATCTCTATATTTTTTCTCTATCTCTTTATTTCTTCATTTTAATCTATACCGTAAATCCATAAGATCTAACGGTTCTCCTATGTTCTTATATTACACTATAGTGAATATAATCACTAGAACCATACCATATAAGGATAAGTTGTGGAAAAATATAGAGCATTGGATCTACAAAAATGAATGGCCAAATTTAATCTTGGAATCATAGGAAAAAAGAAAATTCACAAAATTATGAAATTATAGTAAGTAAATTACGTTACTTACATGCGTGGTTATGTAACATTATATGCATGACTTTAGTACGCTATATGCATGATTATAAATATGACATGGTGTATATGTGGACACATACATGACTTCGATGTGGTATATTGTTTTATACATGTCATCGATTATGTGTTTAATTGGTCGCGAATGTTGAGTTGAGGTGCCAAACTGACAAGCCCGTCTCAAACATTTTCGGGGCTCTAGGGCAAGATCAATTTAGAGGCCCTTAATATATATTAAAATTTAAATACAATATTGTAATATAATAAAATATTTTACAAATAATACTAACTTAATACAGTATAATCAAACCTTGATAATGTTAAGTGGATTCATCCACACCTTTTTTTAAAGCCAAAATATTAGTTGTGTTTATTAAAATTTATGTATGTAGAAATCTCTTATGTTGAAAATTAAAATAAGCTAATCATGATATTAATGTTTTAGCACAATTTTATAAAATCATACCTATACAAAAGTTATATATTTAACATAACATATAAGCAATTACAAAATTCTATGAACTCATTTGGTTTCCAACAACGGAAATGTAAACGAATGGAAAACAATCTAGTATATATTGATACATCAATCACAAACCTTGAGTCACCAAAATTTTCATATAAAAATCACCGCATGTCCCTTACAGTACTCTATTTATTTCCCTAATCTAAGGGTAGAGTAATGTTGTAATCATTTCCCCTATCTTAACACACAAATTTTTAAGTTTCAAATTAGGATAACTTTTATTTTGAATGTTTCATGACATATGGTTAGACTAGATTCATTTCATTTTCGTTGACGTCTCAGGAGTTGGAAACCAAACGGACTATAATTTACCTTCTCTTAAACTTAGAATGAGAGTAACTACAATTTACAAAAATGTATCAAAACTATATGAATAGAAATGATATTATAACTTAAATATATTTTTTAAATTAAAAATTTTAATGAACCTTTTAATTTTAATAGCTATAAATTTAACATTTTACTAATATAACTTTTTTTTTTCAGAACGGGGCCTCTAATTTTTGGTGGCCCATGACGGCCGCCCTACCTTGACAACCCATTTAGCCGGCCCTGCAAATTGATAAATTTTAAAATTCGGGATCCTAATTGACTATTAGACACAAGTGCAAGCACCTAGCCACTTATGTATTTAGCCCATGATTAACCCGATGTATCAAAAATACGTCATTTTCCAAGATCTTAAACAGACCAAAAATAATTGGGACATGTAGATGGGAAATGCAAAGATGTTGTGTACGAAGGTAGGGTGTTAGAATAGTTTATCCCATTTGAATGGATTGATACGAACAAGTAAAACAAATGTCAATGGTTGGAGAACAATACGAGTCCGATCAGCACCTATTTTGTTGTTTTCTATGACACTAATATATATGAAAGATATGCCTTATGAATGAAGTATGATTAATCATTTAGTCAAGGATTATGAATAATTATAGAGGGACTTTGCTAACTGTTGCTTACTCTTGTTGTGGATAAACAACTTGAAAGATGCCCATTCCAGATTGCAAAATGACAAGTACCAAGAGCGTAAAAGTCGTGGCCCATTAGACACCAAATTCACTATACAGTATAATATATTCCTTTCACAAATCAACCAGATCAATACAACCAGTATTATTCTATCTTTTTTCTTTCCAAAGCTAATACATATTTTATGTTATTCCTAAGATATTTCTTAGGAGAAGACATTATGTTAAAATGTACTTTTTTAACGTAAGAGCGTCAAATTTGGCCGGTGGGCTGTGATTAGATGAGTGACGTGCCACACAAGTTTAGCTACTTAGAATATATGGTCGGGATTCACCCGTTAACTCAAAAAACTTAGTCAATTAGTGGATAGAGGTTCACCTTCGCTTACATATTAGTGGTGTTTTGTTTCATGTGTCCGATGTGGGAATGAATTCTCCAACACACCCCTCAAGTGATAACTAAGTTCGCCTAGTTAGCACCTGACAATTTGTGTTTTTCGGTGGGTCTATTGGTCCACTGAACTTGATCAAAGATGATACACTAATTGAAGCCCCTTATGGTAAATGGTCGAGCAAAAACTTAATATATCTATGTCATTAATTGATCGAAAATATCATAAAAATTCGTAAATTTACCTGGGAAAAATGTACAGTATAATTTTTGTTTGGTCGCCTCACATCGGTGTATCTTCATGTCATTGTATAACTAGTACAATGCCCGTACCATGTACGGGTAATGTAAGTATAAGCCCGAATTAACCGATTCGAGATCGAATTTTAACACGAATTCGTTTATAACTCGAGAATTTATAATCTAAACACGATAGACCGAAGTCCGACCTATTGACCTATATATGTACTCTTATTAATACAATGTAAATTTTAAAATAGTTCTATTCAAAAATTTAAATTTATATTATTATATAATATACTATTGACAAAAAAAATTGTGTGTAAAATATGTAACATGTGAAAGATTTTCACTATTTTTCAAGGTTTAATAATGTCAAAAATGTATACTAATTAGTAAGTAAAAATTGTTAAGATATAAAAAATCACTTAATTTTATTTATTCATATAAGGATATAATTTTAAGAAAATCATGTTAGGAAAAAATCAAATAAGGATATAATTTTACAAAAATCATGTTGGGAAAAAAGCAATTGGGTAAGGTATTAAGTAGATATAATTTATAAGGAAAGTGAATAAGATATCAAGTAGCTAGATATATGACTTATTTTTAGAAAAATACAATGTAAAAACATAAAATCATTATTTTATTCAAGCTCGATGATGTGGCGCAATCTTTTACACAGACTTGTGTTCTGCTTTATACTGTATTATAGTAGATAGTGGCCCACTGGGGAGGATTCACTTGTTGCTCGAGGAAACTCAAAAGTTACACTTGTGTAGCTTGAGCGTTGGACATCAAGAAATGGGCCTGTCCTATTTGTTCATTTATTAATTAATATTGGGCTTCTCAGACCCAATGGGTATGGTTCTTTTCAGTAGATTTCAGCTTCATTGGACAGGTCAATATGAGCATACGAACAGATGTGTTCTAATAAAAGAATTAGGAAAAATTGCTAAAAATAATCCAAGTATCAACTTTCAAAAAAAAAATCTCAAGTTTGATAATCATCACTAGTGATTTGAACAATCACAATATTAACCAAAAACGATTTGGAATCATTTTCCAACAAGTTTTTTCGGTGGAATCGATGATATAACGATCAAAAATATTTCAACCAAGAGTAAAATGCAATCATGTACCGGAAAACTCGTCGAAAAAAGGTTCCAAATTAGTTTTGGTTAATTTCATGATAGTTCGGATCGTTAGTGATGATTTTCAAACTTGGGATTATTTTATTTGAAAGTTGATACTTAGGATTATTTTACTCAAAGCAATAAATGAATCGGATTTAATCTTAAAAAATTTAACATATATGCAATCATGTAATTATACATAACTAAAAATTAAATTACCTATATACATGTTTATAAAATATTATGTGTATGCTTTCTATACGTTATATATATGATTATAATATATCAAAGGCATGTTGTTTTATTAATTGTATACATGAATTTGAAGGTACTTATTTATGATAACTTACAAACCTCGTGGAGACAATCTATAAAAAAAAGCATGCATAAATACATCATACGCATGCATATAATGTGTTATAATTAAGTATTTACTAGTGTAACCCTCGTACTTTGTAGAGGATTTGAATAAAAAAATTAGATTTAATACTTTTTAACTATAAATAGTATATTGACCTCATATGTATATAATTTATATATCAATAATAATGCTATAAAAGACATAATTAGGATTTTTATGAAGTTATTATGATATTCCGTTCTATAGTCATTTTTAAAAGGAAAAATGACTCAAAATAAACTCAAGTATCAACTTTCAACCAAAAACAATCTCAAGTTTGAAAATCATCATCAACAATACGAACTATTATAATATTAACCAAAAATGATCTTAAATCAATTTTCGACAAGTTTTTCGATGGAATAGATGACGTGACGATCAAAAATATTTCAACCAAGTCTGTGAAGTTGTTATGTCAGTTTTTCAATCCCCGAAACATTGATTCTACCGAAAAACTCGTCAGAAAAGGCTTCTAAATCGTTTTTGGTTAATTTCATGATAGTTTGTATCGTTAGTAATGATTTCAAACTTGCGATTAATTTTGGTTACTTTAGATTATTTTAAGTCATTTAAAAATGATGATTATGATCATATAAATAATTAAAGGGATAACTATATACAATAAAATCTCTTATTAAGAAAGACAATACTAATTAACATATTAATTAAGAAATGAAAGATTTGAACTATTTGACATGAATTAAAGGCATAAGCAATATACAATCAAATCTTTGAATACGAAAGAAATTTAACATACTAATTAAGAAATTAAAGATTTTGACTATTTCATAAGAATATCTATTGATCGATAACTTATTAAAATCTTTTCTTTCTTAATTAGTATCTTAATTAATATCATAGTATTATAAGATTTGTATAACTGAAAAAATTAAATTTCTTTTATAAATAACCTTAAAATTTACCTTTTTGGTAGGAAAATATCTTATTTACTAAAATAGATATGATGTGGCTTAATAAAATCTTATGTGGACAAAGGTAGGTTCTAATAAAACAATGCTTATAGTGATACACAGTGGATAAATATGAAACGTTGGATCCAAATATAATAAAGGGATGAGATTTAATATTGAAATTATAGAAAAGAAAAAAACAACATAATCCCATAAATATAGGCAACTGAAATTACGTTACCTATATACATTATATAACACGTTATATGCATGATTTTAATATGCTCTATGCATGATTATAAAGGTTGCCTATATAACACGTTATATGCATGATGTTTTATTAGTTGTATACATTAATACACAAATCCCGAAATTATAGGGAATTGAAATTACGTTGCCTATATACATGATATAACACGGTTTATGCATGATTTTAATATATTATATGCATGATGTTTTATTAGTTGTATACATGAATACACAAATTCCAAAGTTATAGGAAAATTGAAATTATGTTACCTAAATGAATGGTATAACACGTTATATGCATGATTTTAATATGCTATATGCGTGATTGTTAGGGTTATATGCATGATGTTGTACTGGTTGTATACATGAATACGCCAAGCCCGAAATTATAGAAAGTAAAATTACGTTATTTATATATATGGTTATCACACATTCTATACATGATTTTAATACGTTATATGCATTATGTTTTATTGGTTGTATACATGAATGCAAAATCAGTAAAATATCATGCATTTTTTTTGGGTCAAGAGTAAAATATCATGCATATGACATCTTATAAGCATTGGATATGACATAATATAATTATGCATATACGTATGTGATTTTCAGTTTCTATACTTACGGTATATTCTAAATATTCTCTTTCCAAAATTTTAAGATTAAATCTGATTCATTTATTATGTTTAGATCTAACAACAATAACAACAATAATCTAGTACAGTTCTCCTTACGTACGGGGAATTTGGGGGGATCAAGATAGAGGTACCCCTGGCTAACGCAGAGGGGGGGGGGGCGTCCAAAAGACCCAACAAAAATGTAGGCTGAATACCGGTCCAAAACCGGACCGGACTGAACCGGGACCGGATTCCCCTAAATCTATGGACCGGAGACCGGAACGGAAAACTCCGGTCCGGTCTCGGTCCCGGTCCGTTCCGGTCTCGGTCCTGTTCCGGTCTCGGTCCCGTCCGGCTTTGAACCAGATGCTTTTTTTAAAAATCATATTATTTGAAGTAAATATTATTTTTTATTGAAAAAATTATGATATATATTAGGGAAATTATATATAAATTAAGAAAATTATAATTTTATTAATTTTATAATATAAACGTAAAACTTAAAAATTAAAAATAACATTTATATCATAAAAATTAACACTAATTTATATATAACTGTATATTTTTTATTTTGTTTTTTAAGTCAAAGTCGGTCCGGACTGGACCAGACCGGATCGGATACCGGATTTTTAAAAACAATGGACCGAGGACCGGAAGTGCCTCGGTCCGGTGGGGTCCTAGGTCTGTTCGGTCCGGTCCAGTCAAAAAATCCGGTCTACATTGGATTTTGCTCAGCCCTACAAAAAAGCGCAAAAAGCACACAAAGCACCTAGTAGAAGCACCCACAAACCAATGCAAAAGATATAAGAAAAAAACAACAAAGCACAACAAGGCACAAAACACAAAATTCAAACAAATCATAACACAAAATAAAAACCATATACAAAATCAAAACTTAAGCTTGCCGGTCAGGACATGATCTAGCCATCCAACACTCGAATCTCCTCCCTCCACCTGTCCCAGCAAACTGCTAACTTTGTCGAAATCCCCAATTGGTTGACATCAAGTATGATACTGTCTCTCCAACGTTTCCTCGGTCGATGATAGGTTCTAAACCTACACCGCAAGTGTACGGTTCAGTTGTAGTATTATCAAGGTGTCGATCTCTAGGACTTATGTAGCAATGGTTGAACCAACAAACATGTAGCTAGACATAAAAAGGGCAAATATGGAATGGATTGATGAAACTTAAACTAACAACTAGCAAAAGGAAGAACAAGCAACAAGATGATGCAAATTCAATAAGGAAAGACAATCCTAGAGCTAAGGTACTCACACAATGAACCTAGGAACACATTGCAAGCATGCATGACTCTCGATTAAACTTTGGTTTGGAGGCAATTACCTAATCTCTTTGTCTAGTCCTTATGGGACCAAATAAATGTGCCTAGAATACGGTAAATCATCCACTCTCGTGGCTTGATAACCCGGGACTAGGCCCTTTGGGCGCTACAGGGGCTTAGGGTCGGTTCAAACCCTCATTCACTATCATGGCTTGAGTGAGCAATCCAACTCAAGCCTCTATCGATAATTGTTCCTCTCAAGAGGGTTCCAATCAATTCTCATTTCAAGGAATTCTCAAGAATTCAATCCTAGATTCAAATGGGGGAGAAGGTTTCTCAACACAATTCTTACACCTAGCTTCCTATCAACAATCTAACCTCTTGGTCTCAATCATCAACAAGACTCAAATCCATAACAAATTTGGCATTAAACACATAGGATTGAAACAAACCACAAGCTAATCTCAATTCATACAAGCAATCCAATTCCTACTTAGAACTCATTGAGTTTTCCCCAAACCCTAGGATTTGGGAATTTAGCTAAGCATAGCAAACAAGGGAAGTGAAAAAAAGAGGAGGAGGAAAGCCATACCAAACTTCAGTCCATAGATAGAAAGGCAAGAATCTCAATCATCTTCTCCAATTCTTCACAAACAAAGAGCACTTTAATGGAAACACAAAGGTTCCCCAAAATGGGGGAAAAAAGGTTCTCTCTAAGGAGGAAGAAGAGATATTTATACAAACCCTAAAAGGAAAGGGATCTTAAAGAGGTAAAGAGGGGCGTCATTGTGAGACTCGGGATACTACCCGGCCCGTGACCCGGGCGGGTCGGACATTGGAGAGTAGGGCTGGGACTTAGGACCCGAAGAACCGAAGAACCAAACCGAACCGAGCAATTCGGGTCGGTTCCTAAAAAATAAATATGGAAAAAAACGGTTCGGTTCTATAATTAAAAAAGGGTTCGGTTTTCGGGTAAATAAGAAAAAAAATTAAAGAACTGACGTTCAGTGCAATACCCGAATTATCGGCCCATTCACCATATGTGAATATCGGACCATTACCCGTACATGCCTTCTTCCCCGAGTCCCCGAGCCCTAGCCGCCAGATTTCCATTTCCAAATCCCTCGTCGCCCCTCTAGAACCGAGCCCTAGCCAGCCGCCTGTGAGTCCTCGTCGCCCCTCTCGTCACCGGCCGCCTACACTAGTTCTTTCATTTCTCGCCGCCAACCCGCATCCTCCTCCTCGTCCTCACAGGTCAAAAATTGCCGCATCTCTCCGGTCATGCCTCGTAGGTCGCAACTCTCCGGTCCTCACAAGTTTTCGCTGAATCTCTCCGGTCCTCGCACAGTTAGAAATCTCTACATCTCTCCGGTCCTCGCAAGTCTTCGCCGCCAACCCGTCACCTATCGTCGCCAATAGGCCCAATACAACTCTAAATCAGGTGAATTAAGAAAAACTTGGATGCCATTAATTGGTTAGATGTGATCTTGGATCTGGAATACAATTTCACGTATTTTGTATTTTGTAACCCTTTTACAAAATGATTTGTATTTTGTAACACGTTTTGAATCAGTTGATGAATCCTTGGTAATGATCGATCCTAAGTTTCAACACAATTAGTTGTAACCCTTTTACAATCAGTTGATGAATCCTGATTAATTGCAATTTTTTTTGAAATTGTACAGGATTGAGGCTGTTAATGGATGCTTCAACACAACCGCACAATTTTTATTATGCTCAGTATTGCATCAAGATTATGAGTTGAACTTGACGTTTTTTCATTAGTTGGTGTTTCAAACAGAGGAGACTTACTTTTAGTTTTTACTTTCTGAAGTTTTTTACTCGTAGCTCTTGATTGTAATAGGAATCGAACCGAATTTAAGAACCAAATAAACAAAATAAAGGAGTGTGACTAAGTTCGGTTAACCGAAGTTAGGAACCAAATAAATTTTGGGTACAGCTTTCGTGGTTCCTCACTAAAATTCGCAAGAACTGAACTGAATTAAAAAAAAAATTACCCTGTGGGCAGGCTAAAAAAAATCTAGGAACCGAAGTATCCCAACCCTATTGGAGACCGCACAAATCACACGGGAGAAGGCAGAGCCGACCCAGGCCCTGACCCAGCCCGATCGGGCTCTGGATGACCTTGGCTGAGGAGCTGACCCTTGCTGGGACCCGGCTCGTGACCCGGCCGGGTCAGAGCTTGGACGCCCCGGGAGCAACTTTCTCGCTCCGTCGTCTCGCTTTCTTGGCTCGACTTTTGGTTTGCTTCTTTTGGCGTCTCTTCGGGCTTCTCCTTGACTCCATCTTCGAGCTTCATGACGGGTCCTTGAGTCCTCTTGATCTCTAACACTCAAATCTCCTCCATTTTATCCTGAAAAACGCACAAACAAGACGTAGACTCCGAACCAAGAGACTAAACTAAAAATGCTAAGAAACAAGCTTAAACAAAGAGAGATTCCATGCAAAACAAAATGAAACATGATCTAGAAATGCATCCTAGGCATGCACTAAATGCAAACCATCAATCGACCCCTCCCTCTACGAATATCTCCTAAGTCGAGACTTTCACACCTGCGAACTGGCTCCCTTTGGGCCCCGTTTGTCTAAACCACCCCAGTCTCGATTCACGGATCTTGTCCTCTAAGTTGGCCACTCCCACCCTACTCCTGATCACTTCATTTCTTATTCTGTCCAACAGTTTGTGACCGCTCATCCATCTCAACATCCTCATCTCAGCCACTAATAGCCTTTGTTCCTGTGTTTTCGTGGTGGCCCAACGCTCTGCCCCATAGAGTATGGCCGTTCTAATTACCGTTCTGTAAAACTTCCCTTTCAGCTTCAGCGGAATCTTACAATCGCACAAAACCCTTGACGCCGCCCTCCACTTCTGCTAGCTTCTTTGGATCCGATGCGTGACATCCCCATCTAAACCACCATCACTATGTTTAGATCTAATGGTCCATAATTATCCGCTTTGTATCACTAGTGTATTAATAGAACTTAAATCCATATATATATATATGAGATAGATAAGTTGATATGATGTGGCTTAACAAAAAATTAAATAATATTTAACATGGATCAATGATAGACCGACACGTGTCAAAATTCTTTGTGGCAAAATGTGAGGATGACATGGAAACATCATACGTGCCGTAATATGGTGACTTTAAACCTTATAACTTATATATATATATATATATATATATATATATATGTACGTGGATTATTAGTTTACGATGACTCGACCTGACTTGACTCGCAACTTGATTGATCTAAGGCTTAATACATCAGGAGACCATTGTACCCCTCTACTTAAAAATGTTCTATTAGATCCTTCTACCCAGTTAAGTTTGTTCTATTAAACAAACACATGCTAACTTGGCTGCCATAATTGATGAGTACTCGTCATGTAATCCAACTTCAACCCACATTAGATTCTGTTAGTCACAACTACGACAATAAGATAGGCTCAATACAGAAAATGAACCACCGTATTTGATATATTATGTTATCATACGTGGTTTATATAGCTAGTGAAGTCATATGTGATATAAAATTGGATAATATAATGATTAATCCTTAATTATGGAGTCAAGTCAGTATTCGATTGTTTTACGTAACAAATGATTAGTGATGAGGGGTTTAATAAGACAAATTTAAATTAGTAGAGAAGTCTAATAGAACATTTTTAAGTAAAGGGGTCTGTTGGGAAAAAATGTTAAAGTATAGGGATATCATGATGTATTAAGCTATTGATCTAAACGCACGTTCAATTTGAACCCGACTTGGTGAATCCGAATCCTAGCCGTTTTGAGACCTACCTATTCATTTTCAAATGTAATTTAATTAAGTATTTAATTTAAGTCAACCCCTTCAAATACTCAATTATTTTAAAGCTATGCCGCCCGTGTCTACATTCAATTTTCCTTCGTAATTACATGCTTCCATGTCTTGGATGTTTGCTAAGACGTGCTCTTCACGTACACCCAACAACACATTGCAACTCCATATTCAAGTAATAACTTGAACCCCAATATAAACTCGCCCTAATCAGATCAAATTCCTACTCAAAGAATTCAATCAAGCCGATTGCATATATATAACTACGTGTAAGACAGCAAATTGCCACCTAAATTAAGGAGTCAGGCAATCAGGTTGAGAAACATGGGTTCAAATTCAATCCTCTTGGTGTACGGAGTAATCGCAATATGGCTGTTGGCCTCCATATCAAAAGCGCAAGACTTGGATTACGATTATTACGACAAGAACTGTGAAGATTTTGAAGCCATTGTTTCTCGAAAGGTGCGACAATGGCACCAAAAGGATCCGACCATCCTTCCTAGCCTCATCAGGTTGCACTTCCACGACTGTGCAGTCAGGGTATGTAATCTTGTTTGTCTATTAAACATTTCTACATCTATGTTGATTCCTTTTTTTTTCTATCATAGACGGTAAATTCCGACCTTATATATTTAGTGGTGTTCGATGATGTAGGGTTGTGATGGGTCCATTTTGCTAGACACTCCGAAAAGCGAGAGGAAATCTCCTGTTAGCAAGACACTAAGAGGGTTTGAGCTAATAGACGACATAAAGGCGGCGTTGGAGAAGAAGTGTCCGGAGACGGTGTCGTGCGCAGATATCTTGACCGCGGCTGCAAGGGATGCCACGTATTTGCTCAAGGGTCCGTTCTGGGCGAACCGGTATGGACGCACGGACGGCCTCGAGTCCCATGCTGTCGAAGCCGATAAGCTCCCTGCAGGCCATGAGAACATGACTTACCTCATTGAGTTCTTCCAGTCTAAGGGCTTGAGTGATCTTGATCTTGTTGTCCTCTCAGGTACAACCTCCACTTTTCAGGCTTTCAAGATCTTAGTTAGCTTTGATCAACCTGTTCTGATACCAATGTATTGAACTTACACTAGGTGCACACACAATCGGAAGAAGCTCGTGCGAATCCGTGATTCCGAGACTCTTCAACTTCAAAGGCACAGGGAAGGCAGACCCTTCCATTGACCCAAAGTACCTCAACTACTTGAGAAGGAAGTGTAGCTCTCCAAATGCGTATGTCGACTTGGACGCCACCACGAGCTCCGCCTTTGACAACGCCTACTACACCAACCTTAACAAGCACATGGGCTTGCTTTACACCGACCAGATTCTCGAGTCTGACCCGAGGACTCTCCACATTGTCGACACGATGGCCACACAAGGTGACGTCTTTGAGTCCATGTTTTCGGCCTCCATGGTCAGGCTTGGAGAGATTGTTGATGATGACGAGGGTGAAGTCAGACTGGTTTGTAGCAAACCTAACTACTAGTTTTTTTGTTTTGTTTGGGTGGGCGTTGAGTTGCATGCGCCAAATTGGTTGTTAATTTATGACTATACAAAGTCACACCGTGAGGGTTGTGGTCATATATGTCTTTCTTTTTCTTGCGAGTATGAATTAAATGTGGAATTTTCATTCTATGGAGTGTGACCGGGTTGATCTATTAATGTATCCCTGTGAGAAGCGCACACTAGCTACCAAGGTCATGTATGTATGCGTTGACTGATGGTGATCCAATCTATACACATTGAAATTGTTCATATTTTGGTTATCTGGATTTTGGCCTTCTTGGGTTTACGCGGTAAAATGGAACTATAAGTCTATAACAATTGATCTAAAGTACATATGTTCATTTTTTCGGGTGTCTTTATTACTACGCCATTCCAAGAACATTTCAATATAACGTAGGAAATATACTTAGAAGAATGGATTTTCGTAAACAGGGTTCTTATTCAAATAACCGAGCTAGGACAATATGATGAGCCATTAGATTAAAGATAATAGAGTTATAGGCGGAAAGGTTGATCCTAATAAACATACGTGATATACATTTGTTAAAGTATATAGACAGGGAGTCATACCTGCCAAATAGATGCCTACATAACAATATAAACACCTGTATAATAACCCTCTTGAGTATTCTTTGCGTTTTTTTACTTTTGTAAAAACTCTGAAAAACTCTTTCTGTTGCCCTAGCTGTGCTCGAGATGGAAGCCACCCCGTAACCCACCTCCAATCCCAAATCAAGCTGCACCACTTGCTCCGGCCCTCCCCGCATGTGGAGGGACATGGTGGCGAACGATGTGTTGGGTAAATTTTCGGATCGTTCTTGCAATTCGATGGATAATAAGCGAATCAAGACAAAGACACGAGCAATTGTTGACCCCGTTCGTCCCAAGGATTACGTCTGGGGGCACTACCAAGCCAGAGATTCCCCACTAGATTAGAGGACTCAAGGGTTTACAAGGACACTGATCTTCAGATCTACCCTGATCAAGATCTTCCTAACCTAACCTCTCAATCTCACTTTCAGGATCTCTCTCTATAGGGTTTTGGTAACACCCCCAATTACAATATCAATGTCAAGTATAAATAGAGCACTAGAACCAAACAGTATCCTTTTCCCCAAGGAAATTAATATCCCGAAAGATATGGAAACCCTAGTCAAAGAACCGCATACACGCTCCAAAACAAACCCGAAACCGCGGCGTGCGACAATCCCGAGACGCAGGCGCGTCTACCCTGGTTCTACTCGCGCATCGCGCGACAGAACGCGAGACACGGCCTGGGCACGCCCGAGACACGGGCCCGTCTCTCCCAACCTTTGCCCGTGTTTCATGCTTTCGCTCCCGAGCTCTCGCGCGACGATCTGTATTCTTCGTCTTCGACTTCTCTTCCCGTCCTTTGGTGCTTGACTCATACCGTCTTCCCTCACCCAACCAAATCAGGCTCCATACTCCATAATTTCCCACTTGGAGACTGATTCCAACTATAATTGATTCTTCCAACGCTCAACAAACTCCCACCTAAAAAATGTTTTAGAGCGCCCACATCGTCTGCCTGACTATCCTCCCTTCTAGTAGTGGTAGTGCCGACCCTCAAGCTTACGTACGTGCTTAGGCCATCAGAAGCTCCGCTCGACTTCCATTTATCCAGCCTATTAGCAAGGTTTTCTCTCACCATACTCGACACCTGTCGTACGGTCTTCTCCTTGCAAGCCAGATTTTATTCACTCCCACCAGATCTCAAGACACCTGGATGATCGTCAAACCTCCACATCACATACTCTGCGACTATATCTCCTGACTCATCCTCCGTCTTCTCTCTGATCGTGTGGTGCACAACGCATCCGGACAACAATGTACTCATCGTCTTCTTGTCCAACGTCCTCCGCTAGTTGTCCTCCATGTCTCCTTCTCTCAAAGACCCGAAATTCACACCTTTGAACTTCTCAATGGAGAACCTACTGACATCATCTTTCAATTTCAGGAACCTTGCGCTCTGATGCAAGTTGTTGGGGAAATTTTCGGACCAGTCCTGCAATTCGATGGATAATAAGCGAACCAAGACAAAGACATGAGCAATTGTTGACCCCGTTCGTCCCAAGGATTACGTTTGGGGGCACTACCATGTCAGGGATTCCCCACTAGTCTAGAGGACTCAAGGGTTTACAAGGACACTGATCTTCAGATCTACCCTGATCAAGATCTTCCTAACCTAACCTCTCAATCTCATTTTCATGATGTCTCTCTATAGGGTTTTGGTAACACCCCCAATTAAAATATCAATGTCGAGTATAAATAGAGGACTAGAACCAAACAATATCCTTTTCCCCAAGGAAATTAATATCCCGAAAGATATGGAAACCCTAGTCAAAGAACCGCATACACGCTCCAAAACAAACCCGAAACCGCGGCGTGCAACAATCCCGAGACGCAGGCGCGTCTCCCCTGGTTCTACCCGCGCATCGCGTGACAGAACGCGAGACACGGCCTGGGCACGCCCGAGACACGGGCGCGTCTCGCCCAACCTTTGCCCGTGTTTCATGCTTTCGCTCCCGAGCTCTCGCGCGACGATCTGTATCCTACGTCTTCGACTTCTCTTCCTGTCCTTTGGTGCTTGACTCATACCGTCTTCCCTCACCCAACCAAATCAGGCTCCATACTCAACAATTTCCCACTTGGAGACTGATTCCAACTGTAATTGATTCTTCCAACGCTCAACAAACTCCCACCTGAAGAATGTTTCAAAGTGCCCACATCGTCTGCCTGACGATCCTCCCTTCTGGTAGTGGTAGTGCCGACCCTCAAGCTTACGTACGTGCTTATGCCATCACAAGCCTCGCCCGACTTCCATTTATCCAGCCTATTAGCAAGGTTTTCTCTCACCATACTCGACACCTGTCGTACGGTCTTCTCCTTGCAAGCCAGATCCTTTTCACTCCCACCAGATCTCAAGACACCTGGATGATCGTCAAACCTCCACATCACATACTCTGCGACTGTATCTCTTGACTCATCCTCCGTCTTCTCTTTGATCGTGTGGTGCACGACGCATCCGGACAACAATGTACTCATCGTCTTCCTGTCCAACGTCCTCCGCTAGTTGTCCTCCATGTCTCCTTCTCTCCAAGACCCGAAATTCACACCTTTGAACTTCTAAATGGAGAACCTACTGACATCATCTTTCAATTTCAGGAACCTTGCGCTCTGATGCAAGTTGTTGGGGAAATTTTCGGACCGGTCCTGCAATTCGATGGATAATAAGCGAACCAAGACAAAGACACGAGCAATTTTTGACCCCGTTCGTCCCAAGGATTACGTCTGGGGGCACTACCAAGGCAGGGATTCCCCACTAGATTAGAGAACTCAAGGGTTTACAAGGACACTGATCTTCAGATCTACCCTGATCAAGATTTTCCTAACCTAACCTCTCAATCTGACTTTCAGGATCTCTCTCTATAGGGTTTTGGTAACACCCCCAATTACAATATCAATGTCGAGTATAAATTGAGGACTAGAACCAAACAATATCTTTTTCCTCAAGGAAACTAATATCCCGAAAGATATGGAAACCCTAGTCAAAGAACCGCGTACACGCTCCAAAACAAACCCGAAGCCACGGCGCGCGACAATCCCGAGACGCGGCCTGGCGTCCCGAGACGCGGGCGCATCTCGCCCAGTCTTTGCCCGCGTTTCATGCTTTTGCTCCCGAGCTCTCGCGCGACGATCTCGATCCTTCGTCTTCGACTTCTCTTCCCGTCCTTCGGTCCTTGACTATTACCATCTTCTCCCGCCCAACCGAATCAGGCTCCATACTTAACACGATGCGGGGTTCCAATCCCCTATATTGAACTCGGAATTTCTAGGGAATAAATTGTAACTAGCCTGGCCCGGTGGTGAGCTCAACGACCCGATCATATCGATCGAGAAGGAAGTGATTAGCGCCTTGGAAAATGTTTGGAAGTCTTTCTTTATTGTTACAAGGTGATGGGCACTTTTGTTCCATTCCATGTGATGGATAGGAAACTAAGAGAACTCTAGAAGCCCACCGAGGATGATGTTTGTTGACTTATCAAATGGTTAATATGTGGTTAGGTTTGAGCTTGAATCTGACTATGTGACAACTATTGTAGGGGGGCCTTGGATGATGTTTGGGCAGTATGTGATCATCATGTTGTGGGCGCTCAACTTCAGGCCAAAGATGGATCGCATCACCACTTCTCCGGTGTGGGTTAGAATTGCCAATCTGCCCCTCATTTACTATGAAGAAAAACTACTTATGCAAGTGGCCACAACCATTGGAAGACCGATCAAGGTGGGTACACATCTCGAATCGATGCCAGTTTGCAAAGGTCTGTGTGGAGGTCGACTTCACGAAGCTGTTGAAAGGATGAGTGACGATCAATGATGAAAGGCTTCACTTGGAATATGAAGGCTTCACGATCAATGACGAAGAAGGATTGCTTCAGATATCTGGGATCGGTTGTGCAAAGTGATGGATGCATTGAGGAGGATGTTAGGTCCCATATTCAAAGAGGTTGGCAGAAATGGAGGGCGGCTTCAGGGGTTTTGTGCGACAAGAAGGTTCCGCTTAAGCTTAAGGGAAAATTCTACAAATCCGTTATAAGACCGGCGATCCTGTATGGGGCAGAATGTTGGCCGACGACGAAGGTGCAAGAACAGAAGCTTGCAGTCGCAGAGATGAGGATGCTCAGATGGATGTGTGGGCACACGAGGATGGACAGGATTCGAAACGAAGAGATCAGAGGTAAGCTCGGGGTGGCTAGCATAGGAGACAAGACTAGAGAAACGAGACTGCGTTGGTTTGGCCATATTCAGAGGCGGAGCCCATATGCCATAGTGAGGAGATGCGAGCGTCTGGATTTGGGAGCTTTCAGGAGGAGTAGAGGTCGCCCGAAAAAGCGTTGGTTGGATAACATCAAGCAGGATGTCGCCTTGTTAGGGATCTCAGAGGATTTGGCTCAAAGCAGAGAGAGATGGAGGGAGAAGATCAGAGTGGTAGACTGTTAGCCAGCTGGGTGGTAGAGCGGGTTTTCTCCTGTGGAGTTTTTGTCAGTTGGAGTTTGATTTTTATTTCTCCCTTTGTTTACCTTTTATTTCTCTTTCTTTAGTTGGGGATTTTAGGCGGTTTAGTTCTTCCTTTTGGGTTTTATTGGGTGTATTTCATCTAGGTCTGAGATACCCCCATCCTGACCCCCCAGATCCTGGTTTTGCGGGATTTCCCTGGGTAAATGTTGTTGTTGTTGTTGTTTCATTTCGTATGTTTTAGTTGCAGTAGGAACGTATGAACATCTTTAGGACTATATTGAGTATTCTAGGGTAGTGTTTGTGCTCAATTTATATGAAGACCAAAGACAAAAGGATTCAAGATATGAGAGTTTTTGAGACAAGATCCCAAAGTGAACACGAGCGTAGTATGTGAGCCGCGGGCACGGTGGTGCCCAAGAACCAAGATTTGATCTGTTGATGAACCGTGTGCGCAGAGCCCTTAGCGCGAGGTGATTTAGCGAAGAGTGAAGGATTTCTCGAAAAACAAGACCGCGAGCGCTGTGGTTATGGCCTACGCGCGGTGGTTCACAGATCCGGAAAGCTTTATTTTCTATCTTCTTTTCTTTTTCTTACCTTTTCTCTATCTTTTAGTTTCGGATTGGCATGTCTTCCGACTACTATTTAAGTAGAGGTTATCCATAGGTTTTTAGTATCTTCTACATTCTAAATTCACTTTAGATCCAATTAATTCTTTAGTTTGTATTATAGATACCTAAATCCCAATTGGGGGATTATTTATGAGGTGATGCATATTTGATGAATTTGTGAAGTTATGGTACAATTTCTTACCTTGATTAATATTCCTTCTCTTTGTGCTTCATTCTATGAGCTTTGCATGATTCTTTGGGCATGATCAACTAATTGAATTGTCATTGTTCTATTGTTTGAATTGCTTTGTTTCATTGTTTGTGTGAACTTATCTTTTCTATGAAGACAACTTGATTCTATGTGGATTAGGATTAAGAAAGAGATTTAATCGTTTTATCTTGTAATTGACTAGTAACTTGATTGCTTGATTTGATATCTTGCACATTCTTGTTATTTATGCTAGATCTAGGTTAAGCGCCCTTGCCTAGGTTTAAGTTCTACTTGGACCATGGAAAGGTGATTGTTTATAATCATAATCGGAATTAGTCAAGGAAGTCTAAGAAATTGGATGAACTCATGATTGAATCATTCTTTATGTTGTTCTAATTAAATATCCTCTACTTTCCTATTATGAATATCAAAACCTTTCAGAACCCCTGTCTTTCTCTTGATTGAACCGATTTGCCTGAGAGCAATTGATTCCTCTAGGTTCTACCCCTTGCTTACATGTTATACTGATTGTTAGTTTAGGGTTTATTAATTTGATTGCTTGCATAACGACTTTTGTAACCCAGCCAAATTTTGGCGCTGTTGCCGGAGAATCATTTTGATTCTCAGAATTTCGGTTCGATTTCACGTTCTGGACCCAAAGCGCGCACGCGATTCGCGCCTAGAACACGAATTTGGGTATGGATCTATCTTATGGTCCGCACCCGTTCTATTGACACCTCTCCTCTTCCCTTTGATTCAGAGATAAACAGGACAATCTGACAATTGAGAAGCGTGTCCCAAGCTTCTCCATCAAACATCCCTCTCAATTCTCTCTCCTCTTCTGACTCAGAGTAAGAAGACATTACAATGGCAGAGCAAACTATTCGCCAACTCACCGCACCAAACTTACAACAACAGTAGCTGGTTGTTCAACGCCCGACACTCGGAGATGGTGTGAAATTCGAACTCAAGTTTGGGTTGATCCACTACTTGCCTACTTTCCATGGGTTAAGTGGTGAAGACCCAAACAAGCACCTTGTTGAGTTCCATGCAGTCTGCATCAACATGAAGCCAACTGATGTAACTGAAGATTAACTAAACCTTCGAGCTTTCTAATTTTCTTTGGCGGATTGTACAAAAGAATGACTCCTTTATCTTGTGCCTGACTCCATTATCACTTGGGAAGAGATGAAAGCGGCGTTCCTAGAGAAGTAATTTCTTGCTTCCAAACAAACATCAATCAAGATACAATTAAGCATTTTGAAGCAAGGAGAGGACGAAGCCGAATTCGCGGAACTTCTCGGCAGACTCCACCCGCGATCGCGGGTCTGTGCAAAATCGCTATATCTTTTGATGCTTCTACCACGATCATGATTTGTCACTCGTGGTCACGACCTTCGATCTCCAGTAATGTTCTTTTGGTCTTTGTAGCTTTACCGCGAGCGTGCCTGGCATCCGCATGTGCGACCTTCTGTAAAATGTACTTATCTTTATAATCTTCACTTCAATAGGCTTTTGAATGCATGTCCTCATGAAAATCCCTTAACTGGCCTATAAACTCTCATAATAAAGTGTTAAAAAGTCCTAGTTACAACATACAAAATAGCGCATATCAAATTCCCCCATACTTAGGACTTGATCAACAACTATAGTACGAAGACTCTACATCCCATATACCAACTGATCATAATCATATGACCCAAAATCCCTAGCATCAAAGGAACTAGCACCAGCAAAAGAACCCTAGCCAAAACCGGAAGCATAAGGATCAATATAAGTATCCCAAGTAGGGTCTCCATTCTGATCTCCATCAATTGGTTGAGCATCAGGCATAGAAACATCAGCAGATGTAGCCTGATCATCAAGCTCTAAAGCAAGAAAGAACTCATGGTTATGCTGACCATAGTGAAATAGGCGTGGAAAACGCAAATAGCTAGTGGGCGGATGACCAAACATCCAAATCCACCCACTCTCAGTAGAACTACTCAGACAGCTCGCTCTCCTCATCTGAGCGGTATCATATTCATGAGCATTAGGCAAAGCTGGACCATCACAAGCAACAATCTCATCCCTTGTGACACACTATATTTTAGATGCCTTAATTTTGATGTATTAGGATGATTTTGAGTGTTCTAGGCTAGATTTTAGGCTTAATTGTTAGACCAAGGCCAAAGACGCAAGAGTGTAGAAATTGAAGATTTTAAGAGTTGAAAGTTTTTTTACAGATAAACCGCGGGCGCAACGTATGGAGCGCGGGCACGGTTCGACAATAAGAGCTCGTAGTTGTGAAGAACTAAAGGCCACGAGCGCGGGTCATGCACTGCGTGCGCGGTAGAAGCTGCTAAAGAGAAGTTTGACTTGCCGTT
The DNA here is from genome assembly GCA_934048045.1 of Polygonum aviculare. Classification (NCBI taxonomy): domain Eukaryota; kingdom Viridiplantae; phylum Streptophyta; class Magnoliopsida; order Caryophyllales; family Polygonaceae; genus Polygonum; species Polygonum aviculare. The sequence goes on along the minus strand of OW204030.1, from coordinate 25,107,645 downwards.
GATCGCGTGCACAGTGCGTACAGTTACCTTGCACGTTTTACTGTATCTTTCGGATATTTTATTAGGTTTTAGATGTTTCGGATATTGGTTTTGTTTTTGGGTTTTGAGTTCATTAACTTTGACCTTTGTTTTGAGACTTGGAGTTCTACATTGATTATGGAGAACTAAACCTTCTTAGGGTTTGTTCAACATTGAAGCTTCAGTTGATTAGTTTGTGCGATTCTAAATCTTTTTCTTATTCCTATGGTTAATATTGATTCTCTTGTATGAGCTTCATATTATGATTATTGATTGATTTCTGCTTGTCTTGCCAACTTGTTGAATTCAATGATTTTCTATTGTTTGATCTAGGGTTTTCTGTTAGCAAAGCTTGATCTATGGAAACAACTTAAAACCTAGACCTGTTGTCTATGCAACTAGGATTTAAGAAGAGAATTGATTGTTTGCTTTTGAAATTAACTCGTAGCTTAATTTCTCTTGTATGCATCCTATTTATCCTTGTTCTCTATTCTGGTATTGGTTTGAGCGTTCTATGTCAACATTAATTGTTGTTTGGACCGTGAATAGAAAATTAATTAAGATCATGATTGGAATTAACTTGTGCATTGAAAGGAATTGTATGAAGAATCAATGATCAAACGAACCTTTTGAAGTGGATTTGTTGAATGAACTTGTCTTCCTAGATTTATTGAACTTGATAAATTGTATTATATAATAAGAAGATCTTATTATAATGCTATATAATAAGAGTATAATGATAAATACTAAAATAAATATAAATAGTCAATGTATCATACATTTATAATGATGGATCAAAAAAAATTTATTATAAATTAGCCTTACTTTACTATTGGTAAATTAGTTTTAGATCAGTTTAGGACATTAATTAAGATTTTCTACAGTGGAAAAAAAAATCAGAAAATTTGTTTTAAGGAGAGTATAACACATGACCTATGGATTAATGAAGACCATAAATGGGGATACAAGAAAATTATTGCTATAGAGTTTTGAACTCCAAACCTTTGAGTTTTTAAAGGATGGGATTGCCACTATGTTATCAGTGTTATTTTGATTTGATTGCATATTGTTTAATTATATAATAAAAAATGACAATAAAAGTTAATTGAACATTGAATGAGGACACCTCCTGACTTTATATGATATATAAATATGATACAAATTTTGTTCATTAAGGTACAAGTTCTCCCTAGTGGATACAAGAAGCAAGACAAATATGGGCGGGGACTAAAATAGAGAATCGAATATTGAGTACTTAGAAAAAAAAATGATATCAATTTGAAGTTATATATCAATGTATAACTTGCCTACTATTATAAATGAATACTTAATCTAGAATAGAATTTTAATATTTAGTTTTATGTGTCAGTACTAGAGTTGTCAAAACCTGACCCGATCCGAAAAAATGCATTGAATTGACCAAAAATTTTAGGGTTGAAATCCGACCGAAATAGTAGCAAGTAAAAGAAAAAACCAAACCCGATTAACCCGAACCCGATTGGGTTGAAGCCCGAACCCGACCCAAATGACCAAATTTTGTGAGACCTCGGGTCTCGTAGTCTTGTGCAGATCCTATTTGTAGTTGTAGTTTTTTATTCGAGTAAGTTTCGGGTTAAAACCTTTCTTAAGGGGGATAGTATGTAATACTCGATTCTAATAGGTCTCGTATCGGTCCCGTTTATTGACCATAAACCAGCCATTATCTTTCATTCGAGGTAAATAAATAAATTGGTTATCTTAATGGGTAATTAGCTATCTGAAAATATCTCATAATTCAGATCCGATTTGATTTAGAGGGTGTATCTTGAAATATTGGAGAGGTTAAGCAAATCTTATGTTTAATAATAAGATAGATTTTGATTATAGCCTTAATCTAGGGATTATATATATATATATATATCAAACCCCCTTTATTCACTCATTTCCAGAAACAAACTCTACTAGAGTACTCCTACCCTGTCGTCCGCCCTCACGGACACCGTTCATCGCCGAAGAGCCATCGGTGAGTCTCGTTCTTTATCCTTTGTTTACTCCTCTTTCCTTCAATTTTGTGGAGTTCTAAATCGGACTACCCTTCCTCGTAGTAGCCAGTTTAACCGAGCATCTTCCTCGTGCATTGCCGGAGATCGTCGTTGCCGGTAAGCTTCGCCTCTTCTTCCGGGTTTCAGTTTCTGTTCAGTCGTCGGGTGAGGGAGGGTCTCAATCGGTTGTGATTGGGGCCGGATTGTGGGTGGTCATCGGTTGGCACCGGGGTAGAGCCTCAGGGGGTCGGTCATGGGTCGAAGGGGAGCCGGGTATGGTCGGGGAGCATGGACAGCAGATAGAAAACCTTGTTGCACCATATCTCGTACAAAATGGCAATCAATGCGACAGTGTTTGGTACGCTCATGGAAACAGGGTTGATAGTAAGGTGTATAGCAGCTTTATTGTCACATTGCAAAGGAATAGGTAGAGGTATAGAAACTGATAAATCTCCAACCAAACCTTCCAACCAAACCAGTTCACTTGCAATGTATGACATACTACGATATTCACTTTCAGTAGTGGACTTAGATACTGTCTTCTGTTTCTTTGACTTCCATGAGATTAATGACTCTCCCAGAAAGATGCATGGTATGCTCTCTTTAGGATGTGTTAACTCTAGTATTTTAGGGCTACATTGAGTGTGTTTAGGTTAGAGTTTGTGCATAATTGTAATATCTAGGCCGAAGACACAAGGAGTCAAGTTTCAAGAGTTTTCAAGGCGTTTTGAGTTGTCTGCGCGACACCTCTTGCTTGCAAAAGTTATATCTGAAGCTATAGTGGTCGGATTGAGCTGATGTTGGTGTCGTTGGAAAGCACATTAACTCGAAGAGCTTCAAATCATCTTTTTACACCGAAGTCAGACTCTAAGCCGAATAGGGTCAAAACAACCTTCGAAGTACATACAGTGATTTATGTCCCGAAACCATGCCTATGGTGGCTTTCAGGAGACGGGGTTTCATTCTGTTGCGAACGCGCGAGTGTAGTGGACCCGGTGTGCCTACGGTTTCGAGGCGGATCCGAGTAGAGTGAGACGAGATTTTTCTATCTTCTTTCCTTTTCTTATATTTTCTCCTTTCCTTATATATCTCGGGGAGCATGTTCCCTAGGTCTATTTAAGGATGTGCCTACCTTAGTTTTAGGAATCTAGTTTCATATCTTAGTTTAGATTCAATTAAATCTTTATTTCTTTTGTATATTGGAGAGCTAGTCTCCTAAGGTTTGTTCAAGGGAGAATCTCTAATGTATGAACTCGTGAGGTTTTGGTAATTGATTTCTATCCTTTGATTAATATTAATTCTATTGTGCTTCATTATATGAACATTGATGGTTTCTCTAGGATTCATGAACCTATTGAATTGATTGATGTTCTATCATTGGATTGGGATTGGACCGTGGACAAAACGATTTGTTAAAACAACTTAACGTAGACCTGTTGTCTATGCAACTACGATAAAGAAGAGAATTGATTATATGCTTTTGCAATTGTCTCGTAGCTTGATTGTTTTTGCATGTATCCTGCATATCCTTGTTCTCTATGCTAATTATAGGTTAAGTGTCTTTGCCTAGGGTTATAGAATTGCTTGGACCGTGGACTTGCGATTGTTAATGATCAGGATAGGAATTAACCATAGGTGTGAATGAAATCAATGGATGAATCTATGATCGAGTAATTATTTCATAGTGGATCTTTTGAATGAACTTGTTTACCATATTTGATGTGTTTATTTGTTTATTTGTTTTCTTAGTTTACATTAGTTAGATATTTCTCTTAAATCCCTCATATCTTTAGTTGATAGAATTGTTAATACTAGAAGCCTCGGTTCTCTTGGGTTCGACCCCTTATTTACTTACTATACTAGTTTGTAAATTTGGGTTATTTATCTTTCATTTTAGCATGACGACTTTAGCCGTGTAATGCAATACCCTAAAATAGATCTGCAAGAGAAAGCACAGTTGCCCCAATCGGCATCACAGTATGCAATCGAAGATAGAGAAGATTCCTTTGGATAAAACAAAGGGCAATGAATAGTTCCTTTGAGATATCTAAGGACATACAATGCAACATCCATGTGAGGCTGTCGAGGAGAAGATATAAACTAGCTTAACTGTTGAACAACAAAAGAAATGTCAGGTCTGGACAAAGTCAAATAAAGCAAGCAACCAATCAACCTTCTAAATGAATCAGGATCATCCATGAAAGCCCCTTCATCAAGTTGTAACTTCAAATTTCGTTGCATAGGAGACTGAGAAATCTTACAGTCAAGCATATTAGTGTCTTTAAGGAGGTCTAACACAAACTTCCTTTGGTTGATTCGAATCCCAGTAGCTGATTGATCAATTTCTAGGCCTAAAAAATATCTAGCCACACTAAGATCCTTAATAGTAAAGGCAGTATGAAGGGAAGCCTTAATAGACTGGATTTCATCAATAATATTCAATTCCCTGTCAAAAGTAAATCATCCACATATTGAAGAGCCGCAATGAAAGAAGTAGAGGTTTTCTTAAAAGTCTAGTCAATTCAACATTCCACTGCCTGCTTGCCTGTTTTAAACCATATAAAGAATGTTTACGACGACAAACCTGCCCAACTTTAGCCTTATGATCATACCCTTGAGGAGAAACCATGTAAACCTCCTCATCAAGATATCCATGGAGAAAGGCCCAACTGGTAAAGAATCCACCCTTTGGCTGCAACTAAAGACATTAAAACCCTGATAGTTGTAAACTTTGCCACAAGAGAAAATGTATGTTTGTAGTTCTTACCTTTCACTTGATTGTACCCCTTTGCTACCAAACATGCTTTAAGCCTTTCTACTTGCCCATTTGGTTGAAACTTCACCTTATATACCCACTTAGAGCCAATAGCTTGCTTTCCTAGAGGAAGAGAACTTAATTTCCAAGTTGAATTCTACTCAAAAGCCACCAGTTCTTTTTTCATGGCATCAATCCATCCAGAATGCTTCTTAGCTTGTGAATATGAAGAAGGTTCTTCCAATGTCAAAACATTAAACAAGGAATGAACATAATCATCAGGAAATTCAGAGAAATCCTGAATAGACATGACGTGGAAGGCCTTTGCAAACCTGGCTATGATACCATGTAAAATATCTGAAACTAGAATGATTGTGTGAAAATTGTAACAATCACACACGAATAGAGAAAGCAGAAGAAGAGAGCATTTCGGGAAATTCTGATATACTGGAATGTGATGTTTTGCTTAAAAGACAAGCCACCATATTTATACTAACTAATACTAACACCTAAGGCTACCACGCCAGTGACTAAATATCCCTAGCTATGAATGTCACATCAGTGACATAATTACACCGTTATACCCAATAGAAAAGCATGTGGAGGAGAAAGCTGGAGCCGGGGCATCGGCTGCCAAGGGCTAGTCGGGCCGGGAGCGGCCGGCGTGGGTTCAAGGGAGGCTGGCGGGTATGAAATCCCGAGGAAAGAAGGGGGAAGCGAGAGGGATCGGGGAGGAAGAGGAGAAAGAGGGAGGGGTCCGAGAGAAGGCGAGCGAGTCGAGAGTGAGAGGGTGGCAAGCCATCAGGAGTGGCCGGCGGTGGTCGGGTCGCAAGCTCCAGATCTGGTTTGGTTGAGCAAACGAGAGGTAGAAGAAGGATGGGGTGTGGGGTCACGTGAGTTAGAGGTAGAAAGAAGAGGTGGGGTAAGCTAAAGCAAAACCTTTTCTAGTCCTATTCTTGAGCCACCGTCTCCACCCATGTTCTATTCATCTAGCCCTATTTTATTTTTTCATTTAAAAAAATTAAATCTCTCTTTGTATCATCTTCTCCCCCAAAAATAGAGCCACATTGCACGTTATACCTAATGGAAAAACTGTTCATCTACTATCCCGTATACAAATATGGCTGGGTGTTAGGGTCGGGGTGAGCGAAGGGGATGGACTTGGGGTGTTGGCTGCTGGAGTGAGGTCGAGGTAAAGTATAAGGGAGTCGGAGTTCGGGCAGGGCAAGAGAGGACACTACAGGGCGTGTCTCAAGGTGTCGGCATCGGGTCGGTTCACCATTGGCCGTCTGTGTGGGAGCCGTCCGGTGGCCAGAGTTGGGGCGTTCTCGTCGCGTGGTGGTTGGACAGCCAACAATCAGCAAATTCGGTTCGTCTCAAGGTTGAGTGAAAGGTCGGGGTAGGTCGTTGCTGTCGTCCACCAGAGTGAGCGAGAGAGAAAGGTTGGGGAAGCAGGTAGTGCAAGTCGGGCGGGTTGTTGAGGGAATGTAGGGTGTGGTAATTGTGATCCGCGGTGATGAAGTTCAGCAAAAGATTGCATTCCACGTCTGGCAATGATTTTTGATGCTCCGTTTATTTAGGCTTAGTATTTGTCATTATTCTTTCTTTCCACTATACAGTAGAACCTCCAAAAAATAATACTCGATAAATTAATAACCCTGGTAAATTAATATTTTTGTCCAGCCCTGACTTGGATTAGTGTAAAATTTGATGATTTTTGATAAGATAATAAGATAATAAACTTTCAAAAAAACCACTATAGAAATATAAGGTCCGAATAAAATTATAAATTAATATTTATTGTATAAGAAATGTAAAATAATATCAATCATCCAAATTTTGGTCGGAAATTGTCTATATTTCATTTTTAGTAAATATGCCAATAGTTTAGCTATACTTTTATGATTTTTATAGTTGGTATTAATTTTGGTTCAATGACAATACTTTATATTATTTCACTGAAAATACTTCTATCACTAAAATCTCTATAAATTAATAAATATTAATTTATCAATGAATTAATATCTTTATAAAATAATAATATACTCCGGTCCCGACCCTATTAATTTATAGAGGTTTAACTGTACTTCATTTTTCATAATATAGAGGGCTTTTATGATATTTAGATGGGTGAGCTTATTTTGAATTACCTATTCATATAAATACCAATATATTGCTCCCCGTAAAAGTAGGTGAATCAGAACCTTTCTCATTACGTTTGTATAGATGATGAACATGGTTTTCCTGATGAATAATATATGTTTGATTTAATAAAAATGGAAATGTCATAACCTTTTTCAGTCTTCATGGGCAAACGCTTCTAAGGAAATAAATTTTATATATGGACCTAAGAGATGCTCATTACATGCAAGGGTCCAATAGATTATTGTTATATTATTTTTGACCAAGAAGTTAAAAACAAAATAGTTTGAAAAAGGTTATGCTTTGTGGAAGTTTGGAATGCAATTTTTATTCTCATTTAGACAGTTGTATGGGTTGGAGATTTATGAGATTGGAATTTGTATAGTGTTATATAGGAAAAATCCACCTTTCCACCTTTCCTTTAATGATTTATGTGAAAATGGAAAACTTCATCATGTTATTGGTGACTTTCACTTCAATCTTGTTTTTTTGCACGAAACTTAAAACTAATTTGGTTATGACTTTGGAGTTTTGGTAACATATGCACAACTCAATTTATACATTTATCCCGTTTATAGTTCTTTATGTTTTCATAAAAGCTTTATTAAAATTTACACCTTTCAATTTATAATTAAATCATACAGTTGAACCATAATTAATATATTTAATATATATATATATATATAATCAATCAAGGTATTCAACCTTATCTCATGCTTAACACGGGACTAACATAGCTAGTTCAATTGAAAGTTAGGAATTGTAGGTTAGGCTCGGTAATTGGGTAAAATAATATTAAGTGGCTTAATTGCATGTTTAGAAATTATTTAGTTAAAATATTCGTTTTAGTCAGGCTAGTTACTGTTAAGTCGGGTTGGTTCGGGTTCGTTTTAGGTGTTAAGTTTAATATATATATATATATATAATTTGAAGGAAGAGTGTTTTAATAATTTTACTATTATTTTTAACGTGTTTAGGAGATCGTTACAACTCTGACCCTTGATACCCCTTATTCGTAGAGAATCCATTCACTTTCCGGGTAAGTTGACTTCGGTTCTGTTCTAAAATGTTAGGGTTGCGTGGTAGTTATGTGATTGATTTTGGGAACTAGTCTCGATCAATCTTTGACAATGTTTTGGATATGTGTGCTATGTGTACGTAAATCGTTTTGGAAATTGTTTTTTTTTTAAACTTGATATATATACATATATATGTATTTTGTCATCATTTCTCTATGTAAGGCAACACTCTAATGGAGGAATAATGTGGATATTGTGTTCAGATGGATGGTTTGTGTTGAGATGGATGGTTTGGTTGAGGATGGATGGTTACGAGATGCCCGTCTCAAAGTTCAGTGTGGGATTGATACGCCATTAATGTGATGGCATGCGGTGTTATAGGTACAGTGCCACATAGCCTAGGTAGTGTTAAGATATGTAGTGTTACGGGGTAGTGCTGCATGTCATAGGTATAGTTTTTGATTGCGAGTCATATGTGGTGATAACTGAGTGACTAACTAGACGTAAGACTGGACTAGAGATATGTGTGTGATTGCGTACTTGTTTGCTAACCTTAATAAAACTGTTTTGAAACATCATGTGAATGTCATGTTGATTCTGATTTGATAGGATAGGATTTGACCGTTGGGGAATTATTTTTCAATCTAGGTAATCAGGACGCTGTGACCAAGCCTCAGCGGTGGTGGTGTGGAGCACTAACGTGCATGCCATAGTATTTGGGTTTGGGTGTTGTTATACTTGCTAGCTTTTGTCACTATTTGACTTCGGATTATATTAAATGAGCAGGTAGTTGTTTGTCTTCTAGGATGCGAGTTTAACATCCGAGCATTTGCTGTCATTCGAATTTGGTATTGTTCATGAAGATTAGTTCATGTCACTTTGTTTAAATTATAAATTTTATTTCTTCCAAACAATTTGAGTATTTTCATGTTTTCTCGCCGTGCTCGTGTCGCAAGATCCGAATGTTCCACTGTCAAACTAGCTTGTTAGTGCCTCGTGAGGTTTACTGTTGAATAACACCTTATAAAAAAGACGGGGTGTTATAGATTTTTAATACATCTAGAATAAATATATTTTATTATAAATATTATAATATATTTTATTATAAAATCTATTATATAAATTCTAATATAAATAATAATTTATTATTAATAGTATTATTTAATCATAATATTATTTTACTAATCATTTAAAATTCAAATTCTTGACCTGTTAGGTCGACCCGAACCTGCAAAATGATTTATCAAGACCCGACCTGACTTGACCTGAACCTACACTCAACCCGAACACAAAAAGACCGAACCCGAATCCACCCTACCCGACCCGGGGACACCTCTAGTTAGTACACATTAGGAATTTTATTTGCGGTTATTTATTAATTGACTACTTTTATATATAGACATCTGGTTATTTTTTTCTTCTTGTTTTCCCTACTAAATAATTAGGACATTTACTAATTTATTAAATTACAAAATTTTAAAAATGTTAATCGTGTAAAGGCAATATTGGTTAAGAGGGACTTGGGTTTCTATATCCTTTTCATAGTAGTTTCAGTTAAATAGCCTTTCAGTTGGAATGTTATGAGAGTGATATATTTAGTTATTCAAAAATTGTAAAAGGAATATATCTCCAATTTGATTAATCTTGTGAATTAGTTATAATTAAGGTAATAGACTTTCCTATTAAAATTCATTAATAAAGTGTAAAAATAATTTTTAGACCTGTGCGTAGCACTGTCTATGACTTCTAGTCTACCTATGTATATATAATATGAACTTAGGAGGTGTCACACATTTTTGGAGCCCGTACAAGGTTGTAATAATGGAATCTATTATTTTACTTAGTTAGATAGAATCTTGAAAAATTGGATAAGATATCAAATGGATATCACGATTATTTTTAGTTAAAAATTGGATAAGATATCTAATGAATATCATGGTTAATTTTAGTGGATAAATTTTACAAAAAAATAAAATTAAAATTTTATTCAACGTTGATGACGTGGCGCAAATTTTAGCAATGAATAAAGTTCTGCTTTATACTGTATTATGGTAGATGTATTAACCTTATCAAGCTATATTAGATTAAAGTCAAACAAACTAATATGTTATAACTTCGTTAGGTAGTTAGTTCAGTAAAAGACGATAAATATTTGTATAAAAATTGTAGAACATTCAATTTTGATACATAGGCTTTGTATGCTTAAATGTGCACTTTTATCATAAGTGCTTACATATGCACCTTCATGGATCGATTGTGCATCGAGAATGTAGGGCACAATCTGCATTTTCTCCGGCTCGAGCTTCCGGGGCACGGTTTTCAAGCCTAACTTGTCTATGGAAGCGGTTTTTCTATGTGGTGACCAATGTCGATTGGTGGGAGTCGAACCATTTCCCTGTAGGACTATTTTGACGTTGATGGTGACATCATTCTTGAGAGGGGATCGATAAAAAAAAGAAGTTGAGTGAGACGATGGATGGATGAAGCACCGTTTGGAGGAGGTGAGAGGTTTTTATAAGGGATAATGGCATCAACAACGGTACATTATACAGGGAGCATAAGAGTAAAAAAATAATAAAAAATCTTAAGGATGCATGTACCAAAGCAATTGGGAACATAATTTGCTCCCAAACTCTGTTAGTGCGCTCCTGTGTTCAATTGCGTATACGCGCTTATCACAAGTCAAAACATGTTGTTTGGATAAATACATGAAACAAACGGTGATTTCCGAGGGAAAAGAGAAGTAAATGGGTGTGCCACGTGTCGTGCTCTGAGTGGCCCGCGTCCCGCCATTGCGAGTGGTGCCTGAGAAATTAATTTTTCCTAGAGTCTTTTTTTCAATATTTGGGCAATTTATACAAATAAAAAAATATATACCACAATTCATAATTTTTCCCCTACCCATAGACACCAATATTGTATACGTTTGATTAAATTTAAAGTTAATTATACATAATCGGGTTATAAGTTGCGGAAATTGGGTTATAACTTGAGGATTTCGAGCATTTTAAGTTGGAATGACTATTATTATACCTTTCTGGGTAGTGAATTCGCCCACGAGTAAAACGTTCTTTTAAGTTGGCGCTATGCGGTAAGATTTGAACTACATTATGCATCCATTTTATGGAATTTAATTTCCTTGATTTTGTGTATTAATATCCTTTAATGTAAAATATTTTTTATATATATAATCCATGATTAGGTTTCCATAAATTAACGATTTTTTTTTGCTAAGAGTGCAATTATTGGTAGACCAAAGTTTTTGGTCCCCACAATATATTATTGTACTATCTTTCTTTTTTTTTCTTAAAATGTCTTATCTTTTTTTTCTCTCCTCTTTTTAAGGTGAAATGTGTCACCATGTCAATGAAAGACCAAAAGTTTAGTTTGGTCAGCACAATGACCAAACATACCTTGGTTTTCTCCACATTTATCAAATATATTATTTCTTTATTCACATGACCCATTTTTGATCTATCATTGTGTATGCTCTAAGCAATATTAGTTAATTACATTATTTTAACATAATTTATATTAGAAAAGATTATATATGTATGTGTGCAATCATACATGAATAGAAAAAAGTATTGGGAATGGAAATATATGAATTAATGGGGTGCATGGATATAGTTAAAATTGAATTGAGATGTATAGATGATGTGGTAGAGAGAGAGATTAAAAAAGTGAGGGTGCATGATAATGTAGCAGGGAGATGGTTGCAGATTGTCTAGGGGCATAATTTGTACATAAGTCAAGATGCATGCTTTTTCATCTCACTTACGACATTCTCTAACAATCCATTCTAAAAAAATCATTATCTTTGGAATGGTTGCAGATTGCTTAGAATGGATTGTTAGACAATGTCATACATGAAATGAAAAAACATGCGTCTTGACTTATGTACAAATTACGCCCCCAGACAATCTGCAACCATCTCCTTGTTACATGACCATGCACCTTGACTTTTTCAATCTCTCTCTACCACATCATCTATACATCTCAATCCAACATTTAACCATATCCATGTACCCCATTAATTCATATTTTTCCATTCCCAATACTTTTTTCTATTCACATATGATTGCACATATATAATCTTTTAATATAGATTATATAAAATAATGTAATTAACTACTATTGCTTAGAGCACACACAATGATAGATAAAAAATGAGTCATGTGAATAAAGAAATAATATATTTGATAAAAGTGGAGAAAATCAAGGTTTTGGTCTTTGATTGACATGGTGATACATTTCACCCTTTGGAGAGAAAAAAAAGATGTGACATTTTAACAAAAAAAAGAGAAAGATAGTACAATATTATATTGTGGGGACCAAAAACTTTGGTCTACCAATAATTATACTCTTAGTAAAAAAAATCGTTAATTTATGAAAACCTAATCACGGATTTTATATATAAAAAATACTTTATATTAAAGGATATCAATACATGAAATCAAGAAAATTAAATTCCATTAAAAGAATACATAATGTATTTCAAATCTTACCACATAGACAATCTGCAACCATCGCCCCTAGACAATCTGCACTGATGGTGGGAGTGAGAAGATTTCCTTGAAAAAACATTCATCTTGACTTATGTAGATGGGAAATCAATCGTCTCTCTCAAACATTCTGTCACCATCAATGTTAGCACAATCTGACTGGGAAATCGTCTGACTCCCACCTGCCGATGTCGGTCACCCACCCAGTAAAATTGCCTCGATAGACAAGTTAGTCTCGAAAACCGTTCCCCAAAAGCTAGATCCGTCAGAACTGCAAACTATACCTCACGTTCTCGACGTGCAACCCATTGGTGAAGGTGCACATTTAAACACTTATAATGTGCATTTTTATTATAGGCTTCGTGTGCTTAAATGTGCACCTTCTCCGATCAGTTGTACGTTGAGAACATAAGGCACTATATGCGTTTTTGATGGATCGTGCTTTTAAGGCACGATTTCGAGCCTAACTTGTCTATGGAAGTGGTTTTCTTGTGTGGGTGACCGACGTCGACGAGTGGGAGTTGTTTGATTTTCCAAGCTTTGGCGTTGATGGTGACACCATATTTGAGAGGAGATCGATAAAAATAAGAAGATGAGTGAGATGATGGATGAATGAGAGAGCGTTTGGGGGAGGTGAGGGTTTATATAGGAGGTAAGGCCATCTACATCGGACAACTGTACCGGGAGCATAAGAGTAAAGAAATAAAAAAAAATCTCATGGATGCATGTACTGAGGCAATAGGGGGTAAGACCATCTACATCGGTTCACCGTACCGGAAGCATAAGAGTAAAAAATTCAAAACAAAATCCCATGGATGCATGTACCAAGGCAATTGGGAGCATAATTGGCTCCCCAACTTTGTCAGAGTGCTCCCGTGTAAATTTGCATACGCGTGCATCCCACAAGTTAAAACATGTCGTTTGGATAAATAAATGGAACAAACACAGATTGTTGAGAGAAAAGAGAAGTCAATGGACAAGCCATGTGTCACACTTTAAGCGACCCGTTTCCGGCCAATACTAGCGCAGTACGTGGCGCCTAAGATATTTATTTTTCCTAGATTTGCTTTTTCAATATTTAGGCAATTTATACATATTAAAAACAATTATACCACAAATCATAATCGTTTTTCCCTACCCATAAACACCAATATTGTATACGTTTGGTTAAATTTTAAATTAATTATACATAATCTGGTTATAAGTTGTGGAAATCAGGCGGTAACTTGCGGAAAACGGGCATTTTAACTTAGAATGACTATTATTATGCCTTTTCGGGTAGAAAATTTGCTCACGAGTAAAATTTTCTTTCGTTGTGATTGGAGGAATGTTGTAAGATATGAACTGCATTATGTATCCATTTTATGGAATTTAATTATTTTAATTTCATGTATTAATATCCTTTAATGCAAAATATTCTATATATATATAAAATCCGTAATTAGGTTTCCATAAATTAACGAATTAATTTTTTACTAAGCTAATTATATTATTTTATATAATTTGTATTTGAAAAGATGATAAATTTATAAGTATATATGGAGAGAAAAAATGTATTGGGAATGGAAAATATAAATTAATAAGGTGTATCGATGTGGATAAAAATTAAAATGAGATGCATAGACAATGTGGTAGAGAGAGAAATTGAAAAAAAAATCAAGGTGCATGACAATGTAGTGGGGCATGATTGGGGATTGTCCAGGGACAAAATCTGTACATAAGTAATGATGCATGTTTTTGCATCTCATTTATGATATTCCCTAACAAGTAACAACCCTTTCTAAAAAATCATTATCTATAGTATTTTCAGATTTTTACCTTCTATTTGTTTCTCACTATCTTATAATGATTTGAGTTATGAACAATTTTTTAAGATTTTTACCCACTTATATGACATTTTAGAATGGACTTTCACTTTTTCATTTAACTTTCATCGTATACTTAATTATCTCACCATCTACATAATACCAAATTATATCATATATCGCATTTCACATTCTGACAACATAAAAAAAAGTAGTATTATTAATACCCAAACAATATATTTATATAAGTACTATTCATGTTCCACCTTACACAATATTGTAATGACTATATTTAGAAATTAAATGAAAACTTTCCTTAACCTATAAAATTTAAACCGTGAACATAAACTAAAAATACGTGCACACTAAATCGAGATGTGAACCCACAACAAAAATACATCAACTCCAAAAAATATTTACGATTTTGTTTCTATATGTTGTTATGCGTAGTAATCTGGTTCATAAAACATAATATTGAGGAATTGTGTTACTGTATATATTAATACGATCCATAATAAAAATTGATTATGTTCACATATATATTTCTTCTTGTTGTTCACGTTTTAAGTTTATATGATCACCGGAATCAAATTCTTGAAATGTTTTATGAAATTTGTGTAGATAAAAATGAGCTGGATGGGATGTAAAATGTTAATACCAAAACTGCCCTTCACTGATTCAGGTTTAGAAATATACTAGCAAATAACCCGTACCTTGTACGGGGGTGTTTCTTGTTTTTATTATCTTGTATACTATATAAACTTAGGAGGTGTCCTCATTCAATGCTCAATTAGCTGTTATTGCAATCTCCCTATATAATTAAACAATATGCAATCAAATCAAAATAACTCTAATAACATAGTGGTAATCGTTTCCTTTAAAAACCCAAAGGTTTGGAGTTCAAATCTCTATAGCAATAATTGTTTTGTGTCCCCATTTATAGGCTTCATTAATCCATAGGTCATGTGCTCAAATCTCCTTAAAAGATTTTTTTTGATTTTGTTTTCCACTATAGAAGATCTTAATTAATGTCTTAAAATGATCTAAAGTTAATTTAAGCAGCCTCCTCCGCCACTCCCATCTCGGCGGTCAAGCCTAGCTCCTCCCTTGCTCCCCCTAAAAAGCCAAACTCAGAACCCCCTCTCCCTCTCCTCCTAGAGTAAAGACTCCTCATCCTCCACCTGCTCCGGCCGTTGAGGAAAATGTACAAGTTCAGGGGATGACTTTTGCTGAAGTCCCCACAGAGTCCTTGGCAAAGACTCCAGCAGCGGACGCCCCTCCTCAAATTCAAGCGTCCAATTGCTGAGGACCAAGAAATGGATGAGTCCCATGATCAAGGGGATGAGGCCTTCGATGATGAAGTAGTTCCTCCTCAGGATGAGGATAATGAGGACGAGGAGGGAAATGGCGAAGAAGAAGATGTCGGCGACGACGTGATTGTCACAGGGAACGAAAACAAAAAGAAGAGGCTCAAGAAGATTTTGGGGCCGCTTCTGTTTGATGCTAATTTTTTGTAGAGAACGGCCGCACTGAGTTCCTCGAGCTGCTTGACTTCCAGGGTTGGACACACCTGGGTGCAGAGGCCGCCGTCGTTGATCCCGAACAGGTTCTCTGCTTCTATTCAAAATTCGAAGTATCTGAAGTGGAAGGGAAGCCCCAAGGGACGTTTGAGATAGATGGGGACGAGTAATCTATTGTAGAGGGTACCGTCCGTAATATGCTTGGCCTGTGCCTATCCCTTCGTGAAGCTCTGCATGACTTCCCCTGCAAAAACTTTGGTCGCTTCTCCTAGGAAGACATCTTCCACCACATCTTCAATGGGAAGCAGCCTCAGGGAAGAGACAGGGTGGCTCATGTGCTCTCAAAGACAGGCGTCCTTGCGCACCACTTCATTGTACGCATGGTCATCCCAAGATAGGAGAAGAACTCCATTGTCCAAATCACTGACAGTATAATCTTGGACGCCTTCTTGAACCGCAAGCCGATCAACTTGGCGCGGGTTGTCTTAAAGCGCATGGGTAAGTGCACAACTGGACACTACTCTCTCCCCTATCCCGGCCTGGTCAAAAGGATCTTAGAGCAGCAAGGTCTATACGTCCCCAAAGAAGAGAAAACCTTTGGCATTCATTGGGACGTAAGGCAGATCATAGCCCCTCCGGTCGGCAAAATGAGATATGGCGAGGAGCTTCCCTCTATTAGGAAGCAACTAGCCAAGGAAAAGAAAGAGGCTGAGAGGAGAGCTGCTTAGGAAGCTGCCGCTACTGCTGAAGAGAATGAAGAAGAAAATTTACAAGTGGTACTGTGGTAGGGACGCCGGTTGATGCTGAGGACGATGGCGTAGAGGATCGTGAGAACGTTAATGCTGAGGCTGAGAAGTGTTCTACGAAGACCTTGCTTGGGTTGATTATTGAGAATCAATGTATGATGATAGACCTTATCCAGCAAGTCCATTAAACTCTTCACCAGCACACCGACCTCTTGGAACGCAACAATGAGCTTCTGGCCCAAAACAACGATCTTCATGCTCAGACCCTAAAAGCTCTTGGCAAGCGTCCCCATCAATGATCACTCCTCCCTTCCTAACCCTGAAACAATTTATCTCTTTGTGTTTTGTTGTTAAGACTTTGGGACGTTGTCCCCTTTTGAAACATTTATGTGTGAATGTCTGTAATAAACCGTACCTTATTTCCTTAAATGGCGTTCATTAGATTTGCAATTCATTTTGTTGAAGCGTTCTTTCTTTAGTTATGATTTTCTGTGTGCATGCTTTTAACTTGTTCTCCTTTTCGATGATGCCAAAAGGGGGAAGTATAGTTTTGCAGAGATGCGATCATTTTAAGTTGTCATAGAAAGCATGTGTTTAGGGGGAATTTCGGCCAAGTCCAAAGGACGCTAGTAAAGAATAAAATAAGACGCACTTAAAAGAATGAGTTGCATGTCAACCTTAGCTGAAAAGATGATCAAAGCGTAGTCTCTCATGCTAAAAGCTTTACTTTTGTGTGCATTGTTTATAAGAGTTTGTCATCATCAAAAAAGGGGAAATTGTTGGGACGATATTAAGGACGCCGATCATTAATATCTAACCAAGAATGATCGTCCCTAGTTTTGATAATGACAAACTCAAAGGTATTTGATAAGTTGTCCAAGTGTTGATCTGAGGTAAGTCCAGAGGACGCACATGAGCGAAAAGGACAACAAGTGAACGAGAGTCCCTAAGTTGTAGGGACGCACTTCATCAGAACTTCCAGAGCTGAACGAAAAGAATGAAGTCCCTGCACGGATAGGACGGCGTCCTCATCAAGAAGGTACGCGCGCCAAAATACAGACGAAGTTCAAATTCAAACCAAGGCCGCCCCAACATGATTACATCACATTCGGTCGTAGTCCTCAGAAAGAAGCTTCCTATGTCTGGGCACGTGTGAACAATTCCAAAGGATGTCGTTTTCCCAGAGATGGTCCCCTGACCACGCAAAGGCATCCCAAGTGTCAACAGAGTTGACTTCCTCAAGATGCAAATCACACTGTTGAAGGAAGACGACACATCCTGCTCAAGCTTCAGAGGACGCTAGAGGACAAGAACCACTACCGTTATAAATACCCTCCAAGGGGTATGCATAGCAATGTGGACTTTGAAAACTTTGTCTCAAGCTCTCCCGAAGCATTCAAGTTGAAGAAAGAAGATCAAGTGAGCTTGAATCAAGAGAAAGAAAGTTCAACCACTTTAAATCCAAACCAAAACCACAACATAGTTAGTAGAGTAGTTTGTCTCTCACAACGGACTGTGAGAGACGTGAGTGATAGCTTCCTTATAAGCTGGGAGAGTTAGGTTACTTGTTAGGCGGAAATGAGTGTTACTAGTGAGGCTAAGGACGGAAGCTTAGCTCAGAGTATTGTAACGACTCGCCTAAGTTGTAAGGACTCTCTCTGAATAAGATAAGGATGGCTATTGAAAATCCTCCAATGGAGGTAGAGGTTTACCCATAAGACTAGTTGGTCTTAGTGGGGTTCCTCTATAAATACTCGTGTCCATTGTCTTATTTTGTTTCCTGTTAAGTCTATTTTCCGCTACATCTAAGAACGCCCTTAACCCAGTTAAGGGCGCCCATTCTAACTGACTTGAGATCCAACAGCCTGGATGCCCCGGGTCTTGCCTTCTCGCTTCATCGTCTTACGCTCTTGGCTCGGCTTTTGGTTTGCTTCTTTTGGCGTCTCTTCGGGCTTCTTCTTAAGTTCGTCTTCAAGCTCTTGGACTTCATGGATCTCTCCTTGATCCTCATCTTGATCTCTATCATCCAATTCTCCTCCATTTTATCCTAAAAAGCGCACAAACAAGGCATAAAGTCCGAACCAAGACACTAAACCAAAAACAACTAAAATTCTTGCCTAGAATGGAGAAAAGAAAACCAAAACATAATGAAACATGAGCTAATATGCATCCTAGTGATGAACTAAATGCAAGTCATCAGGCATATATGTTAAACATTAAAAAAAAACCAATCCTAATTGTCAACTTAAAAATAATAATATGGATAGAATTTATGGCTATTCCAAAAACCTAGATATTACAATAGCGAGTCACAAAAATAATTTATGACTTACCTAATAAATGATTTATGAAATAAATTCACCTTTAACTTATTTTTTTATTCACCTTAATTATTTGACTATTCAATGTTTTAATAATGTAATATATAAGTGAAATTAATTTAATTTATAAAGCTTAAAACTGACATGATTTAGACCATATTAGAAATGACAAACATAAAATTTAATGTCATATATCATTTGATAATTAAAAGAATGAGCCTGTGTATGTAACTAATTTTGTCCTATATATAGGTGTTATTAATTACTCATGGAGTAGTTCTACCAAAAAAAAATTACTCATGGAGTAGTGACTATTGGCAGTACCCTGCATGCTTCCTCCTTTTAACGTGTTGTGCTTGTCTCCTTCGTATTCCAACTTAACTCAAGGCCCCACTTTTGTCTCCTCCTTGACTCACAATATCTTCGTACGCCCTATTGGATTCAGTGAAAGTAAATCGTTCTCGTGGATGCCCTTTAATATGTTTCCAATTTATATTGGTCAAATCTGTGCTTGCTACCTCAACTTCCATTATCCCTCCCCCTTTTTCCCCCTTTGGACCTTCTCAATTGATTAAATCCTTTCTCTAGCTTTCTTCCGTAGCTAACTTCTCATCATTTCCTTTCATCCAAATATGCATGGCTACCTCTGACTAGCTCTCAATCAATCACGTACGTACGTACCAAATCGTTTCAACATACAAGCTTCCTATGCATATGTACATACATATGGCTACCAAATCAACTACATTGATGTTGCTCTTGATGCTCATCACAGTTGTGTATGGTCAGACCGCTGCCATACCGGATAAAATATCTTCTAGCGTCGTTGCTCGTCTTACCGGAGAGCCCACTGACAAAGATAACGTTGTAAGCGCGAAGGGTTTTCGGTCTCTATGCATTTGACGAGTGGGGTGTTTCGAAAACGATGACCATGAAGTGCCCAGCGGCCCGAATCCCATTTCGAATTGACAGGTTAATTGGCAGGCTCATGGTCTCTGTGTTAGCCAGGGTACGTACGTGCTATGTAAAGTATGAATCATATATCCGTTTAGTTAAGCTAATTAAGAAAGTTATGTGTTTAATTAGTATACCAAGGCAATAGAGGTGCCTAGCTTAGTGTCCTTGCTCTAATAATTTTGCTTGTTGAATTGTTTCTCGATCTTTAACATTCTCCATCGATCTCAATGTATAAGATCGTACTACTAGCTAAATTTGGTAGCACATAAAATTATGTTGGATCTATCACCTTGAATCTATATCTCATCGATTGTACCCCGGTAGGGGTTCAGTGACTGAGCCTCCTAGCGGGTTGCTACCCAATGGCAATGGTCTCGTTGGAGGTCTTTGGGATGACGTGCCCCAAGCAAGGTTATAGGCAGGGCCCACCCTCCAAAATCATTGGCTATATTTTTTGGCATTGGGCTTGCTGTCACTAGCAATTTTCTGGCCTCTTGTAATGGTTATAAAGTATTACCATAAGGTCCAAGTTCATTGCATTAGATTCTAGTATGTAATAGGATTTTTAAACTTTTGGCATATTATCTTAGGGGGTGTTGCATTAGGCCTAAGGTAACACTATGTTCTTCTAGAGTTACGGGCTTATAATTTTAAAACTTACTGTTACATTAGATAATAACCATTACACTTATATTCCATAATAAAACAAGTCAAATGATTTAAAAAGGACCAAAAAAACCTATTTGATATGCTTGACCGAGTCAAACGGGCCAAACGGGTCGACCTGTAAAACCTGTAACCCGTTATGGGTCACGGGTCAAGATTTTTTTAATTACGGGTCATCTGGTCGACCCGTTGAGCAACCCTACCTTTGTACAAACCATTACGATGTGCCACAACCGTAACATTAGAGAACATATTTGTTACGACTTTATATAATATAAGAATGGATAATATATATATTTTTAATTTGAAATGCACCTAAATAATTCATATACACATAATAAATAAGCATATTCACAATGCTGTAATTAAAATAAAGTTTTATATTAATGCTTAAAATTAAGATAGGAACAAATAAAAGTTAGAGTTGCAAGTTAATTAGTGCATCCAAATCCGATGGCATGTATATTAATGAGTTGCTTGTTATATTTAATTTCTAGCTCATCCCACACAATTACATGCACGCATATATTAAAACACAGTCATACATAAAGTCTCCTGTAAGGTGTTCCATCCGTCCATTCTAACTTTCTAAGAGTTAATTATATGTTTTTAAGAAATATGAAAAAATGTAATGATTATAATAAAGATAATTATTAGGGGTATAAATGGATAGAGATGGGAAAAATTTTGAAATTGACAAGTCTTATGAAACCATATGTACTTTGAAACGGAAGGAGTACTATTTTAAGTCTTTAAGTTTAATAAGACAGTTTGTAAGAAGGATATATTTATATACTGTAAGTTTATACACTATTGGGCCGATCAGTTTATCAAAAACTAAAGGCCAAAATGCAAAAGAAGAAAATGAGAAAAAAAATTGGGCGCGTGGAGTATTGACCGGGGCTCCTCAATCTACCCTAGTATTTCAATTAAGTTTTTTGATAAAGTTTGTAAGAAGTAAGAGCCATACTATACATCTAGAGTAAAATAAATTTTTACTATAATTTGGTAATATTGTAGCCATTTTCTCTTCGTAACTACAGAGTACAGCATCATTAAGTTTGGGGATTTGAAGCCCCACATGAAAAAATATTGGCCACGTACAAAGGTTCAGCACAGACGGATATACATCAACAAAAAAGGTCTTCAATAACGATGCATATATTGCCAATATGAGATCTATTCTTAATGTACACTATGCAAAAAGATGTCCTGTACTACCATCTCAAATACTCTGTATACATAAAATTACAAGTCATTTTCTGATCGATCCGTGATGAACCCCTGTATGATGAGATCTCGAAGCTCCGATTTATACTATCAACACATCGAAGTGTTGGAAGCATCACTTCCAAGAATCGAATCGTTGAAATGGACTTCGAATGTACACTATTATCCACAGCTTTTAGAAGAGCAGATGCAGGTATCATGTAGAGACAGATTTAAAGCATGATTCTGCAAACCCACAAGTTCAATTGTCATTAGCCATCATCAGGACCAGCATTAAACTCTAGAAACAGGAATCTGTGACAACCTTAAAGGCTATACTGATGAACCCTGGTGAAGAGGTTGATCTTCAGTGTGGACTTCAATCTGTCTGTTGTTGTTACTGTCAAGTGGCATGTACTGTGACATGATAGCCATGATCTCTGAGTCCATGTAAGACTGCAAAAGAAAACTCATTATTCTGTTCCGTTGTTTACTGTTATTATTTCAGTTTGTTATCTGACAGAAAGTTACAAGCAAATATGCAGGTCCAAGCTTGATGTATGTTATAGCTTACCCTAAGCCTGTACTTGTAAAATACATAAGCGGCTAGACCAACCCCGGTGACAGTTGCTATGACTATGAGCATTAAGACCCATGAAAACTTCGATGCAGATTTCGCTGCATAAGAAACACAACAAGAGTTTTGCTTTAGGTTTTGTGTTGTAGGCCAGCAAATGATGATGTCAACACTTACCTATGCATGTATCATGTTCCTCTATGTATAGATGATTTTGACTGCACTTGCAATCATATCCACCAAATGTATTCTTGCAGCTGCATTCACTACATGTACAAGCACTTCGTTCCTTACACTCATCAATATCTGAGAGAGAATTAATAAAGAATTAAGAAGGGTGAGATTAAGAAAATTGTGAGATGAAGTAGCCCAAGAACCTTATGTAGTAGGCAAAAGATGAAGCAGAGAAAAATCACCTTCACATTTAAAGCCATCTCCACGGAATCCTTTTGGGCATTCGCAGCCGGAGCGTTGAGATTCCTGAATCATATGATATATATACATAAGTTTTATGAGAGCTTGTGTGAAAAATGCCACATCAATCAATATGAAGTGATGAGTGATAAATTATGGTAGAGAGTAAGGAGTATTGTCACAGAACCAAGCAAGCTGAAAATGTTTTGCCATGTTCTGCATGTGACCAACATCCACCATTGTTTATCATACACCTTCCAGGTCCATTAGCTGCCAAATAGGAAAAAATTATCAACAGCCAAGCTTGATTTGAGAACTACTACGGGTAGGAAGTCCGAAAAGACTACTACACTGCCGAATTAGTCACAATCTTGATTTGGGGAGAAGAATTACCTTCACAAGAGCTATAGCCATCTCCAGTGTACTGAACTCCATTCACAAAAGGGCATTCACAAACCTTTCCCCTATATGTGTCCTACGCGAAGAAAACATCAAAAGCCAGTTTTATGCAACAGCTACACATGTGAAGAAAGTCTAGTCTGACAGAATTTGCACCGATAAAATAGGATGATCAGAAAAACACTGAATGACATGAATGGTGAAGAAGCCCGCTTTATGCAACAGCTACAGATTTATTTACCTTGCAAGCAGTTACATTTGCCTTTGTGTCTTGCCAACAACCACCATTGCTTTCCAGACACTCGTTTGTTTCAAGATCTGTGAACATCATATAAACAAAATGATAGAGCAGTTTTCTCCACAAAAACAAATGCAGGTAGAAAGCCAAAGAATCTTACAGAATTATACAATGAGAGAGGACCAACCTGAACTCAGGCAAACAGGTGGATCAGTGGTCTCCTTGAATCCAGCACATATCGCCTTCAGAACAGAAGATCTCTCAAGTTTGCCTTCACAAATCACAAGTACAAAAATTCAAGTTTTGACTTTGATTTAATATCCATGTGTACGCAAGGAGAAACCATCTGTCATTCTAGACTCAAAACATAATCTTCTTTGTACGTACAGACAGAAGGAAGGTCACTGCTAATGAGGTATTATTAGTAAGAAGTAAAATAAAAGACCACACTTTCAGGAAATCTATAAGATTGATATATTAGATCTTTTTCCTAATTTACTACAAAATCACACTTCGTTTATCAGTGAAAAACCGAGTTTCTAATGATTTGTGGTAATATTGCAGGAAGAGGGAAGCCTAAATGATGAATTCAAGGGTGATGCGAGATGCCACTCTCAGGGGAAATAGCTACAACTTCATGATATGGGCAGCAGAATTTTGATAAGAAAACATCATGGCACTGTCATCTGTCCTCTACAGACTGAAGCATCAGTTACTCTAGTTAATGTTTTAAACTTTGCAAATCGAAGTTGAAAGAGTACAACTCTTTTCCTACGTTCCATCTGAGACAGAGCAGCTCATGCGGCAGTCAAAATTAATTTGGAAGCTATAGTTTAGTGTGCTTAAACCTCTATACTGAACATCGTTGATGACCAGTGTAGGCAAAATGGTGACATCCCCACGGGTACCATGGCCAACCTGTGCTCCCACACACGAAAAAATCAGTGCATGTCATTAGAGCATTGAATAACAAATGCAAGCATATGAAACTTTATTCAGGGAGAGATGATGGATGCAGCTGAAATCTTAAGATGAAGAATAAACCTGCTTGCTTTGTTCATTTTTCAGGATTTCATTGTCCATATCAGCTTCAGGATCTCCAACGCATTTTTTGATCTTGTCAACATCTAGATCTGCAGAGGCCAACAGATTGAATAGCATGAAATACATAACCAAATTTCTTCAGCAATATTATCGAAAACAAAACTTACGAAGAGACTTCAATACATCTTCAGCACATGTTTTGCTATATTTCTTCTCCTTCATGGAGCACCTAATATGAAAATCTGTCACATAATCCCACCAAACCCATGATCTGTTTTCTGATTTGGCAACACTATGAACACAAAGCTGTCTTAGATTCTCAAACACCACATCTTTGCCTTCATAGCCTTCTCCAAAATCCTCTTCAGGATCAGGTGCACAATACCTCCCATTATTAATACACTGTGACTTGCATTGTCTGCTCTCTATAAAAGGATGAGGGCAAAACCAAGTGATATAGTGGGGAGTAAACTGAGTATAGCCACCCTTCTCTAGGATCTGAGCATGACCCTTGAAGTTCTTAATGAAATTCATCTGATCATCACATTTTTTCCCACACTCGTCATTGCTGTTAGTCCAAAGCTCATACTCAACTCTTCCATCAGGGTTGGGCATGGACTCGGACCAATCTAGCTTCACCAGTACTTGTTTTTCATCCTTTAAAGCCTGCTTCAAAGAGTCACCAAAAGACTTCTGAATTAAGGCTGACGGGATATTTATCTTGTCGATGTATCCATCCGCATCACCACTCGCCTCTGGTGAGTCCATTGTTATTACAGGCTCGTCTATGCTGTCAGAAACCAACACAGCAGCAGCCCCTGCCTGCTGAGCATGCCATACCTTCTTTGCAAAATAGCATTCTGATAATAAAATAATTGAAAAAGGGTGAGATCAATATTTCTTTCTTTTCAAGATGGAAACTAGAAGACAAAATGAAGCAAACTATAATCGTATAAAAAAGGGTTAGATAACATAATGCCACAAAGACTTGAATAAAGACAGTGAACCTAATTCTTATTCTAATACGGAAAGTAGGCAAGAACAAAGGAAGAAGTTAAGAGGCACACAGAGAGATTTGTCCACAATAATTCGTCTTTTCCTCCAAGATTATTTTCTCTATTGAAGTCAAAAGAAACCCAATAGAGAAAACTCCATCTATATGAATCTCGAATGGTCCAATACATTGGCACAATATACAATAGATTGTACCGACTCACGAACTGGATCTGGAGCTAAAATGCCACGAACAAGTTCATCAAATCCTTTTTACCACATAGTTAATTTTAGAAGACAACTCAACCTATACAGCAATGGTTTTTCGGACACAAACTTTCGAAAATTTGATACAAACAGATGCTCAAAACAGTAGGCTTCAGCCCTTCACAAAGGCATCAGTTACATCTTAAAAATTATTTCTGCATAAACGTTGATATTAAACAGAGTAAGGATTTGATCAGTGCAAGCAAAATCCCCTTGCCCACCAACAGTTTGAGAAAATGCCCACAAGAAAACACGCAACAAATCGCTCTCAACTTTCTAGTACTGATTGGGTAAACCAGAAGAGAGAAATTAAGATGTGTACCTCCGCGATCAACAATGAGAATAGTGGGACTAGAGGTCTTGGACTTGAAAGGCTTATCACCTTCAAAAGCGCTACACCCATTAGCGTCTTTGGAAGGATAAGCCACAATCCCCACCATAGAACCTCCATAATCAGGGACACCGAAGTTGCCAATTGCCCCATCATGGGTTGATTTCAGATCACCCGGAGCTATGACGGATATGCTGTTCTTTTCCACCACAAACCTGCCATACACGGGTAACACAGCACAGGAGCTCAAGAGAAAAGCTAGCACCCACAAAGGAGCTACGATCTTCCTCGGAGAATCGGCCATAGCGTGTGATTCCGGGCAATGGGAGATCTCTTTTTGAGTTTTCTGGGTTAGGTGTGGTTTTGGGTTTGTGGTTTAAGTAAAGCCCGTTTGACGTTGAAGCCACGGCGAGAGAGACTTTTTGACAACCATGGAGAAAGGAGAGAGGAGTTTGGTTTGTAATGGCGTCTAACTTTCGCCTTCACCCCCCCTTGTTACGGGTAACGTAAGAGCAACGCCAGGCGTTTTGAAAGGTCTTGACTACCATGGACAGATCGGGACCTTCCACGAGTAGTTTGGATTATTTTATTTTGTTCCCCAAGGAACGGTAGTTTGGATTTTGGAACCAGGTGTGGGCAACGCTCCAAAACCATACCGGATCGGGACTGGATTGCTTCGTATACTGAGAACCCGATCCGGAAAATCCGGTCCGGTTTTGAGTCGGATTTTAAGAAAAAAAATTATTATTTTATATAAAAAATTATGATATTGTTAGATAAATTGTATGTGATTAATGAAAAATATAACATTATTAAATGTATAATATAAATGTTAAAAATAATATATATATAATTTAAATTAGTATCATTTTTATTTAAATGTAATTATTTATTAAAATTTACAAAAAACTGGTCCGGGCCGGGGCCGGGACTTCCATTTCCATGGACCGAAAACTAGACCGGTATCCTCTCAGTCAGATCCGATCCGAAACAGATTTTGCCCAAGCCTACTTGGAAGTTGGAACCCATAATTCCGGTTGCCTCAGAGTAATTTTTTAGGCATCCAGTTTTTTTACAATCTGGTACAATACTACAAATAGACGGGTTAAAACTCAAGCTGATCCAAAAAACTGTTCGAGAATCTTAGAGTTGAAATTCAACGCGAAAATCACAAGCAAAGAAAAAAACCGAACCAAATAAGAATGAAACCCGAATCCGATTTGAACTCATTGAATTAATCTGATTAGTTATATATATATATATATATGTGCGTGTGAATAAATAATGTTTAATTTAACTATTATAAAAAAACTATTCAAATAATATATTTTATTAAATATTAATATTTAATTATAATAATATTACAATAATGAAATATTAGTGTCTCATGCATAATAATATTAAAATATTCTTTGAAGTAATATTACAATAATGAAAGATTAGTGTCTCATGCTGATATTTCGCAGGCAAAACGGCTCAACTCCGGCTGTGAACCGGGCTGTGAACCGGCCGGATCACACGACCCTGGCCACAACCCGGCCGGGTCAAGGCCTGAATGTGCGCCCGGGCTTGCTTTCTTGCATTGTTGTCTTGCTCTCTTGACTCGGTTTTTGGTTTGCTTCTTTTAGCGTCTCTTCGGGCTTCTCCTTGACTCCGCCTTCGAGCTTCATGATGACTCTTTGAGCTCCTCTTGACCTCCCATCACTCAACTTTCCTCCATTCTTACCTAAAACGCACATAACAAGGCATAGAGTCCGAACAAAGAGACTAAACTAAAAACAACTAAAAATCTACCCTAAAATAGAGAAAATCAAACCAAAACATAATTAAACATGATCTAAAATGCATCCGAGGCATGCACTAAATGCAAGCCATCAGGATGGAAAAATCCGAGATCATTGACGGTAAAACTCATGCTTTGACAATAGGGGTATTATAACTTTATCAATTTTTGATGTGTTTTGTTTTTGTTTCGATATTCTTGCTCATATTTAGTTTCATTCATACCATAAATCATTTTAAAAAATTGCATTCATAGCCGTGTGAGTCACTGACCAACATCATAATCATTCTCTTATTCGTTTTTGCTTCTTCGCACATCTTAGTAATTTGTGTTTATTACAAAAAAGAATCGGAAGTGATCTACCCTACCTAGTAGAGAACGTTCACCAAAATGAAACAACATTACATTGCTAGTAATTGCATCTTTTCGTTTAGGCTTTTTAGTTTGCTTTTCACAAATTTAGTTGTTTGAAGGAATTTGATTCTTTTGCAAAACACTTGCCTTATTTTAATTGCTTGTCAAAATTCCTCTCTTGATATCTTAGAACCTTTCATATCTTGTTTAATAGCTTAGTCACCTTAAACTGAATTGTAAATTGTGATTAAGAAAGAACAAGTGTTGACTTGAACATGTTGTGTGCTTGGATACTTGACTACCTAGAGCACTTTACTTCGAATTTTGTGTGTTCATTGTAGGAAGGTTGTCTTGTGACGAGGGAAAGAAAATGATACCATACGAGAGTGGATGATTTACCGTATTCTAGGCACATTTGTTTGGTCTCATTAGGATTAGACAAAGAGATTAGGTAGTTGCCTCCAAACCAAAGTTTAATAGAAAATCATGCATGCTTGCAATGTGTTGCTAGGTTCATTGCGTGAGTACCTTAGCTCTAGGATTGCCTTTCCTCATTGAATTTGCATCATCTTGTTGCTTGTTCTTCCCTTTGCTAGTTGTTAGTCTAAACTTCATCCATCATCCCATATTTACTCTCTTTATGCGTAACGCAATAATAGAAACCAACCAATTTCATAAATAAGAAGGGTTTGGTTAGATTTAGGAACACTTCCCCTAATACTACATCAATTGTTCAAAAGAGTTGCATCAAAGTAATAAAATACATCGTTCAAAGCAAAAGCATATGAGACCCAAAATATGGTCAAGTCAAAAGATGTTTAAATACCTCCTTCCTTTCTTTTCTTCCTTACTCCAGATCCTAATCTTCAGTCTAATTCTGGACGACCTTCCCTTCCCTAACTTATATTTTCATAGAAGAAAATCATGTACAAGGTACGAGGATTACACTAGTATACACATACAAGCATATTAAAAACATATACACAAGTAAAAGACCTGATCAAATAAGGGCTTGAGTCGAGCCTCGGTTAGGCTTGACAACTTTTTCAACCTATTGATGCCGGCGGCCTGGGTCTAGCCCACTCCTTAAGGCCAAATATATATGTCCATACCCGCCTTCAAGGTCAGGCCAGGCCACCCACAAGGCCACCCGGTTTTCTTAAAATAATATTATTTTAATCCTTAAGGTATAAATTGAAAGCTAAAATAAATAAAAAATTGCACCTGTGATATATTAAGAGAGAAGTTATTAAGGGAAAAAAAAGTAAACGGAAAAGTTATATATCAAATTTAATCAAGCAAGAAGACTTATAACTTACTTACTATAGAGTCTTTTTATTTATATATTTAAAATTATAAGGGTCGGGTTCGAGTTATGGGCCAGACTTTAAACCCCAATATGTTTTATAATGATAGCCATATCTAACCCTTTAGATTATCCGGGTCGGCGCGACCCAACCTGACCCGGCCCATTGGGATAAAAATATTGTCCAACCTCACCCATTTTGTTGGGCGAGTGGACCGACCCTTGTTTGCTAAGGTCTAACAGGTAACATGGTAAATGACACTAAGTAGAATTGTTTGATCTTAATCAAATTGTTTGACATTATTTATAGATAAAATATAAAAAAGATATATGATCAAATGCAAATAGAAATCATCATAAATTAACTCTATAAATTAATTTTAAAAAATTGGTAGTCTTGAAAATATTTAATCTACTTAGACGTTAGATGTACTAATTAGGGCAGTTCAACCGGCCGGTTCAATTTCAATCGTTTTAGGTGTGGTTACTACGAGTTCAACTCAATCGAATTACCAGTCAAACCTATTTGAAGCTGCAAAAGAATCTTGTGTGGAATTGATTTGATCAACGGGTCAATAATGTCATTTTTCAAATTTATATTTATTATTATATTACCCTAAAACTATTAAATAATATTATGAATATAAAAAATAACAAAATTATGGTAAGATTAAAATTATATTTATAAAGATATTTATCTATTGGTCAATAAGTTTAATGGGTTGTAACTTCTCAAGTCAAGCGGACATAACTCAAAATTTGATCTTGGGTCGATTAGGTTTGTTTATTATTTATATTACTTGTACATAGTACGAGATTTATACTAACTTACCATAGTTTGACACCAACTTGTTCTAGTTTAAATTAAAAGCATAATTAAAATTCTTTTTTTCCAAGTATCTTAGAAATATTAATTTTGATTTCACATATTTTTAATTTTTTTGATATTATATAGGGTTAATTTTTTTTATCTAAATAGAATGATACTTTCCAAAAAGAATATTCTTGTGTCACGAATATCACCACTTTATTGTGTTTCGTGAACAACTAAGTACTAATTATTAAAAGAATTTATTGTTTTAAAAAAAAGAGTATGAATCATGCGAAATATATAAGTTAGTAGTGTGCAGAAAGTTTGTAGGGAAGACATAAATATTGTATTTTAATTATGTATCCTATAGATGGTGTAATCTATAAAATATGGTGTGTAGAAAAAGTATAACTTTGTAGTGTAATACCCTTATACTGTCATCATTCTCAACTATTTCATACATTTTGTATTCTATATGAATTCCAAGTTATATTAAAAATATTTACGGAAATTTCACGTGGTACCCTCTAGTTTAAGATAATTTCACATGGTACCAATAAATTTTATATTTTCACGTGGTGCCCCTTACATTTAAACAAATTTTGCCCCGTGTCCGCCCCGTTAATTGAAAGTTAAATTTTGTTTGTTTTTATTTTGTTTGAGAATAAAAATATAAATTTTGATTTTAAAATAACTGTAATCTTTCACTCTTTCTTATCAACTCTTTTCTCCAATACTAGTTTTTTTTGTTATCATTATGTTAATTGAAAGTGATTTTTTTTATTATTTTTGGATAAAAAGTAGATTTTGGTAAAAAAAAAATGATAACTTTTCACTCTTTCCTATCAACTCTTTTCTCCAATGATAAATTTGTTTTTTTCTTATCATGATGTTAATTGAAATGTTTTGTTTTTTTTTTCTAAATAAAAAAACATAAGTTTTGGTTTTTAAATAATGCTAAATTTTCACTCTTTCTTATCAATTTCTTTTTCTTTAAAATTTTGATTTTAAAATAATGATAAAAACATAATGGTACTTATTCACTCTTTCTTTATTTTAAAATGATAGTATTTTTTTGTTTTTGGATAAAAACATAATGTTTGGTTTCAAAATAATGATATAATTTCACTTTTTCTTATCAACTATTTTTTTTTATATAAAAGCATAGTATAGCTTAGTATAAGCAACAAAATCATGTTTGTATCCAAAAATAAACACAAAAAAAACACAAAATTTAACTTTCAATTAACGGCGTGGGCATGAGGCAAATTTTTTTTTAATGTTAGGGGCACCACACGAAAACTTAAAACTTGTTGGGTACCATACGAAATATAATTGTCTTAAATTGGAGGGTACCGCGTGAAATTTCCAAAATATTTATTATATATTTTTTCATTTTTGTATAAATGACAATATTTTATATTTTGAGATATTTATATTTTAAGGTAATTGTGTTGTGATATTCATGTACACACGATACACGTGAATGAAATCTATCTATCTATCTATTAGTATATCCTAAAGCGGAAGCAAATACCGTCACTATATTGCGCCACATCACCCTCTTATTAAAAAAATTATCATATCAATCTTAGTTTTATCATAATATATAATCTTAATCTTACAGATATTTAATTAAAATAATAATTCTGTCTTAATATATAAATCTCAATCTTATCACTATATGGTTACCTATTTAGTTAATCAATTGGTTTATCCAAAATTTTGTTTAAAAAAAACCATTTTTACCCACTTACTTAAATATTATATTAATAATAATTTTTAGAAACCAGAACAATTGCCAATCAACTCTTTCCCTTTCTTCTTCCCTTTTTATACAAAGAAATTATTTTATGGGGAGCGGAAAAAATAGAATTAAAAAACTGTGTGCAGAGAGAAAGAAAGTAAAGGCGGGGTGACCTAACTGTGGATGCAGTAGCAAATTGCGATGTAGAGGGAGAGAAGGAAAGCTTGGTGGCAGAGAATCCTTTCCGGGTTTCTACATATATTTATACATTAGCCGCACATGGTTTGTACTCCGTTTTAAAATAGTTGTTGTTTTTATATATAAAAAGGATTAGAGTCGCCACAGGTATGACTTGAGCTCACCCGAAAACTCTAAGGGGGCGTTTGGTATATATTTTGCTATGGGAATGGATTCAAGTATCGGGTTATGTTGGTATGGGATTTCAAACCCATACTTGTAATCATGTGTTTGGTAAAAATATTGGGATTAAAATGGGTTTTAAGATAAATTTTTTTGGAGGTTCAATTCTTCAACTATGTTTACCCACAGTTCACCTCTAACAATTTCTTTGTACGTAGTAGCACCCATCCAATCAATAATCCCCATAGTACAACAAGTTGAGAAGAGGGATTGGAATAGGATGGAAGAATGGGTGCTATGGTAAGCAAGTTTTATTTGTAGATTCAAATAATTTTGAAATTGGGTTGAGATAATTGAAAGTGAAAATTAAATCAATTTTCAACACTAGGGAATTTGTAGGAACACGAACTTGGGCAGTAATAAAGGGGAAAACACCATGTGATGGGAAGGAATTTGAGCGTTGAAGATGATGAATAGTGTAAAATCAGGAATGAGATTCAAACCCGAGCATGAGGCAGAGTATGGGAAACCCATACCGAGCCGATATCAGGTATCGATTTCGATTTTAAAAACCCACAAACCAAACACATAGTATCGGGTTTCCATTCCTCAAACCCAAACCTCATCCCCCATACCATCCTACCAAACGCCCTCTAAAGAAAAGAGGGCAAACTACCGCCCTCAAGGTACACCCATGAGTGCTCAATTAGTGAGCTAATGCGCCAAGCACTAAACATAGTTGTTAATAAGGCCTAAAATTATTCCACATTACTTTTTAATTTCACATTTTTTCCTATTTTTTCATTTATACTCCTAATAATTAACTCTATTATATTCATATACACTTTTCTATATGTCATTACATTAATAGTTAAGTCTTTATTTATAGGGATAATATAGGAAAAACAATTCTTTCTTATAATGTATATGTAATATTTTGACAACTATTAGTAGGGATATTGTTGAGTATGGTGATTCCCAACTTTGAAACTCAAATCTTTAGGCTTGTTGAAGCATACACTAGGTGACTTGAGGCCTTATTTGAATGTAGCCACACGAAATCTGATGTGTTCAACGTGCTCTTTGGGCACATACTTCTTCTTCTTCATTAAGTACTTCAAATGGTTCTATGTCTCAACCAATGGTCAATTCCTCCTCATTCTTTTTTTTTTTTTGTCTATAGCACCCTGAGCGAGCTACTCCAATAAGATGAAGAGTGACTGCCTCTCCCTTCCACCTCATAGCCAAGATTATGAAAAAATGACGAGTGGCTTGCTCTCAGTTCAAGAACTTCTCTAGATCAAGTTCCCCATTAATTGATCAATTTTGAATTTGATGTCACATTAGGGAGCTTGAGACGCCATTCCTTGATTGTAACACCCCGCCTTTCCGACAAGGCGTTACTCAGTAGTAGACCTCACGAGGCGCTACCAAGTTGGTTCGACAACAGAACATCCGGATCTTACAACGCGGCACGGTGAGAAAACATTGAAAAGCATCCAACTTGTATTACGTAATAAAACTTTTACAAAACAATCCATGATCCCAACTCAACACAAGACTAACAATTACGAACTTCCCCAAACCCCAAGCACATCAACTAGCAACATACGATATGAAACTATACAAGATAATTCAAACGATAACATAAAATGAAATAGCAACAACCCTTCCCAAAAACCCACACCATTCTATGACACGTATCGCCGCTTCGCACAACCAATCCGCCAAGTCCCTTCACGGATTCCTAGATACCTGCAGTCTGAAAAATAGTTCCCCGAGGGGTCAGCTACTATTCTAATCCAAGTCAGAAAACATACAGTACTAATAGAACGTTTCAAAACGAGTTTCTAAGGTCAGCAAACAAGTCCGCAATCACACGCATAGCCCTAGTCCAGTCCTAAGTCCAGTTAGTCACACACATTCAAATTCACTAGCAGAATCACAATAATAAATCATCGTACACAAACATTCAAGAATCCACACATTCACACACACACACACACACACACACACAAAATCCTAGGCGGGGTGTTAACGGCCTCCACCCACAGCACCCGCATCTAAGGCATCCTCCAGCCAATCCATTTTCCACACACTTCTAACCCCTGGTCGAGCCCCTACTAGAGCACTCGCCAAAACATTTTTATAATTTTTGAAGGGGCTTTCCTTGCCATACGACCATGCCTCTAGAAGTCCCCTTCTCCTCGAAAATCCGAGAACAAGGTCGTACCGGTAGATGCCAACACACAGAAAACGCTTGAAAAGTTTTCATACGATAAAATCCTTTTGAAAACCAGTTGCACACATAAACACATACGATCACACACACTTATATATATAAATAAAATATTTTAGAAAAACAATACTTTAGGGACTAGTTCCCCAAAACCAATCCTACCAGCACAGCATGCAATCCAACAAGAATTGAATAGAACCACCTAGCCGAGCAAGTCGCAGAATGACTTACTTGAAGGACGTAGAAATTTCCTTACGAACGAGGCATGACCACGACTTAGCAAAATCAATCTCCTAGAAACGATAATTTTAATAAAAGTATTATAATATGCTTTACTTGATTAAGAAAATTAGAACCGAAAACGGAACCGAACCAAACCCGACTTAACAACCCGGACAGGGACCCAAAATGACGCCATGGAACCCAACAAGCTAACTCCCACTAATTAATTTGGTCCACTGATAGCTAATTAATCTACCTCCCCCTTCTTCAATCTATAATTTTGACCGGCTCCACATCTCCTCCTCTACCAACTCACCCTCCCTCTTTCCTAGCCTTCTTCTACGATCAATCTCCCACTTACAGTATGTTTGGTTGGTGTGGATTGATGGGATTTTAATAGGAGGGGAATGGTGAGAATTATTTTCCAGTGTTTGGTTTAATTTTTTCATAGGATTGAGTAGGATTCCATTGGAAAATTAGAGTAGAAAGGATGGGGAAATGAATCCCACCAATTTGGTAGGATTTGATGGGAAAACAAAATAAACACTCTCAAAAGAAAAAAGGAAAAGAAA
Organism: Polygonum aviculare; assembly: GCA_934048045.1. Taxonomy (NCBI): domain Eukaryota; kingdom Viridiplantae; phylum Streptophyta; class Magnoliopsida; order Caryophyllales; family Polygonaceae; genus Polygonum; species Polygonum aviculare. The sequence goes on along the minus strand of OW204030.1, from coordinate 25,072,304 downwards.
AATTTATTTACAATTTCCCATCAAAACCCACAATTATCCAAACACAAGACATATATCTTATTATCCCACACTTTCTCTTCTCTTCCTTTCTCATCTTTCACCATCCTTTCTTTTCCCATCAATTCCCAATTGCCAAACAGACCGCTAGCCACGTACACCTCTTGTCAATCTCAAATTCCCCCTTGCAACTCAGTCGGTCCCACCTCCAATTTTCCTCCAATTCCATATTTTCCTTTTTCTTAATTACCCCACTTCCCTCCCGAAGCCTCTGTTTTGCAAGGACGTCGGCCTCCTCTAACCTACGCCGGCCATTCCCGATGCCACCCAGCCCGGCTTCGACGACCCGCTCTACATCTGTGCACCCTACGCCAGCCTAACTCGAGTCCGCCCCGCTCTAGACCTGCGTAAAGCCCTCACCGGACATCCACTCCTCTATTCCGCTCCCTCCCAAGCCCTCACGCCCCTGCCACCGAACCGCTCCGGCACAATGATGTTCGACTCGACCCGACGTCGCCCAAACCGACCCCGATCTCGACTCGCCCTCTACAACTGCCTTCGGCTAACCCGGCCCTCGAAACCCATACCCGAACCCGACGATGACCGGAAGAACGAAAAATCAAACGGTCGGCACAGAAAGAAAAGAACAATTGGGGTCAAGAACCTACCCGTGGTCATCGAATTCATCACGCGAGGATGGGGATTGATTTTTGCCAAATAGGGCTAAATGGGGTTCAATAAATAGACAATAAGAAAATCTTATCTTTACCCAAAAGATAAGTTTAATCCCTTAACTATTTTTATTCCCAAATTAAATGATTTATTAGCTTATTTTCTTTTTAAATATTTTTAAGGCCTAATTTACCTTATTATCAAGACCCGGAATAGGTTAAAGACGAGAAACGGAATCAGAACGGAACCGGATATTACATTGATGAAACTGATTTTGTGGCATCTACCTAGTATTTTTTTTTACCGTTCCAAGAATGAGGCGCTGGCTCAATTGGATCTTGATCACCATAGAAGTCGTTCTCGGGGGACATATAAGTGTTTTGTCATATAGTAGGCAATACTTTCCATTCTCCTATCTCTTCATCCACCCATTTGTTTGAAGGCCGATAAAACTTATTGTCTTGTTGTTGTTGTTGCATCGAGTAGGACCCCTTTTAAAAATAGCTTTGGGCTGGTGGGGATTGTGAGCAACTAAGGTTGTGAAGCCGGTTGTTGAGTGCTCACAAAGATGTAGCCATAATTTGGGTTGTTTGGCACCTCATAAGGGTAATTTGTAGACCCAATATTCACCTAAGCCATATAAAAAGAGAGTGCTTATGGCTTCATATCCCTCAACCTTTGTTCTTTCCCTTATAATTTTGAGAGAAGGGCGAGTATAAGGAATGACTTTGAGGTTGAGTAGAGGGGTCTAGCGTCAAAGAGAGTTGAGAAAAATAAAGCAGCACTTGTTGTGTAATGATGGACTCGGCGAAGGTCGGAGAAGAAGAATGGTGACTACATTAGGAGATGTGCCTGTAAATTCTTTGTTGGCCAAAATGAGATTAGTAAGTCATCCATCATTTGCCTAGGGTTGGCTATCTCTGCCTTCATGTTGGTAAATTGTCGATCAATAGCCTCAAACTTTCTCTTGTTATGTTCCTCTGCCAGCTCCAACATGCGTTGGCATTTGAGGATAATTTCATCACCCACAACACGAACAACGTACTCACCCGTCTCCTTACAAATAAAAATTTTAACCTAATATCATTAACTATAAACAGAATATTGACCTCATATATAAATAAAATTATATATAACTAATGAGATTTTTCATGAAATTGTGATCGTATCCATATGATCATATATATAATCATTTTTTAAACTGAAGATTATGATCATATAAAGAATTGAAAGAATAATATATATACAATCAAATCTTTAATTGAGAAAGAAAGAATAATTAATCTAATAATTGAGAAACGAAAGATTTTGACTGTTTGATAAGAATTAAAGGGATAAGCTATATACAATCAAATATTTACTTAAGAAAGAAAAGACTAATTAAAATAATAATTAAGAAATAAAACATTTTGAATATTTTATAAGAGTATCTATTGACCGATATATAATTATGAAAATCTTTCCTTTTTTCAATTAATATCTATATTTTATCTTTTTGGTAAGAAACAATCTCATTTACCTAAATAGATGTGATTTGGCTAAATAAATGGATATGATGTGGCTTAATAAAATCTTATATGGCCATATATAAATAACATGGGTAAATAGATATGATGTAACTTAATACAAAAGTTAATTAATATGTGACATGGAAGAATAGACCGACATGTGTCAAAATTTTTAGGTGAAATCATGTGAGGACGACATGTGGAAAAATTCTACGTGGCACAATGTGGTGACTCTAAACCTTATAACATTTATATATACTATATACAGCTATGTCTTAATTATTAATATTATTTTGAATACATTGTATTATTGATATTATACACATTTAATTCCGCTTGCTAATAAAATACACCATAATAGTAATATTACATTTAATTTGAATTGACTTGTTTTTGCCATATAAATTTTGATTATAGTGCATTTTCTTATTTTTAAGTTGCTTCTAATATCAATATTTGATTTGTCTTATAAATTAACCTAAAATATAAAACATAACAAATATAATACCGATGCCCCAATTATCATATTTTATTATCAAACTTTACACAAATAAATATAATACTGATGTCCTAACAAATCATATTTTCTAAATATATAACTTTACCATATAACTTAGAACAATAATTTTTTTATAGATAAATATATAAAGCAATATATTTCATGTTGAAATCCATTCATGTAGAAATATTTTCTAAATGAATGTGATATTCATAGATTGTATAGATATATATTATTTGGATATATTATAAATAAAGATATTTTTTGATAGATTTTTTTGGGGTTAATTTGGTAATGACATAAAGATATATGAAATTTTTTGAGTTGAGAAATTAATAAGGATATATAAGTATTAAAATATAATTGATTTATAGTTAATTTAATATGAGGCAGAACATAATTAACGTATAAGTTCGAAAAGTCTCGACTTTAATATATAGTTGTTGAAGTCCGAAAATCTCGAACTAACTACGGGACAAAATTATTAAACTCTCGGGCCTTTCGGCGCGCTAGAAACCGGCTCGTCTTTCTTCGAGCTCTCCCACCCCCCGCGTATTATTTTATTCTCTTTTCGGAAACTTATAAGACTTTTTAATGTCTTTCCCGTAAAATAGTGCGAGCTCCTCGGAGACTCAAACACGTCGGAGCCCGTCCCTCGAGAACACGTCTCGGGACTCGGCTTTTTCCGATCCTTTATTACGTACCACCACCACCCTATATATAACGGAGGGAGCTGCCTGCTTACAATTCAATATGTCGATGTGGGATAGGAATCTTCAGGTGACATGCCTGCCTGACATGCCTGCTTGAGCTGCTTGCTTAGTTCGCCCTCCGTTACGCGTACGCTTATTCATTTTAGTTATTCGCGTACTTAGCGCGTTTAAAATCGTGCTTAGCGCGTTTAAAAGCGTGCTTAGCGCGTTTAAGAGTATGCTTAGCGCCTTAATCTTTTATGTCGATATTATCATCTCGTGCTCCAACGCGGTGACAATTCCGGGTATCAACAATAGTATACTAGAGTTAGTTGCCCGTGCATGCGATGCACGAGCTTTGTTTACAACAGAATGATTGTTACTTTAAAAAGAAATTAAAGATATTGATTTTGTATATTATAAAAATATGATCATGTTTTAATGACCGAATTCATTAGAAGCTCTATATTGAGTAAAAAATATGATCATATTGATATGCGTAGTAGAAGTTAGACCAAGGAGTTTCATCATCTTATGATATTACAGTACAACCTCCATAAATTAATAAACACGGTAAGTTAATACTCTTCTCCGGTCCCGACTTGGGCTAGTGTAAAATTTGACGGTTTTTGATAAGATAATAAGATAAACAATTATCGAAAAACCACTAAAGAAATATTTTTTTGCGCACACTAAAGAAATATTATGTCCCAATAAAAGTATAAACTAATATAATGTGAAAATTACATAAATATAACTAAGGGAACTTTTGGAACTTAGTAAAATATTATCCTATTGTTGATTGTTTTTTTCTTATAACTTAAATCTACTTGAAGTATATTTCTAACTTATATATAATGAACGTACAATAATACCAATGATCCAAAATTTGGCCAGAAAATTGTCTGTGTTTTATTTTTAGTGAACATGTTAACGTTAATAGTTTGGCTATGCTTTTACAATTCTTTGCAGTTGGAATTATTTTTGGTTCAATGACAATAACTGGTATTATTTTAAGTTAATAAGTTTAATTTAGTCAAATTGTAATTGTTGGGCTATTCAAATTTCTAATAATGTATTATAAAATTATTTTAACATATATTAATTAATTCATATAATTAAATTCGAAAAATACAAAACAGAATTACTATATTAAAAATCCTTTAAGTAATTTTGTAAATCCACACCTTTTTTCATTTGCAAAGAAAATAGAAATTCGCCCCTACTTCGACAAAAAAAAAAGAAAATAGAAATTAATACAATACAGTAGTTATAAGAATAATATCATATATGACATCAAAAGATGAAAATAAATAAATAATATGTATAAGGTTCTATAAAACAATTGAATACAATTAGACTAATATACTTTTTTTGGTCAAAAGACTAATATACTTTTTTGTCCTATTATGTTAACTAATAAGCATAGAGTTTATGTTAGTATGTAGTAAGAGCATAGAAATATCAAAAGGTGAAAATAAAGTAAATGTACTACAAAAATGATTTATAACCGACCTAATAAATTATTTATGAAATAAATTTACTCTTAACTCATTCATCGTAATTGTTTGACTATTCAAAGCTTTAATAATGTAATATACCATTTTATACAAAGCCTATGTTTTAATGACATTAATTTTTTTTTTCTTTGGCTATTCCATTACCCTAAGAGTAATAAATATGTCATTGGATTCCAAATCCATGACATTACAACTAAAAATATCTATTTATTAGCCTTAACCCAATTAAAATCCAATTAAATAAAATGTTGACATACATATCAATTTTTCAACCCATTCATATTTCCCTTAACCTTAAAATTGGAAAACAATAAAAGAGATTTATTCAGAAATCATGATCAAGAAATATGAATAAACTTTTGAACCCAAGGAATTCAAGGTGAAACGTTTCCCTCTTTAATCTCCTATTCATCACTTTTGTCGTGACAACTTTTCAATTGTTTGCCAATCAATGTTTGACCACTTTTTGAAAAGAGTTGATCATATCACTTAATTAGTGCAATTAAAAAAGTCAATCTCTTCATGTGAGTAGTCAAATACGATTACATGGTGAGCAAAAAACAACCCTTTTCTACAATGCTTATAGAATGGACAAATGGTAGAAAAAATGAATGATGAGGAATTACATTACCAAACAAATGTTGATAGCTTTCTATGCTGAATTTGCTTGAACGTTAAGCACATTGCACAATCTCATTATAACCTTCCCAATTACATGAACACACACGATCATGAAATCTCCCATCAACATAGTTTTTTGTGTAAACCAAATTAATAGCCTTTGATGGAAATCTTGCAGCTTCTTGATCATCTGACAAATAGATGAACAAAGAAATGACGAACTGATGAGCTATGGAAAGTGCTCCAACATCTGTGAATGGGGACATTATCAAAGATCCTTTTGGAATTAAGCTCAAAAAGAGGAAAACTTCATGTCAGTAAAAGCAGCCTTTTAAGAAGGAAAATTAAGGAGGGAGCGGTTTATGTTGGCGCCTTCTATGGACCTCACTGATCTCTGGTTAGTTGCCAAAGCTCTTTTAGATCCAGCAAGATCAATCAAAGAGAGCTTGCCCACCCGCTTTATAATATTCATAGAAGCATCTCTTGCTCAGTATTCAACCATAACATGCAAAGTGTTGACTATCTTTAAGGAATTCAACCCTTATTGGATAATATCACAATGCAAAAGTTGCTGAAATCCTACATCAGTAATCTAAGATCATGAAGCTTTCACCTGTAGAACAGCATGAGAGCGCGAAGATGTCTCATTCACATGAGTTGGTTCATTCGTTCTGTTTTTATTACTTTGCAACAGCAATGCCATCACCTAATAACTAGACCTGGCAATTCGGGTTGTTCGGGTCAATTCAGATCGGGTTGTTTGGTTCGGGTCCGTTCGGGTCAAACAGTTTCATCATGTCGAGCGTTCAAGTATAAGGAGGCTCTGAATAAGCTACATGAAGTGCATCAACCTTCGTGGCTAACCCATGGGTAGTCGTGTCCTTCGCAGCCATCGACAAATGATGCTACCTTGGTTATTCTGGTTGCAGCCATCGACAAATTGATCCGCAAGCTACACTTCAGTAATTCAAGCCAAAATTTGTGGGTGGCGTTGTTACGGTAGAAATGGTCTCTTCACAAAATTTCAGCCAATTTGGAGATGATTTGCCCCTGGCCTGGTTTCGCCACAGCCATTGTCAAACACCGACTCCTTGCCTATGCTGATCGTTCCTCAGGTCTCACTCAAGATTTTAACGCCAAATATTGTGGGTCATCTTAATACTGCAGAATTAGTCTTTTCACAAAAATTCAGTAGTTTTGGAGCATGTTTGGTTGTTGAACTATGCAGCTTGTCTTTGAATGATTCTACGTAGTTATTACTTGATTCTTTTGATCATGTGCTTGATGACTGCTTTGTTTATTATCATCCGGAGTATGGATCTGAGTAAAAGGTTAGTTCTTGGAGTTCTTTGCAAGAGTTTGAATTCTTCTCTACACCTTTCGACAAATCGAGGACGATTTGTAGTCAAGTGGAGGAGAATGATACACAAGGGAATACGTCTAACTCAAGGGATTCATGGAGGAAGACGAGCTCAAGAAGAAGGCCTAGACCTTACAAGAGGACCCGAGCATTCAAGTATAAGGACGCTCTGAAGAAGCTACATGAAGTGCATCAACCTTTGTCAAGTAGACATTGGAAGAAGAAGAAGAAGAAGAAGAAGAAGAAGAAGAAGAAGAAGAAGAAGAAGGAGTTCAAGACGGTGAACAGAAGGGTCATGGCCGACCTTTATAAGGTCGTGGCCGGCCCATGGGTAGTCGTGGCCGACCCTGCCATGGTCGTGGCCGACCATTATCCGAGCCCTTGTCCGCGTGACCGACTTTGTTCACGTTTTCCTTTTATTGTTGTGACAAACTCTTTCCATATTTTTTTTATAGATAGTATTTATTATTATAAGGTATTCTTTATATCTTATGATAATAAATTAGGATTTTTATTGCTTTCTAGGGTTCGGAATAAATAGTGGACAATCTCCTTTATTTGGATTTTAGCGTGGAATTGAGAGAACCTTGGGGTTTCTCTCCTGCGCTAATCTTGTTTTCCTGGTTACAGTTTCCCATTGTTGAGACATTGGTTGGTTGACTAATTCAAGTGTTCCACAGTTTTCGTACTTCAAGTGTTTCTTTCAAGTTTAGTTTGGCATTATCAATCCGAAATCCATAACCGTCATAGTCTTCATATCGAAGATTGTTATACATCAAGAAGGAGGAGGAGGGAGACGGAGGAGGGTTCGTCCATTGTTTGGTTGTAGATGTTGAAAATCAATTTGGACGAGAACAAGGTCATGTTTTTGTCCAATGAGGACGATAACAAGGTGTTTGGTGATTCTATGTACTCTACCATAAGTCTAATTTTAAAAAGATTTTTTTGGACCATTATTTCTATTATTTGTTAGATGTCGTATGTTGCTTTTTTGGACTAATGGTTAATGCATGCTTTTGGTATATGAGCAAGGACTGAGTTGATGCCTGTGTAAATTCATATTTAATTAACAAGGTAATCATTTTTCTCATTCAGATCTAGGCTCGTTCGAGTCAGATCTAGGCTCGTTCGAGACAGATCTAGGTTCCTACAAGTCACATCTAGATCTAGGGTTAGATACTCTGGTTTTTTGGATGACAAGTTGATTTTTTGGGGTTTAGGATGATTTTATGGGTTTGGGGATGGTTTTGTGGGTTTGGGTGGTGACAAGTTGTTTTTTATGTGGTTTGGTGAAGACAAATTTGTTTTACGGATCTAGGTGATGACAAGTTCGTTTTTTATGTGTTTTGGTGATTTTAAGAATGTATTATGAATCTGGGCGATGACAAGTTTGTTTTAAGATTTTTGGGATGATTTTATTGGTTTGGGTGAAGACAAGTTGTTTTTTATGGGTTTTGGTGATCTTAAGTTTGTATTACGAATCTGGGTGATGACAAGTTTGTTTTACGAGTTGGGGTGATAACATGTTTTATTTTGCATTGCTAAATTTGTCTATATATTACTTATAATTATGTCCTATTAGCTCAATTGGTAGAGCAATGTGCTTAATGCACAATATTGTGGGTTCAAATCCCACATATGCACACTAATAAAATCGGATGACAAGTTGTATACATGAATGATGGGTTTTACCTCATCTTGTCATTACTGATGACAAGTTGAGTACGTGAATGATGGGTTTTACCTCAACTTGTCATCACTGATGACAAGTTTTGTATGTGAATGATGGATTTTTTTGTATGTGGACTGATGACAAGATGGTCAACGACTGGTCAACGCCGATCGTGGTAAGCGGTGCTGACGTTAGCAATGGCATATGATGACGTCATCATGTAATTTAAAAAAAGGGCAAAAATGGAAAAAAGACTAGGGGAGTTAATTTTTTTTTCCTTGTAGACTATAGAGTTCATTAATTTCCCCCATTGGGCTAGTAGCCCAATTTCATCTACATCTATCTATCTATCTATTACTATATACTAAAGCGTGAGCAAATTGCGCCATTACATTTGCGTCACATTACCTCTTTTGTTAAAATAAAATATTATATATTATTTTTGCCATCTATTGAATTGGAAAATTTATCTTTATTTATCATATAAACTTATTCCATTACTTGTGTAAAGATATATTTAATTTATCTTATTGTAAAGATATATTAAAGTTATAAATACAACATAAGATATCTTATGTATAGCACATCTAGGGGTATGATATTGTAAAGATATATTATAACATGTTAACAAGCTAGTTAAGATATATATCATACTTAATACATTATATATGATATATTCATATCTACCAATAATTATATTTTTAATAAATAGTACCCTAATCCTTACCCATGTACAGATATATTATAACGTCTTCTTTTTAGTAAAATAACAAATTAAACATATTTTTGTATTATCATATCATGTTAAATAACCAATAAAATATTAATAAAAAGATTAGATGATATATTCACCCTAAATATATCAGTAATATTACATACTAATTATATTTTAGATAGAAAATAGATACCTTAATTGAGATAATGATCATTAATATTTTTATTTAATATTTATGAACTTATTATTTAATTAAATTTTCATAACATAATAACATACATACAAGATAATTTGTTTTTCTTTCTTTAAGCTTTAGTAAATGTTTCTAAATTTATAATATAATACTTTATTAACTAGAGTTTTTAATTGAAATTATTTATTTATATAAGTTAGTTTATGCAATATAGTTTTAACAAAAGTTTATAATGTATCTTATCTTATGACATTCTTCGTCGAGCATTTAAGCTTGTATCTCCTCATTCTCAAGCCACAACTTTGGAGAGCGCCGCACTACACAATGCCTAGAAAGCAAAAGAAGCAGGGAGCAAGAAGGAGATCGGAGATCTAGAAGCGATTTCCGGAGAAACCAACGGTGGAGCGATCGAGAAGGCAATCAAGCTCGTTGAGATCCATGTTATTCATCCTTGGAGCTTCTCCTTGAAGCCTATGCGGCCTATTGGGGGCCGAAACCCATAAGCTTTCTCTAACCTCTCTTGTTCTTCGTTCATGGCTTGTTCTTGTGCGTTTGGTTTCCATTTGTTTGTTGGATTTTGCCGATTACATGTATAGTTGTAGCTGCTCTATAAACTGATCTAAAAACTTAGTGGATTTGGGACGATCCTCCCCTCTAAGACTCCGCGGATGTAGGGATTTTCCGAACCGCGTCACCATTCTTGTGTTCTTTACTATTTTCTTTACGTTTCTTGTTTCGATCTCGTTTGTATGCGTGTTTACGGATCTGTTTAGTTTAAATAAGAGGTCTTTTGGATTACAAAGTGGTAACAGAGCTATTTTGTTTTTCATTTGTTTTTAGTTGCTTCCATTGTGCATTTGTCTCTTTTTCTCGTTTTTTACAAATATGATTCTTTGCTACATGTTGTTGAAACACTCGTTCTGGATTCTTTGCTTTAGATCTTGATTTTTAGGGTTTCATTTTTGTCTTTAGATTCTACTTTCTAAGATTGAAATCCTAGTTATGCATGGGAAAATTGCTTGTTACTCGGTCCTCTTGGTTAAAATCTCTAAACAAGAATTTTTCTAGAAAATTAATAATTATTGTTAGGTTTAACTCTCAAATACTGAATAATCATGGGTGATTCCTACCGGATCAAACCATATGATAGCCAAATAGATTATTTTATGTGGAAAGTGAAGATGAAAGCAATTCTCACTAAGGAGAAACTCTATCACACAGTCGAAAACACATGGTCTGCTGATGTTATGGAGTTTCAAAAGAAGCAAGCTCGGGATCTTGCACATGCCGAAATCATGTTGAGACTTTCGGATGAGGTTGCCAGACATGTTATGAATGCTCTTGATACAAAATTCTTGGTTAAGTCTTTGCCTAGTGGGATATCTTTGGTTTACAAGTTGTTCACTTTAAAATGGAAACAAATCTGACTATAGATGAAAACTTGGATAGATTTCTTAGGCTAACTCAAGATTTGGCTAGGTGTGAAGACACCATTAAATAAACTCACCAAGCTGTTATTTTGTTGCATGCTTTGCCTTCTCAGTTTGATGTGTTAAAGGATGTAATACAATATGGCAGAGATTACCTTATCTTACCTAAACTCACTGAGTCTATCATACTGAAAAATGAAACTCTTAGGGGTTTTTAGACTAAGAATGGTAAAAATGTTGACAAAACTAAGAACAAAATTGAAGTTATAATGGCTAAAGGCAAAAACAAGTTCAACAAAAATAAAAATAAAAAGAATAAGACTTATGATGATAAATATGAAAATAAAGATATGTCAAGAGTTAAATGTTACTATTGTGGGAAGGATGGTCATTTCTTTAATGATTGTCATAAAAAGAAAAGGGATGAGAAAGATAAATCGAAAGATAATAACGTTGCTTCAAACGTGCTTAAATCCTATTGTCAATATTCTCATGAATTACTTGTTATTTCCTCTACTACTTCTGCGCATGAATGGATCCTTGATTCTGGTTGTACTATGCATCCTACTCCTACTAAAAGTGCTTTTGACTCTCTATCTCTATGATGACGGAATTTTCATGTTAGGAGATCATAATGCATTGCAAACTAAGGGTATTGGAACAATTCCAATAAGAATGCATGATGGGAAGATTATGGTCCTTCAAAATTTTAGATGGGTCCCCAATCTTAGGAGAAACTTACTTTTTGAATCTGTTTTTGATGATTTAAATTGTCAGATTATCACCCAAAAGGGAATAAGGGATGTTATTAGGAATGATACAATCCTTAGTAGGAGCATTAAAAAGGGAGGGTTATACCATGTTATAGGATCTCCGGTGTAATACTCGGGCCTATCCTGTCATGTGACTGTTTTGTTTCTTGACCCAAACCATCAGGTTTTGTGACCCAAAATCTTATCCTAAGGAATATATTCATTAATTAATTAACAAAAGCTTTTCTAACCACTAAATCTGATCATATCCGTCATATTAGCTAATTAGCTAATTAATTAACAAACCCTTAACCTAAAGCTATATAAACCAAGTTACGTCCCCTCCCCGTACCCGTAGCCGTCCGTGTATCTACCGTCACCCATCGTCGTCTTCTTTCGATCGATCGCCTCTGGTGAGTCCTCCATCCTTTTTCCGTTCATTCCTCTGTCGGTTTTTATGGGTTGTCCCGATAGTCGGTAGTATTCAGTGCCAACCGTCGTTGTCGTCTCGAGTCGGGAATACCCGAGCATGGGTCAAGGGGGGGTTGGTCGGAGTCGGGTCTGGGTTCGTTGGGGTTCGTCGGGCCGGGTGTAGCCGGAGGGTCCAGCGTAGAGTGGGTAGTTCGTGGCGGGTTAAGCGGCGGCACGGCCGGAGTAATTACCGTCAGTCCGTCGGGTTTGGCCGGGGGTTTGGAGAAACCGGATCTGGGAGTTTGAAGGAAGGGTCGCCGGGATCTGCAGGAGAAGACGGAGAAGGAGGCCGGTGAGGGAGCGTCGGGGCTCGGGTCCGGCGAGAGTCTAGGAGGGCCGAACTCAGACGGCGTTGGCCGAGCATAAGGGCCGAACTCAAATCCAATGAAAGAAGATGAGGGTAAAGAGAAGGTGCAGGTAAGGAAAAGAAACAGAGGAGTGGGGTCGGGGGAATGAGTGGGCCAGGATCAAACTTTGGGTAGGTTTTAGTCAAAGTTGACTTGTGGTTAGTGAGGTGGTTTTGGTAAAGGTCAGATCCTTGTGGTCAAGTCGGTTTATGTCGGGTCCGGTTCCGGGGTTACTCGAGTTCCTATAATTCTTTCAATAATAATAACCTCCTTAATCAAAGCTTGTAATTAATAAAATTAATTATCGTTTTTAGGAGATTGAGTTTGCTAAGGCGTTGTCATACCTCGCTCGTCAAGAAATTCCTTCTTCATTCAGGTAAGTCGTTCTGCGACTTGCTCGGCTAGGTGGTTCTATTCTATTCTGGTTGGATTGCATGCTGTGCTGGTAGGATTGGTTTTGGGGAATTAGTCCCTACAATATCCTTTTAACTAAAATGTTTTATTAATATATATACGTGGGTGATCGCATGTGTTTCTGTGTGCAACTGGTTTTCAAAGGTTTTTATCGTATAAAAAGTTTTCACGTGTTTTCTGTGTGCTGGCATCTACCGGTACGGCCTTGTTCTCGGATTTTCGAGGAGAAGGGGACTTCTAGAGGCATGGTCGTATGGCAAGGAGAGCCCCTTCAAAATCTTATAAAATGTTTTGGCGAGTGCTCTAGTAGAGGCTTGACCAGGGGTTGGAAGTGTGTGGAAAATGGAATGGCTGGAGGATGCCTTAGATGCGGGTGCTGTGGGTGGAGGCCGTTAACACCCCGCCTAGGATTGTGCGTGTATGTGAATGTGTGGATTTGTTAATATTTGTGTAAAGGGATTTATTATTGTGACTCTGTTAGTAAATTTGTATGTGTATGACTAACTGGACTTAGGACTGGACTAGAGCTATGCGTGTGATTGCGGACTTGTTTGCTGACCTTAGAAACTCGTTTTGAAACGTTCTATTAGTACTATATGTTTTCTGACTTGAATTAGGATAGTAGCTGACCCTTCGGGGAACTATTTTTCAGACTGCAGGTATCTAGGAATCTGTGTAGGAACTTGGCGGATTGGTGGTGCGGAGCGGCGATGCGTGTCATAGAATGGTTTGGGTTTAGGGAATGATATTTGTATTTTGACTCCTGTTATTGGTTGATTCTCTGCATAAATTTATATCCTAAGTTGTTAATTGATGTGCTTGGGGTTTGGGGAAGTTCGTAATTATTAGTCTTGTATTGGGTTGGGATCATGAAATGTTTTCTAAAAGTTTTATTTCGTAATACAAGTTGGATGTTTTTCAATATTTTCTCGCTGTGCCCGCGTTGCAAGATCCGAATGTTCTGTTGTCGAACCAGCTTCGTAGCGCCTCGTGAGGTCTACTACCGAGTAACGCCTTGTCAGGAAGACGGGGTGTTACAAATTGGTATCAGAGCCAGGTTGGCAACAAGGGCACAAGGAACTGAACAACGAGTGTACAAGAGGTCCAACTTGAACTAAAACCGGCCGGTATTTTCAAAACATTTTCATTGGTTAGTCATGTTGCATTTAGGAGGAGTAGGTGACACGTCGCGACTCCGCCACCATCAGCCGAAGGATCTCACGTAGGTAGTAAGTTGGATGTCAATTCTAGTTCGGTGTAGTTTCTAATTGTGGGTTTCCGGTTATAGATGGCCCCACAGACTCGTGCTGCTGTTGCTGATGCTGGAGGTAGGGGTAGAGGTAGAGGTAGAGGCCGAGGCCGAGGTCGAGGTCGTGGCAGAGGCCAAACTGCAGGCCCAGGGGATGCTCCTCCTCAAGAGGAAGTTGCTGAGAGTGTTGGGCCGATAGGGAACGACCAAGCTGATGCTGAGATTTCTGTTGTCGGCGGAGGGCCCCCTGCTGTAGGGCCTAACGCAGGAGCTGGTGCTGGAGTTCAGGGTGCAGCTGCAGCACCGTCATTGAACATCACCCCTGAGATGGCTGAGGCTATTCGAGCCGACCCGGTGGCATTCTTGCATCGGGCAGGAGTTCCGCCAGAGCAGAGCATGGCAGCAGTGCAACAGATGTCTGGGGCAGGGGCATCAGGCCCTAGAGGTGCGAGGTCTGCCCAGACCGTTGAGGAGCCTAGGAAGGAACTCCGCGGTCCCCAACCTGACAAATGGCTCTCGGAGTATAATAAGATGAAGCCGCCGGACTTCGAGGGCAAGAAGGAGGAGGATGTTGAGCAGTGGCTCAGGCAGGTAACCTTTGCGCTGGAGGCGATCGGAGCACCAGAAGAGCGGCAGGTGTCTTTGGCACAGACCTCCTTGAAGGTGGATGCATTCGACTGGTGGAGCGTCTATCGCCAGAATGGGATGACCTTCAAGGAGTTCAAGAAGAAAATTCGGGATTTTTATAATCCCCGAGCCCTCAGGGTTGCTAAAGAGGCTGCTTTTCGGGATGCTGGGCCCGAGAACATCACTGTGGCTGAGGCTATCACTAAGTTTCAGCACGGGTTGGCAACAGTACCAGAAGCTTGCCCTACAGAGGAGTTGAGGATCGCGACCTTTATGAAGCGTTTGCAGCCTGATCTTCGAGCTTACGTCGCTGGATTTCAGCATGAGACATTGAGTATGGTTCAACAGGCAGCTTTAGCGTATGAGATGGCTACGTTAGGACCAGAACAATTCAAATCACACTCAGGAGGGTCTAAGAGGCAGAAACTGGACGCGCCAACTGAGTCTAAGAGAGATGGGCGGACTAGGCGTAGTAATCAGAGTGGAGTGAGAGATCAGTCACAAGAATGCCCGCACCGACCGCAAATGAGTCAGACTGTGGAAGGGCGAAGACAATGCTATAATTGTGGTAGTACGGAGCATCTCAGGAATACCTGCCCAATTCCAGCGAAAGTGTGCTTCACTTGTGGAAGGTCAGGCCACATGCAAAAATTCTGTTTCAATAAAGGAAGCACACCCTCTCAAGGGTCAGTACCAGGGAACCAGAAAGCCCATCAACCACCACCGCAGTCATATCAGGCATCAGGTCAAGGGATCGATCAGAGTGCTAGAGCGAGTAACTCAGGAGCTGCTCCACCCAGAGTATTCGAGATGAAGGGCCGTGGCGAGCAAGAAACCCATGCCCCTTCAGAGGATTTAACCTAAGCGTTCCTTCGTTTTGAACAGTTAGGATAGTAGTTTGTTGGTTTTCCCTTAGCTATACTGGTTGTTTTTCGTTGTTGACTTGAGTTTCATTTGTTTGACCTTGTTTGATTCTTCTTGACTTTTGTGGTATGCGAGTTTTGCTTTGTTCAAGTGTGTGTGACGCTAGTGCTAGTATTGATTTTCGTTGTTCGATTTAGGTTCGAGGACGAACCTCTTTAAGGAGGGGAGGTTGTGAGACCTCGGGCCTCAGGTCCATTACGTTCTCAGATTTCCGCTAGTTCTTGTTCGTCTTTCGCTTAAGTTTCGGGACGAAACTTTTCTTAAGGGGGGTGGTATGTAATACTCGGGCCTATCCTGTCATGTGACCGTTTTGTTTCTTGACCCAAACCATCAGGTTTTGTGACCCAAAATCTTATCCTAAGGAATATATTCATTAATTAATTAACAAAAGCTTTTCTAACCACTAAATCTGATCATATCCGTCATATTAGCTAATTAGCTAATTAATTAACAAACCCTTAACCTAAAGCTATATAAACCAAGTTACGTCCCCTCCCCGTACCCGTAGCCGTCCGTGTATCTACCGTCACCCATCGTCGTCTTCTTTCGATCGATCGCCTCTGGTGAGTCCTCCATCCTTTTTCCGTTCATTCCTCTGTCGGTTTTTATGGGTTGTCCCGATAGTCGGTAGTATTCAGTGCCAACCGTCGTTGTCGTCTCGAGTCGGGAATACCCGAGCATGGGTCAAGGGGGGGTTGGTCGGAGTCGGGTCTGGGTTCGTTGGGGTTCGTCGGGCCGGGTGTAGCCGGAGGGTCCAGCGTAGAGTGGGTAGTTCGTGGCGGGTTAAGCGGCGGCACGGCCGGAGTAATTACCGTCAGTCCGTCGGGTTTGGCCGGGGGTTTGGAGAAACCGGATCTGGGAGTTTGAAGGAAGGGTCGCCGGGATCTGCAGGAGAAGACGGAGAAGGAGGCCGGTGAGGGAGCGTCGGGGCTCGGGTCCGGCGAGAGTCTAGGAGGGCCGAACTCAGACGGCGTTGGCCGAGCATAAGGGCCGAACTCAAATCCAATGAAAGAAGATGAGGGTAAAGAGAAGGTGCAGGTAAGGAAAAGAAACAGAGGAGTGGGGTCGGGGGAATGAGTGGGCCAGGATCAAACTTTGGGTAGGTTTTAGTCAAAGTTGACTTGTGGTTAGTGAGGTGGTTTTGGTAAAGGTCAGATCCTTGTGGTCAAGTCGGTTTATGTCGGGTCCGGTTCCGGGGTTACTCGAGTTCCTATAATTCTTTCAATAATAATAACCTCCTTAATCAAAGCTTGTAATTAATAAAATTAATTATCGTTTTTAGGAGATTGAGTTTGCTAAGGCGTTGTCATACCTCGCTCGTCAAGAAATTCCTTCTTCATTCAGGTAAGTCGTTCTGCGACTTGCTCGGCTAGGTGGTTCTATTCTATTCTGGTTGGATTGCATGCTGTGCTGGTAGGATTGGTTTTGGGGAATTAGTCCCTACAATATCCTTTTAACTAAAATGTTTTATTAATATATATACGTGGGTGATCGCATGTGTTTCTGTGTGCAACTGGTTTTCAAAGGTTTTTATCGTATAAAAAGTTTTCACGTGTTTTCTGTGTGCTGGCATCTACCGGTACGGCCTTGTTCTCGGATTTTCGAGGAGAAGGGGACTTCTAGAGGCATGGTCGTATGGCAAGGAGAGCCCCTTCAAAATCTTATAAAATGTTTTGGCGAGTGCTCTAGTAGAGGCTTGACCAGGGGTTGGAAGTGTGTGGAAAATGGAATGGCTGGAGGATGCCTTAGATGCGGGTGCTGTGGGTGGAGGCCGTTAACACCCCGCCTAGGATTGTGCGTGTATGTGAATGTGTGGATTTGTTAATATTTGTGTAAAGGGATTTATTATTGTGACTCTGTTAGTAAATTTGTATGTGTATGACTAACTGGACTTAGGACTGGACTAGAGCTATGCGTGTGATTGCGGACTTGTTTGCTGACCTTAGAAACTCGTTTTGAAACGTTCTATTAGTACTATATGTTTTCTGACTTGAATTAGGATAGTAGCTGACCCTTCGGGGAACTATTTTTCAGACTGCAGGTATCTAGGAATCTGTGTAGGAACTTGGCGGATTGGTGGTGCGGAGCGGCGATGCGTGTCATAGAATGGTTTGGGTTTAGGGAATGATATTTGTATTTTGACTCCTGTTATTGGTTGATTCTCTGCATAAATTTATATCCTAAGTTGTTAATTGATGTGCTTGGGGTTTGGGGAAGTTCGTAATTATTAGTCTTGTATTGGGTTGGGATTATGAAATGTTTTCTAAAAGTTTTATTTCGTAATACAAGTTGGATGTTTTTCAATATTTTCTCGCTGTGCCCGCGTTGCAAGATCCGAATGTTCTGTTGTCGAACCAGCTTCGTAGCGCCTCGTGAGGTCTACTACCGAGTAACGCCTTGTCAGGAAGACGGGGTGTTACATCCGGAGCTTAATGTCTCTAAGGGAAACGATAAATCTGAAAATTTAGACCATACAAAAATTTGGCATTTGAGAATGGGTCATATAGAGTCTCTATTATCTATATAAACATGCTATAATTGATGTAAATCCTTGTACTATTGGTTTTTTTGGAAACTGTTTGCTAGGAAAGAAAGTTCTCATACTTTTAACAAATCAATCTATGTTGCAAGTCAACCCCTAGAGTATGTTCATTCAGATCTTTGGGGGCCAACTCAAGTGGATACTATAGGGGGTAGAAGATATTTCTTATCTCTAATAGATCATTACTCTAGGAAAGTTTGGGTTTACTTGTTAAAATCAAAAGATGAGGCTTTTGAAAATTTCAGCAACTGGAAAACTATGGTTGAATCGTAGACTGATCATAGATTGAAATGCCTAAAAATTGATAATGGACTTGAGTTCTGCAATAATATTTTTGATGAGTTTTGCAGAAAACAGGGAATAAAAGGCATCTTACTTTACCTAGCACCCCACAACAAAACGGGACAACAGAGAGAATGAATAGAACGCTGTTGGAAAAAGCCAGATGCATGCTGATAAGTGCTGGGATGAAAATTTCTTAATGGGGTGAAGCGATACTCACAACTGCCAACTTAATCAACCGTTCTCCATCCTGTGTGATTGGGTTCAAGACCCCACAAGAGGTTTGGATAGGTAAAAAGCCCACCCTATCACACATTAGACCCTTTAGGTGTGTTGCGTTTGCCCTAAGTCTGACAGGGTAAATTGCAGCCTCGGGCTCAAAAGTGTGTAATGCTAGGCTAGATGACATGAGCGAGGCATGGCAACATACATATAATAGTAGTAAAAATGTGCAAACCGGAAACCGGAAGAATTGGACCAGTCTCTAACTCGAAACGGCCTAGTGGATTCCCCGAGTTTTTTCCAATTTGGAGGTAGCTAACTTGGATTAGAGATAGAGTACTTGAGTCTTTTTTGGCAATTAGGCCCAACACCAAGGCTTGGGCCATCTCTTGCTTTGTGATGGTAGAGTTAAATGAAACTCTGTGTTTGGTAAATTCAAGCAATCCTTAGATAAATAAGCTTTTTTCTCCTCATTCTCAAGCCACAAATTTGGAGATCTCCGCACAACAGAATACCAAGAAAGAGATAGAAACAGAGAGCAAGAAGGATCGGAGATCTAGAAGCGATTTCCAGCGAAACTGATGTTGGAGCGATCAAAAGGTGATCAAGCTCGTCGAGATCCGTGGTGTTCATCCTTGGAGCTTCTCCTTGAAACCTCTTTGTAGCCTATTGGGGGCCGAAACCCATAAACTTTCTCTGACCTCTCTTGATCTTCATTCATGGCTTGTTCTTGTGTGTTCCAGGCCAGCTATATGGGTGGGCGGTTAGGGGCGGCCGCCAAGGGCACCCAAAATATAGAGACCCCGTATAGAATATTACTACTAGTAAAAATAGGCCCATTAGTATTTAAAAAGGCCCATTAGTGTAAAAAGAGCCCATACATTTATCTGATATAAGAAATCAAAAGAAAAATTATATTGAGAAGGAACAAAAAAAAAGAAAAACACGCTTCTTCGTAAACAACTCTTCGACTTGCTCCATCAATGCCACTTTTTCCAAATTCCAATCTGGACAGCCATCTCTTCGTGAGTTTGAATGTTTCGGTTTTGTCTAAGTTAATTTCAATTTCTACTTTAATATTTTCTTCTTCTTCCTTAACCATCAATTCTTCTAATGCCTCTCTAAAACTACAATTCCACCAAACAAGTGAACGGCCGACGACCACCGTACTCCCGCAGTTCCGCGTCATCCTCACGACCCTCACCCCGCCTTATCCCTGACGATGACACCCGCAGCCGACCAGCCAACAACCACTTGTAGAATTACCCCAAATTTCTATCCGACTTTGGGAATACGGTGTCGGTTTGGCGGTCTCTAAAGGGAAACAACACAATGCCAGTTTCTTCAGATTGTCTAAATGCTTGCTTCTTAATAATGTCTTTTTATCTGTGTCGGTTTGGCGGCCTGCAGCTTGATTCCCCCACCAACATTGCAGCGCCTTCCATCCAGAGCACCTCGATGCATCATTGGCATTTTCATCTTGTGTTTCTTGGCTTATAATGTAACTCATTCCCCATGTGATCTTTAGGTTCCAAAGGCTCCTCATTTCTTTCAATACCTGAACATCTTTACTGTTGGGGAATTTTTCTATGTTCACAGTGATGCTTTAAATCCTTTGTGACTAAATTTGTGGACCTTAATGAAACTTACAGCCTTAGTGTGATTTGTGAGACCTTAGTTGAAACTTTAAAGTGAAGTGCTGAGATTTTCTATTACAGTGATTTTCAGAGTGGTAGATTTACAATCTTAGGTTTACAAACCTACGTTTTGATGCTTTAGGTTTAAAGATGCTACTTTATCAATTGCTTTGATAACTTGGATTGGAAGATATATTTTGGGTCAAGTATATTGCAAAACTCGTTGAAGATCCGTATCATGTATGGGTAATGATCATTTTTTTCAAGCTCATATATTTTATATGAGGAGTATTTTAATAACTAAAAGAAATAAATTATATGAGATGTGTGTAAAACATAACTTTTCATCCTCATATTTCTAACATGTACATTGAAATATATAAATTATATGAGATTTGTGCAAAAGATAATTTTCCATGATATTTTAATTGGATATTTAAACCAAAAAAATGATATATTAATTGGATAAGATCTTAACTGGTTTACAATTTTTCAACCTTGGTAAGAACTTGATCTCTTGATACCGAAAAATATACAAAGAGATTCTAGCTAACATAATTTTCCATTTTTCATTTTGATATGTGATCCAATTATAGTGCAAAATCCTATTAATTTTTGGTTAATAATTTGATTTTATTAATACTTGCTAAAATAAAAGCATTATTTTATTCAGCCTAGCTTACATGGCGTAAATAGTATTTTTTATTCAACATCGATGAGGTGGCGCAATTTTTAACAAAGACATAGGTTCCGCTTTATATTGTATTATAGTAGATTATAGTAGATGTGTTGGTATTTTCTTATTATATATTGGTTTATTTTTGCAAAGACTATTTTATGTGTAAGGCAATTTTAAAATACTAATTTCCATTAAGTTGTAAAATATTTCTTTAATATTATGGTAATATTTTGAAATTTTTATTTGTATTGCTCATGTTAAGGGCCCCCAAATGTAATCTCGTCCTAAGACCCCTGTTCGGTTTTCGTTTGTTTCCTGAATTTTACCGATTACATGTATAGTTGTAGCCGCTCTGTAAATTGATCTAAAAACTTAGTGGATTTGGGACGAGCCTCCCCTCTGAGGCTCCGCGGATGTAGGGATTTCCTGAACTGTGTCACCATTCTTGTGTTCTTTATCGTTTTCTTTACGTTTCTTGTTTCGATCTCGTTTGTACGTGTGTTTACGGATCTGTTTAGTTTAGATAAGAGGTCTTATGGATCTACACATCCTTCAACATAATTTTCTGTCCTAATACCAAAGTATGTATACTAACAAAAAAAATTAAATCCTAGCCATTCAATTTGATTAAAGGTGTGTTTTTGTGAACTCCATGTAGAGTTATTTTCACTAGCCTACCTAGTAAGACGACCCATAGTAGCATAGGAAACTGTTGATCCTAATATTATAATGTTGGAAGGGATGTGGGGAATAAAAAAAAGAACGCGCTGAGCCACGTGCGAGTTTCCCTAGGGTTTTGAGTTCTCTGCCGCCGTTCGCTTGCTCGTATGTCCGGGCCACCGCCCATCCCGGGTGGGGGACCGACTGGGACCTCGGGTCCTAGTGCTGTGATGATTGACTCCGGTCAAGATAGTTCCATGCTGGATATCTCTGATCAGAATAAGAACCCTGCTCCTCGGCCATGGACGGACGTCGTTCGTGGTGATGATGGTATGGAACGGCTAGTTTTGAGCGATGAGTTTGTTCGTACAAGGATGACCAAGTCACTTGATGAGAACGGGGACCCCGTCTTTAGGATTGATGATTCTATGAAGCAAGTGCTTGCTTTTGCTTGGCAATCTGCATTAATTGTGAAGCCCCTAGGAAATCTAATTCAACATGCTATCATGGAAAAAAAAGTTAAGAGAACTATGGCAGCCGACAGAGAGAATTTCGGTTGCGGACTAGCCTAACGGTTATTACGTCGTTCGCTTCGCGTCGGAATATGATTATATGTCGGCTATGATGGGAGGTCCTGGGACGATCTTTGGGAATTACCTCACTATCCGACAATGGGGCTCGAAATTCAACCCCCATACGGACGTGATATCCAAGACCCTTGCTTGTATTAGGTTCTCGGGTCTCCCGATGATGCTCTATGAAGAGACGACTCTTAAGAACATTGCGTCGGGGGTCGGTTGCCCTATCAAGGTTGACAAGCGTACGCTGTTCTCGGATCGTTGCCGTTTTGCTAGAGTTTGTGAGGAACTTGATATTTCGAAGCCCCTTAAAGGTGTTGTCACTGTCGAAGATTGTAAGTACCATATAGAGTACGAGGGCCTGCACCTGCTGTGTACTAATTGTGGGGTGTATGGTCATCAGCATCTCCGTTGCCCCAAAACCATGTCGACCTCCACTGTGGCTGAAATTGTTGTCAAAGAAGTCGCCACCGCTGTTTTGGCACCCTCGATCAACCTAACTCCTGGTCCGGCTGACAATGCTCCACGCTTTGGCCCATGGTCTGTAGTGCAACGAAGACGTAAGCCTCGTGCGATTCCCCCGAGAGATGGTGAGAAGTCTAAGGCTAATATGAATCAGTTCAGTGCTTTGAGAATAGAGGATCCAGTCTCTCCTGATGGCAATGTCTCATCTGCTACTACGGCCGCAGGAACTTCGGCTACTCCCATGCAACGTCAAGGAATTTTTGTAGATAAAGGCAAGGCGATCGCCACTCAAGAGGTGGCCTCGGGTGCTCCTAGGGTGAAGAACTCTTCGAACTCTAAAGAAAAGACTCAAAACTCTGCTAAATCTTCGGGTAAATTTAACAGGATCACCGCCTAGACCAACTCGAACCAGGTAAACCAGGCCATCTCTACCTCTGCAGCCAAGAGTATGTCTATGGTCGCTAACAAGCGCCCGCGCTCCAACGAGGGCATGTGCTCCAGCCCTCGGCCCCTCCCTTTTGAGTTCTCTTCCGAGGCTTAAGCTAAGGCTAGCACACAGCTTAACTCGGCACCAGGTGATATGATGCAAGCTGATCAGCAGCTAGGGGTCGTCCTTCACAATGAAGAAACACAGAATCCAGTTGATATGATGCAAGCTGATCAGCAACTTGAGGTTACTCCGCACAATGAAGGAAACCCGCCACCTAACAATTCCTCCGGGCCAACAACACCCGTGTCCTCCGGTTGTCCATGAATTGCATCTTTTGGAATTGTTTTGGTGCCCGGAAACCGGGCTTTTGCCGTGCGGCGAAATATTTGGTTAAACGTCATAAAGTTGATATTTTGTCTATTTCTGAGCCTCGTATTTCAGGGTCCGTTGCTTGTGATGTCTGTGAGAAACTCCGCTTTACGAATTCAGTCAAGATTGATCCCACGGGTTTCTCGGGTGGACTTTGGTTGCTTTGGAACAGTGGGTCTGTGGATTTAACCATTGTTAAAGTTGTTGCTGATTTTATTCACGCCACTGTTAAGAAAAATGATGTCTGCTTCCATCTGATTGCTGTCTATGGCCCCCCTTCTCCGGGTAGACGGCGTCATCTTTGGAACGATCTTGCTACAGAAGTTGAGCACATTACTGATCCTTTGATCTTAGGAGGTGATTTTAACTGCATCCTCAGTACGTCTGAACGTCAGGGAGGCTCAGGTTATCTTTCAGAGGACTCATTAAAGTTCAGCGAATGTATTGACAATCCTTGCTTGATTGATCTTGGCTTTTCGGGACAACCGTTGACTTGGGCAAAGGGTAACAACGTTAGTACCTACGTCGCCAAGCGTCTTGATAGGGTTTTCGTTAATCCGGCTGGTCGTGTTTTATGGCCGAACGCTGTTGTTCGTCATCTGCCACGTATCGCCTTGGACCACCCCCCCCTGCTTCTTAATTTGGAACGAAGGTTAGTTTTTGATAGGGCCCGTCGCCCTTTTCGGTTTGAAGCTGCTTGGATTCTTCATCTTGGTTTTCTTGATTTCATAAAATCTTCATGGCTGCGGGATTGCCCTACTCAAGTTGCGTTGGCTAATTTGAAAGCGAAGTTGCTCGCTTGGAACCGTTGGGAGTTTGGCCATATTGAGCGTAAGAAGACGGCTTTGTCTCGTCAATTGGAGGTGGTTCGGGCCCAAATTGGTTCTCATCCGTTTGATAGCTTGATCTCTCAAGAGCAACATCTGGTGTCTGAGCTTGAGAATGTTTTAGAGCAGGAGGAAATCTTGTGGCTCAAAAAATCCCGAGTCCAATGGTTACAAGCTGGAGATCGAAATACGAAATTCTTTCATATGTCTACGATCATCCGAAGGCGTTGAAACAGAGTGGATACGCTTTGCAATTCTGATGGTGTGTGGATCGAAGACAAAAGGGAACTTGAACGACATGCGGTGAGTTTCTTTAGAGAGCTCTATTCTTTGCCGGAGTGTGAGCGTACTTCGTATGTAATTCCTGGTGGTGGTTTCCCGACTATTTCAAGTGATATTTGGGCCGAAATGATGCTTCCTGCATCTGATATGGAGATTCTTGGGGCTTTCCGGAGCATGGGGGCTTATAAAAGCCTCGGGAAGTGATGGTTTCCAGCCGGTTTTCTACCAAACATGTTGGGAGATTGTGGGTGGTTCGGTTTGCTCGGCCGTCAGGGATTTCTTTCGGACTGCATCCCTACCTCCTGGTATGAATGATACGCTCCTCTCTCTAATTCCTAAAGTCGATGAGCCGGAACTTATCAACCAATTTCGCCCGATTAGTCTTTGCAACGTGTTATACAAGATCATTACGAAAGTGCTTGTCAAAAAGATGCAACACATCTTGCCGTTGTTGATTAGCCCGGCGCAAGGTAGCTTTCTCCCTGGGCGCCTCATTACGGATAATATTGTTGTGGTTCAGGAGGTCATGTCGTCAATGAAGCTCAAGTCTGGTGGATCCGGCTGGATGATGTTAAAGTTGGATCTTGAGAAAGCTTACGACAGGCTGCGATGGGACTTTGTAGTGGATACGTTGCTGAATGCTGGATTCGCCGAGATTTGGGCTTCTTGGATTCGTAAATGTATGCACTCTTCCTCTTTTCGTTTGGTATGGAATGGCGAGTTGACTAGCTCCTTTGTTCCTTCTCGGGGTATTAGGCAGGGTGATCCAATCTCGCCTTATCTTTTCGTCTTGTGCGTTGAGCGGTTGAGTCATTTGATCAATGCGGCAGTGATTCGTCGAGTCTGGAAGCCAATTCAGCTGAGTCGTGGGGGCCTGCTCTTATCCCACATTATGTTTGCTGATGATATCATCCTCTTTGCTGAAGCTACGGTTGAGCAGATGAGAGTCGTTTGTGACGTCCTTGATGACTTTTGTAGAGCGTCGGGACAGCGGGTGAGAATGCTTCTAAGTCCCGTATTCTTGTCTTGAAGAATGTTCGCCCGGATCTAAGAGAGGCGCTAGTTGCTGAGAGCGGTTTTGAGTTGTCAAAGGAGATGGGTAAATATCTTGGCATGCCTATTATTCAGGATCAATTGAAAAGTAGCACTTTTGAGCCGTTACTCGATAGGTTCTCGTCGAAGCTAAGGGGTTGGCAGGGCGTTTTCTTAGTATGGCGGGACATCTCACCTTAATTAGCCAAGTCTGTACTCTCGTCTCTTCCAGTTTACACAATGGCAACGGTGCTCATCCCCTCGGAGATGTCTAATACGTTAGATAGCCTTATTGCCCGGTTCGTGTGGGGTGGCTCGGAGACCCAACGTCAGATTCATCTCCTTTCTTGGGATGAGATGTGCTTATCGAAAGCTGCTGGTGGGTTGGGTCTTCGTAAGATGTCGGAACTTAACCTTGCGGTAGTTGCGAAGATCGCGTGGCGCTTTTTGACTGGTAACCGCTCCTTGTGGTCAGATGTTGTTAGATCAAAGTATATTCGGGCGGATGGCGTGGAACGGGCTCATGGCTCGCATATTTTGCGTGCCATCAAGAAGGGTATGAACAATGTGGTGATCCCTGGATCGAAATGGTGTGTTAGGGGCGGGTTGCAGGTCCGCTTTTGGTCCGATCCTTGGCTTGCTGATACGCCTCTGCTGGAGGTTGTTGTTGCTCCTATAACAACGGGCGATCGAGCCAAGGTTGTCCGTGAATATTGGCTTCATGATCAAGTCTGGAATTGGGTTGTGCTAACTCCGCTTTTGCCTGCTCGTCTCTTGCTGTTATTGGCTTCGGTGTCCCCTTCGGATAGGCCTGCTGATGATGATGTTTTGAGCTGGAAAGGCACGTCGTCTGGGATGTTTACCGTCCGGTCGGCTTTTAACCAAATTATATCCAGCCGTGTTCCTTGGTCTGCTAATGTGCTTATTTTCAAGTCTATTTGGAAGCTCCAAGTCCCGAAAAGGAGTCGTCTTTTCCTGATCCTTGCTCTGAAAGGTGTTATTCTTACGAATCAAGAGCTGGTTAGGCGCCACATCGCCGCGGATGCCCTTTGCTCGAAGTGTTCTCTTGAGGAGGAGTCGTTGATTCACCTCTTTCGGGATTGTGATATTACTTCCCGTTTTTGGAGCAATCTTCACCCTCCTCTTGCTAGGGAAGTCTTTTTCGACTCCGATTTTGCTTTTTGGATTCGTTCGAATATCACTTGCACCCATAGAGTTCATGATGGCCGGACTTTCTTGGGCTGAGTTATTCACTATGTCTTTATGGTGGATTTGGCGCTGGCGTAACTCATTTGTTTTTCAGCAGGATTCTTTCTCGGGTGATAGGGGATCGTTTGTGATTTCTTACGCTCAGGAGTATAAGCGAGCTTTAACGCTTCTTGGTGCAGGCCGGCAGCGTGTCTCAGAAGTTGTGGATGTTTCGTGGTCTCGCCCTCAGGATAACTGGATCAAGCTTAATACTGACGGTTCGGTGCGAGGGGGGGCTTGCTGCAGCGGGCGGAGTTATTCGGGACAGTAATGGGAGGTGGAAGGTGTGTTTTGTTCATAATATTGGTATCTGCACTGTCCCTATGGCGGAGTTGTGGAGTGTCGCTCAGGGATTACAACTTGGGTGGAGCAGGGGCTACAGGAGGGTCTCCCTGGAAGTGGATTCGCAACTGGTTATCTTACTTCTAGGGCGTCTTATAGAGAGTAGTCATCCTTTAGCTAGCTTGGTAGTTAAGTGCCAAAGCTTGATTCGTAGAGACTGGGATGTCCAGTTTCGTCATGTTTTTAAGGAGGCGAATACTGTTGCTGATTTTATTGCTCTTTTGCTTTTTCTTTTCCGACTGGTTTTCATGTTTTGGTTGACCCTCTTGAGGGTGTTATTTTCTTGTTGCTTGATGATGTTAGGGGTCGGGCTATCCTCCGCTTGCATACTACTTAGCCCATTTTGATTTCTTAATAAAATGCCGAGAAATTTACACAAAACCACCCGTTAAATAGCCGATATTACAAATAACCACCCATTATACGCAAATTTATTTAAAACCACCCAAATCTATCCTTCCGTTAACATTTAGCCACCCTTGGGCATTTTCCATCTAAAAATCCGTTAAAAAGGCTAGAATTACCCTTGTACCCTTTGACTTTGTTAAAAGAGGCATAGTACTTCATCTTCCTTTATCTTCAAGCTCCATCAATGGTCGGATTTGGGTCGTACAAGACCCGCTTCATCAGATCCGGGCCGGACAAAGTCGGATCTAAGCTAGCGGAGGGATGGAGGTGGACGAACAGGCAGTGCGAGGCTAGGATCCGAGTCGGACAAGGTGGCTTCGTTAGATCTGAGCCGAATAAGGCTAGATCTGAGCAAAATCAAGCTTGGGTCGATTCGGCTAGAATCTGGGTCAACCACGGCGGGTCGATTCGGCCAGAATCTGGGTCGATGGAGAGACGGAGGAGGATGAACAGGTGGTCACGGCGTGGAGGCCCGACGGTGTCACCCGACGAGGCTTGACCGGAACGGAGAATTGGGATCCGACGAGGCTTATTGTGAGTGTTAGCCCTAGAATGACGAGATTTAAGGCTGGGATCCGACGAAAGGACGGTGTCGGGGAGGAAGATGCGAACGGAGAGGGAGGTGAAGGCGTCGATGTGAATGTCCTTGGTGGCGACACCGTCGACGAATACGGGGCTAGAGGCGGCCAAGGACTCCTCCGGCCGGGTTTGAAGAAGGTGACGGGGGAGGGTGTTGAAGAAGCAGGACTTTTATTATTATTATTTTTTTTTTGTTAAAAATGCCCAAATTGGTTGGGTAATAGGTAAAATTTTGGAACAGTTGAGGGTAAATCGGTAATTATACACAAAATTAACGGATTTTTTGACGGAATAACGCCATGGGTGACTATTTGTTAACAGAATCGAAGTTTTGGGTGATTTAAAACAAATTTTTGTATAGTGGGTGGTTAAGTGTAAATTCACCTATTTAACGGATAGTTTAGTGCAAATTTCTCTAAAATGCCCTTTGAGGACACGGAGACTACCGCCTCTCCTTCGATAAAAAAAAAAGTAAGACGACCCATAGTATATATATATATATATATAGATTCTTTTTAATGTGCATTTCCCCATAAACTCTATATACATGCTGCACGTGCCAAACAAATCTAATTTGGGGTTTGGTAAGGATATGCTTTCGGCACCAAAGCATCAAACAATCAGACCATGACACCAACCATCCTCGCAGAAACGGTATCTCGATTTGAACCAGACTCAACAAGTGGGAACTGACCTACGTGTCAACACCCTATTTTTTTATATTATAGTTTTCACTCTATCATTTTTACTATAAACTAATATTTGATGAATAAATCAAATAAATGAAAATCTAACAATAAAGTTATTCTAAATTTTCATTCACATAAGTCTTAGCAAAATCTTGGTTTCTTAAAAATTACAACTTACTAGTTTATAACCCGTACCATGTACGGGATGTGTTTTACATTTTTGTTTATGTTATATTAAGTTTTAAATACAATGTTACAATTGAATAAGTTTTATATGCGACATGTGTAATGTTATTTTTGTTGTAACAAAATTTAAAAACATATTTTGTGCTGTTTGACACTAATTTTGTAATGGGCCTATTTCCAAAATTAGTTTATGTTTTCAGTGGCCCATTTTATTCGGTCCAATTCTACTTTTCAGCTTGTAAATTCCATATCATCTCCTTGTTGCTTTACCAAAATTGGAAAAAATAGAGAGAGGGAGAGTTAACTCGTTGCATCAGACATGGCTGCCATAGCAATTTCTTCCTTCCTAATCCTGAATCTTGAGCTCAATTTCTATCTCAAACCGTCCAATTCATCATAGATCCGTTTGTTTCTTCACAATCTGCACCTCTATTAAAGTCGTATGGAAGATCGTTGTCGTTCCGATGAAAGGGGTCAGAATTTTTCTTCCGGTGGTAAATCAGCTTGAGGACTTTGGTTTTGGTGAATTTAAGAGAGGTATGTATTGTTTTGTGTAGCTTTGAATTGCCCGTTGTCTTCCTAATTCCTTGGTTGCTAGTTTTTGACCCCCTATACGGGAGGGGTTTTCATTGTTTTTTGGTTGTATTCAGGTAAAAATACAAATTTTCTGAATGAATAATTGAAATAAATAAATATATGCAGAAAACGTAATAAATCAATAATTTATTATATTAAGTAAAGTGCATATAATGTTTATTAATCCATAAACATCAAACTCGGTTGTCTATGGCTGTCAAAAAACTAAAACGTTGTTCTCTGATCATAACATCTAAAGTAAAACCTCTCTATCTAGCAGTAGTCTTACATGATATTGTGGAATACTTCTTTATATACAACGTTAGTTGTCATATTTGAAGTATTGTTGTTTTCGTCGCAAATTAGAACTGTCAGCCCATCCCTGCTGGTGACTCTTGAAAAGGCAACATAGAGTTGTCCGTGTGTAAATACTGGTCGTGGAAGGTACAAACCAACTCGTGAAAGAGACTGGCCTTGGCTTTTGTTGATTGTCATTGCAAAGCAGACCATAAGTGGAAATTGTCGTCGTCTCAGCTTGAAAGGCAATGTAATGTCTGAAGGTGTGAGAAGCACTCGTGGAATCATAACCTTTTCTCCAACATGGGTTCCAGAAATGATTTTAGCCTCAATGACATGCTGCATTAGCTTTGTTATGACTAATCGAGTTCCATTGCACAATCCATTGGATTGATCAAGGTTACGAAGTAACATAACAGGCACCCCTACCTTAAGTTTAAGGCAATGATTTGGAATTCCAGAGATTCTAATACTGTTTAGATAGTCAACTGAATACAATTCTTCATGACCACGACTGTTTCCATCTGTTGGGCAAATACTATCTGAACTTAGATATACTTTCTCTTCTCCTGGCAGTAGGGACATAACATAGTCGTTTACCTTTTCTACAACTTCAAGTGTAGGAGCAAGAATTGTCCTTTCCTCGAAATACTTGGATTCTTTCATCTTCTCTACAATTGAAGGGTAGACAGATCCAACCATAGATGCAATTGGATCAGAGGTCTCTTTAATCAGTAAATCATCTGGAATCTGTATTTTTGCTTCTCCATCATTAGGCCCACCTATGGTACCGTCTCCTATACTGAGGATCCATTCAGAAAATTCTCTTAGACTATTTAGATCAGAATCTGCTAACCCAGCTTGAAGTCTCATATTTCTAGTCAAGCGAAGCACTTTACAATGTGCCCATAAGTAGGAAGAATTAATCGTCGCTGAAATAATATCTTGTCTTGAACCTTTAGGGACCACCGGTAAGATTTGTCTGAAATCCCCACCAAACACAACCACTTTTCCACCGAATGGTTGTTCTGAGCTTCGTGGGTTAGTGTTTCTAAGGACATCCCTCAGACTTCTATCTAATGCCTCAAAACAATGTTTGTTAGTCATTGGTGCTTCATCCCATATAATAAGCTTTGTCTTAGCTAGAAGCTCAGCCATGGGTGTGCCTGGTCTGATTTCACAACTCGACTCTCCATGTACATTAATAGGTATAGCAAACCTAGAATGTGCCGTTCTGCCACCTGGAATTAATAGAGAAGCAATTCCACTTGAAGCTACAGTCAAAACAATACCTCCTTCACTACGTATTGCTGCAGAAAGTGATTTCCAAATGAATGTTTTCCCTGTTCCACCATACTCATATAAAAAGAAGACACCTCCTTCACCTCTTGACACCGCATTTAAGATCTCATCATAAACTCTTCTTTGTTCCTCAGTAAAAGTAGAGATCAACCTTGTATTTTC
Source organism: Polygonum aviculare (assembly GCA_934048045.1). Classification (NCBI taxonomy): domain Eukaryota; kingdom Viridiplantae; phylum Streptophyta; class Magnoliopsida; order Caryophyllales; family Polygonaceae; genus Polygonum; species Polygonum aviculare. The sequence continues at coordinate 25,040,847 of OW204030.1, read as the reverse complement.
ACGGTTTAATTCTTCTCTATCATAGTTTAACTCATCTTGTATAAGCTTGTTGAGACCTTCAGAAATCAGCATGTCATCTGGAACTGGCATTGAGGGATACCTACGTAGACAGCTTCCGTTTCTTTGTAGCAATTTATCAATCTCAGCAAGTGTATAGTTTTGCAACTGTTCATTGCCTAACTGTAATTCTGCAGATAGTAATTATTAGACATAATTATATTCAAAGGATTTTAAACATTAAAAAGAAAAAAATGTAAATGTTCAGCCAACAAACAGCTAATACGTGAATAGCTTATATGTTAATGTTAATATTTTTCTGGATGCTATAAATGGAGTACGTAGCAAGAATATTAATATAAAAGAATTATAAACTGTCAAACTTTTTAATGAAATATTTAAATTATATCAGAACTTACTTTCATTATTAAGGATAGCTCTTTGTTTAGCAAGAATATCTTCAGACAATACATGCCATGTCTTTTCCCATATGTATTCTGGCCTTGATAAACTGCCAGACAATAATAACATTGCAAAAAGAGTCCTGACATAGTGTGCTGAACTCCAAGAAATTGCATCAAGTATACCATCAATGTACTCCCTCTCGTCATCAAGCAACCCCATAGCGTAGCAAGCTTCTTTAAAAGATGGATAAAGAACTCCATTGATAGTCCTTATATCTTCGTAAGATTTCGGTCCTCTTACATGGTTTAATAAGATTCTAAGATAATAGTTTTCACCACTTCCTGGAGGCACATTATATATTCGACCTATTGTCTTCCTCTTAGCTTGACGCTTTGTCCAATGTTTGTTGTCCTTCCAAACATAATATTTTGGGAACTCATGATAATATAGTTTTCTTGCATCTGCATCCTTGCTGTTACGATCCATCCATGCCAAAAACATTGTAGTTTTATCCTTGGCGTTGTCTAATACAAAATCAATCGGTTCCTCATCTTCAAACAACACATTTTGTTCGTCAGGAAGATGGAAACTCAATCTCTCTACCCCGTGAGTTCTATAATGTATGTCGAATTTATATATTCTCCAGGTTGATTCACATGGAGAGACATACCTAAATCACATATTTCAATATAAAATAGTTACGTAACAAAATATTAATAATGCATATATAAAATATTGAACATTTAGGGGCAAAAAATATGTTTTCAGAGCTCAATGAAGTGGTGTTATCTATTTAGTAAGAGATGGATGTGTAGGGCTGACTTTTGTTTTTAAATTATATGAAATTTGTTTTCTCTAATAAATTGCTACGTATTTTACATTGATGTACTAAAACCAAAGTTCCTGTATAAGTAAGAACCTAATTAGATCTACATATAAGACTTGATTTGAATACTAATATATCTAGCAAACAAAGACAATGTAGTCAGTACGTGTAAACATAGATAAATAATTAATGAAAATAGGTGAGATGGCATTTAGAAAATCTGCATTATATATAAGAGCATTGATGTACGTACCTGCAGTCGTAGTATTGCTTTATTTCATCAATGTTACTTGAATCTCCACCATCGACAGAAATTACTGCCGTTGCCCTATCATGGCCTTTGGTTATGTATTTGAACAAATATTTTACAGATCTTGCTTGATTGCACCATTCAACATTGATATGAGCCCTATACTTCATTAGGAGGGTTGGATTGTATGGAACTACATATGTGTTGTCCAAAACATTCCCATTTTTGTCCACAGTTATGCCACTGTCCCTTCTTTTGTATATGGGATATCCATCCTCATCAATTGTAGTTCTATCCACAAAGTTCTTAGGGTAGTGCTTTGTACACTTTCCTTCCTTCATGCATATATTATTTGGGTTCATTGCTCCACAAGGACCATGCATCATACACTCTGTAACAACTTGGTACAATGAAGGCTGCTCAACAGGATTTGGCATTTCAGCAGAAATTACTTTGTCTATGTCTTCAACATTTTTAATTTTATGATCGCGATGTAAGAACAAAACAATATGTGCATGAGGCAGCCCTCTCTTTTGAAACTCAATTGTATAGATCACTACAATAATAAAATAAAACCAAAGTAAGAAATAGTAATATATAAGGAAATAAATATGATAAATAACTGTTCCTGTAATTTTACATTCATAAAAAATGTATTCACTTGATCATACCTGCCTTTACTTTTCCAAATATTTGACCTGCTTTGAAATCTTCAATCATCTCATTAAGCTTCATTTTGAATATTCTGCTGATAATGTCAGGTCTATACTCAGGTGCTAAATTTCTTCTATTTAGAAATCTGGTGAATTCAGGCCACTTTGGGTTGCAGGTAAATGTAATAAATAAGTCAGGGTGTCCATACTTCTTGCAGATTGCCATCGCATCTTGGTAGTTCTGTATCATGTATCTGAAGCTGCCAGTAAAAGATGAAGGTAAACAGACACGTTTTCCTGAGGATGAAGGATCTGTATTTCCTCCCAGAACTGCTTCAGCAATGCTCTTATATTTCTCCGACCTGAAGTCTGACTGATTATTTCGAAGGTAAGTCAGCCTTGCAGATTCAATCATCGTATAAGAATCAACCAAGAATTGTTGGAATAGCTTTTTTGATGACATAAGTAATGATCTTTCCGCAGGCCTTTCTTGAATCCGGAATGCAAAAAACTCCCTCATGCTACACTTGTTTCTCTTTCTAGAAGAGGTGTCTCCCACATCGCTTAATCCAATATCAATCCTGAACCCATCCTCACCATATGGAAACAGTAATGGGTATTGTAAAGGAAGGTATAGCGGGTGGACTTCACTAATACGTTGAAGGTAACGGTCTCTTGTTTCAACAATAATATCTCTATGGTCACCATGGGTTCCCATGTCATCAACAATAAGAGCTGCCACTTCAGACGATGTAGGAAGATTATATCTCCTTGCATCAGTTTCTCTTGAATATATAAGTCTTATCTTTAGATTTTCTTGAGAACTTTCTGCAAATCTTTCTCTTGCCATTCTAAATGTCTTTGCCACCGGATTGTTCTGATCTATCATATTTTTCAAATCGTGCACAATTGCAGTGTTGAATGATCCTGTATCTCTTGACCTGCATTTATATAAGATATAAGGCACAATAAAAGTAAACTAAATGAAATATTTAACATAATATAAGACATGGATTTCCTGTAGGTTTTTGCCAACTTTGTATTTTCCACATCAGATGCTCAACAGTCCAAAAGGATACAGATTTCAGGCTCAAGATATAGAATGCACAAGCAAATGTTTGTCTTTTTTAATGGAAAGTTTGAACACGAAATGGATAATGTAAACAAACCTATGAGCGCGAATGCGGTTTTCTTCTTCATTCTCAGTGTCATATATGTATAGTTGTGAAAACTTTGGCATACATCCATGATTGGGCAGCAAAGTCCCTATCCTGTGACAATTTTGACCATTTAGCCTGAATGTATATGGTCCATGACCACTTCCTGTAATAATCCTTCCACCCATGGAGGTAAATGAGAACATATTATATGATATAATATTTTTTATGAAATGATTGCTTCTTTGATCTCTATTTTTCAACAGGTTGATGAGCAGCTGTGGTGGTGCCTTCAACAATGGCAACTCAATCTTTCCTTTACTACAGCATAAAGAGAACAATGGATTTCTTGGTGTGGCTGTTTTTTCGGATCTTTCTTCATACCACATCAGAGCACCACAAAATTCACACTTATAACATGGATCACCCAAGTCTGCATATTCTACACGCACATAAACAATATAACAGGATTAATGTCATGATTAAATTTTCCAATTTATGATTAGTAACAAAAGAATTAGGATAATAGAAAACTATACAACAAATACGTAAAATATGGGTAGTTTTTACCTTGCAATATGTTGCGGTTAATATTTGTGCGTTGGCTTAAGAGTGCACGTTTTCTCTTCAATCTATTTTCTGCATAAAATTTAGCCTTGTCTTCCTGTATAATTCAAGAGGGGAAAAATAAATAATAACAAAAATTTAACAACTGAGGTATAGTATTAAAAAAAAAAAATTTTACACTGTTGAGATGTTCTTTTTCCCAAAGATATCGATTGCTAATATAGCGATGCATACTTAAACCTGTAATATGCATACTTGTTAGCCAAGAGACATGTACTTAGTTTTGTTATTCGCAAAACACAATATCATGAAAAAAATCAAGTCAGTAACTCATTCAAACAATAAAATTCAAACGTAGGATACCGATGGCTACGCATGCAATCAAATAATAAAATTCAAACGTAGGATACCGATGGCTACGCAGGCAAGCTGAATTCAAACGTAGGTTGAATCTACCAAAACCCCTAGAAGATTAGAAGACCATCCAATTTGGAATCAGGTACTATATTTACGTACTAAATCTTTTTTAAAACAAAGATTTGCAAAGCATGGATACAATTTTTGTTTTGCAAGCTGTACGTACATGAAAAATTAAAAAGAAAAAAGTAAAATATTCCAACTTCTATATTACGTACCAAAACATAGATAAATTAACCCGTACTATATCTATCAATTTTGGAACTACTTCCATATCAAACAACTATTTCCATATTGCTCAAAAAAAAAAGAGAACTATTTCCATATTACTTACGAAACGTAGATGTTGCTTGTAGGGCAAGCTTATCTTTACTTACATTGTAGGAGTATTCGAATTTTTTCTTTTTCCAAAAAAATGTCATATATCTATCTATATATCAAAGAAGAATCCTCTTTGACAAATATGATTTTATCTTCAAAATTTATGTACCTGTATGAACATGAATGTATTCCAAGATAAAAGTCATCTCCCTTTTTTATATTCGTATAATTATTATATCTTCTTTGAAGAGTTAATTGCATATTACATGTTCTTATCTATGGCATATAGTTAAGTATATATTTTCTAAATTGAATCAATATATATATACATATAATATTTTATTTATATCTATTTAAAGTCCATACATTGGAAAATATAGTCTTTTTTCCAAGCATTATTTCAACTAGTTAAAGACCCGTACCATGTACGGGTAATGTCAATATAAATGTGACTTAATCGCTTAGAGAACAAATTTCAATCGAGCCGACATTGAAACAAATACTTAAATTTGAAAAACCAAATATGTTCGTAAATAATGTCACACTAATACATAATATAAATAAATTAATGTTAAGTGTTCAACAATTAGAAATAATGAAAAATAAAGTATATAATAGATTGAAAATGCCCAAGTGGTATGATACGCTCCATTGGTGAATAATTCGACATCGAATTTTCCAAGGTTGTTTGCTCGCATCAAATATTGGCAATATCATCGTACATGGATACCATCTTCAAATCCTTCAAAAGTACAAAATAATCTTAATTTAAATAGAATTTAACTTAAGGTAGATAAACGTAAAAAAAAATATCAATATGTACTTACACGTAAGTGATGGAGGAGAAGAAATCAATGTCAGAAGTATTTGGACAATATCGAAGTGTTTGGACAGTATCTATGTATGTGTATGTATATAAACTCGATATACCTAGAATCCCATACCGAGTAATATCGATACATCTATGTACTTATATATAAACTCGATATATAAAAAAAGAAATTATTATGTAGGTATATCTCCAAATATGGAAAAGCAAGTTTATCTCAAAGCATTATTTACAAAATATGCTAACTAAATTATACGCATACAAACAACCTAATTGTTTATGCTAATTATATATAAGATTAATTTAATTAGTTTGAACAAAGTCACGTACCGTAGTCTACCTAATGATTCATTATATGTGTACTTTACCCGTATAATATCTATGATTCATTATATGCGTACATAGTCTACCTAATTATTCTAACTAATTATGTATAAAAGAGTCCTACGCAATATTCTAACTACCTAATTAGTGCATATATAAGCAATATCAGGATCATTCATATTTTTTCAATATATTTTTCTGCAATTTCGGGATCATTCATAAACTACCTAATATTCTAACTACCTTATTGGTGCATGTAGAAGCAATTTCGGGATCATTAATTTTTTTCATGATTTTTTTATGGATTTTTTTATTCAGTCTAGATTACGTGGCATAAATAACATTTTTTTATACAGTGTTGATGAGGTGGCGCAATTTTTTCAACAGAGATGGGTTCTGCTTTATACTGTATTATAGTAGATTATAGTAGATTAAGACATATTTTTCTAGTTTTTGGTGGGAGTAGAGAAACCTTTTATAAAAAAAATTGTAAATTATAATAAGTCTGCATGAATAGTAATATATGATTCTTTATTGAAAAAATAGTAGCGAAAAAAGAAAAGAAAAATATTCCAACTTCTATATTACGTACCAAAACATAGATAAACTAACCCGTACTATATCTATCAATTTTGAAACTACTTCCATATCAAAGAACTATTTCCATATTGCTCAAAAAAAAAAGAACTATTTCCATATTACGTACGAAACGTATATGTTGCTTGACGGGTTAAACTCGCTCTCTATATCTTAATGTACGGCAGTACCTGTGCTAAAATTTACGTATGTGTATGAACATGAATGTATTCCAAGATAAAAGTCATCTTCCTTTTTTATATTCGTATAATTATTATATCTTCTTTGAAGAGTTAATTGCATATTACATGTTCTTATCTATGGCATATAGTTAAGTATATATTTTCTAAATTGAATCAATATATATATATATATATACTATTTTATTTATATTTATTTAAAGTCCATACATGGGAAAAAATAGCCTTTTTTCCAAGCATTATTTCAATTAAGACATATTTTTTCTAGTTTTTGGTGGGAGTAGAGAAACCTTTTATAAAAAAAATTGTAATTATAATAAGTGTGCATGAGTAGTAATATATGATTCTTTATTGAAAAAATAGTAGCGAATACATGGTTTAATAAAATTTTCTCAAACTTGGAACTAAAATCTAAATAAATTAAAATTAGACAAAAATATTAATTCCTTCACAAAAAAGCGTGAATTTCATCTATCATCCTTTTCAATCTTCACACTCTTTAACTTTAGAGTTGATGGATCTCCAACAGTATCTTCGTCAACATCGCTTGTTAAATCTTCAAATACTCTCTTTTTTGTTGTTGTTGATGACATTATCTCCTACAAAAAAAATAACAACAATAGGAATTTATTAGAGGGATTATTTTTGGCTCACTATTTGTAATAATAGAGGTATAAAACTAAAAATATCACCTGTGCAATTACTGATTTTTTTTTGAATTCTTGAATTACTTCAGCATCATCAGTAATATCTTTCACCGTATATGATGCAAAACGCTTATATTTTCCATCTTGAATGGTGATTTCTACCTTAAATAAAAATGTCTTATTTAAGAAGAATTCTAGATCATGGGGAAACACATTGAGGTCACCATCCTGTAAAAGTAAGATTGGTATATGTTATCAAACTATAATGTATATTGATGATGATTTTAGGCTTTAAAGTGTGCCTATGTGTATATATATTACCTTGAAAATTTGTTCAACTAAAGTATTTGCAGCTTTTCCAATGAAAGATTGAACCAACCTATCAAATATAGTAAATGATGCGATATTTTTATCATCATCAGATACTATGAGTGCTAATCTATATCTGCCAGAAATAAAAAAATAGTTAAAGTAAGGATCCCTATATACTTTGATACGAAGTATTTACAAACTGAGTAATATGCTCTTAGTTACCTGTAGTGTGGCAAATTGGCATAGTCTTTGCAAACTTTGCAATAAAACCTATCTCCTTCGGGGTCAACCTTTTTAACACACCTCTTACATCCATTGTAATACCATGTGGCTTTATTTTCGATATCAACAATAGTAGCAACAACCACACCGATACAATCCTATATATAAAATTAATGTAATGTTGCTACTTTATTATAAAATTATTGTACATTCAGATATTATCACCAAACTTATACAGTATATATTAAGACAACTTACCTTTTCTGCCTCTTTGATCTCTTTCATAGAAGTTTTAAACGATGGATGGAAGAATTTTTCTCCTCCTGAGTCCGAAACTGTAGTAACTATATGAGTGATGCCACATTGTGTACCAATTTGTTTATTTTGTGTAGATGAACTGCAATTTCATGATCGAGCAATATTAGTGACATTACCTCATGTGTTATTTATGTGAAATTCAAGAAAGGGATGCATGCTCAAATCTCAATATTAATAATGTACATAAACAATAGACAATTATCTTACCTTTGTAAGAAACTTTCAATTTCTGGAATACTTTTAGCAAAATAAATTTTTGAGGCAAAGAGTGCACTTGCTATTGATATTTTGGCTGCAATAAATCATAGTATTAAAAAAATTAATATGATGTATAAAACTAATTTTAAAAGACTCTATAATATATAAATGCTTATATATCATTACCTCCAAAAGGCTTGACTCTGAAAAATTGAAATATGACAACGATGCGTTCATCCTTATGTTCTTGTACATAATTTGACATGTCATCAACATGTTGATCCCATAAAGTGCACTTAAGAATATTGTTACTAAACAATACAGAAAAAAATAATAATAATGTCATAATCTATAAAAAAAAATATTATAATCAATATATGTGTTGTAAAACCCAACAAAAAAGACATTAGTAAAACATATAACAAAAAAAAAACCTAATATATGCTACCTAAATAAAAACCCCCTAGTTTTTATTATATCTAGTTGACACACTTAAACTAAGGTTACTCACTGTTCTTTGTGTATGTTTTGCTTTCATATGTATTTGTTGTAGAATCACATTGTGCTCGTAAAAATTGTAAAACTATTTCATGTCTTTCATATATATTGCGGTAAGTTGGATGAAGTCTGCAGTTACGTATGTTGCTGTCTCTGACATTTCAAACATGTTTCATGCCAATCATAAATTACAAAACTACACTAAGAGCCATGGCACAGATATTGTAAAGTTCTATTCATAGGAAATATATTGAATGTATAATCGTACCACAAATAAAGATATAGGATATATATTTTGATAAAATATAAAAGATTATATATTGAATGTATAATCGTAGCACAAATAATAGATCAAGGGAAGAAAACAAATAAATTTTAAAAAATCAGAATAAATACATGGATAATATGTGTACGGCTTAACATACCTTTGATCTTCAAGTTTGATTTCCATTTTTTTGGATACTCTTTTTTCTTTCTTATATGTGTTGATGTCACTAAATTCAATTAGCTCACCAATAACGTCTACGAAAAAAAAAAGATTAGGTAGAACGAAATATAGTATAGAAAATATTAAAAAGATAAACTATATAGAAAATTTACCTACACAATCGTTCTCCTTGAATTTTCCCGACATGATGCTATCAAAATTTACAAATGCAAAGCCTTTTAATGGGATAGATGTATTGTCACATAGGACAACGGTTGTAGTATAATAAAAAGTTATTTTATACGCATGTTTAGTGATCTTATATTTATTGACATTCTCATCCACCACAAAATTAGATATCTTATAAACTGAATACTCCTTCATGATTTTCTCAAATTTGTTGAGAGAAAAAGATGGGATGGTGGCTTCAATCTTGCAATTCTGCATCAACAAAATATTTGTCAAATTAAGATGGACAACTACTTAATATATAAAAAAACGTTAAAAAAAACTAAACCTTTTCATCCAAGAGAATCATCTCAATGTCGTCCTTCCCTTTAAAGTTCTTCTTCTTCCACATTGCTATAACGCGAACTATGATAGTATAGTTCTTTTTATCTTTAGTAAGCTCCTCGATAAAGTTCGGCATTGAGAACAAATTGCTCTTTTCTGAGAAGAACGACGAACAAATTGCTCTTTTTGAGAAGAACGATTTTTTTCTAAATTGCTCTTTCTGAGAAGAACGATTTTTTTCTTTTGGCTTGAGAACAATTTACGTAGGAATTTACGTAGCAATATATGGTTGGAATGCTTATATAGGATGCAATTTTAATGGATAGATATTGTATAAGGATAGATATTGGATATGGCTAGATATTGTATATAATTAATTATTATTATTATATTGTATGGATAGATTGTATTGCAAACAACCGTACTATATATGTGTTGGCTAGATATTGAAATTATGATACAACCGTATTTGAGACAATATAATTTAGATGAGGAAAATATAATATGGAAAATATTACATGGTACAACCGTATTAGTATTTTCATATTAAGAACTTGGATAGATTGTATTTAGGATCGTATTTGGATAGACAATTCTAGTTTTATGGAAAATATAATATTTGAACTTATATTGAAACGGATCAAGTTTGGATAGATTGTATTTACGTCCTTCCATGGTACAACCGTATTTCTGATGGATTCATATTGAAAATTATGGCAATTAATTAAAAGGATTTAAAAAAAAAATTTGTTAAATATCTGGTGGGGCCAGAATCAACGTGGAGGCTCGAAAACGGTCGGCTTTTATAGTATATATTGATTCTATGAGATGCAAAAACTACTGTATTAAATAATTCATGCCTCACAATAAAATAAAATAATTTTAAAATTGTACCAAAAAATAAATATTACTTCTTCCGTTTTAAAATCGTTATCTAAATATTACACACATATTAAGAAAGAATTATTTTTCCTATATTATTCATATAATGACATGTAGAAAAATATATATAAATATAATAGAGTTAATTATTAGAGATATAAACAAAAAATATGAAATTAAAAAATAACGTGAAACAATAAAAAACTATTTTAAAACGGTAGCAAAAAAAAAAAATCTTAAGGCCCATGAAAGCTAATAGCAGCCGCCCACGGTATAAATATACGTAGGAACCCGCAAAGGATTCTCCGCCATCAAGCGTTCGTTCCTTCTCTCTCTCTCTGCATCGCAATCCGCTACCGCATCCACGGTTAGGTCACCCCCGCCTTTACTTTCTTTCTCCCTGCACACAGATTTTGAATTCAATTTTTTCCGCTCCCCAGAAAATAAATTCTCTGTATAAAAAGGGGAGAACAAAGGGAACGAGTTGATTGTCAATTGCTCTGGTTTCTGATTTCATTCTCCTGTATTTGTTTTGCTTTTGGTAGACGAACGAATAATATGGGAAGCTCTGAGTTTTCATGGAAGTTGCCCGATCACCCCAAGCTTCCCAAGGGGAAAACTATTGCCATGATAGTTTTGGATGGATGGGGTGAGGCCGCCCTTGATGAGTACAATTGTATCCACAAAGCTGGTACCACCACCATGGATTCCCTTAAACAGGTTTACATCTCTCTCATCAATCGCGGTTCATATCGGTTGAAGCTGTTTGTTTTCTTAGATCTGGTTATTTGTTTGTCCATCTATTGGTTTCTGGTTCCGTGTGCTCATAGATCTGGTTGTTCAGATCTGAAAACCGAGAAATAAATTGTTAATTCTTTTCTCTTGCTTTTCTTTTGGTTCAGGATCTGTGTTGTTTTGGTTTTGACTTTTGACTTCGGTCTGTGACTCAAAAGATGAATTCTTTATTACGAAAAATTGATTAGGAATCATGCCTTATTTTAATCAGCATGAATCGCAAATATTTCAACAGAAGTTGAAATGATGAGTAAGCATCCATCCTTTGTGAAGTTGAAATGATCTCCTGTGGGAAACTTTTATGTGGCCACAATAGACAGCTTTGTAATTTCAGTGGTCAGATGACTCAGATCATAATCTAGTGGGTGTGCCAATCAATCTGTGCGAAGTACATAATGGGGGTTGGTTGCATTTCTCTAAGCTGCCAAGAGTTGTATGTAAAAGAGAACTATGAATCAATCTAATAATTTTCTTGAGAATTGGTTTATTCTTAGTCTCTGAAGGAGTCTTGAATTGATGTGTCTTTTCGTGGTACTTTAGTCTCTCTCATTTCTCTTAAGCCTTTGCAAAAACTCTGATTTGCGTTTATCAGATTGAACTAAGTCATAGACATTAACACTGCACTTTCACTTTTAATAGCTTCTTTTCGCGATTTCCTGCCTAACATGCATATGAGTGGGTTTCTTGCCTCAGTTTTATGGGAGAATTCGAACTACACTGCGTATTTTGGGTAGTAAATTTCTGGCTAGAAGACTACTTTGTGGATATCTAACGACGAATGTTTGTGTAATTATATAGGGGGCCCCTGAAAAGTGGAGGCTGATCAAGGCTCATGGTACTGCTGTGGGGCTACCCTCTGAAGATGACATGGGCAATAGTGAAGTTGGTCATAATGCTCTTGGTGCTGGTAGAATATTCGCTCAAGGGTAATATGCTTTCTATACTTTACACTACACTACTGACTGCTCATTGTATAACTTAGTTTTCACTTGATAAAATGATAGACAAGTGGTATACGTTTCTTGATTTATCTTTAAATAATAAAGTAGTATTATAATATCCTCTACGTCTGACTTTTAACATGTTAGCTAGATTTCAGATGTCATCAATCATGCTCATTTTTCTTCTTTCAGTTTAAGACTTAACCCCCTCAATCTCTATGCTGTGCATCAGGCCATCATTAATAGTTAATTACTCCATATCTTTCTTGACTTTGCTTGAGATTTTAGAATTGCTAACAATTAAAGTATTGATTTCTCATAGTCAGAAATGTAATATGTGGAATATTCTCGAATGAGGGATCAACCTAGCTTGGAAATGGTGGCTGTAATTCTTTTCTTTTTATAATATGGATTTGGTGGCATGTGGTAATTGATTTGAAGTTTGCTATGTAATTATTTTGTTAATACAGTGCCAAGCTTGTTGACCTTGCACTTGCTTCTGGAAAAATCTATGACGGTGAAGGGTTTAAGTACATCAAGGAATCTTTTGAGACTGGCACACTGCACCTTATTGGTCTTTTGAGTGATGGAGGCGTACACTCTAGACTTGATCAAGTTCAGGTATGTGTTTCTACTTACTCTAAACATTGTTTCTTTAGCTTCTGTTATAGATATTCAGATTACGGTCATTACTGACTTTCTTTATTACCACATTCTCAGCAATTACTCAAGGGTGCTGCTGAACGTGGTGCCAAGAGAATTCGTGTTCATTTCCTCACTGATGGACGTGATGTGTTGGACGGCTCAAGTGTGGGGTTTGTTGAAACCCTTGAGAGTGATCTAGCTAAGCTCCGAGAACAAGGTGTTGATGCTAGAGTTGCATCAGGTGGTGGTCGTATGTACGTAACAATGGATCGTTATGAGGTATATTTGTGTCTTGGCATTTGATATGAATTGTGTGTATCTCCTACTAAATAGTTGGATGTCAGTGTCTTATCTGCCAATCCTCACTATTTTTTTTACAATGACAGGAGATGTTTAATTTATTGAGAGTGTGTCTTGGTGTACATAATAGCTTTATTTTTCTTATAATATTAGGTGTACACATGTAAATACTGTATACAATATTCCTTGCTGGCAATTCAATGATTTTGAACTATAACATGAGATCTCGCCTTTCACAGAATGATTGGGAGGTTGTAAAGCGTGGATGGGATGCCCAAGTTCTCGGTGAAGCTCCATACAAATTTACCGATCCTGTGGAAGCTGTTAAGACACTGAGGCAGGATGCTAATGACCAGTACTTGAAACCATTTGTTTGTGTTGATGAAAATGGGAAAGCTGTTGGTCCTATAGTTGATGGGGATGCTGTGGTGACATTCAACTTCCGTGCTGATCGCATGACTATGCTTGCCAAGGCACTCGAGTATGAGAAATTTGACAACTTTGACAGAGTTCGGTTCCCTAAGATCCGTTACGCTGGTATGCTCCAATATGATGGTGAATTGAAGCTTCCAAGTCATTATCTTGTTACCCCTCCAGAAATTGAAAGAACATCTGGCGAATATTTGACATATAATGGAGTCCGTACTTTTGCTTGCAGGTACGTTTCAGTATTTTCATATGCTTGAATATTTTGTTACTGTCTGAAACTTGGTATTTTGTTGATTCGCTAGTATTCCTTATATCTGTATTTGCATTGCATTAGCATATATCTGACTTTCTATTATTACAATGTATCAGTATTTATATTTGAGTTTCTATGATCATCTCACATATGCCATTTTTTAACATCTACAATCATTTACATTTGCTGCAGTGAAACTGTCAAGTTTGGTCACGTTACCTTTTTCTGGAATGGTAACCGTTCAGGGTACTTCAATGCCGAAATGGAAGAATATGTTGAAATCCCCAGTGACAGTGGTATCAGTTTCAATGAACAGCCAAAGATGAAGGCTATAGAAATTGCTGAGAAGGCAAGGGATGCGATTCTTAGTGGCAAGTTCCACCAGGTGATGTTTCATGGCATACAATGGTCCTTATATTCTATTTCCAGGAAATTGTGATGTTATATTGATACATGACCTACATATTTTCCCAGGTGCGTGTTAACCTTCCAAACGGAGATATGGTTGGTCATACTGGAGACATTGCTGCTACAGTCGTAGCTTGCAAGGTTGCTGATGAAGCTGTCAAGGTAATTTTGCCTTCTACTTTATCTGGTTGCATGAATGTAGCACCCAATTGCCCCAAGCTCATTCCCCACATATCTTCGTGTACATAACTGGGGCAGTAAAGTTCGCATTCCCGTTTTTGAAATATGACTCAAGTTTCTTATTTGTTTTCAATATCCAGACCACATAGTCTTGCATGTTGGTAAGAATTTTCTAGAAGTATGGGTTCAGTTTTGTGCTTGATTTAATTTTACTCAAATTCTAATGAAAAAGCATGTTTTTAATCAAACCCTAAATCCTTGGTAGGTTAAAAAAATCAAGTTGGTAATGGTTTTTGAAAATAGTGCGCCCTAAACTAGTTTTATATTTGCCCCGCATTGCTACTGCCCAATAACACTAACAACACTATAATTTTGCTTATGACTCCCCACACTATTTAGGGCTAGCAGTATCAGTGTCAATAAGCTATATATCAACCACAGTGGGTGATATTGTGCAACAAAACAATAATTGATGAAATGCCTTTTGTTTGTGGAGTAATCTGACAAATCTATTGCAACAGATGATCCTTGATGCAATTGAGCAAGTTGGTGGCATATACGTGGTGACTGCTGACCATGGAAATGCTGAAGATATGGTTAAGAGAGACAAGAAGGGAAAGCCACTCTTGGACAAAAACGGCCAACTCCAAATTCTGACCTCTCACACACTACAGCCGGTAAGTAGTCTTAGAAGTTGTGTAATTATGCTGACTAAATTCTCTTGAAATTGTTAATTTTGCTAAGGGAACATTTGAACTTGTGTCATGCAGGTCCCCATTGCAATTGGTGGTCCTGGTCTTGCCTCCGGTGTCAGATTCCGCACTGACCTCCCTCCTACTGCTGGTCTTGCCAACGTAGCTGCAACCGTCATAAACCTCCATGGATTGAAAGCCCCGGCCGATTACGAGGAAACCCTTATTGAAGTGGTTGGTAACTAGGCCAATGGCTAGCGAAAGAGGAGCTTCAAACTAAACATTTTTAAGTTATGCAAGTTGCTACAGTTTTGAACTGGCGGTAGTTATTTTGAGGATCATTTTCTGAAATAAATTCAAACTCTGGCTGTATTTGATATCCAGCCTCTTGTTGCAAGAAAAGAGGGTAGTGGAAAAAAATTCTTGAGACCAATGCTGTCATTTTTTCCTGACACCAATATTACTTCTTGCGCTACATGATATGATCTTTGTTGTCTACATTCCTCCATTTGCTTGCTTCTGGCTCAGTTTTTGCAGCTTGGTTAACCAAAGTGGCGGTTCCGGTTCCAGCTCCGAACAAGCAGTTAAGGAAACCTAAACCATGGAGGTTTCGGTTTTGACCAATTTCCTCTCAGTTTTGATTGGTTTCGGTGTTGGTTTTGATTTTTTTTTTCCTTACAGCCCGCGGTCGTGGCCCACACTACCGCGACTGCGGTTTTCATCTAGAAGGATGATCATTCTATCCGGTTTTTATTTTATTTTTTAAAACTATCCGGTTTTTATTTTATTTTTTTAAACTATCCAGTTTTTATTTTATTTTTTAAAAAAGTTCTTAAACTGCTGGTTTGTATCTAGTTACGGTTACGGTTTGAACAGGTCGGTTCACAAGTTTGGGTTAGCCTCGAACCTTAACCTAAACCTAGATAGGTGGTTTGACGGTTTAGGTTACAGTTCCGGTCCGGTTCCGGTTTTGGTCCGGTTCACCAGTTCAAACCGAACCGGACCCAGCTCTACATGCATTGCTCTGCAGTCTGCAGCCATAAACGAATGCACGAAGTTTGCATCAAATTGGTCATTCAAAGCAACTTAATAATATACCGTATACATCAGATACTGAATTGCTGAGTTTCTTATTTAAGATTCTGGTAGTTATCGTATACGGGTTCGCTTGATGCTTGAACTTTGACACTGAGATTTGAGTGTGATGAGACACCTCCTCCGCCTGGGACCGCTCTTCCTCTGCTCCTCCCATGCCAAATCCCCTTCTCTCGGCCTCTCCTCGGCCGCCATTGTCGTCGAAAATGGCACCTCCCCTTCCCCAGACCCCCTCGTTTCCCAAGCCAACCGTGTAATCCCCCGCCTCTGCAACTCCGACCACCTCTCGGACGCCGTCCGTCTGATGGCCGCCGCCCTCTCCGCCACCGCCCAACCGCCTCCGTCGTTCTCCGTCCTAGCCGACCACCTGACCTCTCATCCTTCCATGGCCGACTCAATGGCCTTAATCAACCGCCTCAAGTACAGCCCTTCCGGCCAGCCCTCCCTCCTCCCCGTCGCCGGAACCCTAATCGACGCCTACCTCAAGAAGCAGCGCCCCAAGGAGGCCGTCAAGCTCCTCCAATGGATGCTCCGCCCAGATTCCGTCTGCGCTCCTGATCGCCACGTTTTTAGGGTTTTGGTTTCTGGGCTGTTCGGCTGCCGGGCCGGGCTCGAGGCGCTTCGGGCTTTGAGGGAAATGCTCCGGGCCGGGTTCGGGCCTGACCCGGATCTGAGGGCTGCGGTTCATGGAGGCGTGTTGAGGTTGGCGATGGTCAAAGAGGCTGTGGCTTTGGATGCGGCGTTGGAGTGTGCTGTTGGTGGAGGTCAAGGTTTTGACCAGGCTCTTGATTTGCTTGATGACATTATTTCCAAATGGGAGGATTAGATGTGCGAGTGTGTGTTAGTTCGATTGATTTGTTCCGAGTGATTCGTCTGCTCATGTACCCGTGTCAACCCCCCAAAATAATGATTACATGGTTCCATTGATTTGCACTGGTGTTTGAATCTGTGATTCTATTATTCATACTTTTAGGTATTTTCAGGAAAAATTAACCATTTGATTTAAGGCTATCAAACTCACATGATCTAATCTTCAACTGAAATTTATACCCTCGAATCAAGGTTATCAATTTTGTGATTCTAGTCGTACGATCCTATGATATAAAATTCAAAAAATGATTCAAATCGTACATAGTTGTAAGATCGTACATAGTTGTAAGAAGTGGGATGGTATATGATCGACATAGGATTGTATAGAATCATAGGATGGTAAATATTAACGTGAGATCCTACTAAATCACATAAATTAAATTACAAGTCATTATTTTACATAATTTTTTACCATTAAATTCATACATTAGATTATTCCTAATTGATTCCATTTGTTAGTTAAAACTTAAATAAAAATTTAAAATTGCATTCTTCCTATCTTTTTTTTGGTTGAGGGCACTGCCCATCAGTGGCGGAGCCAGAGATTTTGATTTGAGGGGTCACCACAATAATATTATATTATATTTAATATATAGTAAAAAATTATTAATACAAAATAATATGAATATGATGACGACATTTACAATGTCAAAATGACGAAGATGTAGTATACGAGTTTTAAATTTTAATTTTTTTTAATGAATGATATGTTTGATAAACTTATGCTAATAAATAATTGAATTTTTTATATTTTTTATATTTTAAATTTTCTTTTAGCAATATTGCAATTTATTAGTAATATTGTTTTTATTTATTTTATGGAAAGAAGAATTTAAGCTAGTATAAGAAATTAGTTTTGAAAGTAACGTAACCTTAAGTATAATTTAAGAAATTTAATTATTTAAGTGAGACAATTACATTTTGAAAGTAAATAACCTTAGTATGTAGTTGATTTATGGATTAAGGACGGAAATGTCTTAAACTTAAAAAGTTTAGCAAATGTCATAAATAGTCCAAGAAAGAGGGACACGCTTGTGAAGAAGAGAAAGTCTGGGCTAATATTGTAGTTACGTCTCTATTGCCATGAACACGGACAGATTACCTCTGTTTTTGTTTGTTCATGTATTCAGATCTTCAAATCTCAATCTTGAGTTCATCTTAACACGAAAGTCGAATCTGTAAAACAAGGGATATAATTCACGAGTGTCTCTATAATAGCCCTTTAATTTTAAGGTCGATTAATTTCAAACTTTGTCTGGAAGCACCCAAGAAAGAGGGGTCCCATGGACGGTCTTCGACTCCATCTCCGGTAATGTCGACAATATTCCGATGGTTTGAGGGGTCCGGTGACCCTCCAGGACCCCCTGGCTCCGCCCCTGCTGCCCATGAGAGTCGAACCGGTAACCTTTGGGTACTACCCTTGGAGGCTTAACCATTTGACTAAATGCTTGAAGGCTGCATTCTTCCTATCTCATGCTAACATAAACATTTCTAAAATTGAGAAAATAAACGTTGCTCTTTATCATCGATAAAATATTATTATTTTATTGATTCAACGTTTATGATTCTCTATTAGAATAGTTATTCAAAAATTGGACTCGATTATTCATTTTGTGTAGAATCCATGTTATGAACAGATTTGTTGTCTATAGAAATGTAATCAATATGAAATATTTGATGAATAACATGTATGTATTACTTTAATATTTGGTTAATACATAACGTATTAACATTAAACCTTCCATTATTTCATCAATCAAGTAGGATCTTACGATTTCGAACGATCCGATCCTAGTACTACATTCCAATCCGATCCAAGAATCCCGATCCTGAAAACATTGCTTCAAACAGTTCTCAAAGTGAAATTCTATTAAGAATAGCTTACATTATTTTATCTTTCCATTGAGATTGATAATTCTTTCTTCATTTTTATTACCATTTTACTTTACACTTTGCGGAACTCACAGTTGGTCATTTCCATCCACAATCCTAACTTGAGATGCAAACAAGCTATATTCCTTTGTCTGCCAGACTGCCTCTGCCTTGTTGAGTTCATTACGTGGAGATCAGCAATTTTGGTTATGGAAAGCCCCATAGGAAACTGCTCTGTTTACCACAATACCTTGTATCAACACAGACTATACAGTGACAAAAATGAAGGTATTCGGGTAAGACCCGTCCATCACCAGTAGTCATTACACGAACACACACCGTCTTTAAAATGATGAAACCTCCTAACATCTCTTAGAATGATCTCTCTCCCCTCAATCTTGGAGATAAACTTCGTTGCCGTGTGACAATCATTGCAAACTCTCAAGTTCTTGGAAACTCGAATCGTAGTTCCTGGACGCGTATTGAGTATACCAAATGCTATAGCCAGCTTCTCACTGTGCCCACACAACAAGCTCTCCTTTTGGTCCTCCTCTACATTGTGAAGAACACATGAAGTATCTGGCACATAGCCTTCCTTCCTCATCCGCTCTGATAAATCCTCAATAAATCCGTACAATCGCTCTGTTTGTTCATGAGACGAGTCAGCTGCTACAAATCTATGGACCTTGTCACCAAACTCAATCCAGCTACACCCGGCTTCTTTCCTGACGCCCTTCTCCTTCATATTCCTCCTCATTTCCATAGATTTCTCCCACAACCCAGCAGATGAATAAATGTTTGATAGCAAAACATAATGGCTATCCACGTGAGGTTCGAGTTCAAGAAGGCTCCTACCAACAATCTCCCCTAGTTCTAAATTATTGTGTACTTTACAAGCACCGAGCAAGCTACTCAACGCGCTCGTTTTATCTAAATCAGGCGCCATGTCACATATCAATTTGTAGGCCTCTTCCAATCTCCCAGCTCGACCAAGCAAGTCTACTATACATGCATAATGATCTGAACTGGGCTCAACACCATATACATCTCTAATTGTATAGAATAAGCTAAGACCTTCATCAACCAAACCCGAGTGGCTACACGCCATAAAGATGGCAATGAATGTGATTTGATTAGGGTTTATGCTTTCCTTCGCCATGGATTTGAACAAGGCTAATGCTTCCTCCCCTTTACCATGCATCCCATAGGCCATGACGATTACATTCCATGTAATGACGTTTTTGTTGGGGATTTGGTCGAACACTCTTTTAGACAAATTCAAGCATCCACATTTTGCATACATGTCGACTAATGCACTTCCAATGGTAACATCCGAAACCATACAATTCCTAATTGCATAAGCATGGATTTCTTTTCCCTTGGAAAGGGAGGAAAGTGCAGCACAGCCTGGAAGAATTGCCATCAGTGTTATGTTATTCGCTTTGAACCCTGCTCTTTGCATTTGATGAAGCAAAGCAAGAGCGTTACTATGACGTCCACAGACAACATAGCCAGTTATCATTGTGTTCCAAGAAACGACATCTCTGCCCTCCATACTATCAAATATACCTCTTGACGTCTCTATCTTTCCCAGCCTCGAGTACATGTCAATAAGAGCGTTTTGTACAAACATGTCTTGCTGAAAGCCTAGCTTCACTACAAATCCATGGATTCCTTCTCTCCCAGAGACAAACTCGCTATGCACGCAGACAGGCAAAACACTTGAGATGGTGGTTGGGTTTGGCGTCATCCCAGAAACTTCCAACATTGTTATGAAAAGAATAAATGCCTTTTCGTAGTGCCCGTTTTGGGCATAGCCAGCAATCATCGCATTCCATAGAGCAAGCGTCTTCTCCGAAATGCTGTCAAACATAATGCGAGCACTCTCTGTCTTTTTGCAATTGCAATACATGTCCACTAGAGAACTGACCACAAATGCATTGCTGATCAGGCTATCACGCCTAAGAGCATAACCATGAATCTCTTTTCCTACATCTAGTAACTCTAGCTGGGAGCACGCGGGTAAAAGGCTCGAGATTGTCACTCCATCAGGAACAACTCCTCCATCAACCATACGCTTAAAAAGTGCCAAAGCCTCGACGAAGAGGTCATTTTGGGAGAAGGAACTCAGCATGGTGTTCCACGTGACCAAGTCCCTACCCTCGAAGGCTTCTAATAAAGCATTCGCGTAGTCAAATCTCCCAAATTTGGAGTACATAGCCATCAACGCATTGACTGTAAAGGACCTGGAATCCCTCATCTTCCAACTGTACGCATGAATTTCCTTGCCAAGCCTGAACCCATCTTCTCGCCCCGGACGAAACAGGCTGGAGCAAGCCAAAGCCACACTGACGAGTGTAAACGAGCAAGGGCGGACGCCCTCGGATTGCATAGCTCTAAACGCCTCCAACGCAGACTCCCACCTCTCAGACCTGCAAAGCGCTGAAATCATAGAGTTCCAAGACACTTGGTCTCTGTCAGACATTCCGTCGAACAGCTTCAAGACATCCCAAATATCCCCACATTTCCCGTACATGTTGAGCAGGGTGTTATCAACCGGAGTCATGTTAGACCCGAATCCATGCTTGATGGCCTGGGCGTGGAGCTGTTTCCCCAAATCCAAATCCTGAAGGCCCGCCACGGCCTTGAGGACGGCGGGGAGGGCGAAGTTGTCGGGGGCGATTCCGGCTGACGTCATCTGGGCGTAGGTGTTGATGGCGTCGTGGAAGAGGCCGGATCGGGATTGGGAGCGGAGCGAGTCGACCCATGAGGATTTGGGTCGGAGAGGCTGGGAAACGGGTTCGGGTTGGACCGGCGACGGTCTATGGTGGGGTGGAGTTTCGGGGAGTTGATACTGTCGGGAAGCGCGCGGGGAAGAGACGGGCAGAATGAGAGGGAAAAGAAGATGGGTTGAAGAAGACATTGTCAGTTGTTGGAAAGGCTCTAAAACGCCATTGTTTCAGAGCTTGAATTGCGCTCTGCCAGGACAAACAACAGTTTACTTGTGTGGGATAAGATTCTCTTCCTGTAAGTGTAAGAGCATGAGAATCCTAAATTTTCCTATTTTTTCTCCACCTTTTCACTTTGTTTCTATATCGATAGCTTCTCCAACACTTCGAAATTTACTTTTTATTTATATTCAATTATAAATAATACCCCTTCATTTTATATTAAAATTTTATTTTATTTTAATTTATAAATATGTCTTTTACTTTTTTTTACTAAAATAATAAAAAAATACTTTACATATTATTGCTTGCTTATATTGTAAATGTAAATTAATAATTCAAAGTCACAAATTGTATAATTTTCCGATTTTCAAAACCTTAAGCCGGGATACGAGCTAGCCTTATCCAGTGTTAAGCACGAGACTAACATAGACTAGTTCTTTTTTAATGTAAGAATACCCCAAAATATACAAATTTTAAAAAAATGAGTTAAATGGATGTCTAAATGTAGAAAAAAAAAACAAATCTAGACTTCTGGTAATATTTTTTTGAATTTTACAAGTAGGAAAAACCATTTTTTGTAAAAATTAAGTAACCATGCTTCAACCGATCATAAAGCAACATGTGACATGTTATTTAAAGAACACGAAAAATAAAATAAAAAAGGGTCCAAATTGGTGAAAGAACCGATGCTTGGATTGAGAAAATAGAGCAGCGATACTCTTTCTCCCCCTACTTATCAATTTGAAAAAATAATATTTTTCTAGCACCGATGCTAAGCACGAGACTAACATAGACTAGTTATTTTTAAACGTAAAAATACCCCAAAATATACAATTTTAAAGAAATGTGTTAAATGGATGTATAAATGTAGGAAAAAACAACTCTAAACATATGTTAATATTTTTTTGAAGTTTACAAGTAGGAAAAACCATTTTTTTTTACAAACTGAGTAACCATGCTTCGACCAATCAAAAAGCGACATGTGGCATATTATTTAAAGAAAACAAAAAATAAAATAAAAAAGGGTCCAAATTGGTGAAAGAATGCTTGGATTGAGCAAATGGAGCAACAATGCTCTTTCTCCCCCTACTTATCACATTGAAAAAATAATATTTTTCTAGCACCGGTGCTAGAAATCCTCCGATAAACATGATCTAAGGGGAGCATTTGGTATTGATACATCATAAGCATGGGTATTGGTATTACACATGGCAATTGTCAATTTCATCCGTACCTTTACGAATACTCAATTCACCTGACTCGAAAAAACGGGTGAAAATCCAAAAAAGGTGGGTCAAATTCGGATTTTAGGTGATGTGGGTGATGAGTGGGGTCGTTTACGGCTGAAGGTTAATCCATCCATCACCCGATCCATAGCCCGATCCATTGACTATGAGATTTTGCATTTAGGATTAAGTTGAGAGTTGTTGTTTAAAGCCTAAATAAGGCCTTGGCTGAATCCACCGGCAGCATTGTGCTGGGGCGCACCCGATGGGACAACGGAGTTCCGGTGCTGCAGGTTGGAACTTGACATACAAAGGGACCTCCGACTTCCCCAGCCAAAAGCCTTGTACGTTGATTCCATTAACAAGGGAAGCGGGAAGCCTTGTAAAAATCAAATAATTGTTAATAATAATCTTGTATGCCCAAATACTTGTAATTTTTGGTGGGTTGCTAATGGGATTGCTTGGTATGCCCAAATACAATTATTATAACCCACGAAGAGGATGGTGGGTTTGTTAATTTTTGGTTAATAATAATAATTGTTAATTAATTAGATTTGGGCAAAAAAAAATTAATTAGGTTAGGAATTATTATAATTTAGCATTTATTTATGTCAAATACTTTAGAGGCATAATGAGAATGTGTGGTACTTGTTTTACAAACCCGTATGGTTAAGCGACCCTCCAAGGCATGTACGTCTCTTGTGTGTCTTTATACCGGATCACAGTCTCACACCGTATATTATTGTCAAGTCAAATGTGCTCTTACCATATATTAAGAATAATGATAATACACCTAAAGGTTATATATAGTGCTAAAATGAGCTCTTAAATATTTTCAAATCACACATAGAATTAAGTTATTTTATGCTATTTCTATTTTGAATTTAAGATTCCTAAATTGTTTGTTTCTCTAAAATTCTAAGTTATTTGTTATAACTAAATACTACATTACAACAATTCCTAATCTAACTAATTATCTCTTTTTTTGCCTACTTCTAATTCATTAACAACTACTCCATATTAATAGTTGTATTCCCACCATCCTCTTTGGTGCCAGATTCCAAGATTAGTTGTGTAGAATTGATTAATTAAGTTGGGTTGCTAATGGAATTGGAAATTTGGAATCCACCGTACAAGGCTTTCGGCTTCCTAAGTCGGATGCCCCTCCATATGTACAGTTCCGATTTGTAGGCCCGGAACTACGTTGTCCGATCGGGTGCACCAAACAAGCTGTTAACGGTGGAATCAACATTAGCCCTAAATAAATAGAGAGTTGAGTGAAGGACTTTTATCCCTTTGAGATTAGATTGTGATTGATTTGACTTAAAGTTGCTTATACATGTGTGATGATGTTTGGAGTCACTTACTAATCTATTGTATTGCGCTATGATATTGTTTTTGACAAAGGGTGAAAGCCTCTCCTGGCAATTTTTTCGCCTTCTGCAACTTCGACCGATCTTCCAAAAGGGTCTCCGTTGGCAACTTGGGTCGGGCCAAAACATTCGGTTTTGGTTTCATCTCCAAGTCACGAACGCCCTCCTCTTACCCTATTTTGATGGAAAATATATCAATGTACTACTGTTAGATTATATTAAACCAAATAAACAAGGGGACTTTGACAAATTGTGCCTTGCCCTTCCAAGGGATTTAGCAGATCGAATTTGTGACAACCACATTCCAGTCTTCGATTCACAAGACCGCATTGTATCGACTGATGCAACGGATGATGTTTTTACGGTTAAATCCGCCACAAGACGTTTAAACCAAGCCCACCCACGTCATTAGTTTGAGGACTCTTGGATATGGCATCTCAAACTCCTGGCCAAAGTTAAATCCTTCCCCTGGAAGGTTTTTTTTCAGATGGCTTACCAACTGTTGAAAGACTTAATAAACATATTCACAAGGTTTGCAATCAATGTTGCCTCTGTGAGGGTGCCGAAGATGACACAAATTAGCTTTTCTTCTGTTGCCCTCTCACTACCTCGCTGATACGAGACTTAGAACTAAAATTTAAAGTGTCCATTCCCCTCATATTCTACAATGACTTTATATTCAATCTAGAGCAGACCCGAGCGACTAATAACTATTTTGATCTCCTCTGTTTTGCATGGTGGCAAGTTTGGATACACCAAAACTCCATCACTTTGCGAAGTGAGACTAGATTGGACCCAATATCGCTAAGCAACATTGTCTTTAAGACATTTTCTACATGGAAAACCGCATTAGAGAAGCCAAGGAAATTTTCAAGTCCCACCAAATAAAGCCTTTTTTCCGGTTAAGGCCATAACCGGGCTGGAAAAAAATAAATTTTGACACCTCAACAAAATAGAATGGATGCTCTCACACCTCATGTATTTTACGCTCTATAGATGGCGTGGTGCTCTCTTTGGGTAGACAGCCTTGTTTTGCTCACAATGGTTTGGAAGCGGAGGCACGCACTTGTTCTTCTAGGTGCTATATGATGGGCAACGGACCTCCAGTTGGACAAGATTATTATCAAAGGTGACAACCTTACTGTCATCAACAACATAAAAAAGCTTTGGAAAATCCCGTGGGAAATTGGGCCCATCATCCAAGACATCATCTTTACTCTCCAATGTTTCTCTAAAGTCAGGATCTACCATTGTTTTTGAGAAAGTAACCAAGGAGCGGATTTTTTGGCTAAAAATCCAATCTCGAAATATTTCCTAGACCACTACAACAACTTCATCGACCCACGCCTAGGAATTATGAACTATCCAACTCCGGAAAGTCGAAACCCGGACCTTCTTCCTCTCCTAGAGGAGTTTAGTATAATCATCCAGAAGAATGATTTAGGCTGGCCCTATTTTAGAAAGGGAGCATAAGGTTTACCATTTTCAAAACAAAAAAAAAAGACAAAGGGTGAAAGCTTGGAAGATATGTTGTAGGTGTTGATTTTAGTTTGGTTATTGCTTGATGACAAGCAAATCTAAGTATGGGGTATTTTGATATTGGTTTTTTAGTTCGGTTTTATTGGGTTTAAATAGGTTAGATTGAGGTAGTTTTGTTAGTTTTGTGTCGGGTTTGGAGTTGTTTGAATTGATTTTAGTATTCTCTTGAGATTTGGAGTCTATGCAAGCTTTGGTGATGTTTTGTTGGTTTTTAAAGCGAATTTGGAGCGTTTGTGGAGCATTAAGAGGAGGTGTGAAGAGTCAAATAAGAGTCTGAAGAGATTTAAGGCTAAACGAGGTGAGGAGAAGTACAATCAGGTAGGATATGAAGATTTTTGAGCCTAGAAAGCCTCGTTACCAAGTCATAAGAGACATCAAAGGAAGAAAGCTATCACCAGTTTCACCAAGAAGTCGCCTCGCTATTACTTATTTTAATTACAGTTCCTTCATCTTACATTAGGCTGACAATAGTCATTAAGGACAGAGAACTACTTGTCGTTAATGCATATGTTTTTCTTTTCTGTTCTTTAATTCTATTAAAAAAATTGTAGTCACTATTGTGGTTGTCGAATATAATTCTCACAAATCCTATTAAATCTTATAAACTATTGATATAAAAAATAACATACAATATTTGTCATAAAGACTGCTCAACATCATCCTTTTGTTCCAAAAGCAAGAGTTATGCAGTCTAAGTTTGTAATCTACATTATAGTTTGTGCTAAAAGTAAGAACTATCTACTCTAAGCATCATAATTAATCATTGCTAAAATGATCACCATCATCTCGAGTACCATTTATTTGACTGTCATCATACCCGGGCACATACCCTCCCAAAACCAATACAAGTCTCTTGATAGCGTCAAGTAACTCAAGTGCCCTTGCAGAAGTGGATGTGACAAAGGGCATGAGGTAACCCAAAGTCTCCTACATGCGCTCTATATATTCAAATATAATTAATAGTGCGAACAAATATAGAAGTATTCTTTCTTAGGAAAAACACAACAATCAAAACTTGCTGCTTGGCGCTAGGTCCAATGGACTATCATATAAGTGTGTACACGCCTTGTACCACTTTATATATCCAGGGACACACTCAACTGGGTCATCAGTAATTGGGCGTTCCTGATCATCTAAGCTAATGGAGTGTAAGTCCCTTGCATTCGAAACCCAACAAGCGGTGTTGTACTCCACTTTGTAACTCTTCAAAGTCGCTGCTCGAAGAGCTCTCAATGGAATTATTAAAGGTCTTGGTATCTTTTGCACGCGATTGTACTACGTGTTGCACCAATTTGGCATGTACTAATCACTGACCTACAAAACGAAATGTTGGCGTGGTACAAGAATGGGATAGGGGACCGCTAAAATCTAATGGGCCATAAAGAGCACAATAAACCCGATGTAAATATTTCATACAAAGGATATAGGTTCAACAAAAAAAAAATATTAAGCATAATTTATAAGTAATATACTCACATCCTTTGCCATTAAAAACCAAATCTCTACTTTATAGTCACGTCCAAGATTCACTCTACCACCATCACCCCACTTCTCAACCCAACGAGAGTAGTCATCCCACTCCGAATCTAGGTTCAGATGAAAGGAAAGGATATACAGGAAGATCCAAGATTGAAAAGTAACAATATACGAGTTTATGCTTGTATGAGTATTGTATTAGTATAAACTACCAAGATAATGAATACAAAATTTTGACAATAAAGGAATAGTTTTAAATTAAACACGTACCTGTAATAGGGTCAAACAAACTAATATCTAAAAATCTTGGGATTGTGTCCCCTTGCCAAGGCCTCAATATAGGTGTGCGAGCGCAACCGAACCTCATGACATATCCTATATATTTTCGAGATCCGCTATAAGATCACTGTATGATATAGGGATCCAATGTTGAGACTTGTCTGAATATAAGGTCGATCTTATCAAATATATCAGATATCTAAACGGTAACTTATCAGGGTCATGACTCTCTAGGTCATCCTCGAAGAAGTCACACAAGCAATGGTCTCTCAGTGCTCTCAATCCCACCCTGCCCCTATCAACTAGTGATTTGTCGAACCCTAAAAAATCATAGAATTGTTCCATCCTTGTTTCCTTTCACTTTGAGATATAATATCAAGGTCTTCATCATCACCAGATGATAATAGGGATTTAGTCATTTAAAATCACTATTATGCAAAATCCAAACTAACTTAAAACCATAGTATAAAGCAAGTAAGGGTGGAATCCGTAAGGAGACAAATTCTCTTTTGATGTGAAGTTTGTGTCAAACTCAAGTAACAAAGGGGAGTCTTTGGATTAAATTAATATTCTAAACATGCAAAACTAACAATTCAAGCTTTTGGGTAATAATGTTGGGAAATAGCTTACCAAAATAAATACACACACTCGCTCGACAAGTTGATTATTGATTTAACTTCAATATCGATCTCATGCAATGGAAATCCCACTCCTTTTTCAATTATAATTAATAACACAACCAGATAATATTAACCTTAACTAAGTAAACAATCCTAAAATTATCAAGATTCAGTTTAATAGCAACATTCAAGAATATGAATATAATTGGATCCAAAAATAAGATAAAACAACAAGCTTTTACCCTAGATTAGAAATCAATAACTTTTGTATAAAACTAACACAACCAAATACTAGCATGATGCAGTTGCTAGTTATGAAATAAAGATGCTCAACCTAGCCCAATCCAAATCTAGCAATAACCTAATAACAACAAATCCTAGATGATCAGGCTAAAAATCATTGTAATAAGTCAATAACAATTCAGCCAAGAGAATAGGTTAGATCCATCCAATACATAAAAAATTAGAAATCTAACAACTCAATCAAAACGAATGTTTTAATTGTCTGTCTAAGCAAAAAAGCTTAGTTCTATATAGAATTCTTCAATAGAAACATATAATCCAAAACTTAAACTCAGACTCAAAAAAATAGGTCTAAAAACTAGTGTCTAATCATCCTTAAATAGAAGAAAACAAATAGGTCAAAATACATAAAAACCGAAATAAAAAACAATCCTTAAGAAAATAAGATAAAACATAGCTTTTGAAGACGAAATATCGATCCTCGGGCACTGGTAGGGGTTGCCTCCTGCTGGGTAGCTATTGCCGCCAACCACAAAACACTCTTCTTCCTCTTTTCTTCACTTCAGCTCAAGGAGCTCCAGAGTACCCCTTGTAGCATCAAGTGTCTAAGAAGAGGATACTTCAGACCTAGGTGGCGGAATGGTGCTCTATATCCTTTATATAATGTCAGGGTCAATGCCTAAAAAAACAATCCTTGTATCATCCAATGAAGTCAACACTCCAAGCCGAGGAGACGGAATAGACGAAGTATGAACATTGGGAATCTCCATAAATGGTGTTTCATAAGCTGATGTTTGAACCTCTTTCTCTAAGTTGTCCACCATTGCGAGCAATGTATCACTAAATATGACAGTTCGGGGATACTATTAGTGTTAATCTTCCTTTGTGGAGCCTGAGCTATGTCCTGATCCTTACATGTTTCACAGTCACGATGACAAACCAATCTGCTCGTCTGTTCGCGAGTCAACATTTGAATAATAAAACAATATAGAATGAAGTAACGGAAATAACCAAATGACAACATTTGAAAGAGACTTTCCGTAAAGGCCAATGGTCTTTCTATTGTAACAACAGAGGTCACGCCGACCTTTATGACAAGTGGCTCTTATGCCTTAATGACAGAGGGCAAGCCCACAACCTTTCTACCTTAAAGCCTGGTCTGGTTTCGTCTTCCCTAGAATCCGACCCGAAAAGTTCAATTGAACCACGTAAATGAAAGACAAGAATTTCGACACCACAAGAAACGAAATCCATTGTTAATGCGAATGGTGCCCAATACAACATAGATTACCATAGACAGTTTAGATTTAACAATCTTAAATACTAAAAACCCTAAATCTAACAATATAGAAAAATTTTAAATATGATGAATGCAATTTGTAAATATTGAAAGTTCTTGTAATCTTGATTTGTGGAAAGATCAATAGATAAAGTTTTGTATTTTGTACTTAATGTCAATTTAAAAGATGAGATAATGCACCACAGGAGGATGGAAAGAGGAAGAAATTAAGAAGAATAAGAGTTTTTTTTGCTCGACAAGAACAATAAGAGTTTTAATATCAACGATTTTCACCAATTATTATATGTATAAAGTAGATACTGACTGTTGAGAAGAAGAAGAGGTAAGTAGATGATATTTAGAATGTTTATTGCTTTTACATATAAAAACCTGGTTACTGTAGAATTTAATCATCTGCTTAAGCTTGGTCCAAGTCCACACCACCTTCTCAGCACCAGAAGCGCAGCAACAATGGATTCTCAATCTCAATCTCCCCAACAGAACGGCGGATCCCAACCTGCGCCAGAGGCTCAACAGACACCTGCTCCCAGAAGGAGGCCTTCCTCCAATTTCATCGGCAAGCACCGATTGCAGGCCTCCATCTCTCTTCTCGACCTACAGATCAGGATCATCGAGGTGAACGCTTCTCCTCTTTCTTCTCGCTTTCAATTCGAACGATCAATCTCTTGAATCCATCCTAATTCCTCCCATAATCCGCCTCGTAAAGACCGAATTGCAAGAACTCGAATCGTTCGACCGGCCTTCTGCGCTCTGCCAAGGGTTAGTCAATCTCCGATTTTTCACAAATCATGATCCACTTTCCAATTCGCCGCTGTCTTAATTCCAAATCTATTAAACAGGCTAATCGCCGGCGTTGAATCTTCTCCAGATCCCCTCCTCCCCTTGTAAGTCTCCTTCCTATCAACCAATTCATTCCCCATTCAATTCAACCAATTGTAAGTTTGGATGTCCAATTTTTACAGGACAAGAGGCCCGGTCGATGTAAACTGGGACAGGTGGTTTGGGGCCGCCAACGGCTCCCGCCGTCAAAGGCGTTGGATCTGACAATCAATCTCAATCAATTGAGAGGAGAGGAAATTGTACAACTCGCGCTTTTTCCTTAAAAAACCTAATTCATGAAATCCGTACCCTGTATTGCCTTTGTTTTGAGAATGAAATGCGTTCGGATAATTTATTCATATAGTGGTTGGCTGCCAATTGTATGATTTAGGCATTACAATTAAGAACTAACCAAAATGAAACAGAGAAGAAGGGGAAGGAGTAGGAGTAAGGTTATTATTATTAGTATCCGCATCAGCTTTCTCGCAGTAGCCTTGCAGAAAGCTGACCTCTTCGGGCGAGAAGCCAAGGGAGCCGAGCAAAGCCGGCCAGCAGTGCTCAGCGATTGTAACCAGCGAAACGCAGCATGGCCTGTCGATTTGCGATTGCCCGTTGAGGAAGAATCCGACGATCTCGTTCGAGCACGATCTTATGTTTGCCAGTGCCGTCCAGCATTCGGTCTCTAAACCGCCTTCGTCTTGGAGTTTCGTGCTGGTTGTAGACGGCATGTCTCGTGCCCCGTTGCAGCTTGCTATGAGAAGAGAGATTGCGAGGACGTGGAGGGTCATGGTGAGTGTGGACGCCATTGAGTTTCTTCTGTGAAGAAGACTGATGGGGTGAAATGACTGATACAAGAGATGGTTTCTTATATACTCCGGTTTGGGAGATGGACAGATGAGAATTGGATTCAATTTGGAGGTTTTACTTTACAGTGAATTAATGATGTGGTTCTTGCGGAATGCGATGGGTTTTGAGGGTAAGTGTTTTTGCAACTGCGGTAAAATGAGATCATTAAGCTTAGACGAAGAGTTCTCTGAAAATAACACCATTCTTTTATTTTTGACCTGTGAGCTGATTCAAACTATTCCTGGTGACTGTGAGGAATGTCATATAATTCCTACGCAGATATATATCGTATACATTTTATTTACCAAATGACAAAACTTATTTCAGTAAATAAGATCAGATTTGAGCCCGCCTACAGAAAGGGAGCCCATTAGTGTACGACATGAACAAGTATCTATACTATCTATAATATAATGTAGAGATAATCTCTTCACAAAAATTTGCGCCATGTGTCATTTCAATAATAAAATAATCAATTGGACCCTCCTTTATACAAATTAGGTAGTTAGAATCTCATATAATCTTATCCCATAAAGATTGATTAAAATTTACCAAAAATTATGAATTATCCCGAAAATTACTAAATTATCACTTACCAAGAATTAATTAAAATTTTCCCATAAATATTACTCCGTACGATTTAATAAAACATGATATTTATCATAAAGTAATTTTTAAACAAATCCAACTTATTTATATAATGAGTTGATTTACTATTGATAAAAAAAACACTAATCATAATACGAAGATAAATATATATAATCCTATAATTTTAACATGATCATTGACATTACATATCTATGTTAAATTGGATTTATAATTACATTACCCGTACCATGGGGTTAAACTAGTTAATGTGTAACATCACTTCACCAAAAAGGCTAAAGAAAACTCTCGCAAATGTAAGAGCTATTCCAAAGGTAAGCCTACTGATATTATAATGCTATCACTCGATTTTTTTACTTTATTGAACCCTTGTCGATGAAATTTTGTAGAATTATTTTCATAAAACCCTAGAAAAAAACAAAATTTTAGCTCTTATTTCTAAATCCCCAAGTTCCCAAATCCCCAATTTTTTAAAGTAAATATTGATTTTCTTTATATTTTAAGAAAGTATAATTACATGTCATTAAGAGGGATTGCTTATGCGGCATAAGTGACAAATTAAGTGGCAAATTAAGCCTAATAATTTATAATTGATAGGGGTGGGCACGGGTGGTTAACCGAATTTTTGGATTGTAAGACATTATAAGTTTTAAGAACTATTTATGAATTTTGGATATTCTTATTATTCTTATTATTATTATTATTATTATTATTATTATTGTGTTACTATATAAGCCTTGGGTGGTTATCGCGCCGGTGTCAAATTCAAGATCACTAACGTGTTGCATTTTCGAGATAAATTTGGGGGTGTTACACACCATGAATGATATATATCTTGGAATTCCACTTTCAAACATCAAATTTTAAACCTACAACACCCTTTTTAACTTATCATATATTCTTATACACGTACAGACACAAAATGTTGGGACGGTATTAGGGACATTAGTCATTAATATCGGATTAACGTTCTCTGTCCCTAGTTTTGATAATGACAAACTCAATTTTTTTTAATAAGTTTTCTACGTATGTACTTCAGGAATTCATCAAAGGAAGATCATCAAGAAAAGGACAAAGAGTGAGAAGACGTTCTTAAGGATTAGGGATGCTAAAAGCTTCATGTCAAGAAGAACAAGAATGAGTTTCTGCGAAATAAGAACGCAATCCTTATCGAGTAGGAACACGTGCCAAAATGTCATGTTCAAATTCAAACAAGGCCTCCCGACAAAGATGACATCATAGACGGCCGTAGTCCTCAAAAGCTTCTGTTGTCAGAAGACAAATAAGGTAGAAGTCAAGACGTTGCTTTCCACATCATCCTAAGACAAGATGTGGAAGCTCCTGAACTATCAAAGGAGCTTACTTTCGAATGAAGACAACGTTGTACAAACATGAAGAAAGAGACATCTCTAATCCTGTCTCTGAGGACACTGGAAGTACTTAGGTCCTAGGATAGGAACCCTCAACCACTCACTATAAATACAACCCTTTGTATTCATTGTGAGGTGACTTCTTCCAAACACTCTCAAGAGCATTCAAGAATACCAAGAACACTCAAGAACAATGAGTGTGAGAGTGCATCAGATCGAAGAAGAAGTTCAGTTAAACCACAAATCTATTTGTAACAAATGATGAAATGGAGTTTAGTGTTTCCAAAGGGACTGTGAAACACGAGGTTTGATTTTCTTGTATCTAGTAACTAAGTGTTAGGTTACATTCTAGGGTTGAAAGGACCTAATCTAGTAAACTATAGAGACGGAAGCTTGTAGTCTAGACAAGAGTGTAATTTGCCTTGTAATAGTTGTAAGGACTCCCTTAATACAAGATAAGAAAAGTCATTCAAAATCCTCTTCGGATGTAGAGGTGTACCCATTTGGATTAGTTGGTATAGGTGAGGTTCCTCTATAAATCATGAGTTCCTTTGATTGTATCTTCTCTACTTATTACCTATCTAAGTCATTTCTCGCTGAATAAGGATGTCTTCCCTAAGAAGCGCCCTTAGTCCTTAGAAACAGTAACAATACAACACAAAATTTTGAATTTTGTATGTAAGAATGATAGGTTAAAAACCAAGGTAGTGAAACACATAATTATTGTGTCGTTTTTGCTTTTATTGTTCTCATTTCGATCTCGAAACTCTTGCTATGACAGTTTTTGGTCATGTTTATTCTTAGTGAATTGTATTAACAGACTAGTCCACCATGGCTACATCGTCAGAGTAGTATGAAGAACTATTAAGTTTCCTTTTATCGGGAGGAAGAGTTAGGATCAGAGCCATTAGAAGATCATTACGAAATATTTAGTTGACTATATATAAAATCTATTGACCAGAGCCTAGATTAGGACCTTAATTTTCACTATTTTTTCAAAAAAATTATATTAAATTTCACTATGTTTATTTATATTTATTTATGTAGGTTATGATTGACTCCTAAAGGCACTCCCAATGGGAGGCTCAAGCCCAAAAAAAAGTTGAGATCACAAAAAATGAGTTCAATCTGCACATGGATCAATGAAAAAAGGATCGAAACATGAGCTGATGAGAGAGAGAGAGAGAGAGAGAGAGAGATCACCTAACAAAAAATGAAGGAGGCCCACAAACAAATCCAAACTGAGCGGCATGTAAAAAAAATTGTAATTCCAGCCCCACACATCACCACATACATTGCCACATGGCACATATCCAACGGTCAGGATTTATTCTGGCCGTTGGATAACTATGGTATATATATCGTTATTTTGGGCTTAATTTAAAATTAAAAAATAAAAAATCTTATATCAAAATTCATATTTTTTTTTATCTACCTATAGGCCCCATAATTTAGAATTATGGGGCCTAATCCTCGTGCCCCTACATCAATTTTGGTGCATTTTAATTAAATTCAGTTATGATTGACACATAATTGAGTTTCAGTTTTCTTTTCTTTTCTTTGGGTCTTTCGGATGCACCCCCTTTGCGTAGGCCAGAGGTGCCCCCATCTTGACCCCCCAGATTCCCCGGAAGGGGAACTCCACTGGGTATAAAGTAAAGTAAAGTAAGTAATGAGTCCAATATTGCATATATTTGGATACTTTCTAAAATTAATTATATTTTTGGCTTGTTTTTAAGATATAAAAACACATATTTATACATGGTTTACACTACCCATTCTTTAAATTCAAAAAAATTTACGACAAAATTTATGATTTTCTTTCACATTTCTAAAGATATTAATTTTGTAATTTTTATTCATTGTTGAAAGAATTATGAATTTTTTCGACTTGTTATAACTCCAAAAAACCACTATATTTTGGTATTACATGTACCCGGCTTTGATTTATCCATGATATTTTTGTTACTCATTGCTGTAAACGTACCCAGTTTTATGTACCTGGTTTTGTACTACCTATGGTTTTGATGTACCCGGTTTTAAGTACTCGGTTTTGGACTACCTATGGTTTTACTATACCCGGTTTTCGATTACCCACAGTTTCGTATGGAGAAAAACCTAGTTATTTCCTGTATATATGTGCTCCACCATCAACACAAGCCACACCACAACCTTCATCCTCCATCTCTCTTCACTCCCTTTAAGGAAAAAATCATAACTCCACTCGATATGAATCCAAATGATCCTAATCGCCCACCTCATTTTCCCTATACTTATCAAATCCCTTCAACACAAAACTCTGTTGTTCATCCAATGCACCCGCCAATGAGCCCATATAATCAACCACAATATTCATATGCAGATTTTGCATACCATCAAAATCTACTCCAACATGCTCTTGGCAATCCATATGCCACTATCCATTAACCATCCCAGAACTTTGGACACCCCGAGCAAGCCTTGAACCCAACACTTTCCTCAGATTCTAACCATGATCTTAATTCTCAATCCTTTGAAAACCCTCCATATAACACTCAACCAGAAGACGTTCATGGTCGCGGTTCCCGTGGTGGCAGGGGTCGTTCACGTGGATCTCGTGGTCATGGAGGGTGTGGTCGTTCTCAAGTTGAAAGAGAGGGTGATGAGGTTAATGAGCTAGAAAGAGGGAAAAGTGTGGGGTGGAGCAAAGGCGACGAGGTGCTCTTGGTGAGTTGTTGGCTGGATGTGAGTCAAAATGCAATCACGAACACCCAACAAAAAGCAAAAACCTTTTGGGAGAAAATTGCAACCTACTTCAATGCGGAGAAGCCTGAGGTCGAATTCCAACGAAGTGCAAAATCATGTAAGTCTAAATGAGATAGGATTAACAAAAGTGCAAGAATTTTTGTAGGTTTTTATGAACAAGCGACCAATACTTAAGCTAGTGGTTGGTCTCCAGACGATATGTTGAGCAAGGCTCACGAATTGTACTATGAATTTTATGGCCACAAATTCCCCGATGAGCATTGTTGGGAACATCTTCAAAAAGTGCTAAGATGGTCAAATAAGTGGATTAAGAACGTGAATCTCTCCACCACAAGCTCGTGAACCGGGAGCTCCAAGAGATCAAGGGTAGCTGCTGATGGTGATGATGAAGGTGATGCTTCCAACCCAGATTCGGAAACTCCAACAAGCATGTTCGACGATGATCGTATTGAACGCCCCATAGGCATTAAGAAAGCTAAGATTGCAGCGAAGAAGAAAGGCAAAGGAGTCGCCTCAAGCTCCGGTAATGATGAACTATCGAAGCGTATGACGGAGGAGAAAATGCATATGGAAAAGGACTATGTTGTTTGTAGGATGGCTGAAATACAACTTCACAAAAGAAAAACTCCGAGCCAAGAAAATGAGGGAATATGCAGCGATGTGTACCCCTGAAGAGCGCGAATCATTGAAGGAAGCTATGAGGAAAGATTTAGGTCTTCCATGATCTGCATAGACAAGTGTTGGTCAGAAGCTATGGTGAAAGAATCAGGCCTTCAAAATGATGGTTGTTCTAGTGTGTTTGTTCTTTGCTTTATGTTTTGAATTTTCATTTTCTATCTTTTCGATTTTGATGTTCCTGTTGTAGTGAGTTTGTTCTTTGCTTTTTGTTTTGAATTTTCATTTTCTATGTTTTGAATTTCAACGTGTTTGATGTAGTGTGCTTTGTCTTTCTTCTTGTTTGAAGTAATGCAATAAAAGTTTGTTTTTACCAAAGATGTGTTTGATGTAGTCATTTTCAGTACATTCAAAATGGGAAATATATGATTGTAATCTTTGTAGAGACTAGTCATTTTCAGTGTAAGTGCATTGAAATCGGAAAAAAGATGATTGTTATCTTTGTAAAGGCTAGTCATTTTCAATGTCAGTGCATTGAAATTGGGGAAAAGATGATTGTTATCTTTGTAGAGATTAGTCATTTTCAATGTCAGTGCATTGAAATCGGGAAAAAGATGATTGTTATCTTTGCAGAGACTAGTCATTTTTTGTTTCAGTGCATTGAAATCGGGAAAAAGATGATTTTTATCTTTGTAGAGACTAGTCATTTTCAATGTCAGTGCATTGAAATTGGGAAAAAGATGATTGTTATCTTTGTAGAGACTAGTCATTTTCAATGTCAGTGCATTGAAATCAGGAAAAAGATGATTGTTATCTTTGTAGAGACTAGTCATTTTCAGTTTCAGTGGATTGAAATCGGGAAAAAGATGATTGTTATCTTTGCAGAGATTAGTCATTTTCAATCCTATCTTTACAGTGACTAGTCACCTCAAGCTTTCAAATTTTGAAATTTCGGTTTTTGCTCAACTACATGTACGATCTCTATATAAACCATGAAGACTCATTATATATTTTACCCCACATTGAACAAATCTTTCTCTTACAATTGCAAAAATGTCTTATGAAGAGCAAAATTCATCAAACTCCTCACTCTCCCCACTCTCTGACTATTCTAGTACCAATAGTGATGAACTAAATCAGCTAGAGATCGTGCATCGTGAAAGCATGCTTGCAATCGATCAACTTCAAGACGATATTCAAGCAGCCGAAGCAGAAAGGAGAAGAATCCGACGTCGTCGAGCCCACATTGAGAGAGGAAGGGAGGAAGGGCATGCCCGACTATTCAATGACTACTTCAGCAACACACCTACGTACACCAATTCCAACGAAGGTTTCGAATGCGTAGGCCCATCTTCAAACGCATTGTAAACGCACTTAGTGACGCAATGCCATATTTTCAATGGAGGCGCGATGCAACTGGTAGGCTCGGTCTGTCTCCCTTACAAAAATGTACCGCTGCCTTTCGTCAATTAGCTTATGGAGTTGCTGCAGACAATACGGACGAATATGTCCGTATTGCTCAGGAGACAACAAGAAATTGCTTGCACCAATTTGTAGACGGCATCATAAATTTGTTTGGCAATGAGTACCTAAGGTGACCAATCCCAACAAACTTGCAACGCCTACTACACAAAGGGAGAAGAACGAGGATTTCCCGGGATGTTGGGTAGCATTGATTGTATGCACTGGAGGTGGAAGAATTGCCCGGCTGCATGGGCAAGCCAATTTTACCGTGGAGATCATGATGGTCCAACCGTTATCCTTGAGGCCGTCGCATCCTGGGATATCTGGATTTGGCATGCATTCTTTGGTACACCAGGTACGAACAACGATATTAATGTTTTACAACGATCTCCTGTTTTGATGATGTTCTTAAAGGTATAGCTCCACCCGTGAACTTTACGGTCAATGGACACGCATATCACATGGGATATTATCTCACCGATGGAATCTATCCGGATTGGGCGACATTTGTGAAGTCTATTTCTCTCCCTCGAAGCCCAAAGGCGAAGTTGTTTGCCCAACTACAAGAGGGATATCACAAAGATGTTGAACGAGCATTTGGAGCATTGAGATCTAGGTTTGCAATAGTTCGACATCCAGCATTAGCTTTGCAACCTGAAGTTCTTGGAAAGATAATGAAGACTTGTATAATTATACATAACATGGTTGTAAAGGATGAAAGGATTGAGTTCGAGTTGACTGGAAATACCCCTGCTATCGATTTTGAACAAGACGAGGAGGATATCTCGGTCTTAAGGGAAAGACCATCTGAAATGAGTTCCTACATCACAAACTGCACCCGAGTGCGAAACCGGGTTACTAATCAACGACTCAAGAAGGACCTAATCGAACAAGTTTGGCTAACCAGAGGGCATGAATTTGTTGATGTATGATTTGTTTTCCGTTGTTCTTGTTATGGGTACTTTGTTGATGTGTGATTCGCCTTTCATTTTCGTAGCTCATTAGTAGTTTATCAATGTACTTTGTTCACGCGTTAGATTCAAGGAATGAAAAGTTTGTCTCTTTTGTTTTTATTGATGTTTTCTTAATTATAGTGACATTTCATAAACATTTATGTAAGTTAAAATAATAAATTTTGACCGAAAGAAATATAACAATCAATTTAATTTTAAACGAGAATTTTTTATAATTTTAAAATGTTAACAATGTCATTAAATGGGTAATACATTAAAATTTGTAAATATGTGTGTTTAATAAGATAATTATGATATATATAATAAATATTAAGGGTATTTATGTAATTGTGATTAGATAAATAAATAAGTGTTGGGAAATGAGAAAAGTTAAAAAGATGGGCTCATGGGCTCATGATTGGGGTGAAAAAATATATAGAAGATCATGGATGAGGTAGAAAGAGGAATAATAGTAAAATAATGAGATTTTGGGACTCATGGGCTCATGGTTGGTAATGGCCTAAAGAAGGTGATGTTAAACGGCAAAATACATTTACAGGCCCCTGAACTTGTGCGTTTTTATCAGTTAAGTTCATGTACTTTGGAATGTTCAAATAGACCCCTAAACTTTAAATTTTCTTGTCTTTTGAACACTTTTTGCTAATCGCGTTCAACTCACGTTTGTAATTGCGCATTTAGGTCAATACTCGTCTCTATGTAATCTTACGTGGGATTAAATAATGACTAATGAAGAGGCTATATTCACCTCTTTTTTATATGTTTGTTAGCCTTTATTTAATTTCACGTAAGATTAAAATGAAGCGAGTATTGACCTAAATGCGCAATTACAAACGTGAGTGAAATACGATTAGTCAAATCAGAATCGAGTTTTTAAAAGACAAAAAATATATAGCTAAGGAATTATTTGAACATTTCAAAGTATAAAGGCTTAACTGATAAACATATACAGGTTCATGGACTTGTGGATGTATTTTGACGATGTTAAACTTGAAAGCTTTGACCGTCTGGTCCATAAACACACAACCCTAATTGCATCCGATAATGATGGCCTTGTTGGCCGGTTGTTACCTAGGAATTATAAACAAGTTTTGACAAAAATGGTATTCATTCACTAGAAGGGATTACATAACAGAGCCTCAAATCGACGAAGTGTGAAGATGATCGAGCTTTAATTTAAGTGTGCAATTGAGATCAGTAATTAATACTAAGCAAGATAGAGTGCTTAAAGTTGGTCCAAGAAACACGCACACTTCAACGGAAAATAGTTGTTCAATTAA
Organism: Polygonum aviculare; assembly: GCA_934048045.1. Lineage (NCBI taxonomy): Eukaryota > Viridiplantae > Streptophyta > Magnoliopsida > Caryophyllales > Polygonaceae > Polygonum > Polygonum aviculare. The sequence goes on along the minus strand of OW204030.1, from coordinate 25,000,105 downwards.
GTAATCAAGACATTGATCCGTAGACGTGGTAACTAACGGTGCAACATAAGTACCATTACACGGCGTTTAATTTATGAATTTCATGATTAAAAACTTCAAGGGACCATGATTAACTAAAGACCTCTAATTATCCCTCATCTCACACATGCCATTCACATGAAATGATGGCCGTCATTGCCATGAGAGGTAGAAGAAGAAATAGTCTCCCAATCAAGATCGTCTACGTTCAAACCATCTCCAACAAAATTCCCCGAATCCGGATTCCCGCTCCCACATCCGTACTGAAAATTTTGGTGCTGATCCGAATAACTAGCCCCATACGATCCGTAATGGTTAAAACCCGAACCCGAAACGAGCCCTTGATTGTTGTCTCCTTGGTCGAGACCAAACCCGGCTTGACCAAAGTTAATGTTAACAGGACCCCTCTGGGCCCCGGGTGCGATCACGGAGGGGGGGCTGGGGCGACCCGTGAACTGCTGGACCAGGGCCCGGAAGTTGGAGGCGTCGGCGTTGAGGAGGGTGGTGGGCGTTTTCTTGGACGCCCTTGACCGCCTCCTGATGGGCTTCGGGGAGGCGGTCGAGGGGCCCGGGCTCGATCCGGAGGTTGTGATGACGCTGTCGGTCGCCATCATGCTCGAATGGTCGTAGCTGCTGGGTTCATATGGAGCTTGGTGGTTGAAGTAGTTTGGCCATTCGTCTTCACTATGTGGGCATGCCATGGCCGGTGGTCTAGTATAATAGTTTTTTCAAAGTGTACGTGGGTTTTGATGTTGTGTAGTGATAAGGAAAAGATGGCAAAGGAGAAGGTGAGTTATATATGGGAGCCACAAGTGTGTTGGTCAAAGTAAGAAGTTTGACATTGACCGGCTAAAGAATATAAATGCATGCTAGGAATCTTCCTAGGAAGGAGCCTAAGGGAGCTAGCTAGGGTTTTAATTTGAGACTTCTATAAATTCAAAGCACAGCATGGCAAGTCAAAGCTTGTGCCTGTTATCATTCTATATATTGTGTGATGGGTCTGCTTTGGATTTGGTTTGGTTTGACTGTTTAGAGCTCTTTCCACACATTTTTCCTTTAATTTGCCTCAAAACATACAAAGTAAGTGTGTACTGATCACAAATTGTACGCATACAGTATATAAGTAATTGACTAAGATTGTTGCTAGATTTTATAGTGTAACATCTGCTTTCCACATAAACTAGCTTTAGACATTGATCCAGTCAAGCAGTTAAATCTCTAATTAAAGGTATAACTTGTCTCAGGTCATCAATCTTTAGAAAATCTCGGGTTTGACTCTCATGAAAAATGCTCTCATAAAAGTACAACATTTATTTAGAAAGTCTCGCAAAAACAGGATCTGGGGTTAGGATAGGTCATGTAATTATTCAATCTTGATATACATACATATATACCAGGTTTCATCCGTTCTACTCTGATCCGATCCGCTTTAATTCCAGAAACTGCAAGCTTAATTAATTAAGTTTAACATGATCGATAGTTGTTGACGTTAATTGTTTTATTGGGGAAACGACTATAGAGCAACGCCAGAGTAACAGAGATGTTGGGTTGGTGAAAACTAAAAGTTGAAAGTACTTGGGAAGGTTTGGATTAAGCTATTCTTATGCTTACTTGACAAGGAATTAAAAGGATTAGGAGTTGCTTTCAACCAAAAAAAAGCAGGATTACTAGTTGTTTGACCAATGACCAAGAACGACGACTTATTCTTCTATTACCACTTCATTTTCATTGGATTATTCAAATGAATTAATATTATACCCATTTGATCATTCATTTGTATCTTACTACCCGATCACACATGGTGAGGCTAGGTGACCTTTGAAAAACGACTTTAATATAAAATTGTTCAATTGACCAAATTGCCAAAGTTCTTTTTTTATGCGTCGAGTTTTGTCAAATTTATTGCTAAACCAGTGTACAAAACTTGTACCTGTACATTCATTAACTAATTGATTACATATTAATTGTCTCCACTGTGTTTTTGTTACTTCCATTTCTTATCCGATTGTACGTAGTGTAGCCACCGTGTGAAAGTATCATTTCGTTGCTTCTTGTTAATGCGAGGGGTTACATTATTGCACTACGAATTCAATCAGTTTTGATGTCTATAATACAAATAATTTTAATGTACATTACATACGATACAAAAATATATACACAATTTTCATTTATATATGGCCATTTTCAAAAGGATGTTTATCGTTTAGTACTTTATGTAAACTATAAAGTGTCAACAGAAATATGTAGACTCAAAATATAAATAGGTGAATTTTATAAGGATGTTTATGGTTTTGTATTATTATGTTAGTGTTGGGATGATATTAAGGACGTCAGTCGTTAATATCTAAACCAATAATAATCGTCCCTAGTTTTAATAATGACAAACTCAAATGTATTTGATAAGTTGTCCAAGTGTTGATCTCAGGTAAGTCTAGAGGACGTACATGAGCGAAAAGGACAACAAATCAACGTAAGTCCCTAAGCTTTGGGGACGCACTTCATCAGAACTTCCAGTGCTGAACGAAAAGAATGAAGTTCCTGCGCAGATAGGACGGCATCCTCATCAAGAAGGGACGCGCGCCTAAATACGGACGAAGTTCAAATTCAAACTAAGGCCGCCCCAACATGATTACATCACATTCGGTCATAGTTCTCAGAAGGAAGCTTTCTATGTCTGGGCACGTGTGAACAATTCCAAAGATGTCGCTTTCCCAGCAATGGTCCCCTGACCACGTGGAGGCTTCCCAAGCGGCAATAGAGTTGACTTCCTCAAGATGCAAATCGCACCGTTGAAGGAAGGCGACAGATCCTGCCCAAGCTTCAGAGGACGCTAGAGGACAAGAACTCATACCGCTATAAATACCCTCCAAGGGGTATGCATAGCGGTGTGGACTTTGAAGACTTTCTCTCAAGCTCTCCCGAAGCATTCAAGTTCAAGAACGAAGATCAAGAAGATCAAGTGAGCTTGAAGCAAGAGAAAGAAAGTCTAACCACATCAAATCCAAATCAAACCACAAAATAATTAGAGTTGTAGTTTGTCTCTCACAACGAACCGTGAGAGACGTGAGTGATAGCTTCCTTATAAGCTAAGAGAGTTAGGTTACTTTGTTAGGCTGAAAGGAGTGTTACTAGTAGAGCTTAGGACGCACGCTTAGCTCAGGGGATTGTAACAACTCGCCTAAGTTGTAAGGACTATCTCTTAATAAGATAAGGTTGGCTATTGAAAATCCTCCAACGAAGGTAGAGGTTTACCCATTAGACTAGTTGGTCTTAGTGGGGTTCCTCTATAAATACTCGTGGTCATTATCTTATTTCGTTTCCTGTTAAGTCTATTTTCCGTTGCACCTAAGGACGCCCTTAACCCAGTTAAGGACGCCCATTCTAACAGATTTACGATCCAACAGTTAGTATGTGTAATAATCTAAATCCTAATGGATATTATATTTTAGAATTGTGTTATTATGTGTATAAATCTGATCTCTTATAGAGGTTGCTTGTACTTCACTTAGTTATTTTTGTAGTTCATATATTTATATGTACGATTCACGTTTATAGTTTACATGATAAGAGAGATTATCACCAGAATCAGTCTCTCATAATTTTAATATCATTAGTCATATATATGGTCGATAAAAATGTGCAAGTTCTGGGACATATATATTATCTATATAGGCACGTCTTGCACAATATTAATTTATTACCGTATATAATTACAAAATTTTAAATTTCATTTCCAATATATACAATTTTAGAATTTAATTTAAGGAATTTAACAAAAATCGCGAATCATCCGGTTTACCAAATATATAGCCAACATTGTGTTAAAACTTATAAGTGTATTGGGTCCAAATAGACCTGTCAAGCGTTGACCCGACCTGCAAACCCGACCCGAGTCGCTCGGTAACTTTAGGGTTTCAACCCGAAACCTAGTTTGAATCCGACCAGGTAAATCCGAAAAATTCTAGGTTAGCGTTGGGTCAAACCCGGTGGGTCAAGAAATTTATAAGGGGTAAAACTTATTTTATTTTTGAACCGGTGAAGATTAGGATCTCGCAATAGGGTCGGATTCCTAGCGCATCGTTTTGGATGAGAGCTAAAAGCTTGTGATGGTTCCAGATAATTTGGCGGGAAACTTATTTTAGAATACACTATAATATAATGCAATGACAAATTGACGGGTAATTGTGCACCCAATTTTCAATATGCCCAAAGCTAAATCCGACTTTCAACATTAAAAACAACATAAATGAGATTAGTTCTCTGGTTTCTCAAACCTCTCCATCTTTCTCACTCTAGTCTATGGTAGATTTAGATCTTGGAGAACAGTCACGGCGACATACTCACCCAATGCTAGTATCTTGTTCCAATCTATATTAGATGACCTGGTTTCAAGCGAGGATGGTATTGAAATTAGACATTTATAAAACACTGAATAGAATTGACAATCAAAATTTATACCATTATATGATAGCTACATGGTTTGCGTTGTTATGACAGTTGAATATGTATAGTATACAAACGATAATTTGTCACAAAACATGTCTTATTAATATGATTTATCGTTCTTTTGTTATCTATATGAGCATTAAAGGCCAAAAAAAATGAAAATTTATCAATGATTGCTAGTATATATTACCAACAAAGAAGTACACTTCTTTAATGTCTTGTTATCGAGAAGAGAAAATTATTTCTTCAAGATACTTATTTATTTAAACAAGATTAACTATTTTTTTTATAATCTATTTGTTTTCCAAAATTCTTATCCAAACCTTCAAAATTTTATGTTATTTTTTTATAATTTAATTTTAAATGATTTTTTTTTGAAATGAAGTCATTGAACCACTGGTCAACCGGAACCCACTATGACCCGAACCATTTTGACCCATGACCCGAACTCGAACTTAACCCGAACCCGAAACAACCCGATTCGAACCCGCTCGACCCACACCCGTACGACAGGTCTTGGTCCAAGTATTACCAAATATGTAACGTGGCAGCAAGTCAACAAAAGACAACGCCTTGTTTGAATAGTACGTTGTACTTGGCACATGAAACTTCATGATTTACTAAATTTTAATCAACAAATGATGAAAGGAATTTGTTTAATTATCATAGTGGGCGAGAATTAAATTTAGTTTAGTTCTCATACGATGACGAAAACGGGTCAAGAGATCGACGATATTTGATTTGACTTCCAACCGTTGATTTTGACTGGGTTCTTTGGTTTATTATGGTCAGTACTGTTTGCTCTCTTTTCTACTTAACACTCATGCACGACCCGACCACCATGAAAAAAGTAGACCTTCTTATAAAAATGAGTAGAAATCTAGTATCAACTACAAGAATATCTAATTTGGAAAGTCCCGGAAAAACAAGATTTATGGAGTCAAGATATAGGCATACTAAACCTAGATGGAATCCACTCATTACAACCCAAGAGAAATGAACCAAACCACTCAACAAAACTATACCGCAAAATCCAAAAACACCAATGGAAACTAAAACTAACACTAAAGCCAGAAGAAAAAAGATAGAAAAGAAGAATAAAGGTAACGTTAACAAAAACTAGCCGACTAAGCGGAGACCGTCGGCTAACTCGAGAAATCAAGCTCCACCACCAAGATGCCTAGTTGTCTAACATCCTGATTTTCTCACTTCAACTCCCCTTGCTCTGAACCAAATCCTCTAAAATCCCCAACAAGATGAAATCCTGCTTAATGTTATTCATCCAATGTTTCTTTAGGCGACCTCTACCCCTCCGGTAAACCCTTAAATCTAGACATGCACTCAAACCTCCTAACTGTCGCGTCAAGGCTACGCCTCTGAACATGGAGAAACCAACGCAACCTCGCTTCTCGTAGTTTGTCACGTATGCTAACAACCATGAGCGTGCCTCTAATCTCTTCATTTCCAATCTTGTCCATCCTCGTGTGGCCGCACATCCATCTAAGCATTCTCATGTCTGCTGCTGCGAGTTTCTGTTCCTAAACCTTTATCGACGGCCAACATTCTGCACCATAGATGATCACCGGCCTAATAACCGATTTGTAAAACTTTCCCTTAAGCTTGAGCAGAACCTTCCTGTTGCATAGAACCCCAAAAGTTGCCCTCTACTTTTGCCAACCTCTCTAAATACGAGACCTAACATCGTCATCAATACACCCGTCATTCTACAAAACGGATCCTAGATACCTGAAATTATCCTTCTAATGACCTCCCATCCCAGTTGCACCTCACTCCTAGGCTCATTCTTGACCGAAACTAAACTCCACGATTTTAATTTGTTGGGATGATATTAAGGATGTTAGTCAATAATATCGGATCAACAATCTCCATCCACAGTTTCGATAAAGACAAACTCAATGTTTTCTAATAAAATGTCCAAGTGTATATCCCAGGAATTCTTCTATTGATGATCTTTAAGAAAAGGACAACAAGTTACAAGCCACCCCTATGGATTAGGGAGGCCAAGATTTTCATGCCAAGAAGAACGAGAATGAGTTTCTGCGAAATAAGGAAGCTGTTCTTATCAAGTAGGAACGCGCGCCAAAATATCATGTTCAAATTCAAATAAGGTTGCCTGACAAAGATGACATCATAGACGACCATAGTTCTTAGAAGCTTCAGATGTCAGAAGAAAAATTAGCTTGAAGCTTAGACGTCACTTTCCACATCATCCCACGACAATAAGTGGAAGCTCCCTGCAAATAAAGGCGTTGACTAGCATACATCAATTATCACGGGTCAAAACCATGATAAATACCTTCACAAAGGGCGTGTGAACTCACATTTCATCCCGGTTTTTATGCATATTATCACGATTCCGTAATGCTTGACCTTTTATCACGGGACTTATTATCACGGTTAAAAACCGTGATTAATTATGAAATGGAACCGTGATAAAACGTAATGTTTGTACTAGTGACTTTTGGATGAAAACAACGTTGTACAACATGGTGAAAACGACATTTTCGATTCTGTCTCTGAGGACGCCAAAAGGGCATTTGGGTCCTAAGAAAGTAACCCTCAACCACCCACTATAAATACAACCCTTTATATTTATTGGAAAGTGAATTATTTCACACACTCTCAAGAGTTGTCAAAAACACGAAGAAAAAATCAAGAACAAGAGTGATAGAATGTGCTCACTCAAAGAAGAAGTCCATATCAAACCGTAAAACTATTTTTATTGAATGATTACGAATGAAGTGTTTCTGAAGGGATTGTGAAACATGTGAGGTTTCCTTTTCATGTATCTTGTTTTTAGTGTTAGGTTATGTGCTAGAACTAAGAGGAATTTCACTAGTAGTCTGTATGGACGGAAGCTTATAGATTAGAGAAGAGTGAAATTCGCCTTGTAATACCTGTAAGAACTCACTTAATACAAGTAAAGGGAAGTCATTCAAAATCCTAGTCGTAGTTAGAGGTTACCCATCTAGACTAGATGGTCTAAGTGGGGTTCCCCTATAAATCCTAAGTCTGTTCTTTACTTGTGTTTATTCTGCATTTTACCCGCATAAATTATTTCTTCTACATAAGGACGCCTTCCCTGAGAAGACTCCTTAGTCCTTTAACTAATAACGGTCTAACACCATCTTGGTCCTACTCAACCTAAACCCCTTAGATTCCAACCTTTCCCTATACACTTCCAGCTTGTTGCTAGCTTCACCACTAGCATCCTCCAACAATACGATGTCATGTGTGAACAACATGTATCCCGGAACATCTCCTTGGATGTCCCTTGTCAACATATCCAACACTAGCGTGAAGAGAAATGGGCTCAATGCGGATCCCTGATAAAGACCCATCCCCACTTCAAAATACTCTATATCCCTTCCCTACGTGGAAACACTCGTCCTCAACTGCTCATACATGTCCTGAATGATTCTGATATATATGTGATATGCTCTATTTAGGATAGGTTAACTCTTGTATTTTAGGGCTATATTGAGTGTTCTAGGTTAGTGTTTTGAGCTTAATTGTAACATGAAGACCGAAGACACAAGTATTCGAGATACAAGAGTTTCTAAGTCAAGATTCAAGAGGAGTTCGCCACTACACTGAAACTGTGGGCACGGTGCTCTAGCTGCGGGCGCGGTGGCTGCCCGGAGACGGAATTTCTGTGTTCAGAAGGCGATATACTCTATTTAGGATAGGTTAACTGAGAACGATATTTTAGTCGCTTTAATACCTATCAAAATAATCCAAACAACCCAGCTAATGTAGTAGGGAAGTAAGGGTCAATCCCACAGAGACTCAAGGTTTCAATGTTTATTGTTATATTACTCAGAGTAAGAAGGGGGGTTTTTGAATATGAATCTAATAACTAAACTAATTAAACATGCAATACTAAGAATGATTTATAAAATATGGGAGAAGTATGCTCAACTAGTTAATATCCATTATGAACTTGATTATTGATCATTGATTATCAAAATTCTCTTTTTACCTTGACTAATCTATTGCGGAATGCTAATAACCCAACTTCATGGAATTATTAATCCTACTTCAATTCTAGTTATTAGCCCGACCGGTACTAACAACCCTAATTATCAAATAATCTAAGAGACCTCCTAGATTGAACTTGACAACAACATTAAGATTCAAGTATCAATAAAAACATGCATTTAGAGCAACCAGACATTTAAATAACATGCAATTGAATTCTCTTCTCTAATCAACTAGCCCTACCAGTCCTAGATTGATTAAAGGTTCTACTTTTGATCTAATTAACACCGACCGGTAATTAGAAAGATCTAGTTGTAATTCAACCTAGAGATTCAATTAGATGGTCAATCTAATTTAACCCTAAATCAAATTTATTCAATCAAGCATAGAGAAAACAATCTAGCTGACTCGGGCAAAGTCGTTGTTCCCTTATCAAAAATAAATCCCAAACATGCAAACAAACATGTAATGAGCAAGCAAGGGGTCGAACCCAAAGGAATCAGTTTCTAGTCAGATTTTAGGGTTTTCATGCAAGTAATCAAAAGGGGGTTTTGAAAGTTGTTTTCAATCAAACTTATCAATTAGAGTTTATCCAATCAATTCCACTTTATTAATCAGTTGATAATGAATTCATCCACCTCTTTATATGCCTAGGTCAATTCCAATCCCGATCATAAGAAATCGCAAGTCCACGGTCTAAGCAATTCTATAAACCTAGGCAAGGACGCTTAACCTAGAATTAGCATAAAGAACAAGGATATTAGGAAATCAAATCATGCAATCAAGCTACGAGTCTCATGCACAATTAAACCATTGAATACTCTTCCCTAAACTAGTCCATGATCCTAGAACAGAGTTGTTTCGAGAAATAGGAAAGATGCATAGACAACAACCAATCCTAAATCAAACGATAGATCTAAGTCAATCAAACAAGTTGATCAGGCTCATAAAATCAAACATAGATCATGAGATGAAGCACAAGAGTATCAATAAAGACCTAGGGATAAACAGGTTACCAGAATTTCACAACTTCATAATAAAGCTTCTTGATCGAATAACCTCAAGAGGAGAGTTAGTTTTCCATTACAAAGAAAACTCTAATCTTTATTGAAATAACAATTGATTGAGAAGTGAATGAATGTCTCTAAAAACCTAGAAAGACTCCCCTTAAATAGCCCAAAGGACAACCTCTTCGGATTAGATAAGAAAGCAAACCGAAAGATAAGAAAGGAAACAAGATAGAAACGATAGAATTTCGGCCGTCTCAAGGTCGGCCGGCACCATGACCACGGCGTCACCACCGCGCCCGCGGCGGTCTTCAAAGGTCAAATCGCTGAGTCGGCTTCTACCGCGAACGCGCCACAGGCAGCGCGACCGCGGCCGTCATGGTCTCCAAGGGTTCGTCTCTTCACGCCACCGCGGCCGCGTCATAGACAACACGACCGCAGTATCCATGCAGTGACTATTCTTCGTCTTTAAGCTCTTTTAACTCTTGATTCTTCATAACTTGTGTCTTCGGTCTTCGTATTACAATAACACTCAAAATTAACCTAAACACTCTCTAAATCATCTCAAAATACAAGAGTTAACCTATACAAAATAGCTTGAATCACTAGCCCCCAATCAAATCTCACAATAATTTTTCATTCAGAACTTCATTTAACTAGTTAAGCAAAAAGGGTTTAGTTGTTGAAAGACATTGAAAAGCTTACAATTCTCCAAAGAGGTTTTCTTCTTCTCAAAGCTCCAACAATAATTCAAAGTCAAGAATAATGAGATGATAAAACCTAGAAACTAATATCTAAAAATATATCTTAGAGGTTTCTAAAAATACTAACTAAAACATGTTTCAACCCAAAAGCCCAAAGCCCATACAAAAATAACGTTCACGCAGACACGGGTGAAAACTCGAGCATGCACCATGGAAACTCGGGCGAGTCTCTGCAACATTGCTCGAGTTTTCAACGTAGAGGCTCTGGTGTCGAAACTTGGTTTGTGTCTCCAAAACTCGGGCGAGTTTCTGTGGCTTTGCCCGAGTTTTTGAGATTTTCCACCGAATCCTTCATAGCTTCGAGCACTTGATTTCTTCTCAAAGATCCATCCTTGCACACTTCTTTGGCACCTTCAAGCTCACTTTCAAGACCACCATCACCATGGATCCGGCACTCGATCAACATATCTGCAAAAATCAACCAAACGAGTGTAGATTCCGAATCTTCCAACGCTAGAGCTAAACTACAAAATAAAGGAAAATCTACCTAAAGATGCATGAAGAACTAATCAAAACATGTCCAAAATACTACAACCTATATGCTCTATCAAATTCCCCCAAGCTTGAACCTTGCTTGTCCTCAAGCAAGAAATAAAATCAAAATCAAACCACAACTAGCAAGTTAAAGCTTCCATCTCAATATCAATCCACATTTCATCAATAAATTAAACCTTGACCGAGACATCATTGCACACATGTATGAGAAGCTTTCACAATGAAATCATTCATCCATTCTAGACCTCACCAAGGCAATGTGTTTTGCACTCTTCACTCAAGTGTTTAAGGGATGTGTTTCGCTCAACATCAACTTTGAAAACTCGACTACCATAGACTTGCATCAGTGTTCTGAATCTCCACTACGAATGATTAAACACACAACAAAAATCATGAGGACTTTTTAAGGGTTGTAATGAGGTCAAGGTATAAATCAGTAGGTAGGGAAATATTTGGCCTTGTGGTGCTAAAAATCCGGGAACTAGTGCTAGTTAAATACCCAAACCTAAACCACTTCACTTCATATGTCTACCACTTATTCCCCCTCTTCTCCATCACTTTTCCTTCCAATTCTTTTGCTCATTTTTTTTCTTTCAACTCACTTGAGGCTTTTCAATTTGATTTTCTCACTTTAACCATGATTCACCTCAATCAAACAATTTTTTTTTTCTTTCTTTCTTTTCTTTTTCTTCAACTCCTTATCTTTTTTTTTTCCTTCTTTCAACTCAACACAAATCCTTTCTTTTCAACGAACTCACCCAAGAATCATCTCCAACAACGCAAAAGTACCCTAGCTAAATCCTAATTCCCAGAAAGGGAAAGTTTATATATGCTTGGAAATTTTTTTGGAGTTACAAAATAAGGCTATTAGGCTCAACAATTGGGCTATCAAACAAAGGATCATATGTAAGGTAGATAAGGATATAATGAGCTAATAAAAATGCCTCAATCATTTTAATGTCATGCAATCAAATCATGTAATGTAGCCTTGAAAAAGATTTCTAAACGCAAGTTCTAGAGCTAGCAATCAAAGCGATACACTCAAGAAAAAGATGCAAATATGCATTAAAAGGCTCAAAATAATCTTACAAATGATATATGTCTAGAACTTGATAAATAATTCAAGGCTAAATAGCTGAAACCACCCCTATAATATGCCATATTCCCAGTAACCACCCCTTTAATGCGAAATTCCTGTAAACCACCCCTTTAACGAGCTCCGTTACTAACTCACCACCCATTGTCCCCTTTCCGTTTGAAACCGTTAGGAATATCTGATGTGGCTTGTTTTTTTCGTTTTTTTGGCTTGCTTTGCTTACGTGGCATACAAAATCTGGCCACCTAAGCTCCACATAAGCTTAATAACTTACCCATTTAATTTTTACCACCCCTCTTCACCAGATTAAAATTTGGGGCAAAATTAGGTCAAAATTTGGGGCAAAATTGCCCATCCCCGTCCTGCCCATGAATGCCACACACCACCGCCTCCGCCACACCACTTCCTCCTCCACGCCTCCACCTCCTCCATGCCGCCACGAACCCGAGCCTCTCTGCCATCTCACCGCAACCGCCACCGACCACAGGCGCTCAGATCTGATTTCTCCATCCTCCCTCTCGCGTCGACCTCCGCCACGCCATTGGCTCAGCCACAAGAAACCACCACCGACCACGGGCGCTCAGGCCTCGAGGAGGGGCTTGAGGAAGACGGAGACGAGGGCGGTTTCGGGGGATTGGCCATCGAGGTAAGTGGCGGAGAGGGAGGCGAGGGCGGAGCGACAGGCGTCACGGACGGAGGAGTCGGGGTCGCGGAGGCGGCGGGAGAGGTGGGAGGCGGTGTTTGAGCTCCACCATGGCCAGGTGGGTCGAGAGGAAGGCGGATGGGGAGCGGGAGGTGGTGGTGGGTTTGGAGGCCGAGGATTTGGGGTCGAGGGCGGCTATTGGGGGTGTCGGAGGAGGAATGGGGGCGCGGGCGGCCATTGGTGGGTCTGGGTCTGGGTCTGGGGGGAGATGGAGTGAGAGCTAAGCTTGCTGGATGGAAGGGGTCGCCATTGAAGAAAGCAGAGTGATGCTCTGAATTTGTTGTGCCTTTATTATTTCCGCAGGCAACCAGTTCTTCAATGGCGGAAATTCAATTCAGACAAAGAACACCACTTCGTGTTTGGTTTGCCAAATAAATGGTAAATTGTATAACATAAAAAAAAAAGATGGGTAAAATGGAGCTGAGGTGGAGCTTGGATGGCCAGCAAATGGAAGCCACATAAGCAATTCTCGCAAAAAACGCTAAAAAACAAGCCACGTCAGCTATTTTTGACGGTTTTTGACGGCAATGGGACGATGGGTGGTGAGTTGGTAACGGAGCTCATTAAAGGGGTGGTTTACAGGAATTTCGCATTAAAGGGGTGGTTACTGAAAATATCGCATATTATAGGGGTGGTTTTCAGCTATTTAGCCATAATTCAAAATTTAAACTTTCTATGCATGCTCAATCCTATAATTAAGATTAATAACCTAAAGAATCATGCCTCATTTCAAAGAAACTTAAACCAAACAAGCAAGTCATGGGTTATAAATCACTCTTAACTTGGAAGAACAAGTGACCAAGTAGGGAAATTTGGATCCTAGAATGCAATATTTTTGTGATTTTTTTCATTTTTAAATTTTTTTTTGTAATTTTTGATTGGTTTTTTCATTTTTCGCTAAACCACCCGGATGCTTGGATATTATTTTGGAGAGCCTGTATGATGGGCTCCGTTAATAAAAAACCACCCCAAGCGAGATTCCTTTAAAAAAACGTCAGCTGTACGTAGGGGTGTCAATCGGGTGGGTCGGGTCGGGTTTGGGTCGGGTCATTTCTGGTTAGGGTCAATTCGGATATTTTAATAATCGGGTCAGATCGGGTTGAACAATTTCGAGTTGGGTATACAATTAGTCGGGTAAAGTTTGATTTTCGGGTTAATTTTGGTCGGGTCATTCGGACAAAGTCATTGGGGAATCCAAGGTGTGGCAAGACAAGTTCAAAACTGAATCGAAGAAGGCCGCCGCCCTTGCGCAAGAAGTCGAGGACACCACTAACTACTGGTCGATCAGCGCGCAAGTTGAGCATGGAAGAGTTTGCTGCAAGGAGGAATGTCGACTGGGATGTGGCAAAGGAGAGGGCAGATTTTGAAAATTTGTTTGTGAACAAGGCCAGCGCATCAAAGGGTCCTTCCCTGTTGACGACATTTCCAAGGTGGCGAAGGAAGTTGCCCAGGTGGAATTAGCGAACAAGGAGTTGATTGAGGGGACTCCCGAAAATTAATTTCCACTTTCTAACCTCATGTTTTTGTTTTATTAAAACTCTTATTTCACCCCTAGCTTGTTGGGGTTAAAACTCGTTTTTGGCCGCTTGTTGTAGGATCTGAATACTATTTGACTTCTTGCCCCCTGGTTTGCATATTTTTGGGCTTTTGCTGGATGCTTTTCTTACTATATCGTTTAGTGTTTGTCTGTGTTCGTTGTTGTCTTTTTTTGTTGTCTTTTTTACATGTTCTAAGCAGGCTTGGTGTTGAAGACTGAAGACGAAATGTGTTTAGAGTAGACGTGTTTTTGCAAGCACCATGTAATAGTAATGTTGTATTTGTATAATGCTTTTTGTATATGATGCGCAGGAAAGAGAGGAAAATGTGTAAAATGTAGATACTTGTATTATTGTAAAGAATCATATTACAAGTTTCTCAATAAGACTCCTCTTGCTCTAGAGCTCTTTTTACATGTTCTTGTCTCTTGCATCCTTTTTTTGATTAGTCATTGTGTGCATATCGTTGCCTAATCATTAGGCAAGGGCCTTTGTTTTGGCCTGTAACATCACAAGGCATCCCTTGTTAGTTTTTCAGAAATTCATCATTTGTATCATGTATGTATGAAGATACGATGATGTAAAGAAAAATAGCTTATGATAAATACCTCGATTGTTTTCTAAAGTGGTATAACTTCAAGTTCATCGCGTTTCAGCTCCTTGGAACCGCCTTCCTATCGTGTGAAACTAACTAGTAGGCGCCTTGTCCTACGACTTTCTTGATTTGATAAGGTCCTTCCCAGTTTGCTCCTAACTTGCCAGCGTTCAATTCTTGCGTGTTTTGGAAGACCTTCCTTAATACCCGGTCTCCTACTTGAAATGCCCTTGCAGTAACACGTTTATTATAACTTCGAGCTACCCCCTGCCTGTATATTGTCAATTGAACTGGCGCTTCATCTTGTAACTCGTCTACCGTGTCCAAATGGTGTAACAAGTTAGGCAGATTTGACTCCTCGGTAGTGAGCCCATAACAGACGGTGGGCAAAGTGACTTCAATTGGCAATACCGTTTCACATCCATAGACCAAAGTGAAAGGCGTATGACCTGTAGCAGTTTTAGGAGTTGTCCGATCTGACCATAGGATAAGGGGTAACATGTCCGCCCACTTTTCCTTGGCCTTTTTAAGTCACTTCTTCAACTTATTGATGATCACTTTATTGCTCGCTTCTGCCTGGCCATTTGCTTGAGGGTAACATGGTGTCGACATCACCAACTGAATGTTGTATTGTTGGCAAAAAGACCTCGTCTTGTCGTTAATAAACTGAGATCCACTGTCACATACTATGGTGGATGGTATCCCGAACCTACTCAAAATATTTCTCTTTATGAAAGAAATAACCTGAGTGTCTTTAACTTCTTTGAAAGCTTCTGCTTCGATCCCTTAAATAGAAGTATTCGGTCATGGCCAGGATATAAACACGTTGCTCTGAAGCTGGAGGGAGTTTTTCCACAATGTCCATTCCGTACTTCATGAACGGCCAAGGAGCGGTTATGGTATGGAATCGGACCATGACGTTGGCATGCGTCGCACTTGCGAGAGAACTTTGTTGCATCTTTGTTCATGGTGGGCCAATAGTAGCTCATTCTGCTTGCCTTCCTTGCCAAGTTACGACCCCCTATGTGATTCTCGCATTCTCCATCATGTATGTCATGCAATACCTTTTGTACTTCTTCCTCCTTTACGCATTAAGCGTACACACCTGAAAACATCCATTTGAATAGAACGTTACTCGTAATAGCGAAAGTGGAAGCTTTTACCTTAAGTCATCGAGCTTCGTCCTTGTCTTCCGGTACAATTCCTTCTTGCAACCACTTTAAGTAAGGCGTTACCCACAAAGTGTTTTCATCGGGCACCCCTACCTCAAACATGTCAACTTCTTTGACTATGGATGGAGCGTCAAGATACACAAAGGGTATTTTTTCGTATTCCCTTGGATCAATGGCGGACCACAGGTTGGCTCAGGCGTCGGGTTGTGCATTGGCATCCCAGGGAACTTGTTTTATCTCAAAATGCTTGAAATGTTTAACAATTTCCCGGACTTTCTCCAAGTATACTTTCATCTTTGAATCCCTGGAAACATATGAGTCCAATACGTGATTTACAATAAGTAATGAATCACAAGTTACCTCAATTTCTTGCACGTTTAACTCTTTGGCAACAAGTAACCCAGCTATGAGGGCTTCGTATTCTGCTTCATTGTTAATAGCTTTGAACGTGCATCGAATAGCTTGAGCAATCCTATCCCCTTGTGGTTCCTTCAGGACTACCTCCAATCCTACTCCAACTTGATTTGTATGCATCAACCATGTGCTGCTACCTGACACATGTGATACGTTTGGTTCTTCTAACCCGGGAGGGGTAGGGGTGAAGTCGACCATAAAATCTGCTAACGCTTGCGACTTCATGGTTGTTCTTGGCTCATACGCAATTCGTAACCATTCAAGTGAATCAACCACCTTGTTAACCGACCTGACAATTATGGTTTTGACATGATACCGTTCATCGGATAGTTAGTTCTCACGATGATAGAATGACTTTCAAAATAAGGGCGTACCTTTATTGAAGTCATTACCAAAGATAAGACCAATTTTTCTATAGGAGAATGCCTGGTTTCCGCATCAAGTAAAGTTTTTGTTGGGACGATGTTAAGGACTCCCTTGTACTTAACATTGCTCCTATAACAATCGTCCCTTAGTTTTGATGTGACAAACTCACTTTGATCTAATAAGTTGTCCAGGTATATCTCAGGAACGCAGGTCATGAAAAGGACAACAAGTGGTAGCAGTCCCTAAAGTGTAGGGATGCTATCCTTCATAAAAGAAGAACACAACTGACTTTCTACGAGAAGAGGACGCAGTCCACGACGAGTAGGAACACGAGTGCCAATGTCAAAGTTCTTCCAAGGCTGGCGACACAGTGACATCACCCGACAAGCCTGGCCTTGATCGCCAAGGACACGTGGAAACCGATCCCTGTTGCAACATACAAGAAAGGCATGATCGTCAAAGGAAAGACGCCCTTCCCAAGCCAATATCACGAAGAACACCAAGAATATTCAAAGCATGTCGTCACAATCACGAAGAACACCAAGAACTCACCAAGAACAGTGAAGAACTAGGTGTTAGATCAAGAGAGAAGCCAACCCAAAACAAAAAACAAGTTTGTAAGAAAAAGACGAAAAAGAAAGAAGTCCTAGGGACGTAGGGATAACGTCCTTAGAGTATTGAGTTAGCTTATAGTGAAAGGCTAAAAGGAGTATTACTAGTGGACGTAGGGACGGACACTTAAGTGCCAGAGAATTGTAGGACTCTCCGTGTAACTGTACGTAAGGACTCTCAATAAGAAAAGCAAAGAAGCTATTCAAAAATCCTCCATGGGAGTCCTTTACTTATTGTTTTACCTGTTTTAATATTTCAAGTATTTAATTCCGCTGCCCTAAGGACGCCTCTAAAGGACACCCTTAGACTCTACTAACGTACTTGTGTGATCCAACAGTTTTACTCACATAGTATATGGTTAATTGGTCTCCATTCACTTCTCGGATCAAGACGACGCTTATAACCACTTCTGTTACACCTACATACACGTACAACTTTTCTCCTTGATGTGGTACAGATAGCACAAGCGGGTTAGACAAATATTGTTTTAACTCACCAAAAGCCTTCTCGTGCACTTCCGTCCACTCGAACGACTTGTTTTTCTTCAATATCTCGTAGAACAACTTGTTTCGATCTGAGGAATGAGATATGAATCGGTTTAACGCAGCTACTCGTCTTGTCAGCTTCTGGACGTCTTTGACACACTTTGGGGAGTGTATGCTTTGACCTGTTCTGGACTTGCTTCAATGCCCCTCTATGTTACTATGTACCCAAGGAATTTCCCTGAGATAACTCCGAAGGAGCATTTGGTTGGATTAAACTTAATCTTGTGACTCCGCAGGATCTAGAAGGCGTCCTTCAAGTGAGCAATATTGTCTTCCACCTTTAATGACTTGGAAAGCATGTCATCAATGTATACTTCCATCGTATCCCCTAGCTTTTTCTAAAACATCATATTAACTAATCTATGATAAGTTTCACCTGCATTTTTTCTTGTAACAATAAGTTCTCTGATTGGTTACGAATGCGGTCGCGTTCACCATTATTTGGTGAACGCGACCGTTCATCATATTAACTAATCTCTGATAAGGCATAACTTTGTAACAATAAGTTCTCTGATTGGTTACGAATGCGGTTTTTTCTTGATCTTCAGGGTGCATCATTATTTGGTGGTAACCGCTAAATGCATCCATAAAAGTTAACAATTCGTGCCCTGCCGTCGCGTTCACCATTGCATCGATATGAGGCAAAGGGAACGAGTCTTTAGGACACGCCTTGTTTAAGTTTGTAAAATCCACACAAATGTGCCACTTTCCATTTTGCTTCTTTACCACTACCGCATTCGCAAGCCAATCGGGATACTTAACCTCTCGTATTTTTCCAGATTCAATTAGGGATTTTACCTCATCGTTAATACCCTGATTACGTTCGGGTGCAAACTTACGCCTTTTCTACTTTACAGGCAACGTCTTAGGGTTGACGTTCAAGGCGTGCATGATTACAGCGGGTCAATACCTACCACATCCTCATTCGACCAGGCGAAACAATCATTATAGGACCGTAGAAACTCCACCATTTGTTTGCGCAAAGTTGGCTCGAGGTATGCCCCTATCCTGACTTTCTTGGATGGCTCCAACGGGTCGAGGGCTACTTCTTCGTGTTTCGGCGCTTCCGGCTTTACGTAGTAGGTGGCCACTCTACAGTCCTTTAATTGCTAATCCGAGGACTTCTCTGGTTGCATGTTCTTGGAGGTTATTGCCTTCATTGTGACAGAATAGCACTCCCTCGCTAACTTATGTTCTCCCTTGATCTGTTGGACTCCCCATGGAGATGGGAATTTCACACATTGATGTAGGGGTGTCCAATAGGTCGACCCGACCCGACCCGACCCATAACCCGGTTTACGGGTCACAGGTCGACCCGTTGACCCGTAACTTAATAAAATGTGACCCGTGACCCGACCCGTAACCCGGTTTACGGGTTACGGGTTTTACCGGTCGGGTCACGGGTCGAACCGTTTACGGGTCACTTTACGGGTCGGGTCATGGGTCGACCCGTTTGACCCGTAAAACCCGATTATATAAATGTGTTTTTTACACTTAAAAAAAATGGTTATGTAATATTATTTTACTAATATCCAATGTAATAAAATTATTGAAATGTGTTTCACAAAGCAAAATAACAAAATTATACAATTTATAGTCTAAATAAACAATATAAAGTTAAATATAATTTTTTTTTAATTTTACGGTTTTTACGGGTCGACCCGTAACCCGCTAGGTCAACCCGTAACCCGTAAATGAAAATTTTATGACCCGTGACCCGACCCGTAACTTACGGGTCAGGCGCCCGACCCGTAATGTCCGGGTCGGGTCGGTCCGGGTTACGGGCAACCCGGACCGTTGGACACCCCTACATTGATGATAGGTGGAAGGGGTTGCCCTCATTCCATGTATCCATGGCTTGCCAAGGATGACGTTAAAAGGTGATGGACAATCGAGGACTTGGAATTTTACCTGGTAGTTTACTCCTCCAGTGATAGTTGGCAAATATATTTCTCCTAGCGTGTTACATGATACTCCACTGAAACCCAGCCGATTTTTTGACAATTTTGTCCAGTATAAATCCTAAGTTGTACAAGGCATCCAACATGAGTAAATTAGTGGAGCTTCCGTTATCAATCAGTACTCGTTTAACAAGGAAATTTGCTATTGTTAATGAAATTATCAAGCAATCATGATGAACTTCCTCTTCCTCGACATCGTCAAAGGTGATTGGCATAACGGTATGACTGGCTCGTGAAGGAGCTTTAGGACACTCCCTATTAGCATGCCTCGTGATCCTCTTAGCTGCGGAGTAAGTTATACCACAAATCTCCGATCCCCTTGTAATGACCTCCAGTGTGTCTCGGAGGTGACGGCGGACTAGCTTTCTCCTTGTTACGATCTAGCTGCTCCCTTGCCCGTTCCGATATCAACTCTTTGAGGTTCCCTCTTCATAGTAACTCGCTTACCTCCTTTCATCACGTGATGCACTCATCGGTTCGATGGACGTGATCGAAGTGGAAGTCACACCATCTAGACTTGTTTTTCTGATGTGCCGGTACGTCCTTCTTTTGAGGCCACTTGACGGTATCCCCCATGGACTTAAGGGTCCGGACTATCTTGGTCGCGTTCACACGAAAGTTGTAATGAGAGAGTTTGGCAGGTAGCCAAGGATTCCCATACTTTTCATCGTGCCTTGCATAGGGCGCGTTGACAGTTGGCTTGGCGTGCGCTGAAATATGTGATGCAGGAGGATATGGGACGTATCTTGTTTCTCGCCTTCCCTATCTACGGTCAGATCGGTGAGGGCTGGCTGTTTTCTCTGCAAAGAGGGCGTCCTCCTCCAATCGAACGTGTCCTAATGCCTTCACCTGTACTTCATCAAAGTTCGAGCAAGGATACTTAGTTAGTTCACGATATAATTCCGGATTACGTGCCGATATACCCCTTTGGAAGGCTTCCACAACTGTTGCAACATCACATCCTTCGATGGTTACGAGTTCCTCGTTGTAGTGATTGAGGAAAGCTTTCAAAGATTCTCGCGGATTTTGGACCAAACGATATAGATCGCTTGACCACTTCTTGGCATGTCAACTACTTGCAAACCTGACCCTGAACTTGTCAGCCAACTTAGCAAAAGATGAGATACTTCCAAGTGGTAAGTGAGAATGCCAATTAAGTGTGGGACCGGATAACGTGTTCCCGAACCATCGACCCATAACAATTTCTTTCATATCAAAGGGAATAGTACTAATGTTCATTGCTTGTTTAAACACGGCTATATGTTGGTCGGGATCTGTGATCCTTTCATATATATTTAGGCACATCTGGACGTGATAATTTCGAGAAATATCAACTCTCGTGATAGCAGGTAAAAAGGGGGAGTCGGTGTAGCCATCCCTTCTTCTTTCTATTGCTATCGGTTGAGGTGCCCCCAGGACCTGAGTAATCCGGTCTTACAGGGCTCTAAGGCATTCCCGTAATTGAGAAAACCTCCGCATCTTCCCATGTGGCCCTCGGGAAATTACCATCCACCTGATTCCCAGTTGATGGTCCAATGTCGTTTGGAGTTATGAGGCTTGGATCAACCATTTCTAGGCGCCTAGCGACTCCTTCTAACACTTCAGCTCTTCGGGAATGGGCTGGAGTTGATTGCACCTGAGATCGAAGCATATTATTAGTTAAAGATTCGATATGTTTTTCATATAGCTCGATGAACTTGGTGTTAGCCTCTTTCTAGCTTTCCAAGTCTTTCTGAAGAGCCAACATAATCGCTCGGAGTTCCGGGATGGCTCTAGTTTCGCGTCCTCCTTGTTGCTCGGAGTTTCCCGTGTTTGCATCGCATTTTCAATTCCATCAACATTTCCACCGCCGTTCGCAGCATTGCAGTTGTTGACATCCTCATTTCCGTCGATCAGGTTGTCGGGATTTCCTACGTGGTTGTGGATTGCGTCCATCTTGGTAGATATTTCATAACCTGTTTTAGTGTGACTTCTTTTTCGCTAGGGCCCCACAGT
The DNA here is from genome assembly GCA_934048045.1 of Polygonum aviculare. Classification (NCBI taxonomy): domain Eukaryota; kingdom Viridiplantae; phylum Streptophyta; class Magnoliopsida; order Caryophyllales; family Polygonaceae; genus Polygonum; species Polygonum aviculare. The sequence continues at coordinate 24,978,379 of OW204030.1, read as the reverse complement.
GGGCACCAATTGTTCTGGGTAGATTAACCACGTAAATGCATTACTTGCTATAATGAGGGAATCCTAACTACAATGTGATCACAACACGTTACAAGTCACTAATAAGGTGAAAATCAGAAAGAAATACTAAATGCAAAAAGAACGTAAAGCAAGAGAATGGAATAATGCACTGGGATGATTGCATTTGCTTGATTGAGTATTGTTGAACGCTCGAACGATACAAAAGATTGTTTCTCTTCAAGAACAAAATTGAGTGTAAATGAGCTTATGGATTCGAGATTCGAGAGTGGCCTTTTATAGCCTCGCCTCTTGTTTCTTTAATCGGACCGTTGACAAGGGACTAAGTGTATCCCGCGATTCTCGCCACTATTGTTAAGGAAAGTGTTGTTTGAATTTTTTGGTGTAACATGTCCGAAATTGTCGTCCTTTGAGCGAAATCTCCAGCCTCTGATTTCCTACATCATTTGGTAGTTGATCACTTTGGGCTTCATCCGTTGCTCATGGGCCGAATGTTTTGGAGGGCCTAACAACTATACACATAAAAGATCATATTTCTATTTGCAAAACTTTTGAAAATCTTGACCGAAGGCCATCGAAATATCATTACAACAAAACCATAAAATCATTATTAAATCTTTAACAAACTATATAGCCATCGTTCAAAACGCCCACCGATAACTGTAAATCAACTGATTTCCAAATCATTATCAGTTGTAACCCTAAATCTAGGAAATTAACGAACCCAAATAAGACAAAAACTAGTTAAATCTTATTGAATTTACTAATTAAAACTTACCAGATAGTAATCTTGTACTTCGAAAACAAATAAAATCGAACAATCAAATTGTCGATCAAAACGGAATCAAGGAGTTGTGAGCTTCTTCTTCCTTCGTCCCGTTCTCCTTTCTTTCTTTCTTTCAAACGAAACCGATAGGCATGCACTAACACGTATCTGAACTTCAACGTGTGTGCTTGGATATATATCCAATTACAATTCAACGTTGGCAATTAATAAAACTTTTGGAAAACCACGATTTCAACCCTTAAATTTCCTTTCATATAAATCTTACCCAGAAACTTCAATTAATTAACTTTATCTTTAAAAACTAAAAAAGCATGAATAACTTTAATTTAAAAAGCATACTGTTGTAGTCATATATTGTACAAATTATTGGATCAAATAGTCTGAAAACGGGGACCTTTCATCAAGCCCAATTCACATAAATTTTTATTTGATTAAAGGTAATCCATTTACTTATAAACCCCTATACTAGTATATTTTTTCTCCTCCTCACTATTTTGGACTTGAAAATAATCCAGATGATTAGCCAGTCTAAAAAAAGTTATGCTAATTTTAGATTCACAAGTTAATAATATAGGGCATGATCAAATTAATATATGCTCGATCGAAAATACCAGATATTACAGATTATGCATTTCAATCTCAAGTGTTCCATCTTCTTTGCTCTATATTAGAACTGAATTATCATCACCCTTGGTACTATCTGCTCCACCTTCTTCATTGTCATCTTCTTCATTATCCTCCTCCACAGTGTCATCCACTACGTATTTATCAACTTCTATGTTGCCCTTCCCCACATGATCACCATCTTCAACAGATTCAATGTCATCATTTTAAATATCATCCAAACATGCAAATAAGTGACTATGTTCAACCATCTGAGAATAATTGTCCCTATTGTCTCTTAACACATCGCCAAACTCAAAATCTAATTCAACACGTATTACGGCTAAACTGTGAACCTGCATGACTCACCTAATACCACCTTTTGAAAGACAACAAAATCATTCATTGTCTCATTGTTAAGAACTTCATCATCCCTCACAGCAGCTTGATCCTCCTTTAGATCAATATCATAACCTTGATTTGCAAATTTTTCAAGACTTGAAAAGCGCATAGACCCTTTTTTTTTTAGAAGTATCATAATTAGTAGACAACCTCATTGACTCGATGCCTTCACAATCATTAAAATTTGCTGGAGGTGGAGCTACAATCTCCACATCATCTCTGTCATCATTAGAATTGATCCTCATTTTCTTCCGAAACGAATGCACCTTATCAAACAGTCTCGTTTTTTGCATCTCATTACGTTTCTCCTTTCTTTGTACATCCTTCATTATCATTACCAACTCAACGTGCATGCCACTCACATTTTCCATCAATACCTTTACCAAAGCTGGCTCTCCCACTTCCTTAAACTTTTTTGCCTTCTCTTTCTCTTGTGAAGAAAGGGGGATGTGATAACAGGAACCTCCTTGGCCTGACTCAAGATTTGAGCAACTTCAAACTCGTCTCAAGAACAAGATCAAAAGGCTTGTCATTGGCATTATTTGTCATTGACCTCTCGGATTCCTCTAAAAGCACAAGCAAAGCATTGGCTAAAGGCTTTAGAGATTGTGGAGTCTTTGGTTTGTTAGGACTCCTCTTAGATTCCGAAGGCCATGGAAGCTGCAACCTCTTGCTTTGTCTTCTAGGAGATTCAACACCTTGTTTCCTTTTCTTGGAAGGAGTTGAAGCTTTGTCATCAGTCTTAACATATCTAACTTTGCTCTTCACAACTGCCTTGTCTTTATTGGTATCAACTACTTCTTTGAATTTGGAAGGAGCCTAGGGGAGCTAGAACAAAATCAACCAAATCATCTTTTGTGGCAGAGTCAGAGTCAAGTCTAACATATTCTCTCACCTTCTGATTAGTGATAATCCTTTGAAAAAGCTCATTAAATATAGTATCAAACCCCTCTTTAGTATAATCACAATGAATGAAACTTGCATAGTCAGAGTAGGAAGGATATATACAATCTTGAAAAAAAAACCATTAAAAAATTATCACTTGTCATGTTAAAATCAATATATTTGAGACAATGCAATTAAGATGAATATTATCATATATTTAAATTGTCTCACCTGTGATAAAAAAAACCACTAAAACTGTCAAATGTCATCTCAAAATACTAAAATTGTCACTTGTCATCTCAAAATCAATATGTTTAAGAGCAATATAATTAAAATGAATATGACGATACTTAACTATTACTAGTGATAAAAAAACATTAAAATTATCACTTGTCGTTTCAAAATCAATATGTTCGAGAACAATGCAATTAAAATGAATATGATGATACTTAAATTGTCACTTGTCTTCTTAAAATACAAAAGTTATCATTTGTCATCTCTAAATCAATATGTTTGAGAATAATACAATTAAAATGAATATGATGATACTTAAACTGTCACTTGAGAACAATACAATTAAAATGATAATGATGATGATGATAGTGATGATAATTGATGAGAATTAGTTGAGAAAGATAATACAGATGATAATGATGACAAAGGTAATACGGTTGGAAGGCATACCAATTTCTTTTTTCCAACATCCCAAATTGCATGGTATCTAACAAAGGAAGAACTTAAGCTATGCCACCTTAACATGTGAGGGACTCGTTTTTCACCATGATAAGAAAGACTACAAACACCTTTAAAAGTTAGAAACCTCTCCAAAATCCAAATATGCACACAAGAAGCAAGAAATACTTAGACATAATGCAATACAAAGAAGTAATTCCATAAAACAATTAGGAAAAAGATTGCACTCATATCTATATGATGGATCCTTGATCTTTTGCGTGTCACAAGATATACGATTGAATTGCCTTAAACTTGTAGTCAAATTATTATAAGAAATCCTTCCCTAAAGATACTCGTTGAACATATCCATATCAGATGTAAAGGCCACATGGACAGGATCAATGTAAACATTAGGTCGTTAGAACTAACTACACTGTGCAAAATGAGCAAATGACCAATCCTAAACTTGAGGTCCTCATCCTTTGTCCGGACAAATTCAGCAAACAAGTCATTGTATGAACACTTCCCAAATCCAATGACATCCTTGACATCAACATTAGGGGCTTCAAAAGCATCAAAACTCTCACAACTCAAACTAGTTATTAATGCAAAATCCATTAACAAAGACCATACATGCCCACCTATCCTAAACCACATCTCATGAAGATATATAGTTTTCAACTAGATGCATATTGAACAAGCTGGTAATGAAGGGGGAGTCTGTCTTTCAACTAGATAATAGGAGCAAAACAACCTCTACACATAATATCCCACTTATATTTCGATAAATGCTTCCTCACAAAGTCAATAACACCTAAATCATGATATACATTCGCTCTCCTAGTGTAGCGCTTCGATTCAAGTATAATATAATGTAGATCCTTTATTTCTATAGCTTATACTATAATGACAACAACGACTAAATCAATATTATACTTAAATTCCTCAAATACAAACTATCATTTTATCAAAGTTTCAATAGCTAGAAAATTGTCACAAAAAACATATAGGAACAATATCTAGTAATTTGTCATCATTTATGTAGTTGGAACAAATATAAAGCAAAGTGATGAGAATAGCTACCAAATTGTCATCACAAAACACAATAACGACGATAGTTAGCAAATTGTCATCACAAAACACATCAATGACAATAGCTAGTTAACTGTCATCAGAAACATGCAAATTATCATCGCTATACGAAAATTATCATCACATAACACAGTTGGAACAAAATGTAATGTCATCACTCGTGACTTTAGACAAAAAAACCAACACAATAATATGAATATTGTCATCACAAGGTTTGATTGCTAGATATTTGTGATCACAAAACTAAACACACAATATTGACATTAAGATTACTTAACGCACACATTCATAATAGTGTAGTCACAAAACTCAAACAGAAACACAAAAATAACACTATGATCACTTAACATAAACATTCATGGCAATGCCATCACAAAATCACTCATGACTTTGGACACAAAAACAAACACGGTAAAATGAGCATTGTCATTAAGAGATTCGATTGCTTGTAACTTGTCATCACCAACTTAGAACATATACAAAAATAAACCTTTCATCACAAAATCTCAAAGTATGAACATCCACCACAACGTCATCACAAAACTCAAATCATACATATTATCAATTCTCATCAACACAAAAAGAAAAATCAAAACTATAACATAAAATCGAAGTCTTAAAATTCCAATGTTAACCTATAATAATAGTAGTAGGAAAACACAAACGGGGTCTACACAAACGAAACATTCCAACACAAGAACAACAACAGCGACAACAAGAAATGTGAACAAACATGCTTAATACCATGAAAAAACTGCAAAAAACAAACAAACTTGTAACGAAAGCACGAGAATGACAGCACGAGCTCGAGCAATAACAGATCACCAACGAAAACACGAGAACAAATAAACCAAACGAAAATCTTCAATGTATGCAACTTGTAGTAGGTGATTGATCCTGGAAGAGGAGTGACAATTGATCGGAGGGAATGCAATTGTTTGGGACAGAAACATGCGTTCGTGGAAGAGGAAAGACAAAAAAGTAATTACCATATTTAATAAGGTCTTTTATACTTGACAAAAAACAAAAATAATGCCAAACCACCCGGCCAAATTCAAAAATCAAGCCCATGCCTGGCCCAAATTCCCTCTAATTTAAAAGATACTATCTTAACCTATCGTGCCTGCACGACTATTTCACTTAAAAGTATTAAAATAAATTTATATATATATATGGAAATTTTTATTTAAGTTTTATTATATGAACATCTTTTTTTCTTTATAAAAGAGTGATATTGTTTTTTAAGTTCATATAACCCAAAAAATATATATAAGATATAATGTTTTCCCTCATTTGTAAATTTTTATAAAACCTGATTATAAGAATATAAATTGATATTTTACTTACAATTTTCATCATATATTAATAAGGACTATCATAGATGTAACAAAAATAAAAAACGTCATCAACTGATAAATTGATAAAGTTTATAAAAATTTAATAGAAATTGTCGGAAACCACAAATTTACTTGTGTTAAAGAAATAAGTTGAATCCAATATTTATAGATTTTTCTTAATTTGTTTGTGAAAGATTTTTCCTCGTAATGCTTTAAGAACTAATAATTGACAAAAGCTTTTTCTTATACGTAGGTAAGACGAAATTCAATAGGAAAACCTTATATAATGCGAATAATAAAAATTAGTTTTTTGAATATATGAGGTAGGGTCAATGTTAATGTGGTGGTAAAAAAATGACCACTTGTATGTTTGTGTTAGGAAAATAAGGGACGTTTGTATAATTTAAAAAAATTGTAGGATTATTTTGTAAATAAGTAAAAATTATGAAAAAGATGTACGTTATCAAGATATAATTCAAAATTATTATTTAGCTAAAAAATCAAATTTGTTATCAAGATAGAAAAATATCAAATATAATGGGTAAAAAAATATAGTAGATCATGTAACTATAGACAATAATTAACTTAAGCTTAAAAATGCTAAATTTATTAAATTAAATCAAATAATAAAGTAATAAAAATAGTCTTTCTATCAAAAAATAATTTAAATTTTTATCTTTAAAATTCTAAATTTAATTAAGTAAATCAAATATAATTAGTTCATAGTAATTATATTTCGACAATTCAAGATATATATTAGAATCAGTTTTTACAATTACATGATATATTAAAAAAGATAGAATATCTTACCATAATTTGAAAATTTGAATACATCTTCTACATAAATAGATAATATAATTTTATCAAATTAGTTGAAATGTCACAAATAAAAAATATTTTTTTATCAAAAATAAGGTGGTTCCAAAATCAACTTTAGAAAAGATAAGTGATATATTAAAAAGATAGAATATCTTACCAAAATTTGATCATACCTTTTAAATAAATTGATAATAAGAAATATGATTAGATTAATTGAAATAACATAAATAAAAGTTTTTTTTTATCAAATATGCAGTGGGGTCAGAATCAACGTGGTGGCTCGAAAACGGTCGACTTTTATTATATATATATTGATCATTTGCGTTGGAAACAAAATTAAACTTGTATTTGAATTTTAAGGAAAACATTCAAAATTAATGTACATATTGTACGTGAATGTTTTGGTCGGAAACATAATGTACGTGAATGAACGAACCCAAAATATAATATAAAATACCTTAATGTGCTGTACGTAGAAGACTCAAAATTTGTTGTACGTATTATGTGAATGTATTGTATGTAAATGATAATTGTGCATGCATGTTGGATATCTTTTATATAAGAAAACTGAAAATAAAATTATTTAAGGTATAAAATTAAAGATAGATAGTATGACTTTGAAGATAAAATTGTGGATTAGATAATTAAGGAAAATAAAAGATAGAGTTGTTATTATCTAAGGAAAATAAAAGATATAGAGTTTTTTTTTTTGATGAAAAAAGATAGAGTTATTATTATCTATTTGAGTTGGAAAAAAACAATTAAAATCAAGCGGGGCCAGAATAAACGTGGTGACTCGAAAACGGTCGGCTTTTATAATATACTAGTTTAACCCCCGTACCATGTACGGGTAGTGTGAATATAAATCCAATTTAAAATAGATACGTAATGTCAATGATCATGTTAAAATTATAGGATCATATATATTTATCTTCGTATTATGATTAGTTTTTTTTATCAATAGTAAATCATCTCATAATATAAATAAGTTGGATTTGTTTAAAAATTACTTTATGATAAATATCACGTTTTATTAAATAGTAATATTTATGGGAAAATTATAACTAATTAAGTGATAATTTATAAGTTTCAGGATAATTCATAATTTTTCGTAAATTTTAATCAATTTTGACAGGATAAGATTATATGAGATTCTAACCACCTAATTTGAATAAAGGAGAGGCCGGCTGAATATTTTATTATTCAAATGACACGTGGCGCAAATTTTTGTGAAGACATTGTCTCCGCTTTATACTATAGGTAGTATAGATATTGATTGATTTTCTTATTTTCCTAGATAATAAATGACAAAGAAAAACAATGTAGAAGCCGGAACCTCCCAAGTCCCAACCCAGAAAAAGAGAAACTAACATATATGGAGTGGAACAATTGACATTTACATTGAATAGGGAGAGCCCAGCAAATTTGATTCCCTCTCTGCACAAGAAAGTTTCTGGAGGAACTAAACACAAGAATACACAAAATTTGGTGTTTGCCAAACCTACACTATCACTACCACAAGTACACAACAAACCCCCATTCCTTTTCTTATTGAAAGTTCTTTTACACTTGCTTCATTTACTCCACAGTAATTTCAAGTATGCTAGTAAGCCTGGGTTTTCTATAAGTTCTAAGAAGCAAAGAAGAGCACACAACACTTACGGACGAGAGGGCCATGCAAGCGCCGGCCACCCATGGCGGCAGCTTGAGCCCAATCCACGGATAAAGCACGCCCGCTGCAACCGGGATGGCGATCACATTGTAAGCCATGGCAAATATGTAATTCCATCTTATACGTTGCAGCGTCTTTCTTGAGAGATCTATGGCCGTGATCACATCCTCCAAGTTGTTTCGCATGAGTACGTAGTCGGCCGCTTCTATGGCCACATCTGTCCCAGCACCAATTGCCATCCCAACATCCGCAGCAGCCAGAGCCGGGGAGTCGTTTATCCCATCCCCTATCATTGCTACTATGCTGCCGTCTCTCTGGAATGATCTTACAACTTCGGCTTTCCCAGCAGGTAGAACCTCTGCCCTAACATCCTCAATTCCAACCTGTGTAGAAGGAATCCATGGAAATGGTCATAATTTTATAGCAGTTATCTATTTTGTCTTTTGGACCAGCCAAGTCTTCAATGTCAAGTCTATGATCAGAAGATTAATCATACAACTTCCATGGATATTAAAATTCGATCAGAGATAACAACTTTGACAGGAAACCAGATGTTCCCATATTAGCTAAAAGAAACCTACGGATGCCAAATTTCCAGCTAAATAACCATACAAGGGGAAACGCACACTGCTAAGATCTAACAGAGCAGAATAAAAGCAATAGGTAATGAGGTTGAATAATTACCTCCTTGGCAACAGCGTGCGCTGTTCTCCGGTTATCCCCTGTAACCATCACTGGTCTGATGCCCATTTTAATGAGGCCCTCTACAACCACTGCGGCTTCTCTTTTCAGAGCATCTGCTACTCCTATGGCTCCGATTAGTTCTTCGCCATAGGCTACAAGTAACCCCGTTTTAGCACTTTCTTCTAATTCTACCAAGTAATTTTCCACCTCAGTTGCTATTGTTAGCCCACTTTCAGTCAACAGCTTCCTGTTACCAACCTGTCCAACAAATAGCTTCCTCATAAGCATCGTGTAAGGAAATTCAACTATTTTTGGGGAAATAAATAAGTTTTAACAAATTTTGAGCAAAGCAAGACTCACAAGAACTCGTTTGCCATCTATGAAACATTGGATGCCTCTACCAGGAAGAGCAGAAAAGTCAGCCGCATCCAAAAGCCATCCAGAGTATTTGGAATCTTTGCCATAGTTCTGAACATCCTTTGATGGAGACGACCCCTCAAAGAAATGGAAATGATGTGCATAGTCCATAACTGCTTTGGCCAATGGGTGTTCACTGCTTGCCTAGAAAAAGAAGAAAGACATAAATTACATACCACGATAAGAAAGAGATACATTGAGGAGGAAAATGCATCTTTCCTCCTATAAGAAATCTCATGAGTACCTCTGCTGAAGCCACCAATGTTAGAAAGTCCCCACGATCCATGCCATTAAATACTTTTGCTGCTGAAACTTTGGCTTTTCCTTCTGTAAGCGTGCCAGTCTTATCAAATATGACATATTTTACCTTGTGAGCTCTTTCCAGTGCATCCCCTCCTTTTATCAGCACACCATTTTTTGCCCCAACTCCAGTAGCAACCATGACCGCAGTAGGAGTTGCCAAGCCAAGGGCGCAAGGGCAAGCAATTACAACAACTGATATCGAAAACATGAGGGAAAAAACAAAAAAGTTGCCATTATCCGGCAGCCAACTTTTCGGATAAGCTCCAATAACACCACAGATATACCTGAAACCAAAATGCAGCGTTACAATCAAGAAGGCAACAAATTTTTATTGCTAGTAAGCCAAACATAGTATATACAAAATACACAACAAAGGTCATGATGGCTTACCATCCCAATAACGTCAGAACAGACAACGCAACAACTGTTGGAACAAATATGCTTGCAATCTGGTACATTCAGAAAAAAATAATGAAGTGAATTCGCTGAACATGATAACATCCATCTAGTCTACAACATATTACAAAGTCAGCAAACTCGTTGTTAAAAAGCTTTTATGCAAAATACTATTAGGGGAAACAGCTCCTTGTGAGATTATCAGATTACTACTTTTCAGTTTATAAAAGCAATTGAAACCTCCCACAGATATATAAGATACATTTTATGAAGAAAATTGCAGCATACATGGGAAAAGATACATCAAGAATACTTACAAAATCAGCAAATTTTTGTATTGGTGCTTTGGACATTTGTGCTGTCTCAACCAGAGATATAATTTGGCTCAATACTGTGTTTGTACCAACTTTTGTTGCTTGCATATGAAGGACACCATGCAAGTTTACTGTGCCACCAATAACAGTTGAATTCACCTCCTTCATCACAGGTAAAGATTCACCAGTTACCATACTCTCATTAACATGACTTGAGCCCCGCACCACAACACCATCAGCTGGAATCTTTGTGCCAGGGAGAACCTTCAATGTGTCACTGGGCTGAATTAATAAAGCATCTATTTCTCGCTCTGCAATAAACTTCCCACCTGAAAATGAAGCAATAGTGAACATTACTATCAGTAGGCAATCCAAGTCAATGACAGCTCCAGGAAACCACAGTCTAATAGAATATTATTAAATATGCATGCTGCCGAAAAGCACAGCCTCAGCCTACTGTACTAGATAAATCCAATAAAGGTTACCTTTGTCTGTGACAACTAAGAGGGCTGTAGCAGGTGCAAGCTCCACTAACTTTTTAATAGCATCTGATGTTTTCCCCTTTGCCAGAGACTCCAAATATTTACCCAGCAGGACAAAAGTTATGAGCATCGAGCTTGTCTCAAAGTACGTTGGTGGCCAGAAACCAGTTGCAGCACCATATAGTAGGGCACCAACAGAATAGAAGTAAGAAGCTGAGGTCCCCAGTGCAACTAAAACATCCATGTTAGTAGATCCATTTCGAAGTGCTCTGCCAGCAGCTACATAGAAGCGCTTTCCAACACCAAATTGAACGAGACTAACCAAGAACCATGTCAGCCAATCTCTCATTAAAAAAGGTCCACAGCGCCACAGGAGGAAAGGATACAAGAGAGGTACATGCGGGCAGACCCGGATAACAAACACGGGAATCTGAAGGAATAATAACAACATTTCATACATATAACTCCTTTGCAGGTGAATCAAAAAACATGAAAATATATTACCTCTACTTTATAGATAAAAGATTCTTTCCACAGATTATGTAAATGAAAACAGCAGAAAGAGGTAAAAAAAAAACAAAGGCAGCAACAAACACAACTTATATATACAAGTAAATTACAGTTCCAAATGGACTTAGCTATGTTGCTCATTGCAGAAATGGATGACAGTATAGATTTGAGTATAATCATCCTACTCAACTTTTGTATTTATAAAAATTAGTCCCTTTTGAAATTTTCAGAAAAGAAGAGCACAGAAAAGCAAAAACGGATAGGAAACTCACACTAAGAAACACGCTGGATGTAAAAAGATTGAACATTTTGGTAGACTCTTCCACATCTTTCGAAGTCATTCTGGAATAAGGATTCTTCACACGTAATTTATATCTCCCCTTGATTGTCTCCTCAATACCATCAATCAAGGAACGAGAACCAATAACTTCAGGATCAAAGAGAATTTGCAGCTCTCTGGAAACCCTGTCAAATTGAAATTGCCTTATCCCTTTTGTGTGGCTCAGTAATTCTTCCAAAGATGCTACATCCATGTCATTTAACAAGCCAGCAACCTCAAGAATAACTTTATCCTCTTCACTACTCTGCACAAAAGAAGCGTCAAACCCTGCATCTTCAATTGCATTAACTATTTCATCCTTACTAATTGTGGCTGGACAATATTCAACTTCACCCAATGAGGTGGGCAAAGAAACTACAGCCCGCTTAACTCCAGGAAGCTTCCTCAAAATGCCTTCAACTGAGTTTACACAACTTGCACATGTCATACCTCCTATGGTGAATTGTCCTGTAAGGGTCCCACTAGGCTTTGTTCGTGTTGTGCTAGGATCGGGAAGAATTTCTGCCTCAAAGCCTGCATCTTCTATAGCCTCTTTTATGTCATCATCCTGAAGGCAAAGGACATTGACAGAGAACTTCAGCCTTTGCTATGTGTAGTAAGGATTAAAAGCTAATGTCTCTAAACCACGTATCATACTGAAATAATTTATAAAAGCTAGATAAGTACACTCTACAAAGAACACACTAGAAGTTGATGGAGCTAGATACACAAAAGCATGATTTTGAACGGATATTAGATAACTGCCATAGTAAATAGAAACCTCCTGCATATCAACCATAATGACCTAACAGCCATTGTTATCCAAGTCCACAGTGGTTACCGTGCAAAAACTAAGATGACAATATTGTTATTCTTGTAGTTGTGATACAATAAAGCAGATTTCTACACCTACAGCAATCAAAAGATTCAAAACCAATTTTTTTCAAGCTCCACATCTACTTTAATTACACCCCTCCTTGGTAAAATTACAGAAAAATTTGTTACAGGATGTGATTCTCCCATAAGACCTTCAGTTTTAAGTGCTGCATCCCACAACAACATTTTAGGAACAATCAAGATGATGTGAGAATACAGTGACTATTGTCTTGAAGTAACTTGAAGTTTCAACTTAACAAAGTCACATGACCAATTTTGCACGCAATTCTTTTGATCTATCCACTGAGCATAAATGTCAGCCAATATGTCACATCGCCTATCCGCTAGGAGCAAAGTAAACAAAGCAAAGAAAAGGAAAGAGAGAGAGAGTGTGATTAAAAACATCAATACCAATTGTTGGCCACAATTTCCAGTTAATGATCCACTCCAAGTACGGGCTCAAAACGATAAACCTAGACCGAAGAGGATTCCAATCACCAAAGCCCCAAACAAGGCAAAGTAGAGACCTAAAAATGAAAGGAGAGAGCAGGAGCACAGACCTGGAGCAGATTGGGATCGAAAGAAACACTGGCTAGGTTCTGGAGCAGAGCGACGGAGGCGGAGGAGACGCCGTGGAGAGCAGTGAGGGCGGATTCGACGGAATTGGAGCAGGCGGCGCAGGTCATGCCGGTGACTCTGACCTGAATCCGCCTGGAGATGGAGACGCTCCTCCCGGCCTCCTCGTCGAAATCGTCGAGCAGGCGGACGTCCTCCATGACGCCGTCGCCGGAGCCCTGGCCGCTCCGGCCGCCGGGGTTCGGAGTCAGCTGTAGGTCGGCGGTGCGCGGCGCCATGGCCGAGATCAAGGAGATTCGCCGATCGCACACCGGGGAGGGGGCGGAATTGGGGGATTTTGTGAATCTGTGGGTTGAGAAACCACGGGGAAGGGAAAAATGAAAATATTTATATATTTATATAAAAATAGGGGGAAGTGGTTTTTCGACGAATTGGCAGGCTGGTTTGGTTGGATTGGAGGCGTGGGGAGAGAAACTTCTTCTTCTATCTCTCTCCTCCTATTATAAGAAGGAAGGAAGAAAGCAACGAGAGTTTGGAGAGTCTTCTTCTGGCTTTGATGAACGCGGCGTTGGCCGAAATTATAAGATTTTTCCAAGCAACGCCAACGGGGGGATTGGGAAGGGAAGTTGTACTGCTGAGGGGTTGGTGGCTTTTCTGTATGTACTGCACAGTTTCCCCTTCCTTTACGCGGGGCCCCACTTACTCGCTCATCTCCTCCACCCATAAATGTGTATTTGGTGCCAATGTTTTCCACGCCAACCTAATCTATTATACATACAAAAACAATTCCACCAAAATATATAAATATATGTGAATAATATGAAGAAATATGTGAACAAAATCATGTTTTTATTATGGTTGATTATTAATATATGTAATAACCAAATTTCTCAATATCATGTATTTGAATCAAATTACTACACATAATAACACAATAACACAAAATCATAAATGTTTTTAGATTTCAAGTATTTCTTGTTTTGTGTTCCCGTATATGTTATGAATGTAGAATGTGGGTATATTTTGCAATTAGGTGATAAAATGAGGCAAGCTTGTAAAAGCTATAAGTGCTTGTAGTTTTCTTCTGTAAGCCATCGATGAATGAACAGTAAACACCTTTCTCTCTTGTTCCTAATTTCTCTTCGTTCCTCTTCCACATTTTGTTCCTAATTCACTCTCAATCTTACTCTATCTCTCATTTCCTCCATCAATTGCGTGACAATTGTTACAATTCGTAACAATATATCTATGTCATGTTCACGTATTTCTATTTAATATTCATGGTTTTTAGTTTATAGGTTAAGAAAAGTTTTCATTTAATTCAAATCGATATAAATATGATTATTTTATTATATTTTGTTTATGGTTCAATCCAATGACAATAAGTTATCCATCATATTCATTATTTTAACACCATCTATTATATAATGTAGCATTGACCATATATTATCCTATATAAAGTCTAAATCCATATAATTTATTTTTCAATTCATTGTTTTCAAATAAAATCTATAACCCTATAAAAAGTGGAGCATAGCAAATAAGAACAATTTTATACAAAATTATACATTTTACCTCTTTGTATCATCGCAATAAAATTAAAATAATTAAATACATCATTGGATTTCAAAATATATTTGAAAAAAATGCAATGAACAAATGATTGATATATTGACAATTATATTCATGTATATACTAGTAATAATAATGTCTCTCTTTCTCTACTCTACTATATATTGACATACATGATAACATCAAATATATGTTACATGAATTTGGTTATAATTGTAAAAAAATCGTAATTTTGGTAGAATATATATACATCATAAAATAAATTAAACTCATACATGTTTATCATAAAAATGGGTAAGAAAATTAGAAAATGATTCACAGTTTTCATATTCAAATGGGTAAGCAAATTAGAAAATGATTCACAGTAAAATTAGATCACACCTCTCATATATATTGAATTAATAAAAAAAACTAATATTTTATCAACGACAAAGAGTAATGAATTATTATCTCGATATTTAGATAAGTTTGTTTTAGCATGAGATATGAAGGATGCAATTTTAAATCTTTATTTAATTTTTAAATGAAAAATAGAATCGATTATAAATAATTTAATGTATACGTTTAATAGTCAAAATAGTTAAAAATAAATAAAATAACGACCTGTAACTTAATTTACATGACTTAGTAGGATTACGGCTTTGTACGATCCTACTTCGATCTCGCTTTTTACAATTCACTATGTACGATTGAAGTCATTTTGTGAATTCTAGATCATAGGATCGTATGACTAAGATTGTGATTTTGATAACATTGGCTATCCATATCCACTTCTTCCCCATAATGTTGGTTGGTGTCGCTTTCGCAAGGATTGCATTTGTTTTTTTTTATGAAGATTGTATTTGTCTACACTAATCTCATCAAGAAATATTCTTGAACGAGGTATCTTAGTATATCATTCAATTAAGATAGGGTTGTAAATGAGTCGGATTATTGGTGAGTGGAGTACTTACACCACCTGACCCACTAGTAAAAATGTTACCCAACTCAGTATCACTAACGGAATATTTTCTCTGTCACCCAATGGTTATATGGGTGATTCTCTCACTCTTATAACTTTGGGGTTGGGCTAAATCCGGTCCGGACCGGATTTTTGGACCACACTAGTCCAGACCGCTACCGTGATCGGACTAAGGGGATACTAGTCTGGTCCTCGGTTTGTAAAAAATGGAAATCCAGTCCCGGTCCAAACTGAATTTTTTAATATATAAGTTTTATTAATTTTAATGTTATATAGTTTATTATTAATATTTAAGTTTCACATTTATAGTATATATTTAATGACATTATATTTTTTCATAAATCATATCTGATTTCTCTAATTGTATTATATTGTCTCCGTCCCTAAAAATTTGTCCATATTTCCGTTTTGGTTGTCCCAATAAATTTGTCCAGCTTCCCAATTTGCCATTTATATCATATCTTACCATATTAACCCTATTACCCTTATTTTTTCATAAGTTTGTCCATATATTACCCCTATTATCCATCTTTTATATCTACTTTATCATTTTTTCTACAAAATTACAAAATTATCCTCATCCAATCTTATATATTTCCCATTGTCAAACTATCCCATCAACTTTATCATTTTTTAACGACGAAAATGGGTATATAGGCTTTGGGCAAGCAAAATTGGAGTAAATAGGCTACAAGGAAAAAAAATGAGGTCTCATAGGCTTTTTTCCAATTTTGCCCCTACCATTTTTTTAAATTTACAAGATGACGTCATCATATGCCATTGATGACGTCAGCACCCCTTATCACCATCAAGCGTTGACCGACGTTGACCAGCGTTGACCAGTGTTGACCGCTATGTAATTAGTGATGACAAGTAACGTGTCATCAGATAACAAGAGTCCACATACAGAAAACTTGTCATCTGATGACAAGTTGAGGTAAAACTCATAATTCACGTAAAAAACTTGTCGTCAGTGATGACCACTTTAGGTCAACCCCATCTTTCACGTACTAAACTTGTCATCTGATGACAAGTTGAGGTAAGACCATCATTCACGACACGTAAACACTTGTCATCAGTGATGACCAATTTAGGTAAACCTATCATTCTCGTACTGAACTTGTCATCTGATGACAAGTTGAGGTAAAATCCATCATTCACGTATACAAACTTGTCATCAGTTTTTTTTAGTGTACCTATGTGGGATTTGAACCCACATTAATGTGCATTAAGCACATCGCTCTACCATTTGAGCTAATAGGTCATAATTATAAGTAATGTTTAGGGTGAATACAAACTTAAAACAAACTTGTCATCCAAAATCATGAAATCGTCTGAAAACAAACTTGTCATCACCCAAAAACATACCCAAACCCATAAAATCATCCAAAAAACCTTAAAAAAAATTGTCATCACCCAAAACCTTAAAACACACTTGTCATCAGTCTGATCCGTAGAACAAACTTAAATTGCCCAAAACTCATTAAAAAATCACTTGTCATCACTCCAAATCATAAAATCGTCCCAAAAACCCTAAAATGAACTTGTCATCCAAAAAACCCACGAACTCAAAACTTGTCATCACTTAAATCCGAAACACAAAGTTGTCATCCAAAATATCCAAAAACATACCCAAACCCATAAAATCATCTAAAAAACCTTAAAACAATCCTGTCATCACCCCCAAAACCGTAAAAAAACCAAAAACCTCAAAAATTCAAAAACCCAAAAATCCAACCGGATGGATCCGGCTCGTACGAGCCCAGATCCGGCTAGATCTCGCTCATACGAGCCTAGATCCGGCTCGTACGAGCCCAGATCCGGCTAGATCTCGCTCGTACGAGCCCAGATCCGGCTAGATTCGGCTCGTACGAGCCCGGATCTGGCTCCAACGAGCCCAGATCTAAGAGAAAGGGAAGAGAGAGAGAGAGAATGGAGAGAGAGAGAGAGAGAGAGAGAGATGGCGGGCGAACCTGAGGGCGGGCGACGCCGGCGACGGAGTCCGGATCCGGCTCGAACGTCGTAGATGGCGGCGGCATGATGAGAGGGAGGGCGGGCGAGTAGGATAGGGAGAAGGAAAGAAAATGGAGAGGAGAGGGAGGGAGAGTAGGACAGGGAGAAGGAGAGAGGAGAGATGAATGAAGGAAAAAAAATGAGGAGAAGGAGAGAGAAAAGAGAGGGATTGTGGGTTTTTATATGGGGAAGGTTAGCCTATTTAGCTCATTATTTTTTATGGGAGTCTAACCTTCCCAAAATCACTCCCAATTCACCCTCCCCACCTCAATCCCTCTTTTTTAACTTTTACCTCTATAAAATGACAAATTTATCATCATTTAATCTCATATATTACCCAAATTATTAAAATTTTAAAAGTGCAAACCGTCCATTATGGGCAAACTTTGTGGGACGGAGAAAGTATTATTTTTGTAAAAAAATGATTTTTTCTTAAAATCAATTAAAGTTTAGAAGATATTTGAGAATGCTGAAAAATATTTTTATTTTATTTTATTTTGGCAAAAGAAAGGATCAAAGTGAAAGTTAGGGTAGTGTGGATGATAGAAATTTTTAAAAAAAAATATTTATTAAAAATTGGCAGAAGCAAGGTTGTCAGAATCGGGATTCTTGGATCGGATCGTAGGGGATGGTAGGATTGGATCGTAGAATCGAATCGTTAGAATCGTAAGATCCTACATTATAACTAAAAAATATATGATAACCTAATATATTGTATATGTTCTTATATATAAAATCTGAAATTTTATAAAAATTATTAATTTGATGAATGAAAATATTTTAAGATAAACAGGACTAATAATTTAATGGAAAAGAGACATAAACTTTGAGCTTAGTAATAAAATATAAATATAACAATGATTGTTTGGGATCGCAAGAATCATTTGTAGGATCGTTAGAATCGTTAGAGTCGTATGTAAAATCAAAATTAAATTAGAGATTTATGTTAAATCATTTAAGATCCTAGTTTAAAAAGATCCTACTTAGGATCGTGGATCGATTTATGACTTTTGGGTCGTAGAATCGTTAAAATCGTAGGATCGAGTCGGGATTCTGATAACATTGGGCAGAAGGGATGATGGAATGATAATACTATAAAAACCTAATTTTTAACCACTCACAACTAACTTCTTACACGTTGGAGTATTATAGATTGATTGTTTCTATTAAAATTGCGACAAATATATATGATTTTTGTTTTTTTTTGGTCGAGATGTATATGATTTTGCAAGACACCCAGACTTGTCTACCCTTGACCCATGCCCTTAAACTATTAGCGATATTTGCAGGGTACTGGATGTACAACATATATATTAATGTGGTCACCTAATTGCCTTGAATCCCTTGATGGCATACGTTGACGTTATGCAAGCTTTTTTGGTCATTTTTGGTCCAAATAATGAGGGGAAAATGCTGCTTGAATTATGACTTGGCCCTTCTATTTAGCTTTCGTTTCTTCTTCCTTTTCTGGTATGCCTTGTTTGAGCATTATTAATTAGTTGACGAATTCTTGGTACCCAACCATAACCACTTCCACCAAAGCAAACACAAGGGGGCCCCGTTTGGTTGAACTTGGCTTTTAATTTGTTGATCTATTCAAAACGTAGACTTCAAAAAACAAACAAATGTTTTATGGAATCGTACGTTTACATAGGATAGAAGATATCGATATTCCATTTATCTCATAAACAAAGTATAATTACTAGCTTACTAATCTTTGTATCGATCATTTGGTAAACCATGTGTATATATTGTTAACAAAACCGTACTGTAGCAAAAATTATTATTATCATTATTAATTGTATATCAGCGACAGCATATCTCTGACAAATAATCCAAGATGAGTTAGTAATTAACACATGCGCAGCTCACAATTTTACATGTGCAATAAAATAATGGGGAGAATACCCCATTCCGATATATATCCATCGAAGCAAAGCATCGTCAGTCGTGAGTCGTGATTCGTGATTATATATGCATTTTAAGAATTGATTGAATGACTTTTGAGCAACAAGAGAAATTAATCAACATGATCGATCTCTGTGACCGGATAAATTAACTGCAATTAATATTTTCGATATATTCCGCCATATATAAGTGTATTTTTTATTACGCTTTTCTTTCTGTAAAGTATTTTTATTATCTTAATCTATATTATATATATAAAAGTTAGGTGGTGCCCTCATTTATTGCTCCATTAACCTCTATTGCAATCTTCCTTATATAATTAAACAATATGCAATGATAATCAAATCAATCACAATGGCATAGCGGTAAACCCTTTGTTTAATAACCCAAAGGTTAGGGGTTCAAATCTCTTTAGCAACATTTTTGTGTTGTGTGTATAATACTATAAAACACTCTATACAAATATTAATGTTTTTATTATATTTTATATTTACATACCTTGGCTCATTAATGATCTACTCATAATTAATGTTATGTGTATTTTTATATTTACTTTTTTTTTGGCGATTATAAGCCTTTATATTTTTATAAACTTTTATTATTTGTGTATTTTTTAATTCGATTTTTATTTTGAATTAACACAGGTATATAAAACTTGAACTATTGTATAGGGCATAGGATCTAAATTTTGTTTTAAATGTTTAGCCATTGTTAATTATACTTCATCAAATTCTACCAAAAAGAAAGTATACTTCATCAAAGACACAGGTATATCGTTTACGTATTGTCACAAAATAACAATTGTACAACATTTAAGAATAATGATTTTTAAATGTGTATTATCATATTTCTAATATATATATGTGTAATAAACATATGAAGTAGACTTTTAGAAATCATTGCCCGGATAAAGTTGAGAAATACATTTATTTTTAGTTAATGGAATGAAAGTTCCCCATGTTAGTGTACAAAAGGTATTTCATATTTATTTCACGCGTCATTCCAAATTGTTAACATAGATTCCAAAAGGTTCATCAATATGTCATGACACCGAGTGACCTAAGATTGATTGTCTTCATCTCATTGATATTTGATGAATAAAAGGAATTAAAATATATTTTTTTTAGTGTATGGAGCCCAAGAGTTTTCAATTAAAGAAATTAAAGTTATGCTTCGAGAAAATAACCTGAATTATGATTTAAAGTTATATTTAACAAACTTTTCAATTAAAGTTGATTAATCAAACTTAAAAAAAAAATTTTAACCCGTGCGTAGCATGGGTAATGACTTCTAGTTAATATGGAGGTTGAGATAAAAGATTCTATCTTATCAAAAAGATAGAACTATCCTTGGATTGGGTAATAATATATCGCTTGGGGATAAAAAAATTCTCTTTTTGGCTCTCTCTCTTCTACTATAAACACATGTCTTTGTTATAGAGGGATAATCTTTTCAACTTCTAGGTAGAACAATTCTTCTCCCTTACATTGACGCTTGTTAAACGATAAACAACAAAGATGGATTAGAGGGTCTTCTCCCCGTTGTCCATTATTTTACAGGTCCTATATTATTTAATTCAGTTCAAGCAGAGGTTGTAGAACGAGCTCCCATTAGTGCATGCAAAATTTTATGCACTCACAATCTCATTTTTAAAATTGTGGTGCTATGCATACGTGTTTGTGTAAAGAAGTAATGATGGTGTTTTCGGTAAACTAATACAGGTATCTTATCTGATCCCGCAAAACATAATTAAGTTCATAAGAAACAAAAGGAAGATAGATGGAAAAAATACGGAAAAAATATCTTACTAAGGATACTTTCGATGAAATTTAAGTTGAGCTTAGCTAAACTTAATCAAGCTTACGGAAAAAAAATACGTGATCTTATAAATACTAGTTGAAGACCTGTACCATGTACGGGTAATGATCATTTTTTTCGTTAAATTGTGTATCTACTATAATCTATACTATATCTTAATTCTTATATATAAATAGATTAAAATGGGAATTGAGAAGTTAAGTTAATTAATATATATCTTTTATAGAAGGAAATTTTAAAGATAGATAATATTGTTTCAAAGATAGATATTAGATCAGTAAGAAAAAGGATAAAATTAAAGGTTAGATAATTAAAGAAATTTTAAAGATAAATAGTATGCCTTTAAACATAGATATTTGATGGGTAAGAAAAAAGATAAAGTTAAAGATTAGATAAAATTGTTAATCAAGTAGGGCCAGAATTAACATGGAGGCTCGAAATTCTCCGACTTTAATATATAGTATAGATTGTTCATATAACTAATAAACATCTATCGAAACCGCGGAAATCAAGATGATGGTAATTCAAATATATTTCCCTTAATTTATATATTTCCCTCTATTTTAATATATTTTTTTGTTTAATTTCTAATCATATATAGTATTTAAAAAATCAACTTCAACCAGTCTTTTATAAGAAGATTTTAAAAGAATTCATGAACCAAAATAAATTTTGACTTTTAGTGCCTTAATTTACATGAAATTGAAAATCAGATTTAAAAAATAGTACGACGGAATTTTATTATGATAAATCCTAATTTCTATACTTTAAAACATGGGAATTGATTATTATGTATACAAGTAAGTAATACATAGAAGTTTCTTGTGGTATATATATATATAGGGTATTATGTAGTAGAAGTTTTAATCAACTAAATATTCGTATGGTATAACATATTATTTAGTGGCGGAGTTCGGAAAGTCCTGCTGGGTCTGGTGCCCGTTCTACCCTCCCAGCTGAACCATATATATTAGGTACGCCATTACATAAAGTATACAAAGTTTGCTTTGCTTAAATGGTAATGTGTGTTCCTTATTTGATCCTCACCTGTCTTTTTTTTTTTCTACTTTTTCTACAACACTTGTAGCGTTTTGTGACTAGCTTAAAGTAAGTGTATCTATTCTCTTTTTGTTCTTTGATGAGTGGATTGTGAACTTAAAAATATTTTTATATTTTAAATTAGTAGACTCATATAATAATAATAATAATAGTAATAGTAATAATATCATTATAAAATAATAACAATCTATTGATCATCTGACTCGTCTTTTTTTCCCTAATTGGATAATGTGACCTCATATTAGAGATTTATCTTGCTCCACCATTGATATTATGTATTGACATTTTAATCTAACATAATACTATATAATATAGTTTGGGGAACACGGTGTGCTTTAACATTAATATATATTTTAGAATATAAACTTTATGCGATAATAATTTTAATTGATTTATTACAAATATATTGAAGTTAAGAGGCGAAAACAACTTTCGAGGCTCAAAACTTAAGACGTCAAAACCCCTTTGTCGTGGAATAAAAACCTTAGGTGGAGAGAAATATTTCGTCGTTCAAACGTAGTGTGATGAAAAAATAACTTTGAACGACAAGTGTTTTTTACCACCCATATCATGTTTTGTTGTAGTGGTAGTAGTAAGTTAAACCACCCTACCAACTATCGTACCTAAAAATTAAAGTAAGCAACGACTCTAGCTACTGCAGTAATAATTACTCCATTAACAAGCTAGCTAGGATTTCGTTTTCATGTTATCGGGTCTCTCTACTAGATCACGGCGGACATCTCCTGTACTCCCTACTCATTTTTTTAAAAATATTTTATTATAAATATATGTTTGTTGATCATTATTCCAAATCTACTACAGTACACTCAACCAAAAAAAATCTACTACAGTACAGTATAAAGCGAATTCAAAATCTTTGTTAAAATTTACGACGCATCAATGGCATAATCAAGCTTGAATAAAATAATAATTTTGATCTTTTACATTAAATTTTTAAAATAAATCTTATATCTACTTGATATCTTGTCTAATTTTCTTATATTTACTTGATATATTATCCAAATTTTGATATTTTATCCATTTTTTTTAGGAAAATTCATCTTGGTACCCCCGAGGTTTCGGCTTTTTTTTTTAACAGAAATTTGTATTTTTTGGATGGAAAAGGGGTGGATATTAACTTTTGGTTACGGTAAGGACTATTTGTAAACCTCGGGGGTACGTACCAAAAGGAAAAAAAAAGTTCGTGGGACACCAAAAGAAAAAGTCGAAACCACGGGGGTACCAAGAAGAATTCCCCTTTTTTTAAAGTTATGTCCTTATATGAATAAAAAAAATTCAAGTGATTTTTTTGAAATCTTAACAAATTTTCCTTATTAATTAGTGTATATTTTGTTATTATCAAATCTTGAAGAAGAATGAAAACAACTTTCTCATGTATCAATAGTATACTAAATAGTAATATAAAGGGAAAATTAATTTAAACAAGCCAAACTTTTGATGGGTGTTAAATGAATAACCCAGAATATTGATAGTAAGCAAAATAACTCAAACTTGTAAGATGTGTTAAAAAAAAATCTATGAGGTAACTTTTCCGGACATTATTGATAACTTCGCACTAGATAAATGACATGGAAATTGAAATAATAATGACATAGCGTTCTTCGGCCATTATCGATGACTTGGCACCAAAATGCCTCTTCGCCTCATTGCCCCATTTCAAACTCTCATCGTACATCTCACACAAATATTTATTCAAGGACCGAATCTACTTCTTGGGGGTCCCACCCGCCACGTGTTTGATTCTTATAGTACGTGGCCGTGTCCGTCCCTTAAGACGGCCAACCAATCTCGGAGACCACGAGCCCGACGTCGCCGTTGCCCGCCTTCTCCATAGCGGTGTTGAATGAGCCAACGATTGAGTTGAAGAGGTTGTGGTAAGAGAGGCCATTTCCGCTGTCGGTGAATTGATTCCCGGAGCTAAAGTTTGCTCCGGAGAGCGTCATGTCATTTATCCGATGCCAAGTCATTAATAATGACCGGAAAATTTACCTCAAAGATAGCTTTTTAACACATCTTACAAGTTTGAGTTATTTTTCTATTATTTTGGGCTATTCATTTAACACCCATCAAAAGTTTGGGTTATTTGGATTAATTTTTCCTAATATAAATATGAAAAGTTGAATAGAATTATTTTAAAATTAACATTGCATTAATAAAGGTACATATATAGGTCACTAGGTTCGGATTCAGGTCTATCGGGTTTAGAAAAACGGATTCGTGTCAAAATTCAATCTCGAATTGGTTAATTAGGATTTATATTTACGTTACCCATACATGGTATGAGATTTATACTAGTTTGAAATTAACCCAAAACTAATTATATCTAAATGTATTAGTTTGATATAAAAAGATATTTGAAATTACCCAATACAAAATCATCTGAAAATTCAAAGTTACCCAACTAGATAAAAGTCGGAGTCTCCTGACTCAAAAGCACTCTATAACATTGAATTCAATGACCAAATTTACATTAAACTATCTCATATAGTCATGTGCACTTGTTGAAAAATGCAATATCATTTGATAAAATAATTTAGATACATTAAATAAATATACTTAAATCAATATTTAATTTTACAAAATAATAATAACGAATATTTGTTATAGTTACATTTTGTAATTTAAATTTAATCACATTTAATATTTAGTGTTAAAGTTAATTAGACTAAGACAAGGATCATCATTCAAAATATGATCAGAATCGAAATCCAATTCAACCCAGAATCTAGATAACTCAATCGAAATTGACCCAAAAATCAACTTTATCCGATTAAATGAAAACCCTTAACGAAATTGTCCAATCCAATTGACAAACTATTCAAATTTGACTAAAATATGGATTGCCTCAAACCCCAATACGACTGGACCCGAACCCATCCCGATCCATCTTATTGACAGCCCTAGCTAGCTGCTCCTATGATCATGCTTTAAAAAACTTGTATATTTAACCCCGCTTACAAATTTCTGGGTCTCGTGAGTGCGTGTACCTAATTCACTGCCTATTAATCCCAATATAATCAGTTGATTAATTATACGTAGCTACTATGTGCATCGGTGGAATTTGTATGTGTATGTGGGGATACCTAAAAAACACCATGACATATGAAAGGTTATATATATATATATATACGAGGACCACCTTATTCGACTTCTACATCAATTAAGTTTTTAGTATT
Organism: Polygonum aviculare; assembly: GCA_934048045.1. Taxonomy (NCBI): domain Eukaryota; kingdom Viridiplantae; phylum Streptophyta; class Magnoliopsida; order Caryophyllales; family Polygonaceae; genus Polygonum; species Polygonum aviculare. The sequence goes on along the minus strand of OW204030.1, from coordinate 24,952,684 downwards.
TATGACGTGGGGTGGTGGAATCCTACAAGGAAAAACTGCGGGTTTTAGATCTCCATTAAATGAGTTATTTTATTTTGGCTTTTCTACTATGTGCCCTAATAAGTATTTTAAAAACAGAAATTAAAACTTTAAAAAGGAAATAATGAAATCGTTACAAAAAAAATTAAAAACTAAAAATTTCAAAATTTCAAAATCTTTCCATTATTGGTCTATTATAGTGTGCCATTAGGGCACATGGTTAATGACTTAATGCGATCATGTATATACAGTATACATATATAGAGCATGTGGTATATACGAAGATTAATTATGTTGTCCGTACGAAGGATGAGGTGCGTTACCCATTGGACATTCGATCACATTATTATTCCGAAGATGGAGCCAGCAATTCAAGTTGACCGGCCGAATATATAGTGTACAATTTATGAGTGCGATCCAACACTAAATCTTTCTGCTTTTGGATTAGTACGTGGAAGTGGTCATGTATGTCTCTCTACTTTCATCTTATATCAACGTCCCATACATTCATTCCTTTAACTACGCGTGACCCGATTTCTTGTCATTCATAACAGAAATCCCAACAAAACAAGATGAGTCATTGAGTCCTATTACTTCCCATGCATATGCTGGTATGCATGATAGCAAAATTGACACTAACTAATTAATGACAAATGACACTAATATTCGAACTTGCCATCCCTTTGAATTGTCGAAGAAGAAGAAGAGGCTTTACAAAATCAGTAAATTGACCAATTAGTTAATTAAATAAGAGAGCGACGGGTTACGGGTACTTAAGAAACGAACAATAATTGAAACAAGCACCAACATGGATCGTCGTAATGGAATTCTGATATTACTTCCCATTACACAGACAAAGACCACTCTTCAACACACACATATATCTCGTCTGAAGCAAGAAGCCAAAAACATTAAAAACTAATCCACCCACTGCCTACAAAATTGAATCTCATGATTGGGCGTGTTTTTTGGTAAGTTTAAATTAAGGAAAATTGGATTTAACCGTACTTTATTTTACCCTTGTTGTATTTAACCACTTTATATACTCTATTTATTTTTTTACATTTAATCACCGTTTATTATAAGTTGTTGCATTTAACTACCTTTTATATATTTTTTATACACTTAAACACCTTTTATATACGAATAGTGGCACTTAAGCACCCATTTTTTATTAAAAACATTATGCCCTCTTTAATAGAGGGAATACTATTTTTATAAGTATTGTAATAGAGGCTCTATTACATGTTCGGGTTGGTTTATTTTGAGTTTGGTACGAGTTGAGTTGACTTAACTATTAATAACATTAAATTTTATAAGTATTAAAATAAAAATTATCAATTTATATTGATCTTAATAATAAATTATATTATAATATTCAATTACGTACGAGTTATGTGCATTTTTTTATAGAATAGTGTCTCTGGTAGACCGTATCCACCAGATCTTGGGTTTCAACTTTCATCCCATCAGTAACCGAGTCAATTGGATCGAGTCTCTCTTTGTCTCAATGATTAAAAATGGGATTTCAACACAAAAAAACTTTGAACAATCGGGTTAGATTGAGTTTTGACGGGTCTAGAAGAAGAGCCAACTATAAACGTTAGAGGAGTTTTATGGTACTAAACTATATTTTTTAGTCGGGAGACATAATTTTAGAACCAACTATACGATGTTAGAGGAGTTTTAGGATCCGAAATTAATTTCTTTAGTTGGAAATACAATATGAGCTTAATAATTTACTTTTATTTTTACAAAATAAAAATTAAAGTAAGGTAAAAACGCCATTTAGTTTTTTTTAACTAGCAGACATCATTTTTGTCAAATGGGTTGCTGAATTTAGTATTATATAAATAAGGGGTGATTAAGTATAGAGAACAATACAATGGCGGTTAAATTCAACAATTTATGAATAAATGGTGGTTAAATGTAGGAAAAAAATATAAAAAGTAGTTAAATGTAATAAGTATGAAATAAGAGGTGGTTAAATACAACTTTCCCTAAATTTAAATAGCATGATCACTATATATTAGTACTTTAATAGGACTTATCATACAAGTAAAGTAATTTAAATTGATTAAACATATGTTATGTACCAGTATCTCAATTTTTCACAAAGTCAAATGAAATCTAAACTACTAATCATATATACATATATATATATGTATATATATTGTGCTTCATTGTGTCAATGCGTGGACAGGGATTAAAGTAATTTCTCTCGATAGAATCCGGTAAAACAACCCTTGTGGTGAGTAAGCTTATCCATTTGATTTACCTCTTGCCATGTAATGTATAGTTAAGATTTATTTTTATTTTTTTTCAATTTTGAGTAAAAAGTGTTTTTTTACGCTTTCTATATTATTTTTTTTCATGAAAAAAACAGTTAGCGCATTTAAGTACAACATCAAATTAGATTGTTGTATGGGTATGGATGTGACTGGGATCTCCCCTTTGCTAGTATGGGTGCGAGTTCTTGGGCGCTTGGGTAGGCATTACACAATGTCGTTAAGAGGAATAGGAGGCTTTCGACACGCTTTCAGGTATTAAGTCAGTCGCTATTAACCACTCTAACAATGGTAAGAGTGGTTATTTTGATTTTATAAATTGAGTTTTTGCAATAAAAGGATGTGGAGCTCTATCTTGTTTGTAAGCTTCTATCCAACCCTATGTATTTAATAATTATTTGTATAGTTTTAAAAAAATTATTCAATTAAACTAAATAATGTGGTCACGTTGAATTTCCCGTTATTCTATTACCACGCTCAAAGCAACACACGAATCAATTCTTTTTCATGTTTACAAGGGATTTGTTTGTTTGTATGGTCGTGGTTATTCATCCTAAAGTCATGTATTTAGTTAACATGTCTTCCTTGTATACCTGCTAAATTAAATCTTATCTTCTGTTTACAACCCCATCACCAACTTTTACCTGACAATACGCGTTTTCCAGTTCAGTATCTCCGTATAGGTGTTTCCATTCACCTTACAGGCTTACAGTGCATTCCAACCCCAAAAATTGAAATCATAACTTTACCCTAAGCGCCACATTACCTGATTTTGTTTGGAAATTCTGACTAGTGTAATTTTTTTGATTGATGTAGTCGAGGCTCTGGGTTTGTATGCCGTAGATATCAGATTCATACCCCTACTAATTTGAATTGATCAAATCCAGGCAACCAAAACACCACTTCCTAATGAAGCAACGAGATATATAGATAACTATGTGAAGCTCAAACCACAACATGTCAATGTAGATGGGAAGAATTCTCATAAATACACAGCACTGAAAAAGATCCTAGGTAGCATCATCCACAGGTACTCGCCATGGTTTCCCTTTGAAAAGGTCATTTAATTTAGAACCAAGGACTTCAAGAATCCGGTAAGGCACTAAATCAGACGCTCAAAACTTTAGACATTACAATAAACACCAAACCTATTAAGACTAGAATGCCGAAGGCAATTACCTGAGCTAGGGGATAACCTTTTATCATTGCCCATTAGATTGCCGTCGCAGACCACAATCAATAGCTTTCTTGAATAACGGATGTGCCTTGCCATTTAGGGCCTCCGAATCTATCTTCTCAACGTGCGGCCAAATCTGCACCAATACAGCAGTCAAAACAGATACTGTGCAAGGAGGAAGGATGTGTTTCCCAAGCTCTTAACAAAAACTATTTGTAAACAGTAGTTAAAGTTGAAACAAAATACATAAACATTGTTTGGTATATTGAATTAGGAAAGTGTCTACTATCATCCATTAACAATTTTATAAATATAAACTACCAAAAGCTTCCAGAGATGCTTGGCAAAGCAGTTTTTTTGTGTCTAACAGTGTTTGTGGATGTTCGAAAAACTAGCTGGAATTTTTTAACTAGTTTATGGAACCCAACAAACACACCCTAAGAGCATTACCTCAGATGCATATAGTCGAGAGAAGGCTTTGACATAGCCTAACGTTATTAAGCACCATTGCTCATTTTCTCCCAAGCTGTAAGCATTCCGACTCTTTTCACCATTAGATGCGCTGTCATTATAAAATAATGCTGTAGTTAATAAAGCTGTAGATTTACTTGCAAGACCTTGTTGAAGCACAAGAGATTGATGTCAAACCTTTTTGGTTCTTCTTCTTTGTCCTTGTCAACTTCCATAGCTGATACATCTTCTGTATCTAGAGCCATTGCCTCTGGCTTCTCGAATAGCAAGCTATGGAACATTGTAGTATCAGCATTCACAGGGAGGCGATCTGCCAACACGCTTGAAAATCTTTTATACAAGGAGAGGAACAATGCCTGCAATGTGCGCCAATACAATGCAAAAGAACCAATTAAAGGAAGTTAACAGCTCGAATCCTTGAGGGACACAGTCATAGTGGACTGATAAATTGTTGGGATTTAATTGTCTAGACATATACAGTTGACTACCGAAAGAGGATTCAGAAATTAAATAGCTGTCACAGAAAAGCATGTGAGTGCAAGTCCATGCATACACAGGTTATACACTACAACCTTGATGATGACCAGCAGTGAATGAAGGACCTTACGACAGATTTGTGGTGAAATCATATGGAAAAATATTAACATGATCTCCTTTCAGTTTCAAGGGGAAAAAATGATTTATCAACATGTATACCTCATTTTCAGTCAGGGCACGCGCTAGTAGAGCCTCTTTTGCCTCCAAGGATTCACGAATAGACTCCTCTTCTTCTTTTGCCTTGTCAGCAATTGATTTTAAACGCTTCAGCCTAACAGGATTTTCTCCCAAAACAGGTTCACCATTCATGAGGGTAAGCTTCGAATCAGCAGCGTCAAATTCTTCTTTTGCTTTTGCTGCAGCTTTTGCAGCCAGCTGTACACTCTTGCCCAGTGAGCATACCTCCTTCCTCAAGTCAGATATACGATTGTATGTTTTATTTAATGCGTTAGTGAGAATCTGCACCCAGGAAACCAAATGTCATCCGCAGCTCACTTTTTCTAGCAACATATGTGTATGATACCTAACATGTGCATATAGCATCTGTATTTTCCTACAGCAACCAAACAAAACTATGTCTCACTCATACATCCAGAGTGAGGCTGAAAGGTGGCTATGCATGTGTAGTTTATATTGAACTTTGTGAAATAAATAAAAGTGGTTTGTGGAATCATGGAGGGTAAATAAACAGTAATGATTGAGAAAGTGAAAGCTCACTGGTTGAATATATCCTAAAATAGATATTTTCTTTGAAATAAAACTACTTTGAAGTTCAGCTTTATATGTAGAAAGAATCAAAGATGATTATTCAGATCATTTTTTCTCTAGGGCGTTTCACAATTCAAAAGGATTTTCCAACCTCTTCCGATTCCTCTTCCCCAAAAATAAAATTAATAAAAGACTGAGAATTCACTTGCACGTTGCAGAAATGCAAAACAAATTAGGAACATCAACTATGCTCAAAAGTATCAACATACCTCCCAGGGGTGACCTGAAGTATGAAACAGATCAATATTCGCAGGAGAAAATACCCATCTTAGGATAGCCAAATTGGAAATAAGTCGATAACCCATCATCCGATCAATGGTAAGAGCAGTCATCTGAGCACTATTCTTCCAGAAGGAACTGACTTCACTAATGAGCATGACTTGCTTTTCTTCATCAGGAAAAATATTGGCAATTACTTGGCCATACCTCTCCAAAACAGTCATTAGATGCGTAAAACTTTTTGAACCAATGATAAGCAGGGTTTGAACAATCACTTCAAGAGTAACTTCCCAACCATTAGTGGGAACAACACTTTCTTCAATCCATTTTAGGATTTCACGTGCAGTTTGCCTTCCTTTGACCATGCTACTCAGTTCAACTGATACAGCATGCCCCTCAGGATTTTCATCTTTACTTTCTGCACCGTATTTGAAGTTTGGAACACTTTTTGGAGGAAGCAACTCTTCTAGCCCTGGGGCATTTTCAACACTCTGAGAATGAAATTACAAAAAACATCCTTAAATGCACAGCATGAAGAGCAACCAAGTCATAAATCATCATTTATGTCTTGACATGTAAATACACTGTCAAGACTGTCTAACGGGCAATCTCTGTACTAAAACAAATATCTGCCTTTCCGATATGAAATCAAAGGCGGCAAATTTATCTTAGGTTAAGAGTAAATATTAACTAAAAAGAAATAAGGGGTTGAGACGACCCTGAGAGTAACAAGCTAAGAAAAACGAGTAGACAACAGACAGTAAATTTTGCAAAGGAAGAGCATGGATAAGCAAAGAAAAAAACATGTTATATTGATGAAACAAAATAGCCAAATTCCTCTACAAGTTTAATAGACTAAAAAAATGGCAGATGATGGAAAAGTGACATATTTGTCCTCTTTAGCTGGCATAAGATCGCTTTTCTTGTGAAGCAAAACAAAATCATACAAAAGTATACCTGCTTTATTTTTTCCCAATATGATAATCGAATTTCCCTTTCCAAAACCTCCTGTACAAAGACGCGCTGAGGACCCCACTTTGGAAGATCAAGCACATAAGCCCATTCCTCCCATGGCCAAATGAACTGAAAATTGGATCTGCAAAATAGGAATAATCAAGGAAAAGAACAAGGTGCTCAATAAAAATATCGATGACCTGTACCTACAATGGACATATTAGATATCACTTTTGTAACGTTTTGTTCCAATCTATTGAGACTCTAATTGTACAGAATTACAGGACACTTGAGATGTACATATATTCCTTTTAACATCAAATTAGATAAGACTGCTACTTTTTCCTTCCATGACTGAGTACTAACAGTTGAAAACTCTAGAGACAAAACAAAAGGAGGATTAAAGATGTAATAGAACTTCCCCATACCAAAATCTACTTGTAGTAATGAGCAGTTGAAAACTCCATTCATAATTTCATATAACTAATGAAGGTCCTAGTGTCAAAGAATCTACAATACATACTTCACAACATATATACCACCTAGGCATTATTCTTGGCCTACCCAAGAACAGTTATATCCTATACAAAAATAATATAATAGTTGTGTACAGTTGCTTCTGCTTCAGTTATGACTCTACTAATGAAGGTGGAGTTTTCCTGATCAGAAATTCTAATGCTGATAGAAAAGATAATGTAACTAGATACAACATGGTCAAAACCATTACACATGAACATGTCAAGACAGGGAACCAACAATGGCACTTGAACAGAGCAGAGTAGACAAAAGATCATGTTCAAGGCTAAAATATATGTATATATATATGTATGTATGTATATCGAAAAGGACAAACTGGATTCTCAATCCATACAACTATGTTTCAGAGAATCCCTCGTTGTGTCAGGCAATGGATATAGAGGTGACTGCCTGGGCATTGAGGCGATTGCCCTATCACCATCCAAAAGTCAAAGCAGATGTAATGGCATTTTTCTCTTGTGCATGCTTGCCTTAACTCCTCTTGACAGAGGCTTTTTTTAAAATAATATGATACAAATATATTTAAAAAAAGAAGTTGTAACTTTTTACACCTACAATAACTTTTAATCTAGCTTTGAGAGAGAAAAAAAACTCATGTCTCCTGTTCCCTTCTCTCTCTTTCACCCACATCTTCTTCTTTGAAGTTTAACATGAAGCACTTAATTATAATCATTATAAGATACCTAGCTTACAGTTTTTCACGATATGATATAGATTCATATTTTCCATAGCATTATATAGATCTATATCATATTGTGTAGGCATATTGCATAAAGGAGTGCCTTGATTGTCACCTTTATTCGCCTTAGGCCTTCTTTTTTCACCCACTCACGCCGGTGCGGAGGAAATGGAAATACAGAGCTCATAACTTTCCTCATCATTATTTTACTAGACCAAATACCTATCACTACATCTAGCATCTAGAGACCAAATGCAAGAGAGATCTGGAAGTGGCACTCATGATCTCTCAAGAAAGCTACTCTAATGGTGATAGGCCACAGTCTGAATGCTTTCATTTATAATGCTAACATTATGCAGTTAATATTATTTACAAATAGGCTTCTGTATATATTTGTTTTATGTCCAGCCAATTTGCTTATTTCATGGTTCTTTAAACTATTAACAAAAAAAAACTTAATTTAGCACCACAAAACCATTACAAGCCAATGTGATTCGATACAATATATATTTGCAGCATGTCAAATAAATGATGATATATACATTTTAAACTCCAAGGAACAAAAAGTTCAGCAAGTTCATGTGAAAGAAGCAGAAATATAGATTCAAATAATAAGCTTCTAGAAAGAAAAATAAGTGCAGCATGACTCACAAATGATGTGAAAACCAAAGTATAAGACGAATTCGGCACTCCACATCTAATTCAGCTATTTTCTCAAAAAGAGCACGAACAGCACCTGCCACCACTGCAGGGAATGCCCCAGGAAGAGCCTAACAGTTCCATCCGTCAGAAAAACAGCAAAACATGATGAGACTGTAGGCCATTTGAGAAATATCTATATACACAACAATGAAGAGATAACCTTATCAAAAAGCATCTGACCCAGCCAAAATAGTTAGCAGATTATACCTTACAGAGATCCATAATGACCAGTGTGTAATATGCAGGTTTGAAACGAGGTTTGGGCAGTAACAGCAGCTGCATAAGGAACAACAGAAATGAGGATACAGAGTATAGACATCATCAGGGAAACTCAAAAACAATGAGAATGATAAATATTAGGAGAGTGCAAAGAGTGATAGCTGACGAATAAACTCATGCACAAACTTTTCATCAAACTTCATAATAATCTTGTGAGCTTTAAAATTTTTTAAAAATGAATTGACTTCAATCACAGTAGACATGTACATCTTAACCATTCTGCATAACAAAATCTAATACTGACTATCCAAATGGAACATTGCTAAGAAAAGGTGAAGAAGTCATAGAAATCGAAGAAGGAATGTGGATCCCTAATTTACAAAAACAAGATTTAAGAAATGAATCTACCCCTTTTGAATACGTTGAGTCGCTATAAATTTCACTACTGCAGAATCCTAATGGTAAATGAGCCACAAAGAAAAAAGAACCCTATTGGTAGAACTTTGCAATTCCACATAGTTAGAGAAATGGTAAAGATAATGATTATGAGAATGAGTTTAAAACATAATCTAATGTTTGGGTGTTCCATAGACCAGAGCAAAAGCATAAAAAAGATAAACATAAAAGAGGATGCCAACCATGCAAAGACCTAGACAGTGCTATAGTGAACTGAAGTGAGAAATGGAGTTCAGTAAGGATCCTTACGAACAGCATACCTGGGAGAATATTGTTTCTGCCATAAGGTACTCATATCTGAAAGGTACAGGGAGACCAACCATGTATGAAGCACACTCCTTTCGGCTGTCTTTGCATAAAATTCAATGATTATAAATACAAAATACATACATAACGCCTACAATACATAACAAACACAATCTACACGCATAAATTGGAAAGGGTGCAGTAATAATAATTATGTGTCAATTCCCACAACCTAAATGATAGCTCTGTGCAAATACAAGCAGAGACATCAGAATACAAAAGCATCAAAAAGAGTTAACAGAGACATCGCTCTGACTATTGTTACATTGTATAAGCTACATGAAGACATACATACCCTTGCCATTAATTTTGCATTTATCATTCTTTTTTTATGGAACCAAGATTTCTAAACCATAAATAAGCAGATACCCAGTTTCCTAAGCCAGGAACAATCATAGAGACAGGAAAAAAAATAATGGAGACATCAACTTTTATTACATTGTTGAAACACATCATTAGTCCTGCCAATAACCATGTATTTGTAATCATCTCTTCAAGGAAACAAGATTGTTACACCATAAATCAAGTATTCAGGTTAATTTCTAACTATAGTCACATATGCAAGCAACATTTTGTCTCTATTTCATAGACATCAACTATTGATTGTCAAGACAGTTACAATAACAAAATATTGCAAGACTTGGTGAAAGGTTGAACAATTCAGAGACAGTCCAACTAGAGCCACTCAAGTTCCCTATGCCAAAATCCAATATTGATGTTTTATAAAATGGCTAGGATGTATTTCGTGTTCTTCATGGCCAATAGATAGTGTTGGCTTCTAAAATTCAGATTCCCAGAAAATAACAAGATATCTTAGAATGCCTCTTTATTACATTACATAGACCATTTTCAGCTTCCCATGTTTGTATCACTCCTACTACAGAGGTTTAGCAGTGATACCCATTCAAAAATTGCGTAGAAGACCACTCAAAACTCCTAGAAGTAAAGTTGAGAAAATGGTTACTCCAGTTCCCTCATGGATGGATTAGGCAAATGGTTAGTTAATTACACAATAGAGTTTCCTTTGGGAAATTTCTAGTGTCTTATAGGCAAATGGTTAGTTAATTACACAACAGAGTTTGCTCTATAATTTCTACCAAATTATAGAGCAATAGAACACCAATATTTTTTCCGAAAAAAAAAAGAAGTAACAATTTGCTTCATGGGGTCTTTTGTGATGCAATGCAGTTGGATGTTTCGATTTAATATATCGGATTTTTTTTTTGATAAATTGCAGGTAGATGTTTTGATACAGCAACAAAAACAAAGAATTGGAGAGCATGTGGCTGAATAAATAAATGATAAGCAACTAGTACAAACCATCCATTCAAGAGCACAAGCACGTCCACCAGATATTCTTCCACAACAAAGCGATCTATAGGTGTCATATCCTGTCATAAATATTAAACAAAAAATGTTAACACTATGATTAAAACTATACATTTCCAAAAACCTAGATATAGTGAATGACCAACGTTAACAGATTACAACTCAAACTGCAAGATGTAAAACCAAATTGGACCTATTTATGTCAACGTGTATATATGCAATGCTGAATTTTCAGAATTGTAAATTAATACAGCCTGAACAAGGACTCAAATGTTGATGTCCGGATCGATATTTTAATCTCATATGATTTCTAGCTCAACTGATAAGGTTTTATTTGACAGCTTATCTAATACAAATTTGAGAGCACTACTCTAGAAGTGGAAAATAAAGTCTTGTGATTAATTTCCAATAAATATGTTTTCCATTAAAAACAAAGGGGCATGAATGTACCTCAAGTTTACTTGGAGGGAATATATTCAGCCTACAAATCCTTTGAGGGTACTTCAACTCTGCATCATGCTTCTGTTTACTAAAGGCAATACTTGATGCCGGAGAAGGTAACTTCGGTTGCTCAGGACAGTTAATTGAGCCAAAATTATGAGATCTTGCAGTAACCAACTGAGCTTCAAAATCAAGGTGAGGCCTTGGAACTGCATACAAAAAGATAATGTTTCGTTGTGGGAACATCATATTCCATGTTTTAAGCAAGTATTATTTCACTGCAATCACATAATCAAGAACCCATTCGCATAAAAACAGTTAATATACATGGTGGAAGACTACATTGTTTATATTCTTTATAACTTCAAGATGGAAAGTTTTAATCTTTTTCTAATAAAAAAAGTGCAGCAGAAATGAACAACTAAATTAAGACCTTCAACCGTTGCTTATACTAGAATATATAATGAACCTTAAACGGAAAAACTTTGCAAGGACCTAAGTGGTGAAAAATAAATTGAATGCCTATAGGCACAAGGTAAAGCAGACGGACAAACACAATAATGAGACAACCACCACACAGGATCAAGGAATTTATTATTTATGAGAACGAATTTAAGTTACCACTATCAACTTTCCATCCATTACTGGACAAGGTCTGCACCCGACTCCACAAGTCTTCCAAGAAATCCTGAATCATTTTGAAAATAAGTGTCATAGAAAAGCTTTGTTAATGGACTAGAAAGACCGACTTTTAACACCAAGAAAAAAGAAACATATTAAGGATTTAGCATGAATAAAATTATAGCACAATAATACATATCAAGATGGCCACATATAACTTGAACATATTTAAAAAATTAACTCAACCCAGAACTAGATGATCTTCGAATTATATCACCAAAAATCAAATATGCAGTGTCAAGCTACTTAAAGCCTTGTTACCTACAGGCTAAGTCTACAAAATAATTTGAAACAATTCAACTTGATATTAATATACTTATACAGTTATACCTGAGCAATCATTCAATATTGCTTTCAAAATCACTCCAATATGTTTAGAGTTATGGTGAACTGGATCAGAACAACTATTTTTGTTTATTACATATATTCACTAAATAACCTTGTATTGCTAAGATTATAACTAACAAATTTGTTAAACTAACATGATTTTTGACAAAGATAGTACGATTTCTTATAAATGTATCACAAATGCAAAATTAAATTCAATAATACTGGTGGCAGATATAATGCAATTCCATTCAACTAAAATTCAGCCATAGAAAAATATTTATCATAAGATCTTACGATTTCAAATTCTAAATTTGGGAGCTCCAAATTTTACAGTATCAATGTTTAAGTTCCATTCATTTTATATGCACTTTGAGTCTTTAAATGTGATTTAAATCCATTAAATTTTAGATTCAAAATTTTAAAGTAATTTACACATTTTTTTTATAGTTTATCAGTATAGCAACTTTTTAGTCCTACATTTTGAATGCCTGAAGGCTCTTTCTCTATGAAGAATTATTTTACATCTTTGTTAATAAAAAATTATGTAAGACAATCTATCCAATAATAACAAAAATGAAAAAGTATTTTAGGGATAAATGAATAACAAGAAAATCTATGCATGGCTGGGTTAACATTCATGTTAAATCAATATTTCTTTTTCAGAAAATCTATCATTTTTTTAAACTAATTCATTGAAAGACTAGATTGAATGATATACTCTACATAACAATATTACATTTTGTCCAAAACGCCTAGCCCATGCATGCCATGGGGATTTAAAATAGTTTTATTTTCATTTTTTTTGACTGAATAGTAGCCTCATGTCAGACATACAACACGCAGGAATGGTAGAAAATTTTGAGCAGAATTACAGGATAGGCATAACAATCATACCTTTTCATGGAAAGCTTTCTCATTATCAGATTCTTCCAGAAAAATGGAGAAACCAGTGTCAGGAACACGCCTTCTTATGCTTAAATAAGCTTCTATTCCAACCATTAATCTATCGATCTCTTCAGGTACTTGCTGCAACAAACATGATGAGGATTAAAGGAGAGAATCTAGTTGAACATAAAAATTAATGAGAAAATCAGCAAATAGAGCTAGCTTAGTGCCTTAGTCAGCAAAATCTTTGACAGAAAAATGGATACCAAAAACATGAGCATTTATATTCATTTGAGCGGAGAAAAAGGGGTCCTCACTGGAAGATTTCCTTGTCAAGAACAAATGCAAAGAATAAATCATTAATCTAATCACTGGCTAGACTATATTTTTCTATCAAAATGATTTGAGTGGATTACATTTTCATTGCTGATATTCAAGCTTCATAACTCACAAAAACAAATCAGGCCAAGCTACCAAACGGAAGCAGAAAGCCATGTTTAGATTGACAAAATGCACAAGTACCTCACTAAGTTCCAACCCTCCCCATGGAAGACAAGATAGTATGCAAGTGATATAAAAGTCAGCACATGCTTGCCAAGCTGGATTTCCTTTCTCTTCATCCACAGTTGTAGCAGCAGATGACAGAAATGTTTCAAAAACAACCACTAGTGCAGTTGGCTGAAGAACTTTACTACACATCTGCACAAGAAAGATCAAACTTTCTTAATTTTCCAAATGATATAAATTAATTAACGTAAACCTGGACCATCCACAGGTGAAAACAATAGGAATAAGCAAATTAGTATGGCAAATCCAAGCCACAGGAGTGCAGTTCCTTCAACATATGACTTTTCCAATAGCATTTGCAAAGATTGTGTATTATAAAACTTAAGTTTTTTAGCTCAATGGATCTTATTGAAAAAGTATACAAGAAGAAAGATTATGATTTGTTTTCCTATGGTTTCAACACAAATTTAGCCTTTCCCATCGACACATATCAAGGACAAAAAGATAAAAAGTGGATCAAAACAAAAGAAAGGCACCACCAAATCAATACAAGATCGATGGGAATTTGTTTTTCTGTAACAACCTTGTGCTACTCTGATTTCCTTTCTTCAAGAGCAATAATTTCCAAATGTAAAAGAGGAACAATGTACAAAATATTCATTGTCAGTTTATTGGATTGGATGTATTTATAACAATTAACATCAAATTTTAATAAATTTGAATGATAACATCTAGTCTAGCAACTCTAAGAACTGCTTACACGTTTGTTTATGAAATCCAGCATCTAAACAATAAGCAATAAAGAAGCATCCATACCAAAACTGTCAAGAATCGCAACAAAATACGTATCCTATCACAATCTCCATCTTGCAGGGCACCCTGTAAAGTGTAAACATCAAAAGATATATAAAATATGCAAAGGGATTTGCAAACCAGGTCCAAATGTGAGGACCGTAGAGGCACAAAACCAATGCTTTTAGTGAAATCAGACCAAATATGGATCCGATAACAAAGAACACTCTACAAGCCATACATAGGTCTCATGAGGTTGCAAATTGAAAAAATTAATAACACAACTTTCTTAGTGTCATTATTCATTCCAACTAACCAGAATATTTATGAACCTATTAGAATTTAGAATTGGAAATACTATACAGAGTGACAGCTTGTATACCTGTAAGTTTGCATGTGTGTTCTCTACTATTGTTTTGACAAAGTCTTCATTTTCCAAATTCAACAAACCAACCTGTAAAAAAACAAGGAAGGAAAAGCTTATTCCTGTTTATTCACACAGCTACAGATTTAGAATGTTTCATAACTGATTGAGCATTGCAGGGTAACAAACAGACCCTAATGACCAGTACGTGGTGCACATTTCCAGAGATGATCACATCCTCATTCTAACCTAAGTTCCATTCAACTATTGAAGACTGTTCCAATAGTGCATGTCCGGTATTTTAAATTAGCATGACCTAAGGAACTCCGCAGCCAAAAAATGCAAATATAAAAAGTACATGCATAAAATGTTGATGCTTACATACAGTTTATAAGTAACTTAAGCTAGACGTTAACTGACAGTTCTGATTGCTCTTTTACCGTTGGAAATTCTGCTTCATTTTTATTGTCTAAAGAAAGAACAAGTGTCCTCCCATCCACCTCTCCCCTGGATATTGCTTTGAACTATGTAACGAAGTATCCTAAAGCATGTATGACATATTAACTTTTTATACACCTCTACACATCAACTTATCTTTCTCCATTTCAGAGCTCTTTAAGCCGTGTAGAAGGAATGAGGAATTACAGAGCTCTTTAAAAAAAAATGTAGAAAGAGAAACCATGTTTCCTTGTAAGTATTGCTTCTATCTCTAACTTATAACATAAGGGCCTCAAAGAGGCAAGCAGAAGTTATCTGTGCAACAGAAGGGTTCTCACTACTTTTTCCAACTTTCCAAGTAAATAAGAGTTAACTTACAATTCTTACATGGCTTTTCGTTGTATTTTTGGGTCTGCTTTTACTGTAATGCAACTAAGCATAGATGCAAAAAATACCCTTCTTGAATATGTGTGATTAAGAAGCTACAGTTATCATATTCAGAAATAAGAATTAAATCACAGTTGACAACGTGTAATGCTGCTTGAGTGACGAGATGAAGTAGATGACTGTATAAAATGACATACCAATGTTCCATAGAAAGGGATCTTGTGAGGCAATTGCTCAACGCATTGAAAAAGGAACTGCAACAATTTGTAAAAAAAAAAAATGGAAGTTCAGCACCGTCACATAGTAACTGTAGAAAGTTACAAGATGGGTGGAACTTATTTAGATCTAGATTCAGCATCATATACACAATCAATTCTGAAATTAGATGGAAAACAAAACGAAAGGTTGAGCATTCAGCATGTCATTTCTTGTTTATCAACTAACACTTGTAAACATACTAGAGTAATCGTATCTGCACCTTGCTTTACAGTTGGTGAGCAAATGCTAAAATTGCAGACAACAAGATTAAATATCGAAAAGGGGACTACAATAGTTTGATGAAAAGGCTTCAAAGACACAACGTGAACCAAAAACCATGAGGCTTACTTGTTCTATGCTAACTAATTTTCAAATACTAAGATAATGCATGGGAAATTGTGCAATTGAATGACTGGAATCTGGGTGAATAAGTTTACAACATCCATGGGAAATAAAAGAAGAAGGAAATTGAAGTAAATATTTGGATTTCTTCACCTCAAAGAAATCATCGGTAGAATGCTCAAGCTCTCTCCAAACAGCGCTATAGCAGGTTTCCTGAAATTGAAAACATACGAATACGGCAAGTAAGAGAAGAGGAAAGAGAGAAGCATTACAGGTATAAGAAACTAGGGTTTTGCAAGAAAGGAACCGAATTGCAAGCAAGTAATATGGGGAGAGAGAAGGAGAGGCGGAGAGTGGGAAGGAAGGGAGAACTAACAATTTGATCTTTGAAGTCGGGAGATGTAGCGTACTCGGGACACTTCTCGCCGAGACGAAGAACAAGGCTCCTCCAACTGCTCATTCTCTACGACAGAAAGAGAAAGATGGTGAATGAGCAGCAACTCTATGTCCTAACCTAAGTAGAGGAGCGCCACGCTACTACAGCAGCAAGTGCTTGCCAAACTGGGGAAAAAAGAAAAAGAAAAGGAAAAGGAAAAAGCCGATGCTTGAGTGCTTGAGTCACTCCTAAGGCTAGGACTGGACCTGAAGAACCGAATCGAACTGAGCTGCTCGGTTCCCAAAAAAAATGAGGTAAAATAAGGTTGCATTCGGATGTAACGTCTCACCTTAGATGGAGATGATCCTTATTTCATCACCATTCATCAATATATTTGCATACGCTAATATTTTTCACCCGAACTTGTTTTGTGTATGATACAGATGGCGGGGCGCATGTGTTTTCTAAGACGAGTGGACATGTTGTTACGCCCTCGATGCTGAAGAACAGGTTTGACTATAACAAGAAAAAATGGAGGTTGTATGTGAATCTGAGGCAATGTGGGATCGATTTTACCTGGGACCAAGAGACCGGGAGGTTGGTGGGTGATGACCAGTGGTGGGTAAACGCTATTGAGGTACCTTTTCTTAAAAAATTACTTTTTTAGGTTCAACGGCAAATATTAAAAAACAATTTGCAGCTCTAATGTGATTCTATGTTAGGTTGCCGGAGACAGTGCAAGGAGGTTCAGGAGGATGAATGTTGAGCGCTCATGATAACAGTGATTTAGTCGTTTTTAAACCACAATTATGCAAAGAAAACCAAACTAACTTAAACCAAAGTGTAAAGCAAGTAAGGGTCGATTCCACAGAGAGACAAGTTATCTTTAGCAGAGAATTATGTGTCAAATAGAAGTAACAAAGGGGGTTTTTAGGTTTAATTCACACACTAACATGCAAATCATAAGAATTCAAGAGTTTATCAATCAGTATTTAGAAACACTTAGGCAAACAAATATCCGCATTCGCTTGACAAGTTGATCATTGATTTCATTCAATATCTGTGCAATGGAAATTCCAATTCCTTTTCAAAAGTAATTAATAGCACAACCAGATACTATTAACCCTAACTAGATAAAGAATCATGAAACTATCAAGATTCAATCTAACTAGCAGCATTCAACATCAGGAATATAATTGGATACAAACTAAGATAAAACAACCGGCTTTTACCCTAGAATGCAAATCAATTCTTTGATGCATATAACTAACACAACCAGATATTAGCACCATGCAGTTGCTACTTATGAATTAGAGATGCTCAACTAGAAACACTCTAAATCTAGCAATAACCTATTAACAATAAATCCTAGATGATCAGGCTAGAAATTATTGAAACAAGTTAATAGCAATTTAAGCAAGAGAAGAGATTAAATCCATGCAATCGATAAGGAATTAGAAATCTCACAATTGAATCAAAACGAACACTTCAATTGTTTGTCTAAGCAAAGAGGTTTAGTTCTCCATAGATCTCCAAAATACAAAACAATTCCAAACTCAAAAACTAGGTCTAAACAAAGGGTCTAAAGCTCCTTAAATAGAAAAAACCAATTTATCTAAAATACATAAAATCCGGACCAAAAATAATATCCAAAAGTCCAATAAATAAAACGCAGCGTTTAAGACGGATTTCGCCTCTGTACTGGCAGCGGGCGCCGCCTATGGGGCAGCGGTCGCCGCCTCCCAAATAACATGTTTTCTTCGTTTTCTTCACTTCAACTTCAAATGGTCTTTGGTGCACTTCGGCTCTTCCTTCTTCAACGCTCCAAACTCCAACTTTAACACCTAAAACATGACTAAAAGTATGCTAAAACCCCATCTAAATATACAACATAAATGTGTATATCAAACTCCCCCACACTTGAATCTCACTCGTCTCGAGTGAATCAGAAAACTAACACTCGTAATCAATAACAACCTAGATCATCAAATATATAGAGAACCTACAGCTAAAGGTGATAGCAATAATCATCAAAGCTTCTACCCAACCATCCCATAACAAAATATAACATAATCAGCTCCAACATCCATCAATCCTAACAATACAACTCAAATCAGCACAACTCAACATTACAATCAACCAACAAACTATCTAACACCAACTCCACATATCCAACATCTATCAATCAATATGCACCAACAAAGAGGATGAAAATCAATAAACTACACCTTATCCCTCCAAGTGAAAACCTACCCGAAAACGCTCCTATACTCCACTTCTTATGTCGCCAGCTCCAGTTAAAAGAACATCCTAAAACACTCTTTTTTCTTTCACTCTTTTTGCTTAGGTGCTTTTTCAGGTTTTCACCTAACATCTCTCTTTTCATTTTTTTCAATGCTGGACTCACCATCTCACATCACTCAAAAATCTATTTGTGCCCAAGCCATTAGCTTGTCAGATTACCTGCTTTTTACTTGAACCGCCCTTTCGGGTTTTCAATCCACCCCAGGATTTTTCTGCCTTTTTCTCTTATTTTTATGGCTCTTTTTTTTTTAAGTAATAGCAATAGTAATATAAATCCAACTCCCCCACACTTATAATAAACATTGTCCTCAATGTAGAAAGACAAAAGTAATATAAGGGGAAGTAAGGAGAAATACCACTACTGTGAAGGTGGTGGTGGCTAGATCAGATAATTGAGAACCCAAGAATAAGTTCTACCATCACATATGCTCCTCCGATCCATGGTGTTGATGTGGGCCACCTGCACTACTGTGAAGGTGGTGGTAGTGGCAGATAGTCAGGGTAGGATAGGTATCCAAGCCACTACTGCTGAAAGAATGTCGCCTACTGCTGAAAGTATAGTATGTCTGCTGCTTATGGTACTGCCTCTCCTCCTCATGAAAAGTAAGAAAATCTTCCTCTACAATCATGTTGACAAGTATCCATGCTCTAAATCATCTTCCAAATATGCCTCTGATAACCAATTGGATACCAAACAATAGTCGCAAACGAAGGCATCACAACTCCCCCGTCATCAAGCTCATCATCCGCCCCCTCTTTAAACTCAACTTCAATAGATGTAGGGGGCGACAATAGTAGTAGAAGAAGAAGTAACCTCTTGATGGTCAATCGCTAGGTAGCGAAGAAGAAAGAAGAGAACAAAACGATCGCCCGATTTTTTTTTCGAACTTTTTTTTTTTGCCGAACCCGAAAAGGCAACGGTCGCTGCCATTTTTGTGACGAAGGCCGTAGCTGAAGTAAAATTGGCGGCGGTCGCCGCTTGTGGGTAGAGGTCGCCGCCACGGACACCGTCCTTTTTCCGAAAATAATGGCGGTGGTCGCTGCCATTAATTCGTAGAATGTCGTAGCTGAGCTTGTTTTAGCGGCGGTCGCTGCCAGTGCGTCGTGATTCTTCGGCTTTCTGCAGGTTAGTTCGACGCAATAGAAAAACAAAGGGAAGCTAATCTAAGCTAATCTAAAGGAAAGAAATCAACTACATCGGGTTGCCTCCCGATAAGCGCCTTGGTTATCGTCGTGGCTCGACGCCTCGTATGATTTCACAAGATTGGACATTGTCAATGCCTTTAACAACCTATCAAATTCTTGCGAGCTCATCTCAAAGAAACATAAGTAGCCCAAGGATAAATTGAAACTAAATAACATGTTATTCAAAAATCGTTTCAACTTATCAAACTTATGTGTCCAATCTTCATAAAATGGCATATGCTCAAACCGATTCAACATAAGTGGTGGCTTTTTAGAATATGAACAAAAATTGTCAAATCGCTTACTAGTAGTACCACTTTCATTATGGATGAACTTAAAGTAATTTCTAGATTCTTCATTAGGCCCTATACTTGACTCTTTATGGGGATAAAGAACAATGGGTAATAAGAGATTGGAGCAAGGAATACCTGGATTGTCAACAACCATAGCCATATAACCTTGCCATGTCGTCATTGCTAACTTAAACATCATTAGTTCTAATTTTACTTCATTACAAACTGGATTAAAGTAATTGTGATGTTTAACATGTATCTTAGTTACTCTCTTACACTAGCATTACAAAATTAAGAGCATTATTTTATGGTGTCTGTTTACGCCAAATTGAGATGTTTCTACATGAATAAAATTCCCACAAGGGTACAAAACAACCCTTATTACGGAACCAAGGATACAAACCATCAAATACGAACGCTACAAACAATTTGAGATGGTTAATTGATGGGTCAAGAAAACAATTTGAGCACAAAATCACATGATACGAAACATGAATAACACAAATTCAACAAAATAAATCCACCATTCCCTTGAATCCACTAAAATGAAAGCCAAATCAAAGGCTAGGGCTCTGGTCGAACCCCATTCACCAAATAGCTAATCCCTAATTCAGTAAAGACCACAAGCAAAAATGAAACCCTAAAATACCGCTACAATCTAGGATAATTCAGTAAAGAAAAACGAAAGCCAACATCAATTGTTGTTGTGGCATCACCCATTGAGAAATTGAGCTGAAGAAACTGAGAAAAATGTACTCCACAAGCACCAAAATCGGAAGATCCGGTGAACAGGCATAGAAGGGGAGAAGACGTACAGAAGGGGAGAGAAATTGAGCTGAAATTGAAGACCACAAGCATCGAAATCTTCGCCGGCGTTCGGGAGACAACAACGAGAAGAGGAGTTGTTGTTCACGGTAAAATGGGAGCGACTCACCGGAAACGATCGAATGTGCTCTTTTTTTTCCAAAGAGAGGTGTTATTTTGTTAGTAAAAAAAAATATTTTTTATTCAAAAATAGTGTTATTTTAAGTAAAAAAGTGTTATATTTTTAGTAAAAAAAAGTGTTATTTTGTTAGTCAAAGTAATTTGTTATTTTTTAGTAAAAAAAGTGTTATTTTGTTAGTCAAAATAATGTGTTATTTTGTTAGTAAAAAAAAGTGTTATTTTGTTAGTCAAACAAAAGTGTTCTTTTGTTTCAAAAGAATGTGTTGTTTTGTTCAATAAATAAGTGTTTTTTAGTTTCAAAAAAATGTGTTTTTTAGTTTCAAAAAAATGTGTTTTTTTAGTAAAAAAATGTATTGTTATGTTTCAAAAACTATTTGAGGCAAAGAATAGTTGACAACACTGGTCAAAAACAAAAGTTATGCATGCATTACAACTAATGTGTATCCAACATGAGTTATGCTTGGCCGCGAAGGTCATTATATGGAATCTCGGTCACACCTTCCCCTTCTATCAAATTAAGCTTACAAACATTGCTTGTTCTTGATCGTCAATAGTATACGCAAATATGCAATGACCAATAGAGGCAGGCTCGGGAGAAACGGATATTGTAGAGAAACGGAAGTCACAATAAGAGTCCTAAGATTTAATAAAATCAATGACTAAAATTAAGCGTGAATATTAATAGCAAAATGCATAAATAACAAAAATCTTTTAAAAATGGAACTTCCTACATTTTAGGCTAGATTTAAGGAGTTGATCTAATTGTTAAATTTCAAATATTTACCAAGATTTTTACGAAAAAATCAAACAAAACCTCGTATATATTCATTGTTGCTTATTCTAAATTCGAATGTGTTGTTTCAATATTTGTGTGTTTAATATCCAAATTTGCCTTGTGCATGTTTGAATATGTTTTAACACTTTTTGAACAATTTCCAAAGGTTGTTCGTATTTATCATGGTTTGAATATGCAATCCACTTTACTAAGTATGTATTATGTTTTAGCATATTGAAGTAATACTACATATCAAATATAAGTATAGTGAACATTAAATAAGTAATTGTAATATATTGAATCTAATAACAATAGACAATTCATACTCTCATTGTAATTTCATCCATGTCTAAAAACTAGGGTGTATATATTTGATTCACATCTTATCACTATTATGAATTCAACGAACAACATATCAACATTCAAAATAAAATGATGCCTTTATAGTGCTAATCATCATCATTGATCTTTATCATCATTCCTTCATTCTCTTTAGACATCTTTATATTCTTCAATCATCTCGATATTTTACGACCTTCGATTATGCACATTCAACATACAATACATAAACATTCAGAGTGAAATAGTTAAAATTCAATTTGCATATCTATCATTCACAAACTAAGATATATGGTTGTTCGGGAATTTTAACCTCATATTCGATTTTTATGAATGCATATTCTAATACCAAAATGCATATCCAATAATATATACTCGATATGCATATTTAGAGTTTGGGTTACATGACTAGTACGAATGTACATGACTAGTTAGATGTCGTTGGGATGAAGTTGCCTTGAAAAAGTTATATACAAGCAAGGTCATTGAAATGTCAAGACTTATTTCAAAATTTATAAATATTCAACCTAACCTAAAATGCCAAAAATAAGCATTTAGGTCTGTCTACTTTATAAATTACCGGGGTGTTATAATCCCTTATAAATTACCAGAGTGTTACAATTACCCTCACTTAAGCACTTGACGACCTCGTCAAGGCCCAAGGACCGCCCCCTGGGTCGAGTGACCGCCCTCCGGCCAAGCCAACTCGTAACCCAGAGTCGGCTCTAATACCATTTGTAAGGCCCGAGGCCTTAGAAGCGCTATCCCATGCCAACCCAAAAACTTCCCAAGAGGTCACCCATCCTAGTACTACTCTCACCCTAGCACGCTTAACTTCATAGTTCTTTTGACCACTTGAAACATGAAACGAAAGAGCTCTTGTTGGCACGAGGAGCACTTCAATCCTTTATAAATTACCGGGGTGTTACACCAATTGTCAAGCTCAACCTACAAACCCATGGAATTCCATCCCAAAACCAATTGACAATGCGAGGAGTGATCTGTAATATCCGCAAAGTTTATAAAATGGATCATGAAATTCTCCTTAGTTTTATGACAACTTTGTCTTTGGAACAACGAGAGAAAGGGCAAAGGTCACTTGATTAACCGCGTAACGTTGGATAACGCTAAACGGAATCCTCAACTTTAAAAATTCATAAAACCTTCATTAGAGCTCGGAATCGAGTGATTATAAAGCCTAATGGTAGAAAAAGGAGTCTAGTTTCATCCCTCAAAATTTGAGGCAATTCTGACAAGTATCCTAAAATTTATGCCAATTTTACCAAACCGTTGGCCAGTCCCAAGGGGCAGCGACCTCCGCCACAAGGGCAGCGACCGCCGCTATGAAACTGGCTGTTGGGACGATATCAAGGACTGCCTTGTACTTGATATTGTGCCCACACAACCGTCCCTTAGTTTTGATATGACAAACTCACTTTGATCTAATAAAGTTGTCCAAGTGTTCAGGAACGCTAGTGATGAAAAGGACAACAAGTGTGTAGACGTCCCTGAGGTGAAGGGACACTATCTCCCAGGAGTAAGGACCAGCGAAGTTACTACTTGAGGAAGGACGCAGTCCCAAGCAAGTAGGAACGCGAGCTTCAACTCCAAGTGTCCTTACTTGGCACCCGACAGGATGACATCACTCGACAATGTTTGATCATCAAGGACACGTGGAGACCGATCCTGTAGCAGAGTCCATCACCACGTGGAAGCCGATCTTGTAGCGGAGTTCTACACAGCTGGATACAGGAAGCTTCCCTCATCACCGCCATACTACGTGGAAGTCGATCTTGTAGCCACCTCCATGAAGGGCATGATCGTCAGAAGAAATGACGCCCTTCCCCAAGTCCTATAAATACCCCCAAGACATTTATTCAGAGCAAATCAGAGTGAAAGCAATCTCGATCAAGAACACCAAGAACAAGTCAAGAACTCTTATAGACTAGGTGTTTGATCGAGAGGAAGTTTGTAAACAAATCACAAAGTGTTTGTAATCAGAAAAACCAAAAGAAAAGAGAAGTCCTACGAAGTACTGTGGGACGTGTGAGTAGAGTCTTTTCGAACATTAAGCTAGGTTTCAGTTATAGGCTTAAAGGAGTTTTTACTAGCAGCGACCGCCGCCATAGGGCAGCGCCCGCCGCCAAGAGCCTTTGCTCGCGTCTTGTTCCGGGCCGTTTCCTAGCCGTTGCTCGGGCCATTCCTTGCTTTTGCCTTGCGTTTTGCCTTGCCTTAGGCCTCGTCTAGGGCCTTGCTATCCTAGACTCCACGCCTCGATTAACATTCTTAAGGCAAGTGGATAGTTCTCCTTTTCCTTACTCGATAATCGTGAAATTGCTTTCCGTTATCAAAATAATCGTTGAGAACAAACTTGTTTGCTAATACTTTGATTAGGATTATTATGCTTAGAAATAATGACAATTGTTATTATTTATTATTATTATTATCGAATGCTAGACTTGGACTTAGGTCTCCGATGATGTGTGGGCTTTAATTGTTTCAAGTCTCTTTTTGAGACTTTGCTCTGGATTAGCTTAAGATTGGGATTGTCGGTTTAGTGATCCGTTGTCTCTTTATAACGTATTAGGAGGTATATTTAGCTATCGGTTTGTGATATTGGGTCATGACTCTGCCTTTCTCCGAATAAAGAGGCTAACACTCTTGCAAAGTGTTGAGGACTATGTTCCTTACTTTGGCTCGTCCTTCATTAGGACTTGCCTATCTGTAAAAGTCACTAACTGAAGTGCAATGATTTATAACTAATGAAAGATTAGTGCCTCATGCATAGTAATCAATGAACGCGGGGTGATTAGTACAACATGGAAAATCACTCCGGGTCCACATTATTGACAATCGCCTATCCAATGTGAATGCATGACTCGAGTTGTTAAAATGCCTATAAAATGGCAAGATGGGTTCAGGTGTATAAGCGTCCTTGTGGCCACCTCCTTGTCGGCATCTTCGAGTTATGATGAGGTTGATACGATTCGATTTATGTTGGATGCTTTTTAAATTCTCGAATGATTAAGTTCCCAACAAATCAATAAACACCTTTCTTTCTTAGGATTCCCGAGGAAGTTCTATCTTCTCTCATTACTCTTCGTACACCATGCCAAACACTTAAACCTCTCGCTCACATTGCTACTCCGCTGCAAACTCCTCACTCTTGTATTATTAAACAACTTCGGGTGTATGAGCCTTTGTAACCGAATCCAACTTTTGTTATAAAAATATGATTTGGTTTTGTTATTCTCGTGTTATGATACCCAAGTCTTAAATGGCTTCGGACCGTGAAATCCGAGGTCGTTAGGTAATATCCTTATACTTGTGAAATCGGGGTGTTACATGATCCAAGTACTTATAAGTTGTCTTGTTTTCTTCTCAACTCTCCATGTGTGAAGCACAATTGCAACTCAAACATTTCTTATTTTTCTTTGCAATTTTTTTACTACATCACTCATCATCATCATCCGTACATGAACCTTCATTAGAAATAATGTCTAGAAAAAGGTCATATACGGATTCTTGTAATTAGTGCCCAAGTTTTTCAATGGCATATGTACGTAAGATTGAAGAGTTACTTGTAAGAAATGAAATGGATGAGAAGTTTATTTCTAGTAGAAGAAACCCCTAGATCATGTCATAATATCTTTTTTTTATAGAGCCAAAACACACTTTAGTGGTATTTTACATGTTCTTAATCCATGTAATAATTCTAAAGCTAGGGACTCATCTCTATCTATGTAATTAGTGCCCAAGTTGTCTTGTTTTTCTCTCAACTCTCCGTGTAGGAAGCACCATTGCAACCCCAATAATTTCCCCCTTAATTATGAATCCCTCACAATTGAGATCGGTGAACCCTCCCGTTCCCTAACTTGAGCCATCGGCTCTGATACCACTTATTAGGAGAGGAACGGGTCCAATTTTCAAGCCCAACTCAAAATTAATTGACAATGGGAGGAGTGATCCAAGTAGTTATAAGTTTTCTCGTTTTTCTTACAACTCTCTATGTGGAAAACACAATTGCGACCCCAACATTTCTTGTTTTTCTTTGCAATTTTTTTATTACACCGCTCATCATCATTTGTACACGAACCTTCATTAAAAATAATGTATAGAAAAAGGTCATACATGGATTGTTGTAATTACTGCCCAAGTTTTTCAAAGGCATGTGTACGTGAGATTGAAGAGTTACTTGTAACAAATGAAATGACTGAGGAATTTATTTTTATTTATTTCTAGTAAAAGAAACTCCTAGATCATGTCATAATACCTTGTTTACATAGCAGAATAAACTTAGTGGTCTTTTACATTTTCTTAATGCATGCAATAATGCTAAAGCTAGGGACTCAACTCTATTTATGCAATCATCTTTTATTCTTCAATTCACGGTATGTCATCACCTTTTTATTTAATAGACATTAATTATTCCCATATTTTCTAGTACAAGTTAAATCTCTCTTATAAAAATCAATTTTTCAAACCCATATGTAGATTGTAGAGAATAAAAAAAAAACCCACACGAAAATGAATAAAAGCCCGCATATAGGTTATTTTTTTTCAAATACTAGCTAACTTATTCAAGATCCTACGTTCCTACCCTTATATTCAAACTAAGTAATTCAAAAATTTGTCTTTTTGTATATTGGATTGTTTTTTTTGTCATCTTCAATTCAATAGAGGATCACATGGCATGGACGTATCATTTATGATAGATCCAAATGGTAAGTAATTTGTACATTATTTATTTTTGGTAGAAGTCTATACACTATTATATAGTTATAATAGGATAGTTGGGAACTTGTCATTCTTAAATTTGGACAATATTCATGTATGATTATCATTTTCTTTTCCTTCACAAGAGCTTGTTGTGTTGATACATAGAGAATCTGACTGAATTGTACATCCTCATTAATACAAAAAACTAAACGTCTACAATAATTTACTGGTCGTTTTATAATGATATAAGATACAACTGACTAGAAGATTAATGAATAAATGTAGGACCAATGTATTACAACGGAGTATATGATCTATTCTACCTATACAAACCGAAAGGGAGTTATTTGGTGGAATATAATATTAGCGTATTCGATGTCTACGGATATGATCAACTGGATGTTACTAGCGCCGGCTATTTATCTGTCAATGCCATTTGTCATTAATGTTTGTTAGTCTGGATCGGCTACGGTCTTGCTTAAGATTGGACCAACCATACTCTACACCGGGATGGACAAGAATAAGAGACAAGTCCAAAGCATTGCCTTCCCCACCAACAAATCGGACCCATACCTTCGAGTATGGGTGAAGCCCAACTACAATCCCTTGGTTAAGCCCTCCTCGGACATGAACGCGAGCATGTTTAGAGATCTCACAATTGCCTCGTACTTAGGAGGACATTGGAATATGTTGGAGGGCGAGGGTGCACACCGTAGAAGCAGGGGGTCATACCTTTATTAGAGTCGATACTTCAAAAGGTGGACCAAGGTCAAGTATCCACTGCACTCCACCCTGAAAATGGGCATGTGGGAGTGCCTTGACTTTTATGTTGTGTCGGTCGACATGATGACCAAGTACGTGTTCAAGGTCAGCCTTGATGAGGCACACTTTGAGTATTATACGGTGGGGAGATATGAGAAGAGAGCGGGCAGATTTGTCCCGAATGACCCTTTTTTGGATGGATGGGAATAGTCTATGAAACGGCTATGACAATTTTGATGTAGCGAAGACCTTCTTGGACCTCAATAAGGGGCAAAGAATATTGTGGGTTGGGCCAATGAATCAGATACCCAAGAGATGGATATCCTAACGTTGCTAATATTGTTGTTGTTGTATTATGTATATTCTATTATTCTTCTAGTTATATCCATCCAACAAATGTACATATCTACATATCCTACAAGTCTTCTTTGACCTCCGCCTAGATCATGTACAAACCCTCCTTTGGGGGAGTTGTAGACGTTGATCTTGAGGAAATAAAATCATCCCTTAAAAGCTTGATATGTTTGTTGTATTTCTTTTCTTTCTTTAATTCATTTTCGACACTTATATTTTTTTCTGCATCCACACATACTATACTAATATTCTTTTGGTCAATTTACATCAAAATTGTAGATTGACCATTCGGTGTTGGAAAGCTTTGGAGTACAAGGAAAGACATGTATCACATTGAGAATTTATCCCACCAAGGTACTATTCCACTCAACTCGCTTATATGCCTTCAACAACGGAAATGCACATGTGACCCTCGAGAGCCTAGATGCATGGAGTATTACGAGTCCAACCATCATGAATCAAAACCGACTTGTAGCACTTGCTACTTAATTCATATATCCTCATCGTACTACTTTATATATATTTTTTGTGCTCTTATATTGCATCTCATAACACAAGTAATGCCCTTATGGATGGGTGAAGCCCTTCACAAATAATGAATGAATAGGAGGGAACATTTTGTTTTTTTTTTGTCCTGGGCGAATAGCAAAATGGTTCCTTCCAACCCCTTACTCTAGCCCTCCCTATAATATGATCTCGCTAATATCTTTTTGGGTCTATTGAAAACACCCCTCGATGATCATGTTCAAGGGTGATGTGTATGTACATCCATCTGATCCATCATCCCCCCACTCAATATCTCATCTGGAAGAGCAACACTGGGTAGCTTTGATTTGAAAGGAATAGTTTCAAAACAATACATATATATATAGCAATGTTGTTAGGATCGCGGTTCGGATCGTACGATCCTACGATTCAAATTTCACTAAACGATACAGATCGTGTATATAAAATCGTATCCAGTAGGATCGTATATAGGATCGTAGAATCCCATATAGGATCGTAAGATCCCATAAGTACGGTTTGTAGAGCACAATTCTCATATTTTAGGCAATTTAGACCCATTTGAATGGTTAAAATGGTTACTCATTAGCTCATTCTAAACTAATATTTTTTAATAAGGAAAGAATTATGAGCTATGTCATAATTTTAACTTAAATCTTTTTTAAATGTCATTCCAATCCCCTTTTGTTTCATTCATCCTCTTGTCCTCAATGTAAGCAGAAATATAAAAGTTAATTTTGTTACTTATTTCATAAATTTTTATATTTATAGATATTTATTTTTAGTAGCTGATGATTCTTGGATAAAGTTGAACTTTATTATTAGTTTATTAACACTCATAACACCTGTGTCTTAGCTACCACAACTTATTTAAGCTACAATGCTCTTTTGGTATTTTCTTTTGATTGATATTACTCTTTGTAATGGTAAAATGATATCATTTCCTTCTCATTTTCACATCATTCTATTTAATTATGCTTGCTACTACCACATCATTCTATTTAATTATGGACAATCAATTAGGTAAAATGACATCATCTCCTTCTCATTTTCACGTATTTTCTTGGTATAAGAACATATTATGGTCAATTATTTCGTGATATAATATGGTGGATGTAGCAAATATATATTTTGATAACTTATTTTCTTGTTTGATTGATATGTGACATATATTGAAGTTGAATTATTTATAACTATATTAGTTTAATAGGATCTTACGATCCCATCAATCCGATCCTACGATTCAATCCTACTACCCCTCTACGATCCGATTCAAGAATCCCGATCCTAACAACCTTAATGCTTGCATTAGTCAAAAACTAATTCACAACACTAGTGAATAAATCTTACGATCAAGTTTAGTAGCTAATGTTTCACATTAACCAACCAAAATCCATCCCGAACACTCACACCTAATTGAGCCATCATTCGCAAATCCTCACCAATAACGTCGTGCCCTCCAAATCTCCGCGACGATCTCGTCTCTAACATGCCTCATGCCACCTGGTGCGT
Source organism: Polygonum aviculare (assembly GCA_934048045.1). Classification (NCBI taxonomy): domain Eukaryota; kingdom Viridiplantae; phylum Streptophyta; class Magnoliopsida; order Caryophyllales; family Polygonaceae; genus Polygonum; species Polygonum aviculare. The sequence goes on along the minus strand of OW204030.1, from coordinate 24,922,531 downwards.
TGTCCATACCTCATTCCGGCCTAATAGGAGGGGGTAAGTCTAGGTCCTCGTAGTCCTCCTCGAGGTAGGTGTCTTGGGCCTGGTAGCGAATAATGAAGTTGTGGATGCAAAAGCAAAAGAGGATTAGGTCGATTTGTGTGTCCATGGAATAGGTAGGCATGCAAACCAACATACAAACTTTTTCTTCAAGACTCCGAAGCACCTCTCGATGCATCCCCTTAAGGATGAGTGAACCTTGTTAAAGGCTTGTTGTGCATTCCTGCGGACCGCGTTCTGAAATTGCGACAAGTGGTACTTCACCTTTTTGTAGGGCACCATATATACAAGACGGTTTGGGTATCCCTTTTCGACAAGATAATATTTCCCTACACCGAAACCGACATGCATTACATGTGCACCATTTCACCCAAATAGGATGCTCAGTAAAATTCAGAAGTTCAACAATAGATCAGACAAACAACTTACCGGGTGGAGGGTGTGGGAAGTTCATTTCGGATGTCTTTAAAAGCATGGTCAAATACACGCGCGGCGTGTGCACTTCCCTCCCACTCACACGAAATGAACGTGAATAACATGTCGAAGTCACACACCGCCATCACATTGAACGGACATACACCCTTTCGGTTTCGATAAGGCATTTGATCGGCTCGGGGCACACAACATGAAATGTGTGTCCCATCAATACAACCAATAGCACCTTGCACTCGCATGCCGAAACGGGAAATAAGTTTGACGTTATTTAAGAACTAATTATCTTCGTAGGGTGGCATCACGAATACCTTGAACAGATTGTACCGAGTATCATACTGGACTTGGTCAGGGACAGTTGAGAACTCCGGATCCTGGGGTTTTAGCATCCGGCCAGCTAGCCTGGATGACCCACACGATTTCCCCGTTATTGAGTCAAGGACCTCATGGATGGTGCGGCTGATGGTGTCCCCAGATCACTGAAACCACTCGCATGCCGCCCGGTTTGAAGCCCCCACTGAAACAGTGTACACGAGTATTCCCAACTTCTCTTGCACCGTCATGTTCCTCGAGGGGTGTAGGCCATGGTGGGCTTGCAGTTCATCGCACAGTTTCACGAGAATGTGTCGCTCCATTCTGAAGGCATTGATGCATCGAACTTCGGAACCAAAATCCATAATCTCTCGCATCCATAGGTGACCAGTCAGAGGTAACGTGAAACAAGGGAACTTGTGTACGTACTTGTGGAAGTATGTCTTCATTAAGCGCTTACGTTTCCGGATCTTAAGGAGGGCGAGGAGGCCTAAAAGTATAATCTGCGTGGTAGACAATCCCTGGACAGGTGGCATAGTCATCGTGCCCACTTATCTTGTAAAAAAATTGACTCAGTCTTGATTGGGATACGCAAGAACCCTACTATGCAAATCGAGACAAATAATACACAACAAGTGGAAACCGAAACACAAATTACGCCAAACAGATTCGTTCAAAGTCAATCCTCATGTTTCGTGGCAAGCCGCCACGCAGCCGTACGAGGCTAAAAAGCTCAATAATATCCATTCACAATATCCAATCACAATATCCCAACATAATGCCCAAACAACACACACAATGTCTTGAAAAACGCAACGTCGAACATCCATCACATGGGTTAGTTCACTGAAGTTTCCCAAACCTAAATTGCAGCCACGCCATCTTTTCATCCTTCGACTTCAAAGTCATGAAGCAACACCAGGTGCGATCATCATTCATTTGATCAATACCGCAACACCACACTTGTCCATCATCCCTTCCTCGGCCATGTTGTATATCGCCTTAATGGCATCCTCAAATTCTAGGTCCTTGTAGCTAGAAGTGTTGTTGTCGTTGCTGTTGGCGGTCAACAACTACTCCAGTAGTGATATCACTCGTGTAGTATCGCCGGAGGCATTAACATTCTGTTGTTGTACGTACGCCGCACCACCGGAGCCTTTCTTCTTGCGCTCAGACGACCCCTCACCACATCCACCCGCAATCCGCTTGTTCATGGCCGCAATGTCAATGGGTTGCGACCCGTCGGCGGCTAGATTCACGAGGTTATCGTTAAGAAGGTCGCGCATCAGCTCATCCTCATCTAGATTGTCGTTCATCGCAACTAGGTCCTCCACTGTCCGAGCCGGTGTAGTTGGTGGTGTTGACTGCGTTGACGGTGGTAGCGCTAGCTGTGTTTGGCTCATCGACCGTGCCTGGAATGACCTCGCCCGCGTGTGGTTGGTAGAGATGGCCCACTTCCCAATGGTGACGGTGCTCCCGAAGAGTGTGTCCCACATCTCACTCAATTTAGGGTCCGATGGGTTTAGCTTAAACCGTCGATACCTTCCATCCTCCTGTACAAGCATTAACATCATAACATAGTGAGTATAATAAAAGAAATGCAATATGCAAATGTACGACTTTGTTCGAAAGGAGCGAGTACCTTGATCTTCATATCCCACCATTCATCAGTCGCGGTGATGGTTCCGGCCGAGACACTCCAACCTAAACCTGTCTCGCTATTTTGAAGCTAACACCACAACCTCCAAACCTTTTTGATGTAGTCAAACTTGTTCTTCGCTTCCACTTTGGTGAACGGTCTGTCACACTTGCTGGTGAGCTTAGCCGCGATCTCAGCCCATGCAAAGTGGGTGGAGACGCCATTTTGCTTATGGTATCCCTGACAAATATTTATTAGGGACTTGGACTCCTCGATGGTCCATGCGGCGCTTTTGTCTTTTGCTTTGATATCCATTGCCTTGATATGAATACCCTAAGACGACGACATTCTACCCCATCCTTTCCTATTAATTCAGTCAATATCATCATGCAACGACAACAATGTACTCAACATAATTCATATCAGAAAACATAAACAGAATTTCATATCAATCAACATAACACACAATTGTATATTAAGGTGATGGACTCAAAATCGATGCAAATATGAAAAATCAATGCAACAAGAACAATTTACTCCACATAATTCATATCAAACAACATAAACAGAATTTCATATCAAACAACATAACACACAATTTCCTGTTAAACAGAATTTCATGAATGAACCCTAAATCGATCCAAATATGAAAAATCGATGCAACAACAACAATGTACTCCACATAATTCATATCAAACAACATAAACAGATATTTCATATCAAACAACATAACACACAATTTCATACTCCCTCCGTCCCATTTGGTTTGTCCGCATAGTGCGGTTGACACGGTAATTAATATAAAGTTGAAAAGTGATAAAGTTGATGAGAAAGGTAAATAATTGGGGGTAATACATAAGATTGGATGAGGATAGTTTTGTAATTTTATAGGAAAAAGTGATAAAGGTGATGAAAAAGTTGGGTAATGAGGGTAATATATGAGAGTGAATAAGGGTAAAAGTGTAAAAACATATAGATAAAAATGGAAATATTTGAAAGATGGACAAAGTTAATGGGACGCCCAAAACGGAAATATGGACAAACCAATTGGGACAGAGGGAGTATTAAACATAATTTTGTCAATGAACCTAATCGATCCAAATCTGAAAAATTAGTGGAAGTCATACCACAATTTCAACAGCATCTAACACACAAATCCAACAACAATGGAAGCCATCTACGCTCTCGGGCCAACAACAATGGCAACGAATTCAAAAGTGCTCGGGAGCCTTACCGGATCTGAAATCGACGAAGCTATTGAAGGGACTTTCACGTCTTTGTTCGGACGAGGACGACCTCCCTCTTCGGCGCCGGTGAACTGCTCGTCGGGGCAAGATGGGTATGGCGACCAGTCGACCACGTACGCCGCTCGCCATCGTTGGTATGCTGCTCACGGGGGAATCGTTTGGAATTGTTCGAAAATTGAAGTTGATTATGGTGGATTTTGCCCCAAATCGGGACTGTGAGCAACACGTGACTATCATGTGTATGGTTAAAAAAAGTGTGTTTAAATTTAGTTTTGGAGGTATTTTGGTCATTTATTATTACCCTTTTCAAGATTCAGCTAGTTACTTTACCATATACTCGTTTCAGTTTTTTACTCAATTCAGCTAGTAAATTCAGTTTCCGAATTTACTAGCCGAAAGGCTCCGTTCGTTTGTAGCGTTTCACATCAGCTGAAGATGAATCAAAGGAAGACGCTGCTTGGATATGGGTGTTCGGGAAAGCTACTTCAGTTAGATGAAGATGACAATTTTGCTTAAATTTAGTTAGATGGCTCTATTTTCAGCCCCCTACCCCCCCAAGCTTGTAGCTTCTAGATGAAGCTTGTTATTTTTATTTATCTTCATCTATCCATTACCGAACGGAGCCTAAAATGGTTCAGTTCTTTAATAAAACTAGTTGAAGACCCGTACCATGTACGGGTGATAATCATTTTTTTCGTTAATTTGTGTATCTACTATAATCTATATTATATATTAATTCTTATAGATTAATAGATTAAAAAGAGAATTGAAAAATTAAGTTAATTAATATGTATCTTTTATAGAAGGAAATTTTAAAGATAGATAATATTGTTTCAAAGGTAGATATTAGATCATTAAGAAAAATGATAAAATTAAAGGTTAAATAATTAAAGAAATTTTAAAGATAAATAATATGCCTTTAAAGATAGATATTTGATGGGTAAGAAAAAAGATAAAGTTATAGATTAGATAATTAGGAAAATAAAACATATAAAATTGTTAATCAAGTGGGGCCAGAATTAACGTAGAGACTCGAAATTCTCCGGCTTTAATATATAGTATAGATAGATAGATTCGGGCTCGGTTTTCGGGTTTAAAAAATAAACAAAAAACCGAAATTTTAATACTACCCGAGTTTTGAACAATGAATATCCAACGCAGTAACCTAGCCGTTGTTCCCCGAGCGTACAGCACCCTTCTTCCCCGGACATTCTTCCCGTGCCCTAGCCGTCAGTACACCATCTGCGGATCCCTCGCCGGCCGCCTGCGAGTCGCCGGTCGCCCCTCTCGAACCGAGCCCTAGTCGTCGACCGCTAGAGCTCTCCGGTCGCAACTCCTCGCAGGTTTTCCTCCTTCTGGTTCAGTGGTTCCCAACCGCCGCCTAACTTGGTTCTACATTCCGAAAGACGTGTGTAATTGTAAGTTTTTTTTATCTCCTCTTTGCAACTCTGTTTCGTAAAGTAGAGTTCAGATTGGGATTTGATCGTTTTGGTTTCTGTGTTTTGCCGTTTCTTTCTCCGTTTGTGATGGTTATCATTTGTTCTTGTTCGTTGATTTCATTCTAGGGTTTGTTTGTCGAATTGTGGTTGTAAATTGTAATCTTGTTGTTGAATCTGTTTGAATAATGGAGGAGTAGAAGGAATTTATGACAGAGTGTTCGTTTATTAGATTGTGAATGAATGTTTATTAGTTTGTGAGTATTTTCAGATCGTTTTGCTTCAGATTACAAGAAACTTGCCTCCGTAACGATGCCGGAAAACAAGCCAGTAATTGGTCTCAGATGGGAGCCGAAGCTTCCATCTTTGTCGGATTTGGCAAAGCCCTCGTCTTCCTCTTCTGCAACTAATCAAAGTAGCGCCCTCTTTATGCCTAATTTGCAGCTCATTGATGGCCTCTATGTCCCTCCTAACAACCCTACGAAGCTCAACAAGTTGCTCCGGAAGCAAATCAAGGACACCTCCGGAAAAGGCTGGTAATTTTTTCCGCCCTTTCGCTCGAAATTGTGGTATTGGATGCTTTCTAGGGTCTCTGAATTGGGGGTTTTATCTTCATTGAATTCTAATTAGGTTTGACATGCCTGCTCCTGTTATGACGCCCGAGTTGAAACAAGACCTCAAATTGTTGAAGGTGAGGTTTTATTCTGTTTATTTGGATGCTATTTCAGAGTTTAGTTGGCTTATTGGCTGAGTAGGATAGCTTATTAAGCCAAATCCCAATTCATGGTCAAGAACTGAACAAATTTTTGCTGGTGTTTGCTTGTTGTTTATAAATTGTGATAGTTGAGGGGTGCCATGGATCCTAAGAGGCATTACAAGAAGAGTGATATGAAATCAAAGACACTGCCTAAATACTTCCAGGTGAGAGCTAATCGTTTCGGTGTCGTTTTGAATGCCGGCTTGTTAAGCTTGATCCTCTTGCTGTGCTTATTATATTGATCTTGTTTTGTGTATCAGGTTGGTACTGTTGTGGAGCCTGCATCAGAATTTTACTCTGCCAGACTTACTAGAAAGGAGAGGAAGACTTCCCTTGCAGATGAGTTGTTAGCGGATGCTTCAATTCAGAAATTCAGGTTAGCTCAAGCGTTTCAATAAATGGATAATCCTCTTGCTTCGTGTAATTGTTCATAAATCTTGGAGAAAATTGGGAGACTGGAATGATGATCCAATCTGCTGAGAATGTTATTGTTCATAAATCCATAGAGTGAATTGATAATCCATTCTGCTAAGATTGTTGCTGCTCATCAATCTTTAGGATAATAGTTAGGAGATTGAATTGATAATCCAATCTGTTAAGAATGTAGTTCATGAATATTGGAGAAAGTTAGGAGATTGAATTGATAATCCCATTTTGCTATTAGTGCTGCAAAAATAGATTTCCTTTTGCCAATTTCGTACTAGTTAGATTAATGCTAATGCCTATGGTTTTAGTTTGTTGCGTTCTATGATCAAAATTGCTGTCTTGACTGACCTTAGTTTGGAGATTGAATTGATAATCCAGTCTGTTGAGAATGTTATAGATCATAAATGATAAATCATTAGATTAATTTAGGAGAGATTGAATTGCTAAATCCAATCTGTTTACAAGTTAGGTTAATGTCTATGATTTTAGTATCTTTCATTTTATGATCAGAACTGCTGTCTTGACTGGCCTTAGTTTATGATTTTAAATAGTTTGAAGCCAGTTAATATGTAGTGAATTTCTAGCATAATATTAAATTGTTTGTCTTATGATTTTGCGCAGGAAACGCAAGGTTCGGGAGCTTGAAGAAGAGAGCCGTCCAGCCACAAATGAGAAGTGGAGGAACAAGGGCAAGCAAACACTTAAACGCGCCAAGCAAAGAAGGCACCTGTAGAACCAATCTCCCTAAAGTTAGGATGACCAAAATTTCACCTATCTATCTCTTTTCAGAATTGCCTTTTTTGTGATCCTATTTAATATGTTAAGCTAGTGAAGTTTCCAAGTACATGGTCAGCTGAAAAATATGTACGTCAATGAGTGAGTTTTGATCATAGAGTATTTGCTCATTTAGTTTGGGCATCTTCATTCACGTGAGAAACTAAAATGAGTGACTTTTGATGAGGCAAAGGTTTAGGTATAAGTTCTAAAACTTGCTTACAAGGAACCCACAATGTCCAAAATTTCAATCAATTTACAAGTCAAAGAAATAAAACTCAGAAAAAGGAAAAGATGGGTTAGTGATGCGCTCTTCCCTATCATGTCGGCCATAGAAGAAGAAGACACTTTTTAACTCAAGTCCAAGGGTCCTATCACACGGAGTTGAGCCAAGAGCATTGCCTAAGCCACCCAATCCTTAGTGACCTGAGTCTCTCAATCACATGGCTCTTTGGACGTCACGAGATGGGTTAGCGTTTCCACTCAGCTAAGCCCATCGGTACCGACCTCTTCACCCTCGGCACCGACCCCCCCTTCAGCTCGGCACCAACCCCTCCTGAAGGACGAGATCGAGCCTCGGTTGCGACCCACATCGCACCGTCTATCCTAGATTAGCTTTCTTTTTATTTTATTATTTTTGGGATAATTACTTGGCTTAGAGATAGATGGTTTGTTTTCCAAATTAAGAGATTAATTAGCGTATTTACCCGCGTCCTGCGCGGAGTTTATTAAAATTTTATTTATATCATTTTACATGATGCGTGGATTTTTATGTCAATATATATATATATATGGATATACATTTTATATATTAATTAGTGATGTTAAAAAGGTAACACTTGTGTAACTGTATATTAGTCTATTCTCATTAAATCCTACTGCTTACAAATTATTTATAAAAAAAATAATAATATGATTTTTATGCTTAGATAAAATATTTAATCACCAATATTTATCTCCAAGTAAATGTTGATGTTTTGTTTCCTTATATGAATGGAAAGAGAAAAATACACATTTTAAAGTTTATCTATGTTGAAACATAGTATGGTTTAATTATGATACTGTTATATGTTGTTGTATTGAGAATGACTATAGGTCTTTTGCTATAAATAAGGGAAAACCGGTAGAATAACGGCCCTTTGTAGAGAAGAAAGATATAAGTGGTTGTAACAGATTGTGAAGAAGCTAAGCAAGTAATACAACTGTCTTTCTTTCTCTCCAATTTCCTCTCGTTCCTCCTTTCTCATTTTGTTCTATCCTGTCTTCTCTGTCTAATTCTCCTAATTGATCTTCATTCATAACAGATAAATCTCTCAAAGAAATTTATAAGATTTTTCCTAAAGTATTACAATGTATTTAGTTAAGATCAACCACTTTTTACTCTCAATAAATAATAAAGCTGAAGCGTGTTATGTTATTGTAAATTGATCCAAATTAATACAAAGATATATATAGTTCTATACAACGATATAAAATCCGTACGTACGTACATAATACATAATCAAAGGAAGTATACTAATAATGAAAAAGAGAAAGCCTGTTTCACAGTAAATTAGGAAGTAGAAATCTAAAATGAATCATGGAACATTAATAAATCAACAAACTTTTAGATGAAAGATTTGATAAACTTGTTTAATTTTATTTTAATCAAATCTCTTGATTCGCTAAAGATCTAATGTGTACATTTTAGTCTTATTTAAGGAGATAAATGAAGAGATTTGATATGATAAACATGTTTTACAATATATCAAGAGAATGGATCTATATTGGGTAATAGGGATTTATATAGTCTTTATCAAATCTTTCATTTAAGAAATTTCTTAAATAAAATAAAAACTAAACACGTTTATTTAAGAATTAAGTACTTGAATGAAAAAGATTATTTCCTCGATGAAAGATTTGAATTTTTATTAAGGATATTTGATGAAAGACTTGATAAAGATTGATATGATAAGATTAAAATGGTTTTAATTTTTAGGGTCCGGATCCGGTAGGAATGATTATTATGGTAGGAAATAGGAATGAATCTCGGCCGTCCATCACGCGGACGGAAAACAACCCAATAAGCCACACGGGCGAATAATTCGCGTATTATTCGCGTATTATTCGTGTTTTATACGCGTTTTTAATACGCGAATAATTCGCGTATAATACGCGAATTATACGCGTTTTTTCCGTTTTTGTTTTTTTCCCTTTTTTCCTTTTTTTTTGATTTTTTTCCGATTTTTTTTTTGATTTTTTTTCGTTTGTGCAACTCAATGATCACGTTTGTGCAACTCAATGGTCACGTTTGTGCAACTCAATGGTCAATTTGTTCATTCATATTTGTTCAACTCTATTGCCAATGTATTGAATTCTATTTGTGTAACTCAATGGTCACGTTTGTGCAACTCAATGGTCACGTTTGTGCAACTCAATTGCCCAATGTTGTTCATTCATATTTGTTCAACTCTATTGCCAATGTGTTGAATTCTATTTGTACAACTCAATGGTCACGTTTGTGCAACTCAATGGTCACGTTTGTGCAACTCAATTGTCCAATGTTGTTCATTCATATTTGTTCTACTCTATTGTCAATGTGTTGAATTCTATTTGTTCAAGGCAATGGTCACGTTTGTGCAAGTCAATGGTCACATTTGTGCAACTCAATTGCCCAATGTTGTTCATTCTATTTGTTCAACTCTATTGCCAATGTGTTGAATTCTATTTGTGCAACTCAATGGTCACGTTTGGGCAACTCAATGGTCACGTTTGTGCAAATCAATTGTCCAATGTTGTTCATTCATATTTGTTCAACTCTATTGTCAATGTGTTGAATTCTATTTGTGCAAGTCAATCGTCACGTTTGTGCAACTCAATGGTCACGTTTGGGCAACTCAATGGTCACGTTTGGGCAACTCAATGGTCACGTTTGTGCAAATCAATTGTCCAATGTTGTTCATTCATATTTGTTCAACTCTATTGTCAATGTGTTGAATTCTATTTGTGCAAGTCAATCGTCACGTTTGTGCAACTCAATGGTCATGTTTGTGCAACTCAATTGTCCAATGTTGTTCATTCATATTTGTTCAACTCTATTGTCAATGTGTTGAATTCTATTTGTGCAACTCAATGGTCACGTTTGTGCAACTCAATGGTTACGTTTGTGCAACTCAATGGTCAATTTGTTCATTCATATTTGTTCAACTCTATTGTCAATGTGTTGAATTCTATGATCAAATTGTTCATCAATATTTGTGCAACTCAATGGTCAAGTTTGTGCAACTCAATGGTCATGTTTGTGCAACTCAATTGTCCAATGTTGTTCATTCATATTTGTTCAACTCTATTGCCAATGTATTGAATTCTATTTGTGCAACTCAGTGGTCACGTTTGTGCAACTCAATGGTCACGTTTGTGCAACTCAATTGCCCAATGTTGTTCATTCATATTTGTTCAACTCTATTGCCAATGTGTTGAATTCTATTTGTACAACTCAATGGTCACGTTTGTGCAACTCAATGGTCACGTTTGTGCAACTCAATTGCCCAATGTTGTTCATTCATATTTGTTCAACTCTATTGTCAATGTGTTGAATTCTATTTGTGCAAGTCAATGGTCACATTTGTGCAAGTCAATGGTCACGTTTGTGCAACTCAATTGCCCAATGTTGTTCATTCATGTTTGTTCAACTCTACTGCCAATGTGTTGAATTCTATTTGTGCAACTCAATGGTCACGTTTGGGCAACTCAATGGTCACGTTTGTGCAACTCAATTGGCCAATGTTGTTCATTCATATTTGTTCAGCTCTATTGTCAATGGTGTGAATTCTATTTGTGCAAGTCAATCGTCACGTTTGTGCAACTCAATTGTCATGTTTGTGCAACTCAATTATCCAATGTTGTTCATTCATATTTGTTCAACTCTATTGCCAATGTGTTGAAATCTATTTGTGCAACTCAATGGTCACGTTTGTGCAACTCAATGGTTACGTTTGTGCAACTCAATGGTCAATTTGTTCATTCATATTTGTTCAACTCTATTGCCAATGTGTTGAATTCTATGGTCAATTTGTTCGTCAATATTTGTGCAATTCAATGGTCAAATTTGTGCAACTCAATGGTCAAGTTTGTGCAATTCCATGTGAAAAGTTTGCATAGCTGGATGGGTTCAATAGATAAATTTCTAGCCATGTTAATTTGTTCAACTCTACTACCTTCGAAATGACATAAAATACGCCCCTTTTCTCCCCGTTGTCCCCGACGCCTGACTGCTTACCCCCAGATTCTGGTCTTATGCCAGCCCGGAAACCGCGAAATCAAAACTCCACCTTGTGGCTTACGTCGAGCCCTTCAAAACGACTGCTCACACGCCTCAAACGAATCACCAAGCCAAAAGTTATTGCATTTCACTTCCAATTTGGGAGCAACACACAAGAACATAGCTAAATCGGAACCGCTTTACACTACTAGAGTGAACTAGATCGTGGATTGTGCAATCACGATCGTCGATTGTGCAATCACGATCGTCGATTGTGCAATCACGATCGTCGATTGTGCAATCACGATCGTCGATTGTGCAATCACGATCGTCGATTGTGCAATCACGATCGCTCTAAAAGCATAACCATTATTTTCTAGATCATGCATTAACTCCATAAACTTCGAATTGTCCTAATCAGCTCTAACTCATCAAATTCAGCATTTAATTTTCCAACTGAGATTAACACAAACAATGATCCATCATATTAATCCCAAAGAACGTTTGTAGGAAACGTATATGACTCGGCTAAAGTCGTCGTGCCAAGATCAAAGATAAATAACCCAAACTACAAACTAAGTATAACAAGTAAGTAAGGGGTCGAACCCAAGTGAACTAAAGGCTTCTAGTATCAATATAAATTATCAACTACAGATAAGGTGGAAATCAAAGAGATATCTAAACTAACCTAGGAAACAAATAACAAACAAATAAACAAATATGGGAAAGCAGGTTCATTCAAAAGATCCACTCATGATATAATCACTCGATCATAGATTCATTCATTGATTTCATTCACACCTATGGTTAATTCCTATCCTGATCATTAACAATCGCAAGTCCACGGTCCAAGCAATTCTATAACCCTAGGCAAGGACGCTTAAACCTAGGTTAAGTTGTTTTCACAAATTAGTTTTGTCCACGGTCCAAACCTAATCAAACAGTAGAACATAAATCAATTCAATAGGTTAGCTACTCCTAGAGAAACAATAAACATTCATAAGATGAAGCACAAGAGAATCAATATTAACTAAAGGATAGAAATCAATTACCAAAACCTCACAAGTTCATACATCAGAGCTTCTCCCTTGAACAAACCCAAGGAGACTAGCTCTCCATAACTAAACTAAAAACCTAGCTTGAGGAAGAAGGTAGAAGGTAGAATGTGAATTGGAATTGTGAATTGGAAGTACCTAAAACCTAAGCCTGACTCCTCCTTATATAGCCCAAGGAACATGCTCCTCGAGATAGATATGGTAAGAGGCAAATGATAAAAAAGGAAATAAGATAGAACGATTTCGGCCCGCTTCGGATCCGGCATCACCGCGATCGCGTCGCTCCCACCGCTCCCGCGCTTTCACGACAGAGGAACAATTCGTCTTGGCGGCCACCGCGGTCGCGTCGGCCAGGCCGCGGTCGCGGAATCTCGACAGAATCGTTGATGTCACTTTGGAGGCTGTTTTGACCCTCTTACGCTTGGAATCTGACTTCGGTGTAAAGAGATGAATTGAAGCCCTTGAAGTTAGCTTTCTAGTGGCACCAGAATCAGCTCAATCCGACCTCTGTAGCTCAAGATATGGCCTTCGCAAGCAAGTGGTGTCGCGCAGACAGCTCAAAACGCCTTACAACTCTTGATTCTTGAATCCTTGTGTCTTCGGCCTTCGTATTACAATAATGCTCAAATCTAACCTAAACACTCTCAATATAGCCTTAAAATACAAGAGTTAACCTATACAAAATAGGCCGAATCAAATTCCCCCATACTTAGATCTTGCTCGTCCTCGAGTAAGCTCAAACAAATATAACAAGTCAGCACATCTAAGATCTCAGAAAATACAAGGGAAGATAAAAACACTCAACTCACAACCCGAACCCAAAAATATAGAGAAATCATGAGCATAAAACAATGAAGCTCAAACACACACCTCACAAAAATACATCAAAACACTCAAAGCTCTAAAAACATGAAAGAGAGCAACCTAGGATCTACTCAAATCTAACATTTATCCCCAAGCCCCAAACAAGAATGATCCTAAACACTCGAATTTTACCGCTCAATTCTGCTTAGGCGCCCTTTCAGGTTTTCACCTAACCGCTCTTTTCATTTTTCAAAAGGTGTGCTCACAAAAACTCACAACTCTCATAAACCTCATATTACCCCAGCCTAATGCTGGTCCGGGTTACCTGCTTATTACCTGAGCCGCCCTTTCGGGTTTTCGACTCATCCCAGGATTTATATGCCTTTTTTCAATTTTTTATGGCTTTTTCTATCTTTTTTCTTTTTCTTTCTTTCTTTATTATGCAAAAAAGTATGGTGCAAGTGCTCCATGAAAAGAAGAAAATCAAAAAATCTGAAGCAAATCACTAACTAAACTAACTAAGATAAGCGAATGCGAGTACTCCTTCCCCCATACTTAAATCTATCATTGTCCTCAATGAAGCAAAGAGAAAGGATAGAAGCAAGGAGAAAGGTATATCAGAAGACTCACAAACGATGAAGAGTGGTGGAATGGAAGAACTCTTCAAAGGTGGTAGAAGAATGGAAGAAAAGACTTCGGAATCACCATTTTGCAGGCTAACCGCGGGCACGGGTGTACGGGCCGCGGGCGCGGAATCAACACAGTGAGAGAAAACGTCAACTTCCAGAAGGAAACCGCGGGCGCGTCCGGTGTGGCGCGGTCGCGGCCTTGGCGCAGTCTCGTGCACTTGATTTCTCTCGAACCGGATGATGTGCAATAAACCTTTGTATCGTGGCTCGTCTCTCGGGAGATAGACGAATACAGGATCTCGAGCCGTGAAGACATGTAGGGGAACAAAGCTCCCCCATACTTAGGCTTTTGCACATAGCCAATACAAAAATAATTCCAAAGATGAATGGAAAGAATATATAGAAGGTGGTGGAAAGATAGATAGAAAGATATAGAGAATGGTAAAGATAGAAGGATGGATGGTAAAGATATATGGAAAGTAGAAGATAAATGTCCGAAATTTTTTTTTTTTCGATTTTTTTTTCTTTTTTTTTCGGAACCCACTGCATGATAACCGCGGGCGCGGTACGAGTACCGCGACCGCGGCGCTAGTACCTGTACGTCGGGATGGGTTCTGGTGCTCCACCGCGGGCGCGGTATGGCTGCTGTGAGCGCGGTTTTGCACCAGAATGTCCTTTCGGACCTAGTACCTACACGTTAGTCCGAAAACGAGAATAAACCTAAGCTAGGAATGGAAAAACAATCTATCTAAGCCTTGGGTTGCCTCCCAAGAAGCGCCTTTGTTTAACGTCGTTAGCTCGACGTCTTCATGATCGGACATCGTCAATGCCCTGAGCATCAAATCAAAGTCCTGCACAGCTATCTTACAACAGGACAAGTAACATGTTGACAAATTAACAAGAAATAAGAAATAATTCAAACTCCTTTTTAACCTATCAAACATGCTTGAGCAATTAGGGTGAGATTTTCTTGAGTGAAACCAATTAGGTGATTTTTGTGAATTTTCAAAGTATTCAGCAAACCATGCAAATCTCCTATTTGAATTATCACTATCATGAAATAAAAAGTACGAGAAGTCATCAACTACCCTATCATGCTCGAAGATGGAATCCTTGACAAAAGATTGACATGAAAGAACAAAACAAGGATCAAGAGTGAGAGAAGAGGTGGAATAAAGGATATATGGATCATCAAGGCTGACCTCAGGAATCTCCATGGAAGGGGATACGAAAGTTTCTGACGGTGAAGAAGAAATCTCCATAACAGCATCTGGCTCCTTCGACGAGTCATCAGGCTCGTCGTTGTCACTTCAAGGGTCACCATACTGAAGGAAATACTCCTCTTCTGTCATCATATATCGTTCCTCCTCAGGCGTAGGCTCGGAAGCTTGGTCGAGCAATACCGGTGGATGATCCTCGTCATGGGCCGCGGGCGCGGTATGTGAGCCGCGGTCGCGGTTTTCCTCCAGGGGGGAATCCTCCATTTTTGTATACGAACCGCGACCGCGGTATGCATCCCACGGGTGCGGTTCTTGGTTAGAAATTGTTACGGCATTAAGCTTGTCCTGCAGCAACCGACTCTCGTCGAACATGGCCCAGAAAATGTCAAATAGTTCCTTTTCAGGTCTCAACTTGGCATATCCTTTCTCTTTCCTACGGACCACCTCACTCCATGTCTCCAATCTCATGCCACTATGGATTTCTTGGCTCAGATCATATGCACAGACATAGACTCCACGAGCAATTAGGTCAGTTGCCTCATCTCGAACTCTCTCAAAATAGTCACAAAATGGTTCACCTTGAAACTGCTTAAACTCATAGAAAGGCATCAGAATATACAAGTTTGGACTGTAAGATAGGTCCACACAAAGTCAATAAAAATATTAATACTAGAAAGAAACCAAAGTTCCCCGGCAACGGCGCCAAAATTTGACTCGGCTAAAGTCGTCGTGCCAAGATCAAAGATAAATAACTCAAACTACAAACTAAGTATAGCAAGTAAGTAAGGGGTCGAACCCAAGAGAACTAAAGGCTTCTAGTATCAATATAAATTATCAACTACAGATAAGGGGGAAATCAAAGAGATATCTAAACTAACCTAGGAAACAAATAACAAACAAATAAACAAATATGGGAAAGCAGGTTCATTCAAAAGACCCACTCATGATATAATCACTCGATCATAGATTCATTCATTGATTTCATTCACACCTATGGTTAATTCCTATCCTGATCATTAACAATCGCAAGTCCACGGTCCAAGCAATTCTATAACCCTAGGCAAGGACGCTTAAACCTAGGTTAAGTTGTTTTCACAGATTAGTTTTGTCCACGGTCCAAACCTAATCAAATAGTAGAACATAAATCAATTCAATAGGTTAGCTACTCCTAGAGAAACAATAAACATTCATAAGATGAAGCACAAGAGAATCAATATTAACCAAAGGATAGAAATCAATTACCAAAACCTCACAAGTTCATACATCAGAGCTTCTCCCTTGAACAAACCCAAGGAGACTAGTTCTCCATAACTAAACTAAAAACCTAACTTGAGGAAGAAGGTAGAAGGTAGAATGTGAATTGGAAGTACCTAAAACCTAAGCCTGGCTCCTCCTTATATAGCCCAAGGAACATGCTCCTCGAGATAGATATGGTAAGAGGCAAAAGATAGAAAAGGAAATAAGATAGAAAGATTTCGGCCCGCTTCGGATCCGGCATCACCGCGATCGCGTCGCTCCCACCGCGCCCGCGCTTTCACGACAGAGGAACAATTCGTCTTGGCGGCCACCGCGGTCGCGTCGGCCAGGCCGCGGTCGCGGAATCTCGACAGAATCTGACTTCGGTGTAAAGATATGAATTGAAGCCCTTGAAGTTAGCTTTCTAATGGCACCGGAATCAGCTCAATCCGACCTCTGTAGCTCAAGATATGGCCTTCGCAAGCAAGTGGTGTCGCGCAGACAGCTCAAAACGCCTTACAACTCTTGATTCTTGAATCCTTCTGTCTTCGGCCTTCGTATTACAATAATGCTCAAATATAACCTAAACACTCTCAATATAGCCTTAAAATACAAGAGTTAACCTATACAAAATAGGCCGAATCAGTATATTACATTTGCAACGCAGAGCATCATCAGATCACACAACTACACAAGTAAAGCAACATTGCAACACATTGCACCAAACAAAGATGCAAGACACATGACAATTTATTGGAAACAAAGGAAAGCAGAGTAGACGTAGTAGCAACACTGCATCAGATCAAAGTCCATGATGATCGTCTATATCAGAAAGCTTGTGTACCTGAAATTAAGGTCGGACATTAAGCAAGAAGTTTTGCAAGAAGCAAAATTCATTATGTGGATTTTAGATAGGAGAGAGATGCTAAGCAAATAAATGAGCAAAATCGAAGAAGTTTCGATAGCAGGATCGATGAGCTCGTAGACTGAATGGACACGAGAGAGTCGAAATCTTAGCGCACCTATGACTCTTTGAGTCGAGACTCGAGACTCGAGAGACGGTCAAACAATCGGCCGAGTTTTGTTGCAAAGAGCCTGATTTCTCCACAATCGGAAGAGACGCTCAACAGAATGGAAACAATCGGTAGAGACTGATTTCTCCACGATTTGTTGCAGAGAGCTTGCGCCTGCATATAGACATCGGCCGAGTTTTGTGAAGGATTGGCGGCTCGCACTCGTCTTCTCGCCGTGGATCCGCCGTCGACAACGCCGTCCTAGCAGTCTAACTCCGCCTCTCGCTTCCATCTCTGGCTCCGCCTGGCCTACGCGTGCCGTCGGATCTGGAGACCTCGATTTCCGAACTCGAGGTTGTGGTGGCCGGCGAGAAGCAGTTTGGTCTGGTCGCCAATTGGAGCGAGTACACACCTATAAATCAAACAGATCCGGCTCATTCAGCACACAATTGGACCGATTTCCACTCAAATCCGGAATCCTAAAAGCGAAATCAACAGGAATTGAAGGAGGACTTACAGAGGATGAGGATGGATCTGGCGATGGC
The DNA here is from genome assembly GCA_934048045.1 of Polygonum aviculare. Lineage (NCBI taxonomy): Eukaryota > Viridiplantae > Streptophyta > Magnoliopsida > Caryophyllales > Polygonaceae > Polygonum > Polygonum aviculare. The sequence goes on along the minus strand of OW204030.1, from coordinate 24,904,730 downwards.
GATGGCGATGGAGAGGAGGCGAGGATGCGGAGAGGATAACGGAGGGAAGAAGAGCGTCGACGGTGATGAGGAGGATCGGAGCGGAGAAGACGAGGAAGGAGACGGAAAATACGCGTCGTTTTTATTTAGCAAGGTTTTTGTTTTTTTTTTTGGAAGTGCGTTAATTTTGAGAGGGAGATCGGACGGTGGAGAATCATTCCTATTTCCTACCATAAAACATATTCCTACATGACTCTTTCTCATATATAAGTAACATATGACATTTTGTTTTGGGATATAATAATAGATATTGTAGAATTGAATAAATTTTTTTGTAGTAGAGATTTGATCAAAATTTAAAATTTAATTTTTTTAAAATATAATCCATTTGTCAAAATTATAAAATAAAATAGCAACGTCACAAATATTAAGATGATACAAAATTAAGTTACATTAAGTTTAATTAATAAACAAATATTAAAATCGAATAAAATAAATATTTTTCTATTTCTAATTTAATTTTGAATAAAGTAATATATAAACATCACAATTATTTTATAGTAATTTAATTTTATGTAATCATATCAAATTGGGGTGAATAAAATATTGTAAAATAATATAGAATAAAAATAAAATAGATAATTTTGTCAAGTAATCTTCACTACCATATATATATAATAGGAATTATTTTATTATTGAGAGAGAGAGAGAGAGAGAGTAAATTTGGAAAAGATTTAAGTGTTTTGTAAATGATTTATATGACATGGATATGATTTGTAAATGAGATGGAATAATTATATGACATGGCTTAATTAGTAAATAAAAGTTATATGATGTGGCTTACCAATATGATTACACGTGACAAAATCCTCGGTGGCGTAATGTGGGATCGACATGTGGAAAAAGTTGACGTGGCACAACGTCGCGGCTCCAGTCCTTACGACTTATATATATATAGAATAATGCTCTAGAGTACTAAGGCTATTATAGGGTACTAGGAGCCGGATTTTTAACCATCCGATTAACAATAATAGATGGTTGGATTTAAAGAAAAATAAGGTGGGATGTATGGTATAGATGTGAGATGTAGGGGATAATTTAGAAATCCCAACTTAATTTTATTTTCCTTTTCAAATCTATCAAATCCCCCGTTTCTAGCCCAAAATTTCTGCATATTCTAACTCTTCCCTTTTATATTTCACACTCAGAGAAACATTAAAGCGCCTTTGACTTTTTCCCCGTCCGTCTCTCTAACCTTCTCCGACAAACCTTCCGACGACCGCCCGTCGCCCTCTCCCTCCCGCCCCTCCCTGCCCGGATCTACCTACAGATCCGGCGGACGGTACCGGCCCTTGACCCCGCGGCCCCCTAGTCGTCGCTCGCCTATCCTGGTCGCGTCGCCGACTTTGTAGCCCCGCGTAGTCTCGTCGGTCCGAGTTGTCCCGTCGGCCCTTGACGTTGGTTGCCGCCGTCGCCCTGCGAGCGAAAGCGGCGACGGAGGAGTGTCCCTGTGAGCCCAGTCCGGGTGAGGCCGCCTGGTCCGATCGGCTGACCATTTCCACCAACGGTCCGTCCCGGTGTGCGCCCCGATCCCGGTTTGCCCTCTTTTGGATTTTGCATTGTTTCCGGCAAAGATCGTCGTCTCCTTCGTCTCCGGCTCCGGTGAAGATCGTCGTCCCTGAGGAGCCGGTTGTCCTGGTGGTGGAGCCTTCACCGTCGGAGGTGGTCGAGAAGCCGGAATGTACCAGCGCACCTTAAGCCTTCATCGTCATGTAAAATTTCAGCCCCTTGGTTTTACATGTAATTCCTAAAAATCGAATTGTTATTTTATGCTTGACTATTTGATCTTATAAAATTGTTTATTTTTTTTTTTCTTGCCTGCAGACCTGACCGTCATGTACAAATCGCTACAAGAACTCCTTTACTTATTTTTGTCTTAAAGATGACAAGAGCTACCCATTTGATGATGCTATTCAATTTCTAGGTTTGTTAATTATTTCTTTCAACGTTTACAATGTATATGCTCTGAACATTGTTTACAAATCCAACTCTTTTTCTATATGCAATTATGTAGACAAAGCATTGATATATACTTTTTGGCAGAACGTACAATGTGAAAGGGATAGGGCTCGTGTGCTAGTACATTGTATGTATGGAAAGAACAGGTAGTTGCCGGTTAATTTCTTATGCGTTAACACTGAGTATGTTATTTCTTATGCAATATACCTTGTAATATTATGTAACACTAAATATGTTAATTTCTTATGCATTATACCTTTTAATATTATGCAATATAGACTAAAACCTTTTGACAACCCCTGATACTGTTATGCAACTTGTTTAGTAAACTTATTAAATGATACATAAGTACACGTTTTTTCGTTAATTTCTTATGCATTATACCTTTTAATATTATGCAATATAGACTAAAACCTTTTGACAACCCCTGATACTGTTATGCAACTTGTTTAGTAAACTTATTAAATGATACACAAGTACACGTTTTTTTGGTTAATTTCTTATGCATTATACCTTGTAATATTATGCAATATAGACTAAAACCTTTTGACAACCCCATATACTGTTATGCAACTTGTTTAGTAAACTTATCAAATGATACATAAATACACGTTTTTTAGGTTAATTTCTTATGCATTCTACCTTGTAATATTATGTAACACTGAGTATGTTAATCTCTTATGCATTATACCTTGTGCATTACACCTTGTAATATTATGCAATATAGACTAATACCTTTTGACAACCCCCTATACTGTTATGCAACTTGTTTAGTAAACTTATTAAATGATACATAAATACACGTTTTTTTAGGTTAATTTCTAATGCATTATACCTTGTAATATTATGTAACACTGAGTATGTTAATTTCTTATGCATTATACATTATAATATTATGCAACTTGTTACTCATGCACTTTCTTTTTGTTATGCAGTTATTCAAGAATGATGATCAAAGTTGTATAGATAGGCGGAGGTTGAAGACCATGACAATGATCAATTTATTTCCATTTATGTGTACTTATGCAAATAGATAAATGTAGTTATTCACATTCATTGTAGTATGTACTTGAGATCTAAGTATCCTCATTTTTTTCTTATGCAATCAATTACATTAATTTATGCAATGTTTATATACAATGATTATTTTTCCTATTCATCGCCATCTTAATGTGTAATTATGCAACTAATGACCAAACGTTATGCACATGAAAATGAAGAATTGTGACGCTATAAATTTTCAAATCAGCATATAGGTGTTATTATGCAAACCATTATAAACACTTGTGCAAATTGTCATACATTCTTAGTAAAATCGGAAAAAACGTACTAAAGAAATCTGCGAGTTAAAATTCAAATTTTGAATTTAAGTTTGAAATTAAAACCAACTTTAGATTCTTTCCAATTTTGTAACCGATTATGCAAAGTTGTTATTTTAGCATATTTTGTTTTTTTTAAATTACCCAATAATCCCAATAATCCCCCTAATTTCGGCACTTACTATATATGATTTTCGATCCAATACAACCTGCTTACATGCTTATTGTGCTCCTTAATTTTCCACCCTTGATTTATTCTAATCTAAAGGTACTAAGAAGGGCTCCCTAGGACTCCTCTATTTCTAGTTCTCCTGAGCACCTCCCTATATATATATATATATATAGATATATATATTGGTAGTGGTGCATGTTTACGGAAGCTAAAAATCTGAACGATGCGAATCTGAAGAACCCTTAAGATATAAAAAAAAGTAGTAGAATATAATATTTGACCCTTTATAGATAGATCAAATTTTTACATGGTCTACAATTTTATTCGATACATATACAACTTACGCATGGAAAACGTACAGGCTCACACTCACACCTAGGGCTGACCACCGGTCCAAAACCGGACCGCACCGGACCGGATGCCCCTAAATATATGGACCGGGTCCGGTCGGGTTTTAGACTAGATTTTTATTTTTTTAAAAAAATTATATTATTTAAAGTAAAAATTAATTTTTTTATTGAAAAAATTATAATTTATTTAGAGAAATTATATATAAATTATGAAAAATATAATATTATTAAGTATATAATATAAATGTGAAAATTAAACATTAAAATTAATATAATTTTTATTCAATTTTTATTTTTATTTAATTTTTATTAATATCCGGTCCGGACCGGGACCAGACCGGGACCGGACCGGGGACCGGGACCGGACCGGGGACCGGATTTCTAAAATTCATGGATCGACCACGGTCGTGTCACGGTCGGTACTGGTCCGGTCTAAAAATCCGGTCCGGACCGGGTTTTGCTCAACCGTACTCACACCACACCGAATCAAAAGTAATAATTTTTTTTGTAGTAGAGATTTGATCAAAATTTAAATATAACTTTTTTAAAAAATACTCCATTTGTCAAAATCATAAAATAAAATAGCAACGTCACAAATATTAAGATGATACAAATTTAAGTTACATTAAGTTTAATTAATAAATAAAATTATAGTCGATAAAAACAAATAATTTTCTATTTGTAATTGAATTTAGAATAAAATAATATAGAAACATCACAATTATTTGATAGTAATTTAAAATTATGTAGTCATATCAAATTGAGATGAATAAAATATTGTAAAATAATTTAGAATAAAAATAAAATAGATAATTTTGTCAAGTAATCTTCACTATCATATAAATAAAATAGGAATTACTTTATTATTGAGAGAGAGAGAGAGAGAGAGAGAGAGAGAGAGAGAGAGAATTTGGAAAGGATCTAAGTGTTTTGTAAATGATTTATATGACATGGATATGATTTGTAAATGAGATGGAAAAATAATATGACATGGCTTAGTTAGTAAATAAAAGTTATATGATGTGGCTTAACAATATGATGATACGTGGCAAAATCATCGGTGGCGTAATGTGGGATCGACATGTGGAAAAAGTTGACGTGGCACAATGTGGTGGCTCCAATCCTTACGACTTATATATATATATATATTGGTTGTGGTGCATGTTTACGGAAGCTAAAAATCTGAACGATGCGAATCTGAAGAACCCTTAAGATATAAAAAAAAAGTATTAGAATATAATATACGACCCTTTATAGATAGGTCAAATTTTTACATGGTCTACAATTTTACTCGATACATATACAACTTACGCAAGGAAAACGTATTGGCTCACACTCACATCTAGGGCTGAGCACCGGTCCAAAACTTGACCGGACCGGATGCCCCTAAATATATGGACCAGGTCCGGTCCGGTTTTGGACTAGATTTTTAATTTTTTAAAAAAATATTATTATTTCAAGTGAAAATTAATTTTTTATTGAAAAAATAATAATTTATTAAGAGAAATTATATATAAATTATGAAAAATACAATATTATTAAGTATGTAATATAAATGTGAAACTTAAACATTAAAATTAATATAATTTTTTATTTTTTTTATTTTTTTATTTAATTGTTATAAATATCCGGTCCAGACCGGACCGGACCGGACCGGGGACCGGATTTCTAAAATTCATGGACCGACCTCGGTCCGGTCCCGGTCGGTACTGGTCCGGTCCAATCCAAAATCCGGTTCGGACCGGGTTTTGCTCAGCCCTACCCACACCACACCGGATCAAAAGTTATAATTTTTTTTGTAGTAGAGATTTGATCAAAATTTAAATATAACTTTTTTAAAAATATATTCCATTTGTCAAAATTATAAAATAAAATAGCAACGTCACAAGTATTAAGATGATACAAATTTAAGTTACATTAAGTTTAATTAATAAATAAATATTATAATCGAATAAAACAAATATTTTTCTATTTGTAATTGAATTTAGAATAAAATAATATATAAACATCACAATTATTTGATAGTAATTTAATATTATGTAATCATATCAAATTGAGATGAAGAAAATATTGTCAAATAATTTAGAATAAAAATAAAATAGATAATTTTGCCAAGTAAACTTCAATATCATATATATAAAATAGGAATTATTTTATTATTGAGATATATATATATATATATAGAGAGAGAGAGAGAGAGAGAGAATATGGAAAGGATCTAAGCGTTTTTTAAATGATTTATATGACATGGATTTGATTTGTAAATGAGATGGAAAAATAATATGACATGGCTTAGTTAAATAAAAATTATATGATGTGGATTAACAATATGATGACACGTGGCAAAATCCTTGGTGGCGTAATGTGGGATCGACATGTGGAAAAAGTTGACGTGGCACAACGTGGTGACTCCAATCCTTACGACTTATATATATATATATATATAGATTGGTTGTGGTGCATGTTTACGGAAGCTAAAAATCTGAACGACGCGAATCTGATGAACCATTAAGATATAGAAAAAAAGTAGTAGAATATAATATATGACCCTTTATAGATAGATCAAATTTTTACATGGTCTACAATTTTATTCGATACATATACAACTTACACAGGAAAAACGTACTAGCTCACACTCACATCTAGGGTTGAGCACCGGTCCAAAAATGGACCGGACCGGATGCCCCTAAATATATGGACCGGATCCGGTCCGAATTTGGACTGGATTTTTATTTTAATTTAAAATATAATATTATTTGAAGTAAAAACTAAATTTTATTGAAAAAATTATAATTTATTTAGAGAAATTATATATAAATTATGAAAAATACAATATTATTAAGTATGTAATATAAATGTGAAACTTAAACATTAAAATTAATATAATTTTTATTTATTTTTATTTTATATTTTATTTTTATAAATATCCAGTCTGGACCGGACCGGACCGGGACCGGACCGGGGACCGGATTTCTAAAATTCATGGACCGACCTTGGTCCGGTCCGGTCCAAAACCCGGTCCTGACCGGGTTTTGCTCAGCTCTACTCACACCACACCGGATCAAAAGTAATAAATTTTTTTGTAGTAGAGATTTGATCAAAATTTAAATATAACTTTTTTAAATATATTTTCCATTTGTCAAAATTATAAAATAAAATAGCAACGTAACAAATAATAAGATTATACAAATTTAAGTTACATTAATTTTACTTAATAAATAAATATTATAATCGAATAAAATAAATATTATTCTACTTGTAATTTATTTTAGAATAAAATAATATATAAACATCACAATTATTTGAAAGTAATTTAATATTATGTAATCATATCAATATGAGATGAATAAAATATTGTAAAATAATTTAGAATAAAAATAAAATAGATAGATTTGTCAAGTAATCTTTACTATCATATATATAAAATAGGAATTACTTTATTATTGAGAGAGAGAGAGAGAGAGAGTTTGGAAAGGATCTAAGTGTTTTGTAAATGATTTATATGACATGGATATGATTTGTAAATGAGATGGAAAAATAATATGACATGGCTTAGTTAGTAAATAAAAGTTATATGATGTGGCTTAACAATATGATGACATGTGGCAAAATCCTCGGTGGCGTAATGTGGGATCGGCATGTGGAAAAAGTTGACGTGGCACAACGTGGTGGCTCCAATCCTTACGACTTATATATGTATTGGTTGTGGTGCGTGTTTATGGAAGCTAAAAATCTGAACGATGAGAATCTGAAGAACCCTTAAGATATAGAAAAAAGTAGTAGAATATAATATACGACCCTTTATAGATAGATCAAAATTTTACATGGTCTACAATTTTATTCGATACATATACAACTTACGCAAGGAAAACGTACTAGCTCACACTCATATCTAGGGCTGAGGTCCGGTCCTAAACTGGACCGGACCGGATGCCCCTAAATATATGGACCAGGTCGGGTCCGGTTTTGGACTAGATTTTTATTTTTTTTAAAAAATAATATTATTTGAACTAAAAATTAATTTTTTATTGAAAAAATTATAATTTATTTAGAGAAATTATACATAAATTACGAAAATTATAATATTATTAAGTATGTAATATAAATGTGAAGCTTAAACATTAAAATTAATATAATTTTTATTTTTTATTTAATTTTTATAAATATCCGGTCCGGACCGGGGCTCGGACTAAGACCGGACCGGACCGGGACCTGACCGGGACCGGACCGGACCGGGGCTCGGACAAGGACCGGACCGGACCGGGACCGGACCGGGGACCGGATTTCTAAAAGTCATGGGCCGTCCTCGTTCCTGTCCGGTCCGGTCCAAAATCCGGTCCGGACCGGGTTTTGCTCAGCCCTACTCACTGATTCGGCCTATTTTGTATAGTTTAACTCTTGTATTTTAGGGCTATATCGAGTGTGTTTCGGTTAGAGTTGTGCGTGATTGTAATATCTAGGCCGAAGATACAAGAATTCAAGAATCAAGAGTTTTAAGACGTTTTGAGCTGCCTACGCGACACCACTTGCTTTCAAAGGCTATATCTTGAGCAACAGAGGTCGGATTGAGCTGCTTCCAGTGCCATTGGAAAGCTAACTTCAAGGGCTTCAATTCATCTTTTTACACCGAAGTCAGATTCTAAGCCGGAGATGGTCAAAACAGGTTCCGAAGTGACACCAGCTTTTCTGTCGAGATACCGCGACCGCGTCCTGGCCGACGCGACCGCGGCGGCTGCCGAGACCGACATGTTCTTCTCTGCCGTAAAAGAGCGGGCGCGGTGGGAGTGACGCGACCGCGGTGATGCAGAATCCAAAGCGGGCCGAAATCTTTCTATCTTGTTTCTTTTTCTATCTTTTTGCCTCTTTCCTTATCTATCTCGTGGAGCTTGTTCCTTGGGCTATATAAGGAGGAGTCCTCCCTAGGTTTTATACATTCACTTTCTACCTTCTACCTTCTTCTTCAAGTTAGGTTTTTAGTTTAGTTATGGAGAGCTAGTCTCCTTGGGTTTGTTCAAGGGAGAAGCTCTGATGTATGAACTCGTGAGATTTTGGTAATTGATTTCTATCCTTTGGTTGATATTGATTCTCTTGTGCTTCAGCTTATGAATGTTTATTGTTTCTCTAGGAGTAGCTAACCTATTGAATTGATTTATGTTCTACAGTTTGATTAGGTTTGGACCGTGGACAAAACTAATATGTGAAAACAACTTAACCTAGACCTGTTGTCTATGCAACTAGGATTAAGAAGAGAATTGATTGTTTTATCTTACAATTGACTCGTAGCTTGATTGTTTGATATTATATCCTGCATTTCCTTGTTCTCTATGCTAATTCTAGGTTAAGCGTCCTTGCCTAGGGTTATAGAATTGCTTGGACCGTGGACTTGCGATTGTTAATGATCAGGATAGGAATTTACCATAGGTGTGAATGAAATCAATGGATAAATCTATGATCGAGTGATTATTAAAGAGTGGATCTTTTGAATGAACATGTCTCCTATCTATTTGTTTATTTGTTTGTTATTTGTTTCCTAGATTAGTTTAGATTTCCCTTTGATTTCCCCCCATATCTTTAGTTGATAATTATATCAATACTAGAAGTCAAAGTTCTCTTGGGTTCGACCCCTTACTTACTTGCCATACTTAGTTTGTAGTTTGAGTTATTTATCTTTGATCTTGGCACGACGACTTTAGCCGAGTCACTCACACCACACCGGATCAAAAGTAATAATTTTTTTTGTAGTAGAGATTTGATCAAAATTCAAATATAACTTTTTAAAAATTATTCTCCATTTGTCAAAATTATAAAATAAAATAGCAAGGTCACAAACATTAAGATGATACAAATTTAAGTTACATTAAGTTTAATTAATAAATAAATATTATAATCCAATAAAACAAATATTTTTCTATTTTTAATTAAATTTAGAATAAAATAATATATAAAAATCACAACTATTTGGTAGTAATTTAATATTATGTAATCATATCAAATTGAGATGAATAAAATATTGTAAAATAATTTAGAATAAAAATAAAATAGATAATTTTGTCAAGTATTCTTCACTATCATATATATAAAATAGGAATTACTTTATTATTGAGAGAGAGAGAGAGAGAGAGAGAGAGAGAGAGAGAGAGAGAGAGAGAGAGAGAGAGAGAGAGAGTTTGGAAAGGATCTAAGTGTTTTGTAAATGATTTATATGACATGGATATGATTTGTAAATGAGATGGAAAAATAATATGACATGGCTTAGTTAGTAAATAAAAGTTATATGATGTGGCTTAACAATATGATGACATGTGGCAAAATCCTCGGTGGCGTAATGTGGGATCGGCATGTGGAAAAAGTTGACGTGGCACAACGTGGTGGCTCCAATCCTTACGACTTATATATATATTGGTTGTGGTGCGTGTTTATGGAAGCTAAAAATCTGAACGATGCGAATCTGAAGAACCCTTAAGATATAGAAAAAAAGTAGTAGAATATAATAAACGACTCTTTATAGATAGATCAAAATTTTACATGGTCTACAATTTTATTCGATACATATACAACTTACGCAAGGAAAACGTACTAGCTCACACTCATATCTAGGGCTGAGGACCGGTCCAAAACTGGACCGGACCGGATGCCCCTAAATATATGGACCAGGTCCGGTCCGTTTTTGGACTAGATATTTATTATTAAAAAAAATAATATTATTTGAACTAAAAATTAATTTTTTATTGAAAAAATTATAATTTATTTAGAGAAATTATACATAAATTATGAAAATTATAATATTATTAATTATGTAATATAAATGTGAAGCTTAAACATTAAAATTAATATAATTTTTATTTTTTATTTAATTTTTATAAATATCCGGTCCGGACCGGAACGGACCGGGGCTCGGACTAGGACCGGACCGGACCGGGACCTGACCGGGACCGGACCGGGACCGGACCGGACCGGGGCTCGGACTAGGACCTGACCGGACCGGGACCGGACCGGGGACCGGATTTCTAAAAGTCATGGACCGTCCTCGTTCCGGTCCGGTCCGGTCCGGTCCAAAATCCGGTCCGGACCGGGTTTTGCTCAGCCCTACTCATTGATTCAGCCTATTTTTTATAGGTTAATTCTTGTATTTTAGGGCTATATCGAGTGTGTTTCGGTTAGAGTTATGCGTGATTGTAATATCTAGGCCGAAGATACAAGAATTCAAGAATCAAGAGTTTTAAGACATTTTGAGCTGTCTGCGCGACACCACTTGCTTTTGAAGGCTATATCTTGAGCTACAGAGGTCGGATTGAGCTGCTTCCAGTGCCATTGGAAAGCTAACTTCAAGGTCTTCAATTCATCTTTTTACACCGGAGTCAGATTCTAAGCCGGAGATGGTCAAAACAGCCTCCGAAGTGACACCAGCGTTTCTGTCGAGATACCGCGACCGCGGCCTGGCCGACGCGACCGCGGCGGCTGCCGAGACCGACATGTTCTTCTCTGCCGAAAAGAGCGGGCGCGGTGGGAGCGACGCGACCGCGGTGATGCCGAATCCGAAGCGGGCCGAAATCTTTCTATCTTGTTTACTTTTCTATCTTTTTGCCTCTTTCCTTATCTATCTCGTGGAGCTTGTTCCTTGGGCTATATAAGTAGGAGTCCTCCCTAGGTTTTATACATTCACATTCTACCTTCTACCTTCATCTTCAAGTTAGGTTTTTAGTTTAGTTATGGAGAGCTAGTCTCCTTGGGTTTGTTCAAGGGAGAAGCTCTAATGTATGAACTCTTGAGATTTTGGTAATTGATTTCTATCCTTTGGTTGATATGGATTCTCTTGTGCTTCATCTTATGAATGTTTATTGTTTTTCTAGGAGTAGCTAACCTATTGAATTGATTTATGTTCTACAGTTTGATTAGGTTTGGACCGTGGACAAAACTAATATGTGAAAACAACTTAACCTAGACCTGTTGTCTATGCAACTAGGATTAAGAAGAGAATTGATTGTTTTATCTTACAATTGACTCGTAGCTTGATTGTTTGATATTATATCCTGCATTTCCTTGTTCTCTATGCTAATTCTAGGTTAAGCGTCCTTGCCTAGGGTTATAGAATTTCTTGGACCGTGGACTTGCGATTGTTAATGATCAGGATAGGAATTTACCATAGGTGTGAATGAAATCAATGGATAAATCTATGATCGAGTGATTATTAAAGAGTGGATCTTTTGAATGAACATGTCTCCTATCTATTTGTTTATTTGTTTGTTATTTGTTTCCTAGATTAGTTTAGATTTCCCTTTGATTTTCCCCCATATCTTTAGTTGATAATTATATCAATACTAGAAGCCAAAGTTCTCTTGGGTTCGACCCCTTACTTACTTGCTATACTTAGTTTGTAGTTTGAGTTATTTATCTTTGATCTTGGCACGACGACTTTAGCCGAGTCACTCACACCACACCGGATCAAAAGTAATAACTTTTTTTGTAGTAGAGATTTGATCAAAAATCAAATATAACTTTTTAAAAAATATTCTCCATTTGTCAAAATTATAAAATAAAATAGCAAGGTCACAAACATTAAGATGATACAAATTTAAGTTACATTAAGTTTAATTAATAAATAAATATTATAATCCAATAAAACAAATATTTTTCTATTTGTAATTAAATTTAGAATAAAATAATATATAAACATCACAACTATTTGATAGTAATTTAATATTATGTAATCATATCAAATTGAGATGAATAAAATATTGTAAAATAATTTAGAATAAAAATAAAATAGATAATTTTGTCAAGTAATCTTCACTATCAACTATATAAAATAGGAATTACTTTATTTTTGAGAGAGAGAGAGAGAGAGTGTTTGGAAAGGATCTAAGTGTTTTGTAAATGATTTATATGACATGGATGATGGATATGATTTGTAAATGAAATGGAAAAATAATATGACATGGCTTAGTTAGTAAATAAAAGTTATATGATGTGGCTTAACAATATGATGACACATGGCAAAATCCTTGGTGGCGGAATATGGGATCGACATGTGGAAAAAGTTGACGTGGCACAACGTGGTGGCTCCAATCCTTACGACTTATATATACATATATTGGTTGTGGTGCATGTTTACGAAAGCTAAAAATCTGAACGATGCGAATCTGAAGAACCCTAAATATATAGAAAAAAAGTAGTAGAATATAATATACGACCCTTTATAGATAGATCAAATTTTTACATGGTCAACAATTTTATTCGATACATATACAACTTACGCAAGGAAAACGTACTGGCTCACACTCGCATCTAGGGCTGAGCACCGGTCCAAAACTTAACCGGACCGGATGCCCCTAAATATATGGACCAGGTCCGGTCCGGTTTTATTTGAAGTGAAAATTTATTTTTTATTGAAAAAATTATAATTTATTTAGAGAAATATATAAATTATGAAAAATATAATATTATTAAGTATGTAATATAAATGTGAAATTTAAACATTAAAATTAATATAATTTTTATTTAATTTTATTTTTTTATTTAATTGTTATAAATATCCGATTTAGACCGGACTGGACCGGGACCGGACCAGGACCGGACCGGACCGGGGACCGGTTTTCTAAAATTCATGGACTGACCTCGGTCCGGTCCTGGTCGGTACTGGTCCGGTCCGGTCCAAAATCCGGTTCGGACCGGGATTTGCTCAGCCCTACTCACACCACACCGGATCAAAATTAATAATTTTTTTGTTTTGTAGTAGAGATTTGATCAAAATTTAAATATAACTTTTTTAAAAATATATTCCAATTGTCAAAATTATAAAATAAAATAGCAACGTCACAAATATTAAGATGATACAAATTTAAGTTACATTAAGTTTAATTAATAAATAAATATTATAATCGAATAAAACAAATATTATTCTACTTGTAATTGAATTTAGAATAAAATAATATATAAACATCACAATTACTTGAAAGTAATTTAATATTATGTAATCATATCAAATTGAGATAAATAAAATATTGTAAAATAATTTAGAATAAAAATAAAATAGATAGATTTCTCAAGTAATCTTCACTATCATATATATAAAATAGGAATTACTTTATTATTGAGAGAGAGAGAGAGAGAGAGAGAGAGAGAGAGAGATAGAGAGAGAATTTGGAAAGGAGCTAAGTGTTTTGTAAATGATTTATATGACATGGATATGATTTGTAAATGAGATGGAAAAATAATATGACATGGCTTAGTTAGTAAATAAAAGTTATATGATGTGGCTTAACAATATGATGATACGTGGCAAAATCCTCAGTGCCGGAATATGGGATCGACATGTGGAAAAAGTTGACGTGGCACAACATGGTGGCTCCAATCCTTACGACTTATATATATATATATATATTGGTTGTGGTGTATGTTTACGGAAGCTAAAAATCTAAACGATGCGAATCTAAAGAACCCTTAAGATATGTAAAAAAAGTAGTAAAATATAATATACGACCCTTTATAGATAGATCAAATTTTTACATGGTCTACAATTTTATTCGATACATATACAACTTACGCAAGGAAAACGTACTGGCTCACACTCAGATCTAGGGCTGAACACCGGTCCAAAAATGGACAGGACCGGATGCCTCTAAATATGTGGACCGGGTCCGCCCCGGTCCGGTTTTGGATTGGATTTTTATTTTTTTTCAAAAAAATAATATTATATGAAGTAAAAATTAGTTTTTTATTAAAAAAATTATAATTTATTTAGAGAAATTATAGATAAATTATGAAAAATATAATATTATTAAGTATATAATATAAATGTGAAACTTAAACATTGAAATTGATATAATTTTTATTTAACTTTATTTTTTACTTAATTTTTATAAATATCCGGTCCGGACCGGACCGCACCGGGATCGGACCGGGGACCGGATTTCTAAAAGTCATGGACCGACCTCGGTCCGGTCCCGGTCGGTACTGGTCCGGTCCGGTCCGGTACAAAATTCGGTCCGGACCAGGTTTTGCTCAGCTCTACTCACACCAAACCGGATCAAAAATAATAATTTTTTTTGTAGTAGAGATTTGATCAAAATTTAAATATAACTTTTTTAAAAATATATTCCATTTGTCAAAATTATAAAATAAAATAGCAACGTCACAAATATTAATATGATACAAATTTAAGTTACATTAAGTTTAATTAATAAATAAATATTATGATCAATAAAACAAACATTTTTCTATTTGTAATTGAATTTAGAATAAAATAATATATAAACATCACAACTATTTGATAGTAATTTAATATTATGTAATCATATCAAATTGAGATGAATAAAATTTTGTAAAATAATTTAGAATAAAATAAAAATGGATAATTTTGTCAAGTAATCTTCACTATCATATATATAAAATAGGAATTACTTTATTATTGAGAGAGAGAGAGAGAGAGAGAGAGAATTTAGGATCTAAGTGTTTTGTAAATGATTTATATGACATGGATATGATTTGTAAATGAGATGGAAAAATAATATGACATGGCTTAGTTAGTAAATAAAAGTTATATGATGTGGCTTAACAATATGATGACATGTGGCAAAATCCTCGGTGGCGTAATGTGGGATCGATATGTGGAAAAATTTGACGTGGCACAACGTGGTGGTTCCAATCCTTACGACTTATATATATATTGGTTGTGGTGCGTGTTTACGAAAGCTAAAAATTTGAACGATGCGAATCTGAAGAACCCTTAAGATATAGAAAAACGTAGTAGAATATAATATACGACCGTTTATAGATATATCAAATTTTTACAGGGTCTACAATTTTATTCGATACATATACAACTTACGCAAGGAAAACGTACTGGCTCACACTCATATCTAGGGCTGAGCACCGGTCGAAAACTTGACCGGACCGGATGCCCCTAAATATATGGACCAGGTCCGGTCCGGTTTTGGACTAGATTTTTATTTTTTAAAAAAATGTAATATTATTTGAAGTAAAAATTAATTTTTTAATGAAAAAATTATAATTTATTTAGAGAAATTATATATAAATTATGAAAATTATAATATTATTAAGTTTGTAATATAAATGTGAAGCTTAAACATTAAAATTAATATAGTTTTCATTTTTTATTTAATTTTTATAAATATCCGGTCCGAACCGGACCGGGCTCGGACTAGGACCGGACCGGACCGGGGCTTTGACTAGGACCGGACCGGGGACCGGATTTTTAAAAGTCATGGACCGACCTCGGTCCGGTCCCGGTCTGTACTGGTCCGGTCCGGTCCGGTCCAAAATCCGGTCCGGACCGGGTTTTGCTCAGCTCTAGTCACACCACACCGGATCAAAAGTAATAATTTTTTTTGTAGTAGAGATTTGATCAAAATTCAAATATAACTTTTCAAAAAATATTCTGCATTTGTCAAAATTATAAAATAAAATAGCAATGTCTCAAATATAAAGATAATACAAATTTAAGTTACATTAAGTTTAATTAATAAATAAATATTATAATCCAATAAAACAAATATTTTTCTATTTGTAATTGAATTTAGAATAAAATAATATATATACATCACAACTATTTGATAGTAACTTAATATTATGAAATCATATCAAATTGAGATGAATTAAAATATTGTAAAATAGATTAGAATAAAAATAAAATAGATAATTTTGTCAAGTAATCTTCACTATCATATATATAAAATAGGAATTACTTTATGAGAGAGAGAGAGAGAGAGAGAGAGAGAGAGAGAGAGAGAGAGAATTTGGAAAGGATCTAAGCGTTTTGTAAATGATTTATATGACATGGATATGATTTGTAAATGAGATGGAAAAATAATATGACATGGCATAGTTAAATAAAAATTATATGATGTGGCTTAACAATATGATGACACGTGGCAAATCCTCGGTGGCGTAATGTGGGATCGACATGTGGAAAAGTTTGACGTGGCACAACGTGGTGGTTCCAATCCTTACGACTTATATATATATATATATATAGATATAGATTGGTTGTGGTGCATGTTTACGGAAGCTAAAAATCTGAACGACGCGAATCTGAAGAACCCTTAAGATATAGAAAAAAAGTAGTACAACATAATATACGACCCTTTATAGATAGATCAAATTTTTACATGGTCTACAATTTTATTCGATACATATACAACTTACGCAGGAAAAACGTACTGGCTCACACTCACATCTAGGGTTGAGCACCGGTCCAAAAATGGACCGGACCGGATGCCCCTAAATATATGGACCGGGTCCGATCCGGTCCGGTCCGGTTTTGGACTGGATTTTTATTTTAAGATGATACAAATATAAGTTACATTAAGTTTAATTAATAAATAAATATTATAATCGAATAAAACTAATATTTTTCTATTTAAAATTGAATTTAGAATAAAATAATATATAAACGTCACAACTATTTGATAGTAATTTAATATTATGTAATCATATCAAATTGAGATGAATAAAATATTGTAAAATAATTTAGAATAAAAATAAAATAGATAATTTGGTCAAGTAATCTTCACTATCATATAAATAAAATAGGAATTACTTTATTATTGAGAGAGAGAGAGAGAGAGAGAGAATTTGGAAAGGATCTAAGTGTTTTGTAAATGATTTATATGACATGGATATGATTTGTAAATGAGATGGAAAAATAATATGACATGGCTTAGTTAGTAAATAAAAGTTATATGATTTGGCTTAACAATATGATGATACGTGGCAAAATCATCGGTGGCGTAATGTGAGATCGACATGTGGAAAAAGTTGACGTGGCACAACTTGGTGGCTCCAATCCTTACGACTTATATATATATATATTGGTTGTGGTGCATGTTTACGGAAGCTAAAAATCTGAACGATGCGAATCTGAAGAACCCTTAAGATATAGAAAAAAAGTATTAGAATATAATATACGACCCTTTATAGATATATCAAATTTTTACATGGTCTACAATTTTATTCGATACATATACAACTTACGCAAGGAAAACGTACTGGCTCACACTCATATCTAGGGCTGAGCACCGGTCCAAAACTTGACCGGACCGGATGCCCCTAAATATATGGACCAGGTCCGGTCCGGTTTTGGACTAGATTTTTATTTTTAAAAAAAATGTAATATTATTTGAAGTAAAAATTAATTTTTTAATGAAAAAATTATAATTTATTTACAGAAATTATATAAAAATTATGAAAATTATAATATTATTAAGTTTGTAATATAAATGTGAAGCTTACACATTAAAACTAATATAGTTTTCATTTTTTATTTAATTTTTATAAATATCCGGTCCGAACAGGACCGGAACGGACCGGGCTCGGACTAGGACCGGACCGGACCGGGGCTTTGACTAGGACCGGACCGGGGACCGGATTTCTAAAAGTCATGGACCGACCTCGGTCCGGTCCCGGTCTGTAGTGGTCCGATCTGGTCCGGTTTTGGACTGGATTTTTATTTTAACTTTAAAAAATTATATTATTTGAAGTAAAAATTAATTTTTTATTGAAAAAATTATAAATTATTTAGTGAAATTATATATAAATTATGAACAATACAATATTATTAAGTATATAATATAAAAACATTAAAATTAATATAAATTTTATTTAATTTTATTTTTTATTTAATTTTTATAAATATCCGGTCCGGACCGGACCGGATAACGTGGTGGCTCCAATCCTTACGACTTATATATATATTGGCTGTGGTGCGTGTTTACGGAAGCTAAAAATCTGAACGACGCGAATCTGAAGAACCCTTAAGATATAGATAAAAAGTAGTAGAATATAATATACGACCCTTTATAGATAGATCAAATGTTTACATGGTCTACAATTTTATTCGATAGATATACAACTTACGCAGGAAAAACGTACTGGCTCACACTCACATCTAGGGCTGAGCACCGGTCCAAAAATGGACCGGACCGGATGCCCCTAAATATATGGACCTGGTCCGGTGCGGTCCGGTCCGATTTTGGACTGGATTTTTATTTTAAATTTAAAAAATAATATTATTTGAAGTAAAAATTAATTTTTTATTGAAAAAATTATAAATTATTTAGAGAAATTATATATAAATTATGAACAATACAATATTATTAAGTATATAATATAAATTAGAAACTTAAACTTTAAAAGTAATATAATTTTTATTTTATTTTATTTTTTATTTAATTTTTATAAATATCCGGTCCGGTCCGGACCGGACCGAGACCGGATCGGGGACCGGATTTCTAAAATTCATGGACCGACCTTGGTCCGGTCCGGACCGGGTTTTGCTCAGATCTACTCACACCACACCGGATCAAAAGTAATACTTTTTTTGTAGTAGAGATTTGATCAAAATTAAAATATAACTTTTTAAAAAATATATTCCATTTGTCAAAATTATAAAATAAAATAGCAACGTAACAAATAATAAGATTATACGAATTTAAGTTATAAGTTTAATTAATAAATAAATATTATAATCGAATAAAACAAATATTATTCTACTTGTAACTGAATTTAGAATAAAATAATATATAAACATCAAATTTACTTGAAATTAATTTAATATTATGTAATCATTTCAAATTGAGATGAATTAAAATATTGTAAAATAATTTAGAATAAAAATAAAATAGATAATTTTGTCAAGTAATCTTCACTATCATATATATAAAATAGGAATTACTTTATGAGAGAGAGAGAGAAAATTTGGAAAGGATCTAAGCGTTTTGTAAATGATTTATATGACATGGATATGATTTGTAAATGAGATGGAAAAATAATATGACATGGCATAGTTAAATAAAAATTATATGATGTGGCTTAACAATATGATGACACGTGGCAAAATCCTCGGTGGCGTAATGTGGGATCGACATGTGGAAAAATTTGACGTGGCACAACGTGGTGGTTCCAATCCTTACGACTTATATATATATATATATATATATATAGATTGGTTGTAGTGCATGTTTACGGAAGCTAAAAATCTGAACGACGCGAATCTGAAGAACCCTTAAGATATAGAAAAAAAGTAGTACAACTTAATATACGACCCTTTATAGATAGATCAAATTTTTACACGGTCTACAATTTTATTCGATACATATACAACTTACGCAGGAAAAACGTACTGGCTCACACTCACATCTAGGGTTGTGCACCGGTCCAAAAATGGACCGGACCGGATGCCCCTAAATATATGGACCGGGTCCGGTCCGGTTTTGGACTGGATTTTTATTTTAACTTTAAAAAATTATATTATTTGAAGTAAAAATTAATTTTTTATTGAAAAAATTATAAATTATTTAGTTAAATTATATATAAATTATGAACAATACAATATTATTAAGTATATAATATAAATGTTAAGCTTAAACATTAAAATTAATATAAATTTTATTTTATTTTATTTTTTATTTAATTTTTATAAATATCCGGTCCGGTCTGGACCGGACCGAGACCAGACCGGGGACCGGATTTCTAAAATTCATGGACCGACCTTGGTCCGGTCCGGACCGGGTTTTGCTCAGATTTACTCACACCACACCGGATCAAAAGTAATACTTTTTTTTGTAGTAGAGATTTGATCAAAATTAAAATATAACTTTTTAAAAAATATATTCCATTTATCAAAATTATAAAATAAAATAGCAACGTAACAATTAATAAGGTTATACTAATTTAAGTTATAAGTTTAATTAATAAATAAGTATTATAATCGAATAAAACAAATATTATTCTACTTGTAATTGAATTTAGAAAAAAATAATATATAAACATCAAATTTACTTGAAAGTAATTTAATATTATGTAATCATATCAAATTGAGATGAATAAAATATTGTAAAATAATTTAGAATAAAAATAAAATAGATAGATTTGTCAAGTAATCTTCACTATCATATATATAAAATAGGAATTACTTTATTATTGTGTGTGTGAGAGAGAGAGAGAGAGTTTGGAAAGGATCTAAGCGTTTTGTAAATGATTTATATGACATGGATATGATTTGTAAATGAGATGGAAAAATAATATGACATGGCATAGTTAAATAAAAATTATATGATGTGGATTAACAATATGATGACACGTGGCAAAATCCTCGGTGGCGTAATGTGGGATCGACATGTGGAAAAATTTGACGTGGCACAACGTGGTGGTTCCAATCCTTACGACTTATATATATATATATATATAGATAGATAGATAGATTGGTTGTGGTGCATGTTTACGGAAGCTAAAAATCTGAACGACGCGAATCTGAACAACCCTTAAGATATGGAAAAAAAGTAGTACAACATAATATACGACCCTTTATAGATAGATCAAATTTTTACATGGTCTACAATTTTATTCGATACATATACAACTTACGCAGGAAAAATGTACTGGTTCACACTCACATCTAGGGCTGAGCACCGGTCCAAAAATGGACCGGACCGGATGCCCCTAAATATATGGACCGGGTCCGGTCCGGTCCGGTTCGGTTTTGGACTGGATTTTTATTTTAACTTTAAAAAATAATATTATTTGAACTAAAAAATTATTTATTGAAATTATATATAAATTATGAACAATACAATATTATTAAGTATATAATATAAATGTGAAACTTAAACATTAAAATTAATATAATTTTTATTTTATTTTAATTTTTATTTAATTTTTATAAATATCCGGTCCGGTCCGGACCGGACCGAGACTGGACCGGGGACCGGATTTCTAAAATTCATGGACCGACCTTGGTCCGGTCCGGACCGGGTTTTGCTCAGATCTACTCACACCACACCGGATCAAAAGTAATAATTTTTTTTGTAGTAGAGATTTGATCAAAATTAAAATATAACTTTTTAAAAAATATATTCCATTTGTCAAAATTATAAAATAAAATAGCAACATAACAAATAATAAGATTATATGAATTTATGTTATAAGTTTAATTAATAAATAAATATTATAATCGAATAAATCAAATATTATTCTACTTGTAATTGAATTTAGAATAAAATAATATATAAACATCAAATTTACTTGAAAGTATTTTAATATTATGTAATCATATCAAATTGAGATGAATAAAATATTGTAAAATAATTTAGA